>JAVGWX010000004.1:43291042-43907292 GCA_036924085.1 Ariolimax columbianus | reverse complement strand
CTCATACCTCCTTACAGAACACTTGACAGTCTCATAACTCCTTATGGAACACTTGACAGTCTCATAACTCCTTATGGAACACTTGACAGTCTCATAACTCCTTATGGAACACTTGACAGTCTCATAACTCCTTATGGAACACTTGACAGTCTCATAACTCCTTATGGAACACTTGACAGTCTCATACCTCCTTACAGAACACTTGACAGTCTCATAACTCCTTACAGAACACTTGACAGTCTCATAACTCCTTATGGAACACTTGACAGTCTCATACCTCCTTACAGAACACTTGACAGTCTCATAACTCCTTACAGAACACTTGACAGTCTCATAACTCCTTATGGAACACTTGACAGTCTCATAACTCCTTATGGAACACTTGACAGTCTCATACCTCCTTACAGAACACTTGACAGTCTCATAACTCCTTACAGAACACTTGACAGTCTCATAACTCCTTATGGAACACTTGACAGTCTCATACCTCCTTACAGAACACTTGACAGTCTCATAACTCCTTACAGAACACTTGACAGTCTCATAACTCCTTATGGAACACTTGGCAGCCTCATACCTTCTTATCGAACACTTGACAGCCTCATACCTTCTTATCGAACACTTGACAGCCTCATACCTTCTTATCGAACACTTGACAGTCTCATACCTCCTTACAGAACACTTGACAGTCTCATAACTCCTTAGAACACTTGACAGTCTCATACCTCCTTACAGAACACTTGACAGTCTCATAACTCCTTAGAACACTTGACAGTCTCATACCTCCTTACAGAACACTTGACAGTCTCATAACTCCTTATCGAACACTTGACAGTCTCATAACTCCTTAGAACACTTGACAGTCTCATACCTTCTTATCGACTACTTGACAGTTTCATACCTTCTTATGTAACACTTGACAGTCTCATAACTCCTTAGAACACTTGACAGCCTCATACCTTCTTATCGAACACTTAACCGTCTCATAACTCCTTATCGAACACTTGACAGTCTCATACCTTCTTATCGAACACTTGACAGTCTCATACCTCCTTACAGAACACTGAGTAGACATTAGTTCCCCCAATTGACACTACTCAGATTAACACATTTTATGAACTCTAGGTGTTGTTTTTCGAAGCGAGTAGTTTTGATAACTGATTACATCTCAATGCGCACGAATTGCAACGATTCGGGGTAATCCTGGCTGTAGTGAATGGGGGTTCTTCAGTAAGCTGCCATTATGGAGATCACAGTGTCGATCCCCAAATCGTTGGCAAGGCTGTTGTAACCCTTCCTATTTCAAGGAACACGAACGAGGACGTGAGGTGAGGGGTCTTGATCAGTAAATTTCACCTGACCCTGGTTACTCTATGCTCACACCTTGATCAGTAAATTTCTTCTGACCCTGGTTACTCTATGCTCACACCTTGATCAGTACATTTCACCTGACCCTGGTTACTCTATGCTCACACCTTGATCAGTAAATTTCTTCTGACCCTGGTTACTCTATGCTCACACCTTGATCAGTACATTTCACCTGACCCTGGTTTCTCTATGCTCACACTTTGATCAGTAAATTTCACCTGACCCTGATTACTCTTTACTACCAATTTCAGGTATGATAGCGGCGCCTCTATCGTTATTTTTGTCGCAGTTGTTGTTTAAAGATACTGATAATTTCTAAATGCATGACGACGCGTTTCTGGTAGAGAGTCACAGTAGCTATTCTTATATTTCGAGGCGTACTAAAGAAGGTGGACCATAGCTGTTCTGACTGTGATGAAATAATATGTGTCTTAGTAGGTTCTATGAAGATAACAGTGGCGATTCCTACTCGTTGGTCAGGCTGTTTGAACATATCCTGTTTTAACACATCCTGTTGTAACACATTCTGTTTTCTTGTGCACGGCGTGGACATTAGGTATCTTAGTCAGTGTATTTAACCTGATCCTGTCACTAGCCGTCCCTCTGTTACTTTATGCTAAGTATATATTCCTGGGGGGGGGGGGGGTTAAGTCCCTTATCTTCATGCAAATCTCTAGACCGACATCAGCGATTTTTCCCGTTTGTCTATGTCGACGATTGAAAATAGTTTTGGTACAGGAGGTATCCTCCTTTTGTCATCTCGTTATCTGGAATAATGTATTTATTTTCCTTATAATTAATTGTTATTCTTTGTATCCCAGACTCTCTGCTAACCATTTTATGTAAAGATTTGGTAACATTGTTATTCTCTTCATGCCATACACTCTGCTCAACATTTGTGTAACGATCTGATAACGTTGTTATTTATTTCGGGGTTGGGAACTAGAAGGGGGGAGGGGGTGTGGTGGGGGGATGGGGGAGGGAAGGCGTTCGGTTTACCGGGTGCTCTAAGCCATGTTTATACCTGGCAGCTTCAACAAGTTTCAGGAAAAGTCGACTCATGTTTGATTGCGAGATCAGTTTCACCATTTGAAATTGACCTTCACCCGACGACACAGCTGATGTAACCTTCACATGCACTCTCGCACAAAAGTTACATGAGTTTATTTGTGTTTTGCACCTAGGATCGTCATAGTTGAAAATGGCCTCGATTGAACAACGTACAAATGTCAAACGTTCTGTTTTGTTTGAGATGTCACAGCTAGAGACAGTAACCTTCCTTAATAAAGCATATTGTGATACCTAAATTAATAAATTGCAAGTTTTTGAATGGTGCTGACATTTTCAGGAAACGCCCAGAAATGTTAATAACTTTCAACGTAATTCTTCTGTATTATAATGCCCCAGCACGTCGACCTGAATTGGTGAACCATGACATCGCAAGGCCCAAAGTGAATGCTCTAGAACATCTCTTATACTCTCCCGACCTGGCAACGGTTTTTTGGTGCTTTTTTTGTGTCTTGTTCTGTCACATAAAATCGGCAGTGAAAATACAGCGATTCAAGGATGCTGAAGGCGTTATCACCGATGCGATAAAGCAGCTGAGAGTGTCATAGAACGGGTTTCAGGAATGTTTCTAACAGCTGCACGGACTTTTGCAGAAGTGTGTAGTTACCGAAGGAAACTACTACGACGGAAATGTAGTGTAATTGAATTCGGGGAACTAATTCGTATTAGGCAGATCTGCTTAGGAAGTGACTGCTAAATTACATTCCCCACAGGAATACTTGTCCATGATTTTGTAACCTTGTTCATATTTTTATAAAAATATTTAGCTTGTAGGTGTACTATGAGTTTTAAAAAAAAATAGGATCTGTTATGTAACTGGGTGATGCATATTCAAGGCACAGCAACGAAACAATCACACCATGTGAATTTATATGCCTGCGAAAAACGGGCAGAGCCACCAAAATAGATACTATAGAAAATTAATGAAAAAATTAATGAAAATAGATGGGGGACGGCGTGGGTTAGTGGTTAAATGACTTGGCTCACAACCAGAACGTGCTCCATCACATCACCGGCCGTTACCCCGGGGAAGCAAACCCTTAGATAATGCACGAGGAAGCAGGCCCTTACATAAAATGGATACTGAAGTCGGATGCACTGGGCCGACAGGAGCAAAATAAAAACCACAGTGCAAAGGCACAGCAACTTGGGGATTAGAGAAATAAGCGAACGAAAAAAATAAAATAATTAATTCCACAGAATGTGGGAGCAATGTTTTGAAAGACAAATACAGAGAATGTAATAGTTTGGTCATTTGACGAGGATACCATGAAGTCGTCCAGCCACTAAAGAACATAAACAAAAAAAAGCAGGACTAAAGTGGAAGATCAAGTTAAAGATCGAGCGACGGTATTACATAAATGATGCAGTGGCATGGATTGAAAATGTTAACGGCCACACATACGGCACTTGAAAGAAAATTGTATATTCGCATACCGTCTAGAAGCATAAGTTAAGTGAACAGATGGGATGTGATGATGTATATTCTAGATTTTATACAAAATTTAAGCTAGTCTAAATACGCATCTGCAGCTCAGCATGTATATTATTATCCCCATGTGTCTTAAAGAGTTTTAAGTGGTTATCCTTCGCTTCCTAAAACCGCCTATTAAACATGTGTTCAACACAAGCGAACGTTAAGTAACTATTATCTCATATTTCTTAACATTAGAACAATATAAATAATTCAATCGAAGTTGCTACGTAGGAGAAAATCTGATCATCAGAAGTGGTCTTTCTGTCGGATAAGTGTTTCTATTCAAGAGCTTCGTGAAACACTGCAGTGCTGAATGCGGTCCGTTTGGGTCATTACTTTCAAGTTCATGACTTTAAAAATAATCCCCGACACACTATCTTATCATTAAATCAGCCACTTTCACTTTTTCCAGAATCAACATACCTGTTTTCTATCATTACAAGTGCCATCGAAATAAAACAGTGATCAAAATTACCACTTTTAAAACTACATCGATCAAAACCACTGTACTTTACTTTACTTTATTTTTACTTTACTGTACTTTATTTTTACTTTACTTTCCTTTATTTTTACTTTACTTTATTTTTTACTTTACTTTACTTTACTTTACTTTATTTTTACTTTACTTTACTTTACTTTATTTTTACTTTACTTTACTTTACTTTACTTTACTTTATTTTTACTTTACTTTACTTTACTTTACTTTACTTTATTTTTACTTTACTTTACAACCACTTTACTAGTAATCACAACTACCAGTTGTATAATTAATTACTTATCTCTTTGAAGTTCTTAGCTCTTAGTCGACCTGTACTTCTACAGGGGCAGATGCCCCTGTGCAGGTTTCAGATCTGGTATGAGCTGGATGTACCCGAGAGAATGGTTCCTGCTTAGCGGACTGGGCTCGAGCAGCTTAATACTCCTCTGTGTTGCGACAAGCGCTTAGGCGGGGGGGGGGGGGGGTGGGGGGTTAACCGATGTGCAAGTCCATCTTAATAGACTAAAGAGTTTGAGCAAAGAAGACCCGCAGCTCGTTAGGCGACATCTATACTGCTCTAAACAAACCACCAAACCATGACCGGTTTTATGCCATATCATACAGTTAGTCGCCTCTTACGACATGCTCTCTGTGAGGCAGTAGTACTATTCTTGTCCTTGCTATACACAAAGACCCCAGCAGACCATTCGGGTTATTACCTCTATCCCAGCCACATTACCACTAATCACAACTACCAGTTCTATAATCACCTCTATGCCAGCCACTTTACCACTAATCCCAACTACCAGTTCTATAATCACCTATATCACAACCACTGTATCACTAATCACAACTACCAGTTCTAAAATCACCTATATCACAACCACTGTATCATTAATCACAATTACCAGTTCTATGATTACAACGATCACAACCCCTTTACCAATAATCATGTCTGCCTGTTTTATCATTTGATCTGCCATCTACACTGTTCCAAGAATCTGTAAATTAGCGACACTAGGCATTCCGTTCTCCGGACTACATCTTGCTACTTGCAAAGTCCTGTTCAGGACTTGGTAGCGGGATATTGAGAACGAACGCAGAAGAAGAAGAAGACAGTTTTATCTTTCCTTCTGTCACAGCCACTTTCTAAGAATAACAACTACCCATTTTTATCCTTTCCTACTTTTTCTGAACACACTCATGAATTTATGGTTAACACTACCTGTCATTCGTGCATGCAGTCTCAAAGCAAAGAATTCATGTAAATAACCACCGTCTTCTTTATTATCATGGCTTTCAACGACCAAGTCGTTAATTCGTTATCAACATCTTGTGAGTTTCACTAACCAAAAAACTATACTACTCGTGAAAAATGGCATTTCTAATCTACACTTTTGTGTGATCTTTCTCTTAACTGTTGCCGATGAACTTTCAACCCCGATTACTGTAAGGACTAAATGTCCTGGAAGAAACCGGTTATCTGACCCGTCAGAAGGTGTTAGAAATCGAATATACTTCAGGAACTGTATCACATGCATTACTTGGAAGGGGTCTATATGTTTAAGTAGTTGGAATTCTGCAGAGAACTACGTGGGGTGGTCCAATAATTTTTACTAAAAAATAAACCAAAACTGAAGTAGATTTGGAACAACAGATAAGCCGACTGCGGTAATACAAGTGTGAAGGAAACATAATCAGGTTAGCAGAAAATAATTTTGATGATAAGACATCACAGAAGAAACATGAAATATTCATGCATACCTTGTTATCAGGTTTATTTTGTTGGATTAGACTAGTTTAGAAGGGATGGATGATAGACAGAGGGTAACAAGACAGATATATATATATATATATATATATATATATATATATATATATATAACTACAGCTATGCAAAAGAGTGGATAGGTAGGCAGACAGACAAACACAGTAGTAGGTGGCTTGGTTGGTAGATAGGAAGGACAGACAGACAGACAGACACATAGAAAAAATGACATACCAGTTAGACGAACAGAGCATTTCGGTAAGTGTTTTGGGAGTTACATAGATATGTAATTTGGTGTGTAGACAAATAGAAAGGTAAGTAGGTAGGTATGTAATTAGATGTGTAGGTAAGTAGGTAGCTTGGTTGATTTGTAGGTAAGTAGGTAGGTAGATAGCGATGTTGATAGATAGGTGGCTTAGTTGATGGGTAGGTGGATAGGTAGGTGGATAGGTAGATATACCGATATATATATATATATATATATATATATATATATATATATATGTATGTGTATAGGTAGGTAATATACAGATATAGATGTAGGTAGGCAGGTATGTAGATATACAGATAGACATGTATGCAAACCAAAAAACTGACATATTATAAAGTTGTGACAAATCTTCTCGTGTTGCTATTGTTGTTACTGCACATTATAGTAAGATTTGTTGGCGAGTGTTTTTCTAGTCAGAACATATCACACATAACTCCATGCCCCACTGACGCACGCCATGATATCCATATTTTCTTCCTAAGTTGCAATAAAGATGGATTCCTTGCCACGAAGCGGCATAATCTGTCTTTCTGCTGTTTCCTGATGCCAAGACAAATACATGAAAGTGGTAATTTTTCTATGCCTAATCTATAGATCACACATCCCAGGCTCATCTATAGATAATGTATGTCTGTTTATATGTTGATCTCACACAGAGCAAAGCTGATGTTAACATTGCTCAGATCCAGAACCAGTTTGACAAATATTATTTTTGCCACGTTAACAGATTACCAACTCCTTCCAAAGCTTGTATCATGAACTTCATAGATGGCAAAATGCAAATACCAGCGCATACATAAAAGAGGTAATCGTTGCTCTTACAAGAAGCATATTTTAAAAATAACAACCTTCTGCTCTTGTTGGTAGGTGTAGAGGCAATGTTCTCGCTTAGTGTTAATATAATGAACAGTACTTTTACACTTTTCACTGCATAGATCACCCTCATATTTATATTTCTAATCGAGGTGTTTAATTATTTCTACGGTTCTTGGAGAATCAACTATTGAGTGTGAGGGTTTGAGTTTGTCTGTTTCTTGCGAGGATTTGCTCTGTTTATTTTTCTCTGCGTTTTTAGTTATTTTTGTGGCTGGCAAACCGCCGGTAAGATGTCGCTGTGTTGTAATTTATGTGCTTGTTTTCTGTTTGAGAATTCTTCCGTGTCGAGATCATGCAGTTGCTAGTATGGTTGGCTTGTACTTGGTATGTGGTTGTGTACGGGTGTATTGACAAGATTCATCTTCTTCCTTTTTCGCCTGAATCCCAAGAAAACTGGTTATTCGTTCTCCTATTCGTGTCTCACATGGGACACTGCTTCTAGAGCATTCTTTTAAACCCAAAATACTTTCTTTACACCAAGAAGGCAGTTTTTTTTTGTGGTTCTCTTTATGAAGTTCGTCTTGAACTTTACAGCGAGAGGCTGCGATATCTGCGTCTTTCGATCCGACACATACGGTATCAGCATGCCATTATAGGGATCGGGTTTACTTTGCCTCTTCGATCCACATTCTCTTAGCCAGACTGCACGAATACATCTTGTTTCCCAGGTTGCGATTTCGAGCCAGCAAAGGGTTTTTGTCAGCCACGTTTCGCTGTCACAAGCAGGCAGCTTTGAATCATTGGCGCAAGAAGCAGTTAACTTTGAGTCGCTTGCTGTTGTCAGCTTATCATTCGTTGATGCGTCTTCGGCCCTTGACTTTTAATGTGAATGAATAATTGAAATGACAAAACCACGAATTGCTATCTTCTACCACACTGGGACAGGGAGAGCAGACTAACGTATGGTCGGACAAAACATACTTATCGGGCTTGAAAGTCAGGGTCAGGCAAAATATACTGGCCAAGACTTTCACTTCCGCGTATTCTCCCTGGAAGCGGACTGTATTTGTGGCAGTCTGGTTAACGAGGTGGGGATTGACGTGATCCCCACAGTAGTGAGCAACACGCAAATGAAACCAAACATAGCACAATCGCACGAGCATGAAGGAACCGGCCAATTTTTATCAGCAAGCTTGGAATGAAAAACTACTACAATTCACAACTTAACGCACTTTTCAAGATGTACAAAAGAGTAATCTTACTCTTTGTGGCCATTCAACAACAACAATATCCATACAGGTTAGATGGCACTGTCAGTCACCTATTAGAACAAGCTCTCAGTAGTACAGTCGTTCTACTGCCGTTTCTGGCACAACCATGTAGCCTCACAGAAATAACTTGTGCAACATGTCAATTCAATTAGTTGAACGCATATATTTTAATAGATTTACCATACATCTATCTAGGTTGTTGAATCAACCGACATATACTCTGATTGTGCACTGGATAGATAGACATATAAATGTGTTATGTATATGTTGCATTGGGCGTTGCGTAATTGTAGATGCATAGAAGTGTGTAACTTAAATGGTTGTACCGATAGCTGTCTGCAGTTTACATGCACAGGTAGCTGTCGAATAAAACATGTTAATGCCCTTAAATGAAAACAAACAAGCAAGCCAGTGATAGATTTGCTAAACAAATAATACTAGGAAAAGAGAATTAAAAACCCAGCACAATCGTTACTCATACAAGAAGCATTTTTAAAATAATAAATTATTAACAGGTTGACAAAAATAAAAACGCTATCCAGTTGTGTCATATTCACTTAGTCCAGAATAGTTTAAACTAAAACAAAACAAACATGAAAGTGTCGTGTTATATATATATATATATATATATATATATATATATATATATATATATATATCAACAGACAGCTATAATGATAAGATCTGCGTGATACAGGCGACGGATAGCCATGATTCAAGGAAGGCTTACAAAAAGAAGTAAAATACATGTTATCTTAGAACAAGTCAGAGGGCATCAGAAGAGGCGGCTGGCATCATCAGGTTTTACTTACAGCAGGAATCTCGCATAGAAATAAATGTAACAGCAGCGTGGGTAGGTTCAGGGTTGTCCAAGTACCGCATGAACATATGCTGGATAATGCACGGTATGTTGGAGGACAATCGATGGCTCTACGGATGTACTAAAACACTCGATGGCTCTACGGATGTACTAAGAAGCTCGATGGCTCAAGGGATATATATAGACACTCACTGGCTCTAGGGATGTACTAAGACACTCGATGGCTCAAGGGATATATATAGACACTCAATGGCTCTAGGGATGTACTAAGACACTCGATGGCTCAAGGGATATATAAAGACACTCGATGGCTCTAAGGATGCACTAAGGCAACCGATGGCTCTGAGGATATATAAAGACACTCAATGGCTCTACGGATGTACTAAGACACTCAATGGCTCTACGGATGTACTAAGACACTCGATGGCTCTACGGATGTACTAAGAAGCTCGATGGCTCAAGGGATATATATATAGACACTCACTGGCTCTAGGGATGTACTAAGACACTCGATGGCTCAAGGGATATATAAAGACACTCGATGGCTCTAAGGATGCACTAAGGCAACCGATGGCTCTGAGGATATATAAAGACACTCAATGGCTCTACGGATGTACTAAGACACTCAATGGCTCTACGGATGTACTAAGACACTCGATGGCTCTACGGATGCACTAAGACACTCGATGGCTCTAGGGATGTATGAAGACACTCGATGGCTAACGGGATGTATGAAGACACTCAATGGCTCTAGGGATGTATGAAGACACTCAATGGCTCAAGGGATGTATGAAGACACTCGATGGCTCTAGAGATGTATGAAGACACTCGATGGCTCTAGGGATGTATGAAGACACTCAATGGCTCTACGGATGTACTAAGACACTCAAGTGCTCCACGGATGCACTAAGACACTCGATGGCTCTACGGATGCACTAAGACACTCAATGGCTCTACGGATGCACTAAGACACTCAATGGCTCAAGGGATGTATGGAGACAATTAATGGCTCTAGGGATGCATGAAGGCACTCGATGGTTCTAGGGATGTATGAAGACACTCGATAGTTCTAGGGATGCATGAAAACAAGCTTGATGGCGCTAGGGATGCATGAAGACACTTGAGGGCTCTAGGGATGCATGAAGACACTTGATGACTCTAGGGATGCATGAAGACACTTGATGGTTCTAGGGATGCATAAAGACACTTGATGGCTCTAGGGATGCATGAAGACACTTGATGGTTCTAAGGGTTGCATGAAGACACTTGATGGCTCTAGGGATGCATGAAGACACTTGATGGTTCTAGGGATGCATGAAGACACTTGATGGCTCTAGGGATGCATGAAAACACTTCATGGCTCTAGGGATGCATGAAGACACTTCATGGCTCTAGGGATGCATGAAGACACTTGATGGCTCTAGGGATGCATGAAAACAAACTTGATGGCTCTAGGGATGCATGAAGACACTTTATGGCTCTAGGAATGCATAAAGACACTTTATGGCTCTAGAGATGCATGCAAACAAGCTTGATAGCTCTAGGGATGGTTCTAGGTATGGGTCTAGGGATGTATGAAAACGAGCTTGATGGCTCCAGGGATGTATGGAAACAGGCTTGATGGCTCTAGGGATGTATGGAAACAAATTTGATGGCTATAGGGATGTATGGAAACAAACGTGATGGCTCTAGGGATGTATGGAAAAAACTTGATGGCTCTAGGGATGTATGGAAACAAACTTGATGGCTCTAGGGATGTATGGAAACAAACTTGATGGCTCTAGGGATGTATGGAAACAAACTTGATGGCTCTAGGGATGTATGGAAACAAACTGGATGGCTCTAGGGATGGTTCTAGGTATGGGTCTAGGGATGTATGAAAACGAGCTTGATGGCTCTAGGGATGTATCGAAACAAGCTTGACATGCTCTGTGGCTCTAAAGATGTATGAAGACATGCTCTGTGACTCTAACGATGTATGAAGACATACTCTGTGGCTCTAGAGATGTATGAATACATGCTCTGTGGCTCTAGAGATGTATGAAGACATACTCTGTGGCTCTAGAGATGTATGAAGACATGCTCTGTGGCTCTAGAAATGTATGAAGACATGCTCTGTGGCTCTAGAGATGTATGAAGACATAATCTGTGGCCATAGAGATGTATGAAGACATGCTCTGCGGCTCTAGGGATGTATGAAGACATCATATTTAGGGGCCGTATGGATGTGCACGTCCACGTGTCCACCCACTTATGCGGTGGCGGGATGATTGACGAAAGATCTAGCTTCGGTCTGCTGCAGCACAACAAAAACATCCTAGTCACCGGAAGTAAACTAGAGATACAAAGTAAATCTGCATCCTGTGCTATCCTCGGGGTTCTCAACTAACACGTCTTGCCACCACGCCAAGGTAGCTCAGGGCGAAAGAGTGCAGTTGATAATAGGATAAATATTCATTGCCTGAATATAATTTAAGTACGTTACAGTTTCAGACCTTAGACCCATGTTTCCCAACTTTTTTGCACTCGTGGACCTGTAAAAATAGAAAATATTGTTCGCGGACAGGTGAAAATAGAAACAATTGTTCCCGCCAGTGAGAATAGGAACAATTGCTCACGGACCTGTTAAAATATGACCAATTTTTCTCGGACCGATGAAAATAGGACAGAAGAGGTTAAGCCGTCGGCCTCGTGATCAGGTGGTGTGGGTTCGACTCCGGACTCCGCCGTCTTTTTCTCGTGTGCTTAATGCAGAGTCCCCTGCATCTCGTAGTCGCACCCTAGTCGCCTTGTCCTCGACTTGCCACTGATGTGGGGTGGCTCGAGACGAGAGAGTGAGGGTAAAAAGTATCGCAGTTAATCCTTACTAAAAATAGCGCTAGAAAATAAAGTATACCCCCATCGTCTGCGATGGACAGCGGCCTTTGACTTTTTTTTTGGTTATAGAGCTCGTTACATCCTGAGTCATCCTGGAGTTCTTATTTCCTATTCTGTCACATTTGTGCCTTGACATTTTCACTCGCCATCTGTGGATTCCAATCCAGCCAATATTTTCTTATATATTTGTGGGCATTTCTTCTGATTGTGTGACATATCAATCTTCACTTTCTTTCATTAAGCACGAGCTGTATTTGTTTCTGCATTGTTTTGGTTTTTGTTGTTGTACTTATTAGATCTAGTCTATTAACAAGAAGTATGCGACGGGGCATTGATACAAAAAACACAGTCTGGATGTGCTGCTCTTAGTTATATGCTATGCTTCAGGGCAAGAGCATAACATAACATTACATATCAAACTGGCTTATGGAAGAGTAGAAGAAGACAGATAAGATACTAGGTTATTTGGAACTTGGAACACCGGTATTCACTAAGGCAAGTGAGATCCAGATGTTGAGCAGTGCATGAGCAGCAGTAGTCAGCGACCCATAGCTGTCTACTAGTGCCAGGGCCAGCCAACCAGGGCTGCCAACACCCTTCTACAACTCCACGCTGTGATCCTGGATAACTGGCTGTAACAGAGCAGACTGGCTAAGGAAAAGGGATCGAAGAGGGAAGACTTACCCCGAACTCAAAAAATTCTTGCTGAAGTCGGATGTGTCGGACCGAAAGGTACAAATATCGCAGTCAAACTGTAAACTTCCGTTTTTCAAACAACATCCTGCGACTTGCAAAGCCATTTTCATGGCTTTGTGGTGAGAGATTAATGACGAACAAAGAAGAAGAAAAAGAACAAGAAGTAGTAGTGGAAGAGGTAGAAGAAACAGAAAAGTTGTGCATATTGCCAGGTAACTGAAGGCTATGTGTAGTACGTTCTTTATTTTGCAATGTTTACTTCCTGTGCCCTACCACGCCTAAGATTAGGTAAATTGCGCATTGAGTAAGAATTGTATCTCTTTGTAGAATGTTTTCCGGACAGCGCTTACCAGCCTACTTTTACCAATTTCAACTGCCGAGGTTTCTTTTACGTGCAAAGAGTGTGAACGAGATCTCCCAGTTTTTCACTATTCTCCAATACGATTTCAACTGCCGAGTTTTCTTTTATGTGCAAAGAGTGTGAACGAGATCTCCCAGTTTGTTACTATTCTCCAATACGATTTCAACTGCCGAGGTTTCTTTTACGTGCAAAGAGTGTGAACGAGATCTCCCAGTTTGTCACTATTCTCCAATACGATTTGAACTGCCGAGGTTTCTTTTACGTGCAAAGAGTGTGAACGAGATCTCCCAGTTTGTCACTATTCTCCAATACGACTAGATGCTGATCTGACATTACCTCCTTTGAGACCAGAGGACGCTTGAAATTTGTGGGATTCGAAACCCAGAGTTTCACGCTTTCATTTGTTGATAGGCAGCGCATTTACTTCTCAGCTATAGCGACACATCACCCCCACCCCTTATAGCGACAGAGAAGAACATCTAAGTTTACATTTTTCCTCATTGCCCCCATTTTTAACTAGGAGGAACATCGGAACGAAATGTGGACACGAGTTAATACAAACTGCCACACACCATTATTTTTACTTGTCAGTGAAGAACTAACACGGAAGCGCCTACGATAGACCGTGAAATAAGCAACGTCTTTCATCTATATTCACATCTTTTAAACATGGCGCTGGTTGAGTATATTCCGGAAGCAGAAACGCCTTCTCCATATACACAACGCAGAGCGCTCCAGAACTTCCTGTCACCTGCACGAGAAAATATTTGGCGCGCCTTGACATTCAAAACTCTACAATTTACAAATTTTACTGTAATTATCTGTTATTTTGTTGTTCATCATCATGTATTTTAGGTGATTCATATTTACTCGTGATTTTATCGGGACATTATTTTTAACTTAGAAAATATATCCTTTGTTCCGTTTCAGACGTTGTCTTTTTTATAAAAACGCGTGTACCTCGAAATGTAGATACACATGTCTTGCTGCCTCCGAACAAAATTATGATAAACTAGTGTTGTCTAGTATATTTTTGTAAATATTAAACTTGAAGGACCCTCTTTCTGGACTCCTTGTCACCCTCTGATCCCCACTGCACTTGCTTACAGTCTCCTAAGATGGTACTTTCTTTCCACCAGTTAAACGTCCTTTTCCCCCGCCAATCAATTCTCACTTTCAGAAATTCCCTATTATTAGCCCACCCATCCATCATTTCCGTCTACTCCATGTCGATCACTCTCTCCCCGCCTAACTCCCCCAGTTCATGTCTATATACCAACCGAGACAGAAGGACTCACAATTCATGTATCTAATAAACTTTGGGGACAGAAGACTAACGTCTGGTCAGGCAAAACATACTGAAAGTCGGGGGTTTCCCGCTACCAAGACCTAGCAATTGCATTGCAATTAGCAGAATGTAGTCTAGATAACGGAATGCATAATGTCTTAGTTTACAGTTGGCTGCGATATTTGTACCTTTCGGTCTGACACATCCGACTTCAGCAGGGTAACAATCTACTCACTGTGGGCATTCTACAACATCTAATAAACTTTGAATAAATTATTTTGATCTTAATTTGATCATGCAATCCTTATAACTAAATATAACTAAATCAAGCCCACAATTCAAGGTGCATTTGAACAATTCTGCGCGTGGGCATTTTTCATCGAACAAAGCAAATCGGATCATGAAATCACAAACAAATCGGATCATGAAATAACAAGCAAATCGCATCATGAAATAACAAGCAAATCGGATCATGAAATCACAAGCAAACCGGATCATGAAATCACAAGCAAATCGGATCATGAAATAACAAGCAAATCGGATCATGAAATCACAAGCAAACCGGATCATGAAATCACAAGCAAACCGGATCATGAAATAACAAGCAAATCAGATCATGGAATCACAATCATTATATGAACTGCTTTCGAAAAATCATGTATACATTATTCTTTTCTATATTTGAAAAACTTTAGGGGTCGCTGTAGTCTAGAGGTTAAGGCACTCGCCTCTCACAGTGATGAACGGAAACGGTAGGCGATCGAATCCCGTAAGTTTCAAGCAAATCCTGGTCTCACGGGAGGTAAGACCAGAGTGCCAGCATCCCTAGTTACCTCCAGTCGTCTCGACCAATAGTCTTTCCACTGATCCAAGGTAACTTGGGATAAGAGTGAGATTGATGACCAGCGCATATTCTTCCTCACTATAACCCAAATACAGCGCACATCACATTAGTAAGAAAAATCCGTCTGATGTTGTGGTCATCTTCGGTTCGCGATGGGCAATAACTTTTCGATATATGAAAAACCTAAATAACCAGCAATGCACTAAATATCATGAAAAGTAACTATGCAGAATGTGGTACAGATCGGTGGAGATATTTAGAATTGTCTAATAAAGGAACAGCTTATCAAACTATTTAAATACGGACTTTAAGTTTCATATATATAAGGTTAAGGTAGTATCATGGCAGACAACAGACACAACTGTCGGTGAGGATCTGTTAAAGACTTCAAGATATCCCGTTTAGTTTTTTATGTGACATGGTCAGTTTCATTACTCGTTGAATTGACTTGCCAAACATGCAGTCAGTCAAGTAACAATTTACAGCTGTGTAGACTATTGACTTGGGACCAGGGATTTGATCCAGTGTGTTTTTTTAGAGAAACAACAGCTTTAACTACTCTGATACCCAGACGCTGTTGTGAGGACGTATTTTAACTTTCGTTGGTTATATGGTGGCCAGTGGCAAATGTGATTAATTTTACCCTTATGCTTCTTGTCTGTTTACTGTGCCACCTTTTGCAGAAGATGCAGCAGTAAATGATTTGACAGCATTCAGCGACCAATAGCTGGCTGTTTGCGGTCAGCGAACAACACCTGATCAAGGTCGTATTGCACCTCCAAGAGGCGTCCTTGGAAACAGACAGCACTCATGCAGTCTGGATATGAAAATAGAGATCAAAGAGAGAAAGCAAACGATCCCAAAAAATGTAGTGCTGAAACCGGTTGGGCAGGAGATGTTGCGCAGAAATCGCAACCTCTCTGTAAACTACGACACATCTTCAAAGCATCCTTTTCAGAACGAACGCAGACAAGAAAGCAGAAAAATAAGTTTCGTCTGGTTTGTTTAGGCTGCTTTCTGTATCAATATTTGCAAGTTTCCATATACAAGAGGCACCCATTATACAAGCATGTCCCAATTTAAAGGGAATTAGAATAAATAGAGGGTAATCATGAATGACTCAGGCAGTTGAATGGTAGTTGTTCGATTGAAATTATCATCAATGGAGAACAATGAGTCCACTTAGTAATGAATTGATGCACTAAATCCTTTGTCAGGCAATGCGTAGAATGGTGTAATGGCAACACGGGCTCCAGGTTAAACAGCTAGTAGGTAATATTACTCTAAATGATGGTGTTGTTGTATATTAATGTGTATTGATGCTGCTTGGTTAGATAACTGAGTTAGGGATTATCTGCTAAACTGAGAGGTAAAGTCGCGGCTGATCGGTGTGGTGCATCCATAGTAACAACCCCCAGTATGAGAATAGAGATTGATTCGTTGACTTCGGCTTTGAAGCGACTTTCTAAAATATATTTAACACATTGTAATTATTGTATTGGACTCTCAATTCTTGTTTCGGAAGGTACATTAAGAATTACTAATACATGAGTGGAAGTAGAAGTACACCTCTAACATTATGCTGCTTGTTTGGATCTACTGTCCTGACCAAACTGGAATCCGAGGCAGGGAACTAGTTGATGGCCTCGTTTCAAATGAAACAGTAATGATCTTCAGTTATGGATAAGAGTGACCTTCTAAAGTTCATAAATGACCGTCCTCAAGATGTTGTCGCTACTATCGATAAACCGACGATCTAAAGCTATGCGCATCCAATCTATTTTTAAATGCATTTATTGTCCCTGCCGCCACTACTTCATGGGACAATGCATTCCAAGCATTAACCAATTTCTGACTAAAAAAAATTTCAAAATATCTAATCTAGATCTTTCTTTGGTTAATTTGTAGCTATGCTCTGTTCTTCTTGTAGGTGGTTGTATTTTAAAGAACTTGTTAAAGTCTAATTTATCCGTTCCTTTGAATATCTTATAAACATGTATTTTTACTGGGAATTCTTCTTCTCTAGACACTGTATGCCGGTTTTTCTGAGTCTTTCCTCATAATTGTAATTCTGGAATCCACTATCATCTTTGTCGCTCTTTTGTGTTTCCTTTACAGCATGTTGATATCTCCTCTACAATAAGGACTCCACACCTGATGTAGTCAGTAGTTCAATTTAGGTCTAACTATTGCATAATACAGTTTGACTATCACTTCCTTGCTCCTACGTTTAATATTTCTTTTTATTATATTTAACATTGCATTTGCCCCTTTCGCTGCTACCTGGGCTTGCTCACTCACTTTACCAGTATGATCTATCATAACACCTAGGTCCCTTTTGTTTATATAATGTGTTGATAAATAAATGGACCGAAGTGACTGTCTGGAAAATTGCTTTCACTTGTATGATAAATGCGAATTACGACTTGATATTTAACTAAATAAATAATATTTTAAATATACATTTATTTTGCTAACGGCATGGAATGACAGTGTTCTACATATATTAACTTCTGACATGATTTATTTCTTGTAGTACGTATTACCCTAAGGACGTAAGGTTCCAGAAGTCGCTGTGTCTTTCTGTGTGTTTATATGTTTATATCGTCTTCATTAGTTCCTTCCATGAGACCACAGCTAGCCTTTTCCTATCTATTCGTCAGTTCGCTCAGGATGTGATGAAAGCTACTTCAACTCGACACTTAACGCCCATTGCAAGGTACACAACAAAGTAAACTTACTCATTATGGGCTTTAAACAACAACATATATTCTTCACTTATTTCCTTCGACCTCCATACTCATTTCTTCCCCGTTGAGCGTTAGCGGCGATGTCAGTAGCGTCAGGATAGAGAGTTCCTTAGCGAATTCTCTGACACTCTAATACTGTGACCGTCGTTTTAATTAAATGTAAGTGAAGAAGATTCCCACAACCATCAACTTCACTGTCTCGTCCTATGCTACCTTGGTCTAGTGGCAAGGCGTGTTAGTCGAGATGCCTGGATGAAGCACTAGATACAGATATATTGTTCTCGCGTTTCCTCCTCAGACTTAATAGGCCTGACTAGGTGGCACATTGCGTAAGAATACAACATTTTTCTAATTCCGAATATTGACCGGACAGAGCCGGATCTTTTCTATTTTAAACTGTGAAGGGCGTCTTTTGCATACACAGCGTTTTCACTGACCGTTTGAGTGTATCGCCTTTCTTCGATAGAACTATGCACTAGGTCACGCCTTCTAGTGACAGCAGGGAACCCTTGCAGCTTGCTGTATTAAAAGAACCTTACCATTTCGTTCTTTCGTTGTGTCTTGAGATGAAAACGCCTCAAGCTTCCGTCTCCTCCACTCTACATTCCAATCGAGGGCATGTTTTTTCTCAGGTTTCGCCTTAGTGTGTGGCATATTCATCTTCACTTTACCTCCTTAATCTCCTGCTGTATTTTTTAGTTCTTTACCACTGATTTCTGTTTGTTAATATTTTTAGCCACTTTAACGAGAAGTATTTCAGGAAGACATCTCTTGGTGAAGATCTGCAATCTAGATGTGACACGCTTAGTTTCAGTTCTTGTTTCCGACCCATTAAATGAGACTGCTTGAACATTAGTTGTTTTTTGTTCAACGTAATCCTATTTTCCTGTGTGGTTGCTGTCTATCTCTATTTTTGGAAGAGTATTTAAAGAAATGATGGTTCTGTTTATATTGGCGATTACTTCTTGGTTTGTTCCCCCATCATTGTCAATGTTATTTGCTAAATTATCTGAACATCAATCTTCATGAGATCTTTCTGCTTAGTGTTTATTGACTTATACATTGTTTTACTCATGTTAATCTGTAAACCTGCTTCTGTCG
Source organism: Ariolimax columbianus (assembly GCA_036924085.1). Classification (NCBI taxonomy): domain Eukaryota; kingdom Metazoa; phylum Mollusca; class Gastropoda; order Stylommatophora; family Arionidae; genus Ariolimax; species Ariolimax columbianus. The sequence continues at coordinate 43,888,038 of JAVGWX010000004.1, read as the reverse complement.
TTTTTACTCTTAGTCTGTCTATTTATGTCGTTTTGCTTATACGATAGAAGACACAGCTCATCTGCACAATCAAGATCTCCAAATTGTTTATATAGTAATAAATCTTAGTATATCCTCTGTGTTGTTGTTTTCTCGTCATACGTTTGATTCTTTTCTCACCCAGTCCATGGGAAGTGGGATGAAACTTTTGTTATTGGATATACGAGGGACGTTCAAGGCAAACCGGCACTCTGTTTGTAAGGAAAAAAACATGTAGTTTCAGGTAGTCAATATGTCATTTATTGTTATATATATTCTCGTGTGACGTTTATGTACTTATCCTAGCGTTTAAATATTCCTTGAGAAACTTCAGTGTAGAAATATTTGTCAGTATGTCTGAACTAATCCAGGACAGCCTGCTTCACTTCGTCATCAATGCTGAAATGCTAAACTCTTAGGAATTCCTTTAGGTGTCCAAACAGGTAAAAAAGGTTTGGAGCGAGATCTAACCTGATGTGGCAAAATCTCCTACCCGAGATGCTGCAGATGACACATAGTGTGGTGAGCCATATGGGTTCGAGCGTTATCTTGCATGAGCAAGACGCCCATTGTGATCAAACCCAACGTGCACTGACCTTCCAAAAATGCAAATGTTCATAAATAATAGTGTTCACAGTACCCAGAGAAAGAGTTGCCTCGTGTGCAATTTCAGGACAAGTTATGCGTCGATCTTCCAGGAAAAGACGTTCTACGATCTGGATATTCACAGAAATGACTAGTGGGTTGAGAGCATCCATGACCAGAATCATCACTAACGGATGTACGGCCTTCTCTAAAACATTTACACCATTCAAATGTCTTACTGCGAATAGTGTCTCATCACCGTATTGTGATTGCAGCCTTCTTTAAATTTTAGCAGGTTTCACGCCTTCTTTCAAAAGAAGCTTCATCACAACACGCTCTTCCATGCAAGCACTAACAGTGTTGTTCGACCTTTTTATTTATCTGTCTCGTGACTGCCCCAATTGCAAGTGGCCCACCTAGCAGTAATAGGACACAAGCACCACTAAGTAATGATAGTAGTTCTAGCACGCTATAACCCAATCAGGTAGAACTAGGACAAAACAGCCAGGTTTGATTTGAAGCTCCGCTTATAAATAACAAACAACTATAACAAACCTAACTGTGTAATCCCGAGTTACCAGAAATACTTACGAAAGCAGTTAATTTGAAGGAAAAAAAAACCATCCTGATCTCTCCACTTCTTCTCGTTCATATTGCACTCCATCTATCTTCCAATCTGTCCATTTCTTCCGACCAACTCGTCCATCTCTTCTCCGTCTAACCATCCATCCATCCCTGAACCCCACCTATAACTTTCCACAACCCACCCATCTTTTTCCAGTCAACTTGTCCACCTATTTTCCCTGATCCATTAATCCCCAACAACTCTTTTCCCCCTCAATTTAAAATATCCTCCAAGAAATCCGTCCAAATCTCCCGCAACCCGTCTAATCGCTTTTCCCCTCTCTACCCATTTTCATCCCGCTCATTTCTTCTCCCTTAACTTGCTTATTTCCCTGCCCATATCTTCCCCCTCGCTTCAATCCACCCATCTCTTACCACCAACCCGACCCTCTCTTACCCCAACAGCCCAACTCTTTTAAAAATAATAATAATACTAATACGTTCGCGTAGGCGTCTAAGGCCCGTTGCCTCAATCGGCCACATCCATGGCCCACTGTTCCTGAACTCGTCCAGAGCAGAAAAAGGCGGCTACCTGCTGGAGTCTACTGAGCGGGGAATAGATCGGTCGGTCGGGGAAGTCTTTTGGCGTCCATGAACTATCATTGAAGTATCTTCTGGACAATAGTTTACTGGTCCAGCGTTGGACATGATCGAGTAAAGAAACTCGGCGGCAGCTAGTTTTTCCTGATCCAGCGGTAGGACATGATCGAGCAAAGAAACTCGGCGTCAGCTAGTGTTTACTGGTCCAGCGGTAGGACATGATTGAGCAAAGCAACTCGGCGTCAGCTAGTGTTTCCTGGTCCAGCGGTTGGACATGATCGAGCAACGAAACTCGGCGGCAGCTAGTGTTTCCGAGATTTGGTGGTCTGTTTCGCCGAAAATTAAAAGGGTGTGGTCAAAACCGCGTGCTCGATACGAATAGTTACCCAGTCGATTAAATAATATGTGATAAAAATTGCCCGACATACGAGGACCAGAGAAAGCACATGTGGCCATAACCAGTGGCAACACTAGACAAGCTCTATGGCAGTGTCGACAGCCTTAGGATGACAGCTGCTTTCTTCGAACAAATTCAAGTTGACGTCTGACAGCGTATGAAGAGGAAGAAGAAATAATATGGGATAAACAATAAAGTCTAGAGATACGAAATGGAAGCCCAAATGCTGTTTTCAACAAACGAAGTTTTGTGATTGAAATATAAAAGTTATCTTTACATTTTAATGTTTTTGTCTGTTATCATTTATTATACAATTTGCTGTTTATTACAATAGACATTGAACTGCATCTTTACAAATCCTGCGTCATTCCAGTCCATGTGTATGGCACCGGTATATGGACGATCTTTCAAAAAGAAGTCTTGAAGCCGTCCATGTGCACAGTCGGAAGCGCATCCGTGGAATCTAATATATGACCTGGTTACCAACACTGAGGTCGTCCGAGAAACACATCTGGAGAGTATTGTTTATGTGATGGACCGTCGCCGCTTCTCTATTTTCGATTATGCGGGTCGCCTCTCCCAGGAGGTTCCGGCTTTCCAGATCCTGCACCTGGCTATCGAAATCAAGGGTGCGAAACGACATTGTACCACATGGAGACCACTCCGGGGTCATCCACCTAACACCTGGTTGTGAGAAATAGCCCGTATCCAATCAGAACTATACACATCTGCTGACCTATTTAAGAAATATATGTTGTACTATGTGTACACTAATTGCGCGATTATACAAGTGGGTTTAATTAAAACTAAATTTAGTTGAACCATCAATAAATTTACTAATTACATTTTAATTTTGTCTAAATAAATATCATATATAACTGAAGCTGTTTATAATTTCAGGTCGGTAAAAAAAACGGTCACAGTTTTTTTTTGACTACACCTATTATGCCGTCATGGATCGATCAGTTAATTACAACTTTGCCGCACATATTTGGCAAACAAGCAATTATACGTTATGGGAGATTTTTAAAGGTTAAATAAAGATCCCGTTTAACACCATGTGACGTATAAGAAATATAATGTTAGGCCCATATTATTTTGGTGGCCTAGGACACATAACTGGTGATGTTGTCAGTATCGTCTCAGATTGTACACCTACCAACTTTCTGAGGCTTGGTCGACTACAGGAGTCTGCGACCGGAAAAACAAACCCGCATCAACTGGGGATTGAATCCTGCTCGCTTGAAAGCCAGTGCCCTAACTGCTACTATCCCATATAAGGAGAATGCAAACGAAATTGGATTAAATAAGAACTTGGAATACTTGGAATCCTGGTATTCAAACAGGCATATTAATGTATGCTACCAGGTAATAGCCGAAGGATATGTGGTAGGTGTTTTAAACCCGCTGCAGCTTACTTAGGCCTGGGGAAAGGTACAAATAATTTGGGTAGAATGTTTTCTTTTCACCGGGCAGCCGCCGAAAATATAAACGTTGTCTTTAAATTGTAATTTATTTCTCTTTTATAATTGATTATTGTATTAATTATTTATTGAATCTAAATGAGATTGTCTACCTCGTGTGGATTCATAACACCTATCGCTGCCTACGCTCCGGCGCTCACATCAGCGGAAGATGCAAAGGATTCCTTCTATGTGGAGTTAGACAATGCAGTAAATGCAATTACAAAATCGGATTTCTTATTCATAATTGGTAATCTAAACGCTCAGGTGGGATCGGATTTTAATTCATGGCCAGTTTGTTTAGGTAAAATCAATTTTGGGCGCATGCATGAAAATGGAAAAAGGCTGCTGGAATTGTGCACAAAAAACAATCTCTGCATCACAAACTTCTACTTTGCAACAAAAGATCGCCGTAAGGCGTCATGAAAACACACAAGATCCGGTCATCGGCACCGCTGGACTTTATTCTTTTTCCAATGCATTGACCCTGATCAGGGAGTCTTCTGTCTCTGCCATCTATGACCTTCCTCGCTTAATGCGTCTGCCTTTGAGTGTATTCAAGTCTTGGTGCAAAGGGTGATATTCGTTGTTGGCAGCGTTGGCGTACGTCTTTATCTGCGGTACTTGATGTCGCACATTGATGTTTGGCAAATCAAGCAGGAATCTCATGGCAGAAATTGGAATATCTCTAGTGTATCCTAGAACTGCTCTCATGGCCTCGTTCTGCATTCTCTCTAATCTGTCTATTTATGTCTGCGATAGCGTGAGTAACCCAAGACCGTAGTCCAGGACAGACAAAACCAGTACTTGCATCAACAGGAAGAGTGTCCATTGTTGCATGTCTGTGTCCTCCATGACTTTGATTGCATTGACACCCCTCTTTGTTTTCAGAATCACATTGTCAACATGTTTATTGCAATAGAGGCTTCTGTCAAATGTGATACCCAGGTATTTCATGGCATGTCCTTTCTCAATGATGATGCCCATGCAGGTGGCCCATGGTAGTGTATCCGAAACCAACCTATTGTTTAAAGGGAACCAGACAATCTTGGCCTTAGATGGATTGATTTCAGCGCTGTAGTCGGTGCACCACTCAGATAGTTTTTCCAGCATGCTCCGCACTCCCGCGACAATTTCAGTCGGTCTTTGCCCTGATTGTATTGCAGAATGTCGTCCGCATATATAAGGATCCAACAAGGGCCAGCCATGTCCATCTGTGCAATTTTGCAAGTGTAAACATTAAAAAGTACAGGAGACAGAGGAGACCTCTGAAGCAGTCCAGGCGCTATGGTTCTGATCTCCGACGTCCAGGAACCGTACTTCAGAGCGACATTTCTTGACATAAGGACCGTTGTATCTAACGGACGATCCAGAGGTCAATATTGAGGTCTACTAGTAGGTCGATCAGTTTGCCGTAGTTAACCCTGTTGTAGGCATCTTCCAGGTCGAACGTCGTGACGACAGTTTCCTCTTTTGTCTGGAAGCCCTCATATATGGCGTATGCCAAGACAGCTGCATTGGTTGCCGTGTCTCTGCCAGGTCTGTGGGCGCATAGAGTGTCTGGAAATTGATCTGTGTTTTCCAGCTCACTGGCAACTCGTCTAGCAATGATTCTCTCTAGCACCTTACCGTTCATATTCTGTAGTGTGATGATGCTGTAGCCTTTTATATCAGTAGCGTCTTTGCCTGGTTTCGCTAGGGGGATAAGATCGCTGTGAACCCACTCTTCTGGTACATGACCTGCCTTAAGACTCCGGTTAAAATCATTTGTAATGTTTGCGAGTCCATCATCCCTACAGTCCTTCTGTTGGTTGTATCGTATTCCATCTGGCCAAAGTGCACTGTCCAAGGCTCTCTTTATGGAGTGTCTGACCCCCTCAAAATTAATCAGGTCGTGCTCCTCCTCCATTGAAACCTAGATTTGTCACCAGTGCCTTTTGTTGAACGATGTCGTCTCGGTGAGTCTGCTGAAGGTACCTGTCAGAAACGGCTCGTTCCTTCTCTTTGTCAGTGGTCAGCACCTGTCCAAACTCATCTCGCATGCACACACTGGATCTTGTGTCCATGTTCCGGTTCATTGCCCGTTGTAATTTTAAGAATTTATGCATAGCTCTATCTGCCGCCACCCCTTCCATAAATGTCTCCCGCCGTTGCTGTTTTGCTACTCTGGCCCTTTGCTTGAAATCTTGAGTGACCCTTCTCATTCTGGTCTCTACCTCCGTTCTTCTCTTCAAGGTGTTTGCGAGTCTTCTCTTCTGCTGCCATTTATTGGTGGCATTCTTTTTACTTCTCCATACGATCTCAATCTCCTCAGACCACCAAGAGGGTTGACATGTGATGGTTCGGGCTTGCTTTTCCATGGCAATTGTCTGAAACTACTCAGCATCGAGTCTTTGGTGCGCATGTATTTGAAAGCATGCTGCATCTTGGTCTATCTGCTGGGTTGCCCCTTCGTGATGGAAACAGAGCATGGCAAATGGTCTCTTCCGTGATATGTCAGTGCTGACCACCTGGTGTATGTGTCTCTTGGACATGAAACTAATGTGAGATCAATGTTAGAGTTAGTCTGCTATTCGAGTGGCAAGTCTGGTCTTCACTTCACAGTTGAGGATATTCAGACCGGATCCGAGGAGGACCTGGCCAAGTGCCTGCCTTGTGGTTATTGAAGTGACATTACATGTATTGAAGTCGCCACACACAAATGTCATGTCTCCTGGCAGGTCCTCTAATTCGCCGAAGAATCGCCAGTCATTCGACCCGGTAAAGGAAAGGTTCCCTGCTTATATATTAATTATATTCCACCGCCTGCCCTGAACTGTGACCTGTATTGCTTTCAGTTCTCGGTCTTCCTTGTCCCAGTCGTTCAAGTCTAGCAGTGAGTGTGGTAGACCCTGTCTGACTAGGATAGCTTAATCATTCATTTTTGCACAGATGGTGGTCCTATTCAATTCTGAAAGGATGAAAGCCAAGACCAAAATAAACAGAGTGCTGATGAGAGAACTTCTCTTTGTAGATTATGCCGCAATTACGACTCACTGAGAAGAGGAACTATAAATCTTATTATCTGCATTTTTGGATGACTGCTGTGAGGTCAGGTTAACAATCAGCAAAACGAAAACACAAGTTATGGTTCAGGGGACAAACAAGCCACCAAGTAATCTCCATTGATGCTGAGGTTCTCGATGTAGTAAATCATTGTAGGTACTTGGGATCCTCAGTCAATGATATCCCTGGACCAAGAGATCCATTTCAGGATAAGCAAGGCAGCAACAACAATGAGCAGATTAACAAAAATGGTCTTGGAGAACAAGAAGTTCACTGTTAAAACAAAAACACTTGTTTACCAGACCTGTGTTCTCACCACCCTTCTTTATGGCAGTGAGACATGGTCTACCTACACGCACCAGGAAAGGCCTCTAAACAGCTATCACGAGGTGCCTGCGCAGAATCCTGGAAGTTTGGTGGCAAGACAAGATCACCAACGCATACGTGTTGGAGAGTACAGGCACTGTCACAATCGTTTCCATGCTTAGTCTTCGAAGGCTCTGATGACTAGGACACACTCGGAGGATGGATGATAGCAGAATACCAAAATATCTTCTCTATGAGGAATTACAGTTGGGGAAAAGGTCTCGCGGCCGGCCATTACTTCGGTACAAGGATGTATGCAAATGGGATATGAATGACGCAGGCATCGATTTAGAATCATGGGAACAGGACGCCATGGATCGTGTTATATGGAGGGACAGAATTAAGCATTGAATACAGACAAAGGAGATACTGCTTACTGATAGGCTAAAGACTCAGCGGTTGAAAAGACACGCCACGCAATGTGAAGCCGCAAACGGTCCTGTTTCTCCTTGCTCATACTGTGGAAGACGGTTTTCTGCTCGGATTTGTCTTACAAGTAACTTTCGTTACCGTCATAGACTAGTTACATATCTTTTTTTTTTCAAAGCACAATTACTATCGTCTGACGAGACGGAAAGAGCCAATGATGATGATATTGAATCCTTCTGTATGGCTTCGGAACTTAGACCCTACTCTTTTTTTATTTCTATCTGCCAAGGAGTTTATAACGTGCTCGACACTGAACACTGGAGTTCGATCTCACTAGCCACAGATTAGGGGAATTTTTACCAGAATATTAACATGAAAACATAACGGTCTGCATCGTGATTGATTCCGCGACCTTTCGCACCCGAGGCGAACACCTTACCCACGAGACTACTAGGTTATGCTTCGAGTGTGGTAAAATATATAAAACAGGGAAGGGAACATCTTTTGACTAAAATCAGAAAATCATTGAGTAGTTCCATCTCCCTTCCCGCTGTCACGGCACACTCAACCATAATTACGGTCTTTATCATTGAATCAACTAAATGCCCTAACAGAGAGAAGATCATGAATATTTAGATTTAAGGCGTCGGGTGAGAAAATAAATACACATCCCAAACAAGTACTTAATCATGTGAAGATCGTCGGTGAGAACACAGATCTCTAAATCATATTATATCCACAATATATCCACAAACATCGAGGACAAAGTATCTTCATTAAAAAATAAATAAATGTGCACAGCCTTTTACAGGGCGCAGCCTTTATTCTTTAGCACTGTAAGTCCCTCAGAGGACTCCAGTAATTGTAAAACGCTGTTATGATACTCTACTGATAACACTGTTAGTGCTTGAATGAAACAGCTTGTTGTGATGACGTTTCTTGTAAAAGAAAGAGTGAAACCTTCAGAAATTTACAGAAGACTGCAATCACAATAGGTGATGAAACACTCAGCCGCAGTAAGACATTTGAATGGTGTAAACGTTTTAGAGAAGGCCGTACATCCGTGAGTGTTGATCTCGTCCGTGATGGCTCTCAGCCCCAAAAAGGGATGGCGAGTGTTTTATGGGACAAACTTGGCATCATTCATGTTGATGTTTTTATCCCGTGGTGCCACTATTAGAAGTGAACGCATTTTGAGTGATGTGTAAGGTATTGCTACATCCGCCTTACAGCCTAGACCTCGCTCCAAGCAATTTCCCCCTGTTTGGACTTCTAAATAATTCCTGGGAGTTCAGAATTTCAGCACCGATGACGGAAGGAAACAAGCTGTAGTGTCTTGGTTCAGACATACTGACAAATCTTTCTACTGACGCTGTTCAAGTATTACCTAAACGATGGGATAAGTTCATAAACATTGCAGGAGATTATATATAAAAATAAATGCCATTTTGATTAATTGAACAAACAAATTCGTTCTATAAAAAAAGTTCCGTTTTGACTTGAACGCCCGTCGTATATTATAAAAATCTAAGTAGCATGCCCTGTACAGAACGTCGCCAACATATTTGGCTGTTATAAGTTTCTTGGCAAGTATGCAGTACAGTACGTTGCCATTACTTTCGGAATTGGAGGAGCAAAAAATAAAGCCATGTGTAAAGCTTGGTTCGAACCTGATGCGTTGACCTCTAGGCCACGCAGCTACCATTACTATACATTAGTAACAGAATATTTTAGTCGATAGGATGACTTTCCCTGTTGGTACGACAGTTTAACAAGGGCACATACGAGTGTCTCGATAATAGTTGTATCATCAATACACATAAACACACACGTGTGTATATATATATATAAATATAATGAAGATGATATCGGAAAGATGTATAAAACTGTTTATGTTCTTCAATTATCTAAATCTCCGAATCTGGTCTTCGTTGCCTTAGAGGTTATGACCTTGATTTACAATACCAATGTACCAGATTCAAATGACGTCGTGTTCAGGTGAACTATGTTTTTATGGTATGACAGTTTCTTCCAGTCGACCCAGCTGTAAATGGGTACATGATGGCATCTAAACCGCCGCGAGAGTTCGTGTTGTCGCCACCACTTTCCTCAATGAACGGGACTGAGCACATGTGGATTCGACCATGAGCATTGGCGTGCATTACAGTTATTCCATAATAAGTGCTCGCCTTCACGCGGTGAACAAGGAGATGATGTCCAGCAGTGCGGTGATTTCATTCAGTTACTCGGTGATTTTTCATCTGGCTGTGTCCAACTGGTGCAACCGACTCTGGTGTCGCTACTCGGTGTGCATGTCCCGGTCGTGAACAGTCTGTCACAGAACTCGTGCATTTCCGAACTTCCTACTCCACTCGTACACGTGGAATAATTTTTAACGCATATCAACATTGGTCCGAATACCGATTTGCTAGCAAGACTATAAACACTTTTCAAGATTGGTCAGAAGTTCGATGTATCACCGAGGTTATTGACGCATAATAAAAATTGGATCAGAATACCGATATGCTATCAAGACTATGAACACTTATCAAGATTAGTCAGAAGTCCGATGTATCACATATATTATGAACGTATATAAACATTTGTCAGAAGACCGATTGGTCATCCACTCCTCTAATGAGAACTTGAAGAGCCAAAACACTAATCTGATAGACAAAACCTGATATATCTTTATCCTCGTGTGATCCTGCTTCTTCTTCTTCTTTGCGTTCATATTCGTTTGCACGTTTTATACCACCAGATGGGCCGACTCCATGAAGTGATACGTCAGTCGCAGGTCCTCAAAGTTTCCTCACAGTTTATCTAGTATTTCTTCCCTCGGGCCAGGTCTTCTCACGGGAGCATTGGTACAATGGACCTGTTTGCAGGATGTTACCTGTAGTCTGCTATCCTCCTTGACATATGCATTGGGCAGTCTGTGCTGCTTTTATTTTATGCATGTGTGCATTTAGTCTACAATGACCTGTTCTGAGGTGCAATATTGTGGTATACTGTTTCCTATTAAGTATATTGATTGGGTTCGTGTGATCCAATATAGTCTCATGTCACTGGTCGATCCACTTGCACATCACATAACTGTACCCTTCTAACGTCATAGTTCTTGCCATAGTTCTTATATGAAAATAATGTTGTAATGTGTTAAGTGTTTTCATTTGTTTGGTTCTTTGCTCCTAATAAAGACCTTGTAACCGTCACGTAGTTTTCCTTATGGTTCTGTCCCGGTGATTTAGTCTACCTGTTTATGTTATTTTCAACTTTTGACGTTCAATAAGACCTAACTTCCATTTATTTCTATCATAAGCGTCATTATCTCCAGGACGTTGTCTATTTACAATTTCCTGCCTGGAATGTTGGGTACATCCTTGTACAGAGCAAAGCTCTCTGTGAGACCACACTGCTGTAATTAATTAAACATATTTATATATAATGCCATTTTAATTGAAAGCGTGGATTGAAAGGAAACACCTGCACACATAATAAAAGATTCAACTGTTGAGGGAGGCCTGTCTAAAAATATATAAAGAACTTGTACAGACATCTTTTTATCGTTCACGGCGTCATCTTTACGGGCAGAAAGTATTTTGTTCATCTAAAATTGTAAAGCATTCACATAAGAACATTCAGGGAATGTCAGTCTAATACTGTAACATAACATGTTTCTGTGTGTTTATTAAATAGTTTGTCTGGGGATTATATTGTTTTTCTGTTAATTAAATCGTTTGTTTGTTAAATAAATTGATTAAATGTTTATTAAACTGATTGTCTATTAATTTAGCGAGGAACATGCTATTACAGATCATTGGAAAAACTAAGTGAAGTGACCATTTTGAGTAACATGTTTAAAAATGTAATCTAGACAAAACGAGAAAAATGTAATGGAAAAAACCAGGGAAGAGCACGATGCTAGATCTGTAATTGCTCGACACGATTGCTGGACAACAACAACCATTTGGCTCTGAACATGTGGCTGCTAACGCCAATGGCAAGGCTACTTATTCGATTCGTCCCTATGCCAACGATGTGTTTGTTCCTCTACCCCTCTAGTACATATGAAGAATTGATTACACAATGGTATCTCAATCGAAGTAAGCTGAGCTACACTCACCAGAATCAGTGAATGGGGAAGTGTGTCGAGCAATACTTGGAATACGAGAATTAAAACAGGTAGATTATGCCTGCTGCAAGGAAGTCGAAGGCTCAATTGGCCTAGCGGAAGGTAGATTGATTGTTGAGTAGAAATGTAATTACTTAAGCCTAGCAGCTTACTGTTATCGATTTTTCAACTGCCAAGGGTTATTTGACGTGTATGGAATGTGCACGGGATCTCCGTGTTTTTCGTCGTTCTCCAAGATGACGTTGGTCTAACCTCCTTTGAAACCAGAGGACGCTTGAAACTTTATCTCTAAAGCTATTGCAGCTCTCTGCCATTTGTTGGAGAGATTATTGTCCCCTAGAAGAGCTAGGACTGGCAACATCACTATCAAATAATCATTGCCGCTGATACTGCGCTGAAAACAAATGAATTCAGGACTCCCTACAAGCTGAGTAACAATACAAATGAAGTGTTGTATCTCTACTCCAATATCTGGAGTGACGGATACATGACAATAGGAATTAGAGGACACTGCTAATCGTCCCATGTGACAAGCGGTACAATGGACTATCTTGTCTCTGCAACATACACAGAACCCTCACAGAAAGCAGTTAGGTAATAGGAATCGTATAAGATGAAACACGCTTAAAGAGGTCGTTGCTGACCGCAGTAGGGCATACATGTCAACAACCTCCAGTATGAGAATGGAGACGGAACAGTGACCTCAGCACTGAAATAGATATCTGAGACTTATATAACAAAGGCAGTCATTGTGACAGACGCGCAAGTCGTACTTCAGAAAGTACAGATGGGATGGCTTAGGTACGAGTGGATAGCAGCTGTTGAAGTCTTAAACCTCCAGGCGTTGACATGGATCTACTGTCTTGCTCATGCTGGGGTTCAGGGAAATGAAAGAGCTGACATCAAGGCTTCACAAGCTCCCATCATGGACACATTAGTGATGGATAGAAGTTATATTTTGAAATCAATCATTGACCGCCTGTTGGATCACGACACCGCAATAGATGAAGCAGCAATCCACAGACTGCAAGGTTTCGAAATTAAACGAGGTTCGAGTGGAGTGGGGCGCATCAGAGGACGGCGCAGGAGAGTGTACAACCAGCGAGCTACAGGGACCAGCATCATCCATACCTTACGTCATTTGATGAGAGAGACTGAGCACCTATAGGTATGCCCGAAGTGCAGTGACGTCGATTCTTAGAAACAGAAACATGCTTAATCACAGGCTCGTGTAAGGCGCCGTAAACAGGAACAGTAGAGACATAATCAAGTATGTAAATTAACCTATTTCAGTTGAAGACTCTCCAACTCGAGGTTGTATGACCTGTAAACAATGACGCTACAGAATTATGTTTCTGAAAGAATAATATATGCTCATTGCAAGCGAAGATGGCTCAGCGTCAGACTTGTGCTGCCATGTGTAATCTGACTGTAAAGACCAATTCTGGCACATGAGGTTCTGTCACATGTGGAACACATCAGAGAGTAAACTGTGGGATCGTCGTGCGCTCTGTCTCTCGGCCAGCTTGCTTTCTATCATCCTCGGCAATGATATTCCGCACGACGATTTAAGTTTGAAAGAATACTAAAGATAGAACGCCACAGTTGACATGACACGAATACTCAAGATACAATACTCCATAAAAGATATGGGAAGTCTATTAAAGATACACTATTCCATATATAACATACAAGAATACTCAAGATGCAATACTCCATAAATGACATGGGAATAATACTTAAGAAACAATACGCCAAATATCACATTGGAAGACTACTAAAGATCCACTACCCCATATATCACATTGGAAGACTACTAAAGATCCACTACCCCATATATCACATTGGAAGACTACTAAAGATCCACTACCCCATATATCACATTGAAAGACTACTAAAGATCCACTACCCCATATATCACATTGGAAGACTACTAAAGATCCACTACCCCATATATCACATTGGAAGACTACTAAAGATCCACTACCCCATATATCACATTGGAAGACTACTAAAGATCCACTACCCCATATATCACATTGGAAGACTACTTAAAGATCCACTATTCCATATATCACATTGGAAGACTACTTAAAGATCCACTATTCCATATATCACATTGGAAGACTACTTAAAGATCCACTATTCCATATATCACATTGGAAGACTACTAAAGAAGCAATACCCCATATATGACATGAGAAGAATACTAGGATCCAATAATCCATATATGACATAGAAAGAATAATCAAGATACAATAATTCATAAATGACATGCGAATCCAGCAGCACACAGATTATTTTTCCCTGTGGATAGAAGAAATAGGTGGATCTAAATTATAAGCTTTCTGTAGAAAACTAGAAACACAAATCTAAGCTTATTATAACTGCTACAAACCGATACTTTACACGTAGGCTCGATTTAGACTCTGAAACACCTGGAAGGAATTTCATGCTTAAATGTTCTATGTGTGTCAAACATGTCTGATTTAGTTAAGTTACTTAGTGGCTTGGTGGATAAAACGTTGGCATTTCTGGCTCGATGTTTATCAAAGATGCGATACGTTTCAGCCTACCGTGCTGTATATTTACAATGAAATAGCTCGAGAAGTCACTGGTATATGAGGAGGCAGTTGGTCCAAACTTGGCATAGACCTTAAGACCTAGTACAACGACGTTTTGTAATTCTTTCTAAAGACGGATACTGATATTGGACCCGAGTTGTCCGCCGGGGTCCTTGGGTATGACAAAGAAAATGAAAACACCACTGTCTCACAGAGACATCTCTAAGATGCGACTAACTGTGTGACATAACAGTTCACTGGCCATGGTTAGATGGTTTGCTAAGCAGCATTGATGGGGCCTACCAGGATAAGGGCCTTTTTGCTCTTGTGTTTGAATCTATTAAGATGGACTCACAAATTGGTTAGCCACCCTCCTCTGCACTAGTCCCGACGCAGAGGAGTAATAAGCTGCTCGAGCCTAGCCCGCCAAGCAGGAAATCCTTCTACCGGCTAAATCCAGCCCACGAAAGAGCTGGAACCTGCACAAGTTCATCCGTCCCTTTAGAAGTACAGGTCGACTAAGACTGATATAGTTAGGTAGACAATGTATGGGGCAACATGCAGTTGTTACTCACTTCACAAATGATGTGCATTTTCGTTAAGTCAAGCATCGGTGTCACAACAGTCCAAGTAGCCAATGCAGACTCAGTAGTTCTTGGCAAGTGATGACAAAAGGGAATACTGATGATGTCGGTAGCACCTTCGTTATACATACTCCTGCTACGTTCATTCTCTCTCTGTGTTTCTCTTTGTCTCTCTCTGTCTCTCTCTCTCTGTCTGTCACTCTGTCTCTCTCTCTCTCTCTCTATCTCTCTCTGTCTTTATCTGTCTCTCTCTGTCTCTCTCTTTGTCTCTCTGTCTCTATCTCTCTCTCTATCTCTCTCTCTCACTCACCCTTCGCTCGACCCACGATTGATTTCAAAAATCAACAGTTACATTAACGGACTACGAGCTCGTCATTTGCAATGTAAACAAACATACGAGCAGCTGTCACAATTCGACCTCAGAATGTCACCCTTATCTATATCCACAGACATCCATGGATGCCTTTCAGTTGAGAACGTCAGCTCATTCTTTGCCCTCAATCCCAATAGAGGTATAAAATATTAAATAAAATGAATGCTGAAGTCGGATGCACTGGGCCGACAGGCGCAAAATATAAACCACAGTGCAACGCATACCGCCTTGAGGATTAGAGAAATAAGGCGAACGAAAAAAACAACCCACTAGGACCAGGACAACAGATCCACCCAGATTGACGAATCTGTGTGGCCTTTATCATCACTATTGTGCCTTATCAATCTGACATATAGATCAAAAATGTATCTAATAATCTTTCCTAAAGGCTGACAGTGATACCAAGTGAGGCATTGTTTCTGAAAGGCCAAGTATTCATCAAGCTGAACTGTTTTCCACAAATCAGCTCCTGCTGCTTGTTCAAGGAGTCAATCAAATCTAAATGCAACACAATGATTCAATTAGAAAAGGCAAACATGAAAGAGAGAGAGACCTGTATTCACCCACTTTGTACGACATCTCTCAATAACAGCAGATATTGGTATAACTAGGGACGGTAAACCATTAAAAAGGTCAATGTTAAGATGTATTCATGTGATTATCATTTCCTCTACTTTCCGTCATTAAAAACGTCAATCACAATCAGATCATATGTGTGGTTAACCAAATTGCTAATGTCTGAAAGCGTGCGGATGACCAGGCATGAAACTATAGGAAGTAGATTCTTTTTCGTATGTATTTTAGTAGAGTAGCAGGGAAAAAAATCCAAGCCTTCACTACAAATATTAGCACTTGACGTAGGGAGAAGGGTCTTACGTATGCTATGACAGATATTGCCGAAAAAAGCTGATATCATTGCAAGACAGACTCTGGTTTTGAATCTCCAAGGCAACAGAAGTAAAGGCAGACCTAGTCACCCATGAAGAAGAGGGCACACACTCATCACCCTGGGGGTCACTCTTCCCCTTCTCTCTCTTCTCACCTCACTCTGTTTCATTTGACTCTGTCCTACAGTCACACTCTTGCACAACTTTCACACGCGCCCTCATGGTGAGGCCCTTCCATTGCACTTTTGTTGGGCTGGCTTCTGAGGGCGCACAAACCTAGCATAGGTACACACCGACGCACACATGCATCCAAGCACTGGTTTATGTGTCCTGATATCGCCCAATGGACTACGGTCTGGGTTGGAAAATGGCGCGCCTCCGCCAGTAGAAACTAGTGAGGCAAACATCTAAGCAAAAAAAAAAAAAATTAAGAAGAGGGATTGTGACAAACATAAAGATAGCAGGAAAGGCACGGACAGCTATGGAATAGATGGCTAACGACAGGAGAACATTGCGTGTATTTGTTGAGGGCCTGTGCTCCATACGCAACTGTTTGCATGGAGTGATTGACTGATTCATTGAATATGCTTTCACATCACTCCTCCCTAATGGCAGGACTAACCTTTCTTTAATGGTAACGTCTGAACAAGGGACTTCAGTTCTCGTCATTAAATACAATAATATTATGTTGTTGGATAACGCACACCTACCATCACATTGAAAGTTATTGTTGAGTTAATACAGTTTTCTTTTAAATACTATATTGCGGCTTTTATCATTCGTGTTATGTTTCTTCTTCTTTTTCTCATCTTATTTCTTCGAGCAATTTCGGTAATCCGAAGTAAGTATTATTCTATAACATTTACTTTGGTGTTCATGAACATGTCTCATATCTTGTACAAACTAAGTTAACCTGTCTATCTATCATGTGCCCGATGCCGTAATAATATCCTAACTATACATTTACTTATTCTATCTCTCCGTTACGTTACATTCTTTCCACATGGCCAAACCATCTCAAACTACATTCTGTAATGACTGTATTTATCAGGCAGAGATTTATATGGCTTGTAAATATTTTCGTTGTCCTGGTCCGGTGTTCTACTGTAATGCTGCTCTTGGCCAGAAATGTATAATCATGCTGGCATCCTATTCTCAGTATAACGTCGGTATGCACTGCCAGCTTGAGCTGTCTTCCATGTCTTAAGACAAGAAGCGAACGGGCAAGAAGCTGTGTTTGGCATGTTTGTTATTTTCATCGGAAAGGATACAAACTCATGTGTCAGAGCATTCTCTATGGCAATGAGCTTACTTCTTTCTTCTGCATTGTTCTTTTTCTTCACCTTCTTCTTTTATTTATTTTCTTCTTTCCTCTTCTACCACTTCTGCTTCTTCTTCCACGTCTTTTTATTCGTCTTTGTTTCGTCTTCTTAAGATGTTTTACCTACTAGCGAATGCGATTTTGTATCGCAATAGAACTTGTAGCTCCAGTATTGTTTATCATTTTATCTATCTCTTTTTGTATTCTTTCTCAGTCGCTAGCGACATCTCTTTTTCCCCCTTCTATGTGGGTTTTTTTTCGCGGCGATGTTGGTTTTAAATGATTGCAGTCAATGTACGGGACCATGTTCACAACACATAAAACCACCGAACTACCCTCAATGACCTCATAGATACTGTATTATTTTGAAAAAATAGATGACCGGGGCATGTGGTGCGTATATCTGGCAACATATCCTAGTTTCCCTGTACAACTATAAGCGAGGACACGGACGTCCACGAGCGAGATGGAGAGTTGACCTGATAAAAGCCATTGGTTAAATATGGTACTCCCATGCATAATGACCGAACAGAGTTTAAACAACATGTGGCTACCAGGCTTCAGGCACTTGACAAGCCTAATTGAATACCAAGATTGAAGTTTAAGACCCAGCATCGACTCAGCTGACAGCATCCTCATAGCTGGCTGCTTGCATCATAGCTGACCATAACCTTATTCTACCTTCAAATGGCGGCCATGGAAACAAGTGTAGTCTGACTAAGCGAATAGGAATCGCAGTGTTGAAACAGAATGTGTGGGGTGGAAGGTCGCAGTGTTGAAACAGAATGTGTGGGGTACAAGGTCACAGTGTTGAAACAGAATGTGTGGGGTGGAAGGTTGCAGTGTTGAAACAGAATGTGTGGGGTACAAGGTCGCAGTGTTGAAACAGAATGTGTGGGGTGGAAGGTCGCAGTGTTGAAACAGAATGTGTGGGGTACAAAGTCGCAGTGTTGAAACAGAATGTGTGGGGTGGAAGGTCGCAGTGTTGAAACAGAATGTGTGGAGTGGAAGGTCGCAGTGTTGAAACTGAATGTGTGGGCTACAAGGTCGCAGTGTTGAAACAGAATGTGTGGGGTGGAAGGTCGCAGTGTTAAAACAGAATGTGTGGGGCCGAAAGTCGCAGATATTGCAGCCTCGCTATAGACTTCAAAACAACGTCAAAACGTGCTTTTTATGACGAATTATGACGATTATATCTTCATTTGTCTTTGAAGCTGATAACGTTGTTTTTTGTTGAATGCCCACAATGAGTAGAATTACTCTTTTTGTGTGTCCTAAAAAGGACGTTTGGTCGCGGGTTGTTGTAGCTATCCTCACATCCCGAGTGTGCTGATGAAGGTGGGTTTGGGTCCTCCAGGCAGTTGTGCTATGCTTGGATTCATCTGCGTGTCGCTCACTACAGCGGGGATCACGTTCACCATTCACGTCAATACACTACCCCGTTAGCTATACTGCTATGAACCAGCCCAATTCCAGGGAGGACTATTTGGAAGTCGAGGTGAGGGTCTTGACCAGTATATTTTGCCTTATCCTGACTAACTAGGCCGATCAGCATGTTTTGCCTGACCAGACGTAGTCTTGCTCCCCTGCTGTTAATGTGATTATTACATTCCTGAGGACTCCATTGACTTCTTTTGTTAGCATATAATTCGCCACTATATGAAAGGATTTGTCTCATGCAACGCTCACTACTTAACTGTGTGTCGTATTTTAAATAAAAACAGCGTGTTGCATAATTTAAATTAAATTTTGTTTGGAAAATATTATTTGTCTTGATCCATGTACTCAACCGCATATCTAGTCTGACGTTCCTGCATCAAACATGTACTTATATCTGGAAGCCCTTAACAAGTATTTGATCTTGTGGTTCTGGTAAGAAAACCTCGCATTTGTGGGCTGGCATTCGTTCTGATGTGGTGTCTTTGTTTGACCATTGGTCTCGCGTTTCTGGACATTCTTTTATGTGGTGCCGTTTGTTTGTGGTTTATACATGTCGTGTGCTTTTCTGGAAGCCCCAAAAATGTATGTGACCATGTGGATCTGGCACGCTGGAGGTCATCGTCCATTGGAAGTGTCTATGCTTAGATTCATGTCGCACGTGTCTTTACTTTCTATTAGATGGGGACTTTTGTTTCAAAATGTGTTTATCCATGGCGTTTGCTTGTTCGGGAACCCTTAAATGAAATGAGGTATTGAGGTATATTAAATGGAAGCCTCTCTTGTAAACTGTGAGTTTCCTAAATAATGAATATTGCAGTGTTCTCACATCTGTTGGCACTTTTGCTTGAAAATCTTAGAAGCACTTAATTGACTTTTTCTCCTTGATTATAATGAAATCCCGGCCACCTTGGTTACAGTATTGCCCCCGCATCCCCCAATTGGAAGACACTTTGTCTGGAGCTTATCGTTTGTAACTTTACATGTTTATATTTAATACACTGTTCATCCTCAAAGGGACTGGAGTCGACGGAGATCTGGAATCGAAGTCAATCTAATGAAATGCTACTGGCTCTACAGCTAAGGTGTTTTGATTTTGTTTGTGTTGGGTGACACTTTTGTCTGAAACTATTGATCTGACCTGGGTTTTCTTTATTTTTTTTATTTCGGGTGACTGTTTTATGTCTAACCCTCTTGATGGTGTCTACAATATCTTGGCGTGTTCTTCATTTTGTAATCAGTGGTGCTTTGAGAACCTTTCAACGGAATGAGTTATAGAGATCTTCATTTGAATCCTTTTTTGTGTCCTGTGACGGGATTGTTTTCAATAGCGAGTGATATTTTTGTTTGAAACTCGTTGACACTTAAGAAAAACTGATTCTATCTAATTGTACTGTCATCCTGGCCACTTTTCGTGCTGCATTGGGCCCTGTGTCTTGAATTTATGTTTTGTTTTATGTATCCGCCATTTGATGGTGCTGTCATCAGTCTGTGTCTTGGTACTGCACAAGTTTTCCCTCAGGTCGTATTGGACATTTTCCGATAGGAATAAACACATTTGTGAGGATAGAACATATGAAGTGAAACCCATGAAGTAGAGGGTTGAAATCGTGGGCGCTACACTTTTGGTGGAGATAGTAATGGTGATATGTGTTCATATAATTGCAAACCAGCCAGGGGATTCGGCTGGTATTGTTCTCAAACTTATAAACGGTTTTACCCGACAGATTACGATAGGAGATGAGCGTTCCTTCCAGCTGTAGCCATCATGCACTTATCCCTAAATCAGAGAGAGAGAGGGCGGGGGGGGGGGGGGGGGCAGGATGAGCTATGAAGTTGTCTCATTGGCTGTTGGGAAATATTGTGATCTCCCCGTGGTTGTCGTGACACTCCTTTATGTAAAACATCCGGTCCCTTTGTTTGACTCCACTGTCCTCCTTTCTTCTACGGACGACTAACTAGGCCAGAGGACTAACTACCTAAAAAGTGTCAGACCAGGGACTCTTGTCGTGGCTTGAGGTTGTATAGAGTACATCCATGCGCGCGGGAAAAAAAAAACCGTGTACGCATACATTCTCTGATACAAAACTTTCAAATATTTTTCAGCCTTTATACATGTGCACTTGTATCCACATTCTCATCAGACAAATCTGCAAGATAATGGAGGCTTTTATTTTCGGTTTTTGCAATGTACGCACTTTACTGGACACAGCCAACTGGCAAGAGAGAAGGACAGCACTCACTGACAGAGAGCTAGCGCTCTACTGACTCGACAGCTGCCTCTAGTATGAGTGCCCAGGGTCCCCTGAATTATCCAGACCGTTATTTTGTCAATTCTTTTTTTGATGATTTGAGCTGTTGTCTTCCTTATCAAAGGTAGTATGTGGTGCGTGTTATCCACTTCAGTTATAGGATGACAAGTATAACCAACTTGGATTTTCTCATTTTCTCTTTCGGTTTTATAATCTCCCTTACCATTAAAAAAAATTTTGCTCATTCATCTTGCACGTCATTTATAATCTACAAGGCTCTAAATCTGTTCTTCCCTTCTATATTTAACTGCTCTCGTATGCTGCATTCAGTTTTTAATTTATGAAGATGCAGGTTTATCCTATTTCTAGTTCCTTTGATCATTTTTACATTTGCGCGTCTTTTCTAAATTCTGTGCTGGGATATGATCGCTATCAATCTAAGTATTGTTTTTGCTGAGGTAATACGTTACGGATGTTCTTCTCCACAGGTACGTGTTATATTGTTCTCTATCTCTTGAACTTTTTAATGTCTTTAATCTTCGAGTTTTAAAATCAGATTTTCAATGAGCCCTGTTTTTTCTCCATTTTGCAAACAAACAAAGGCTGATCAGAAATTGAAACTCCGCAATTCATTTTTCTGAAACCATTTATTCAAAATGTATCAAAATCAAACACATTATTACTCAATGTTTGCTTAGTGCATGTCACTGTTCACAATACTATCCTATCACTTCTGCGGCTTTATGCCAGTGCGAAACAAGACCATGCATCCCTTTCCTGTACCAACTCGTTTTTTGTTCAAGCAGACATGTTCCTTTAATGTATGTGATCTGTTGGAAGACTTCGAGGAACTCATCTTGGGCATCACTTTTAATATCTGATTGTAGAAAAGTCCCATCCCATTTACAGTGCTTGCTGAAAGATGTAGGGAAAGTTGTCGATTTGTATTGCAATATCCTCATGAAATGACGTCACGTACTGCAACATGACTAAACTGGCGGCTGTTGAAAGACCCCAGACCGAAGCCGATCGTGCTGCTTAGTCTTCCCACTTCCTGAAGCTTTAACTTACTGAACCCAGCGTCCAATGTGCTTATATCGACTTCACAACTTCCCTACATAGCACACAAACGTTTGTGAATGCACTCTACACACACTCTGACATTTGGTCAACTAACGCGATGAATTCAACGAAGACAATATTGGTAAACATGTATTTTTTCTTTGTTTTTATTAAAGGTTTGCATTTCTGAATTCCAAGGGTAAAGGCATCCCGTTTTCCACCCCAGCTCGCAGTTCTCTGGCAATATCAGAACTTATTGGCCAGTGTATGGATGCGTTTGTGTATATGTATGTACCGAATGTTTATGTGGTGTCAAAGCGATTCTGTTGGTGGATTATTCTCTCTATGATCCTTCCTTATTGCTGATTGACGTACATTATCCGGGTATTGAGGTCAAATCTTAAAATGCATGAATTTAAGGGACCATTTTGGGGGAAATCAGTATATTGTCTTTATGTTATTGTACACTTTTGTTGTTGTTGTTGCTGTTTTTGTTGTTGTTGCTGTTGTTGCTGTTCCTGTTGTTGCTGTTTTTGTTGGTGTTGTTGCTGTTGATGCTGTCTTTGTTGCTGTTGTTGTTTTGGTGTTGTTGTTGTTGTTATTGTTGTTACTGTTGTTGATGTTGTTGTTGCTGTTGTTGGTTCTTTTGTTGTTGTTGTTGTTGCTGCTGTTGTTGTTGCTGGTGTTGTTGTTGTTGCTGTTGTTGTTGTTTCTGCTGCTGTTGTTGCTGTTGTAGCAGATCCTCTATTTCTTTGCCCTGGCCGTGATCTAACTTATAACATTCTCACACTCATCCACATCATCATGACCATACTCAGTAAATGACATATCACACATCAGGTGGCATATTTATTAAATCATACTCATATCATAGAATGAGTAGAGAAATTACAAACACAATATAATACATATCTTAACTAAACATTATACTAAAACGGGAATTGTAAGCATTAGCTATTGATGGAATTCCCAACTATCTAAAAACCCCAGTTCTATTGCCTTGCAATTACATCCCACACACATCGCCTTAACTGCGTCTTCAACACACCTTATCAAATACTCTTCCTCACTGAAATCCCCTCAGGCGGGCGATCTCGACATAACTCGTTCACAATGTGTCCTTGCTTACAAACACACTTTCAGATTATTCATTAATGTAAAACTCACACACCTATTTGAGCGATCCTGTTCTATCACTAAACATTCGTCCAACCGTCTATCAATCGCTCCTCTATCTAAAGTCGGTGAGTTAAACACACTATCTACATTCAGTCTCTCTCTCTCCTCCATACAGCCGCTCTCTCTCTCCAGCCCCCCATCTCTCATCCAGCCTCTCGAGCTCAACTTTGTCTCGAGTTATATATCCTCAAGCAAGGCCAGAGCTTGACCAATCGATCTCAGGTATGGTCATCTCAATTCCAATTGGAACGAAACACTTTGCACACCTGTCACTCATTCTCTCGCAGCAAGCCCCGTTGCCAATTTCGTCTGTCAATCAATCTCCCCCTACCAAAATCGGAAGGCCAGTGGTCAGTTTCTACCTGTCCACATTCCTTAACCCAACTCTGTTCTCCTTTGCTGAGACAGTGAGTGACCTTGACATGCATTCATGTAGCTTTAAGCTTTAACATGTTCAGGCATCCTAAACTCCCCTTGCTCCGGCGGGAACTGTTACATTACCTCCCTAAACTACAGACCGAAACATGGTCATTTTTTCATCTGGCAAATGACCACCATTTTCGTCTCTACTATCCAAATTGTAAACACTACTCCTGTTTACAACTTCACTCACATCGTACATGCATAAAAAGACATGTCATTTGATACATATAAACTTTTTGTAATACATACACAATCAATACAAGCAGAAGAAAAACACTGTGGCTGGGCGTTTTTACAACACAAACCAACACTTTTACATCGTTTTACCGTCAAATTCACCTAAGTCTGTCCCTGCGGGACCTTTAACTCATCAAAACAGAAACACCTTAAGGAATTCTCCTTACTCATTGAGGTCAATATACCTCGACCTGTTCCCGTGCCTTCCTCTAAGGACACGAACCTTCATTGTTACACACGACCAGTTCAGGTCAATTTTCTCAGGCGGTCTCATTACACGCCTGGCCGACGATTCACTTCATACTAACTCCTGTGAGGCCACGAACTTACGTGGGTTTATCCTCGGGCTAGTTATCATTGTCTCTCTTGACAGCTATCCCCTCTCAAAGAAAACAGCAAAATTCTTTATGTTTCCCACAAAAACGATATTTGACAACATATGTCATAGTCAATTTTAAAACTTCTGATCAATGTAGTCTTCTCTGCAAAGACTCCACATACATGTGATTCTGGAACTCGTGGTGACTTGTCTCTCTTGACAGCTATCCCCTCTCAAAGAAAACAGCAAAATTCTTTATGTTTCCCACAAAAACGATATTTGACAACATATGTCATAGTCAATTTTAAAACTTCTGATCAATGTAGTCTTCTCTGCAAAGACTCCACATACATGTGATTCTGGAACTCGTGGTGACTTGTGCTTGCGGAGGCCTACAGTCTGGATGAGATATACTGCTCTGTAGATCACCTAAATAACCTGTATCAAATACCTGTAAACATGATGATTCAACAACAACAAAAAAAAACAACAACAAAACACAAGACAAATGCATTGCATACAATGTCGAAACCCAAACAATAAATACAAATGTCAAAATATTTGCACGCATACTTATGATATCAATATTTCAGTCAGCAAGTATAACACGTTGATACTGTCAGGATATGTAATCATGTTTAAACAACAAAACAACAACAAAATAAAGAAAAATTCAATGCATACTATATCGACCATACAACCCACTAAAAATGCAAGTAATACCATTAGTCAAAATCCAAATATCAAAATATTTACACACATAAACATGACCAAGTGCCATCAACTTTCACTCCTGCTCGTGCCCCACAGATGAGCACCTGTTAATGCCCCCTTTATAATATACTAAACTATGACTAAGTTCTACTAGACTATGTCACTAAACTATGACTAAGTTGTAACTTAATCAGATACTAAACTATGTCACTAAATCAGATACTAAGCTATGTCACTAAACTATGACTAAGTTCTAACTTAATCAGATACTAAACTATGTCTGAGTCAAAAGTCAAAAACCGAATCGTCCACCTGTCGAATTACGTCATGCTGTAACCCTACTAGTCCAGGTGCAGTCTTTGTCCCGAGGAATCAAAACCGAGTGTTGTGATCTAACTATTTCACCGTTGTTTCCCCAAATTCCCCGCATCAAAGCTACCTGGTCAGCTATTAACCGAAACATCACGTCCACGTGTTACCCTGCGTCGCGTAATCATTACCTGGCGCATCCAGCTATCCTGGTCACGGCACCAAAATAATAATAACGTGTAGCAGATCCTCTATTTCTTTGCCCTGGCCGTGATCTAACTTATAACATTCTCACACTCATCCACATCATCATGACCATACTCAGTAAATGACATATCACACATCAGGTGGCATATTTATTAAATCATACTCATATCATAGAATGAGTAGAGAAATTACAAACACAATATAATACATATCTTAACTAAACATTATACTAAAACGGGAATTGTAAGCATTAGCTATTGATGGAATTCCCAACTATCTAAAAACCCCAGTTCTATTGCCTTGCAATTACATCCCACACACATCGCCTTAACTGCGTCTTCAACACACCTTATCAAATACTCTTTCTCACTGAAATCCCCTCAGGCGGGCGATCTCGACATAACTCGTTCACAATGTGTCCTTGCTTACAAACACACTTTCAGATTATTCATTAATGTAAAACTCACACACCTATTTGAGCGATCCTGTTCTATCACTAAACATTCGTCCAACCGTCTATCAATCGCTCCTCTATCTAAAGTCGGTGAGTTAAACACACTATCTACATTCAGTCTCTCTCTCTCCTCCATACAGCCGCTCTCTCTCTCCAGCCCCCCATCTCTCATCCAGCCTCTCGAGCTCAACTTTGTCTCGAGTTATATATCCTCAAGCAAGGCCAGAGCTTGACCAATCGATCTCAGGTATGGTCATCTCAATTCCAATTGGAACGAAACACTTTGCACACCTGTCACTCATTCTCTCGCAGCAAGCCCCGTTGCCAATTTCGTCTGTCAATCAATCTCCCCCTACCAAAATCGGAAGGCCAGTGGTCAGTTTCTACCTGTCCACATTCCTTAACCCAACTCTGTTCTCCTTTGCTGAGACAGTGAGTGACCTTGACATGCATTCATGTAGCTTTAAGCTTTAACATGTTCAGGCATCCTAAACTCCCCTTGCTCCGGCGGGAACTGTTACACTGTTGTTGTTATTGTTGCATGCCCACAATGAGTACGATTACTTTTTTTTTGTGCCCTGAAAAAGACGTTAGATGGCGGGTTGCAGTAGCTTTCCGCACACCCCGAACGCGCTGATGAAGGTGGACCTAGGTCCTCCAGGCGGTTGTGCTAATTCTTGGCTTTATTTCTGTGTCGCTTACAACTACGGGGATTGCGTCGATCCCTCGCTAGACATCTTGCCATAAAACATACTGTTTCCAGAGAGAACTACAAGAAAGACGAGGTGGGGATGCCTTGGCCAGTATATTTGACTTGACCCTGACTAAAATAGATATGGACCTTTTTTTTTTGATTATTTTTCCTTCTTTTTTTTAATCCTTTTTTTCAAATCATGAAGATCATTTCCACTCTGTGTCTAGTACAGAACGGTCGTAAAGACACGTAGTTTTGTCAATACATGGTGAAGATATACTTGAAATAATAGGTAATGCGGATTCAACTCCAAGTGATTCATGTAACGAGAGCATCACAATACAAGAAGTAGAAGTTCAGTTGTTAGGTCAGCTAATCCCCGACAACTAGTCATTCTACATTGCTTCGAAACAGAACGCCATTATTTTCCTTGGAGAATGATGATGAGTTAGATATTATCTCCCCATCAGTAATATCGTTTTTCCAAAGCTTATGTCTACCTCCTGCGTACGCTATTTTAAGTTAGCGAGATTCAACTAGATAAATATATCTACTCACTGACATATACCTCACAGCAGGCACTCTTAACTGACTTGTTGAAAGTTGGGTCCTGGCTTCCTCATTTTCTTATTACTTCTGGAATATACTCGAAAAAAGAGCTTACTGTTTTTCTTATTTCCCAGTTGCAGTAACATTATTGTTGGTCCTGTCCAAATTAAAATCAGTTTAAAAGTTAGATAACTATAATAAAATAGAATTCGTAACCGTATGTATACAATATATATATATATATATATATATATATATATATATATATATATATATATATATATATATATCTGAGTAGTGAGATCAGACAAGCCGTGTGCAGTGGCGCGCACGTTAAAAATACCTTAGCAGTTGGAAATCGAAAAGAGTAGGCCTAACGGCCGCTGCTAGGGCAAAATTCAAGTTAAAAATCTACTCAAATTATTCTAGGGATATTCGATTCGACCCACAAAGAATATGTCGCAAAAAAGGGAATGTGTGGCAATAACTTCAGGTCTTGGCAATGTGGTTAGCGGAGCGGCTTAGATGGCGCATGACAGGTTGCGGGTTTACCTTGCTCTAATTTACGCTTCCACCTCTACGAGTCTCAAAAATAGGCGATCGTATATTCCAGGGGCTTGCAGATGCTGGGATTGACCTGGCATATCACCAGTGGATTTTCACCTGCCAACATAAAAAACAAATATGAAACAAAGCAGGTCACACCTCCTCACGACGTCTAACGACATAAGTGGACTGAAGATATATAAATAAATAGCTAGATAGGTTTATAGATAGATGGATGGATGGATGGACGGGTGGATGGATGAATGGACGGTCGGACGGACGGATGAATGGATGGATGGATGAGTGGATGGATGGACGGACGGACGGACGGATGGATGGATGGATGGATGGAGGGAGAGAGGGAAGGAGGGAAGGATGATGGATGGAGGGAGTTATCGAAGGAGGGATGGAGGCAGTAATGGAATGAGTAATGGGTGGATGGAGGATTGAGGGATGGATTGAGGAATGGATTGAGGGATTGATTGAGGGATGGATGGATGGAGGGAGGGATGGATGGATAGATGAGATGGATGGATGGATCGATAGATGAGATAGATTGATGGATCGATAGATGAGATGGATGGATGGATAGATGGATAGAAGGAGAAAGAGATAGATATATGTATACAATATTCTGAAGGCCATAAGAATCTCCGACAAATCCTCCCTCCTGAAGCCTTCTATTAATTTTTCTAACAAAAAACCATCGATAAGTTCACCCATTTAATTCCATGTTTAATTTCACACAAATTGTCGACACTAATATTCGCCTACTAATATCACGAACTATATCCTCAAATAAATGTTGCTTTTATATTTCTTGAGGAGAGCGTTAGCTCAGTTCATAGCGACCAATTCGCTATTCTCTGTGGTAACAGCATGTCTTGGTTCGAATCGTGTACAGAGACTGAAAAAATTCCGGGTCGTGATTTTAATCGGAGACCCTTTCTCCAGTTAAATCAGCTTAAATGGGTACCTGACGCATGAGTTAGGGAAAGTAAAAACATCCAGAAAGGACACTCACCACCCTACCTCTCACAGGATGCGGTTTAGTCCAATGGAGTCTTTAAAAAAAACTCAAGTTTCCAACCAGCGGATCATTCTGCTGAATTTCCGAATTACTTTTACTTTTATTATATTTCTTCGTTGAATTTCAAAGAGAATGTCTCCAATAAATTCCCCAACTAATATCCCTCAGTAAACTCGCCAAATAGTTTCCCCAATACATTTTGAAACTGGTGTTTCACCAATATATTTTCCGACCAATGTCCTATATAACAAACACATATTCAGTCAAGCATCTGGCCCAACCGGTCGTATAGACAGACTGGGTCTACTTTCAGATAAGTTGACCATTTTTTCCTTATATGTTGATTTGTTAGTTCAGTATTGTTGTCTCTGATGAAGACCTATTGGTCGTAACGTAGGTTTTGTTTGTGTTCTCGTCTCGTTGCAGTATCTGACCATACGCATTTTAAGATTTTGATTAAACTCAACCTAAATCAACTTTTACATTTTTTTTCATGTTTTTTTTTCCGAACAAATGTATGAGAATAATTAACCATACTACTTCTTCTTCTTCTTTTTATTATTCATCTTCTTTTTATTCTTCTTCTTCTTCTTCTTCTTCTTCTTCAGCGTTCATCCTGAAAAGGAGGTTATGGCCCTGTATCGTCATTTACAGCGAAGCTGCAGTATCTGCGCATTTTGGTCCAACACATTCGCTTTCAGATGGCTTTTTTGTGAGTACCAGGTTTGCTTTCCAACTGAGCTCCATATTTTCTTAGCCAGACTATTCTCGTGCAACCTGTATCAAAGACTGCACCGTCACTTGCAGGAGGGAGATTCTTGTTCAGCACTAGCTAGATGTCCTTGATGCAAGCAGCCGGCTATGAGTCGCTGTCTGCTGTTAATAATTCACTTCGTTGCATTGTCTGTCTCATTAACTATGCAGCAATGTTTAATTTCCCAGGAACGTAAATTATATTTCTGCGTTATTTTCAAGCTTTCGAAGGCGTGGTTCTAATGAAGTCACACAAACGTATAGATTTTTTTTGTTACAGTATTTATTTCATCGTTTCATCCTCAGGACAACGAATTATTCATGAAAATATTCATGTATGATATAGTAGGTATTGTTTCTATAAATATATGTTGAAGGTAACGTTTAGAAGGCTGCTCCACAATGTACAAGCGTTTGACGACTCTGAATGAAGAGGTGTTCAACTATGAGTTGCAGAGCCTTCAACCTATGAGTTGTAGAGCCTTCAACCTATGAGTTGTAGAGCCTTCAAACTATGCAAAGGTTACTAGTATATATGATTATTCTGTACTTTGTGCTTTAACATTATTCAAGCAATTTCACTCAATGAATATGTACATAGAAAGGAGTGTGGAGTGAGAATGTTTCCGATAGCTTGACTTATGTTGCTGAACTCGTGATAACATTCATTATCTTAGCTCCAACCGATTCTATTTCCTGTTATCGCATGTACATCTTTCTAGGCTATATGTGTTTCTTTTCCTTTCATTTGCTTTGTTATTTTCGTCATATATTTCTGTGTACACGTATTTCAATATTCCTCTAACTAGTAGCTGTGGTCATAGCAAGAGTTACCATCTACAGACGTTAAAGAAAACAACACGAACACGGCATGTAGCTGACTCTGACGTCTATGATGGCCAGGTGTTTTACAGCTTAGGTAAAAGATATAAAGAAAGTCACATAACAGCATGGCTATCGTGGATGAAGTGTTATAGACTTTCATATACTAGGTCTCAGCTATGTACGGGGTGCACCGATGAGTTATCTTATTTCTATATTACCACCTCTAACAATTTGTTAGGTACTCACATATAGGTAGGCCGTTTGAAATGTCTCGTGCTGCAATATCTTTGTCGTCAGAAGCAATCTTTCTAATATTTGCCATACAGTCTTGCAGCTTAAAAGGTAAAGGCGGCTCCATGACAGACAATGCCGTCGAGAAAGAAGTGTTAGTTGTTGTTGAATGCCCACGACAGTAACTTTACTTTTTTGTGAGCAATGAAAAGGGCGTTTGGTGGTCGGTTGGAGTAGCTTCCCTCACACCCTGAGCATTATGATGGTGTACCAGAGTCCTCCAGGCTGTTTTGCTATGCTTTGCTTTATCTGCGTGTCGCTCACTACTACGATGATGACGTCGATCCCCACTTTGTTAGCCAGAATTGTCATGAAACAGGATCATTTCCAGGGAGAACTGCATAGAAGTGATATTGAATCTTGTTCAGTATATTTTACCTGACCCTGACATATATTGTCTGTTCAGTATGTTTTGCCTGACCAGACGCTAGTCTCCTCCCCCATGAAGTGTTAGAGAATTGATTATAATTGGCCTCCGCTTTGCGCTATTGTTTGGTAGAGTTACTAGTCTGTCGCTGCTGCTTTACTTTAATTTCGGTAAGGCAGGTACCTTTTTATAGCTAGATAGACTGAAGCATTTCCCAATTGAGGGGCAAGCAAACCTGGCACCTAATAGACAGTTCTAACCACTGTTAAACTTAGTATTCTTACCTGTAAAATAAGATAATTGATATATTTGTACATGTCAAATGTATTGTTCTCCATGCACTTGTTCAGCTCAGTTCAGGCATTTTCTCTACAGCCAAGGTCAGCTACAATGAATATCCAGCATTCTTTGTCTCATGCTTTGATAGTACAATCTGATATGCAGGGAGGTATCCGTCTTCAATACACATGTGTTTAGGGCTGTCATATACCATTTGTCTGTCCTCAACCTAATTGTAAGGCCAACCACGTATTTTGGTCTCTGCACAGTTGATCGTAGTCCGATTGTTCCCAAGTAAATTGTACTTACTTTCCGTGACCAAGCATCTTGTCATATAGCGTTCATCCAGTGTCTAGCGACTTTATAATAATAGCTGTCCATCGTTGTCCATGAGGACCACCGACATCATCCTTGTCACAGATTTCCCTGTTGGGTGTGGGTGCGCATGTGGCTGAGCAGGCCAATGCGGGCACGAAAACATCTGCTACATATCGGGCACACGAGGCTTGTAGAAGGTGGTGGTGTTTCCGCTGTTCAGGATTTCCGGGCCTCGCGTCTGCTCTGGGCTTTCACAAAACGGTCGTCTTCGCCGGTAGCTACACCCGATTTCACTGCGCTTCTCCAGTTAGATCTGTTTTGCGCAAGACATTCCCAGGTGTCGATATCTATCTGGCAACTTTTCAGTGAATCCGTCAGACTGTCTTGAAATCGTTTCTTTGGGCGCCTTCTCTCGCGCCATCCCTCTCTCAGCTCGTCGTAGAGAAGCTTCTTTGGGAGCCGCTCGTCTGACAAACGGACGAGGTGTCCGGCCCATCCTAGTGGTGATTTTTCTAGCAGTGCGTGGATGCTGGGCATGTTAGCCCTCGAGAGAATCTCGATGTCAGTGACACGATCTTGCCACTGAATGTGGAATATTCGCCTCAGGCAACCTGTGTGGAAGTGGTTTAACCTCATTGCATGTCCAGAGTATACAGTCCAGCTTTCGCAAGCGTATAGTAGGGTTGGAATGATGGTTGCACGGTAGACTTTGAGTTTGGTCTTGACGCTGATGCCACGATGTGCCCAGACCATCGAGCGCATTCTACAAAAGGCTGTGCTGGCCTTTGCTATTCTGCTTGCCACCTCATCGTCTAGGCTGACATATCTCAACAGCGTGCTGCCCAGATATGTGAATTTGTCTACGACATTCAGCGTCTGCCCGCTGACTGTAGTCTCTGGTTTTGTGTACGGCATGCCTGGTGCTGGTTGGTACATTACCTCTGTTTTTTTTGGCATTTATGGTCAGGCTAAAATTTTCGCGTGCGGCAGAGAACCGTTCCATTCCAACCTGCATGTTAATTTCTGAGATGCTCATTAGAGCGCAGTCGTCAGCAAATACAAGTTCCCTGATTATGTCGCCAGCCACTTTGGTTTTGGCCTTCATTCTTCTGGGATTGAGTAACGTGTCATCTGTGTGGTACTTTATGGGTATTCCAAGTTCCAGTGATCTGAAGACGTCTGCCATCGTGGCCTCGAACATCATGCTGTTAAAGGTCGGGGCGAGTACACATCCTTGTTTTACTCCGTTTGATACTAGAAACGTTTTAGAGATTGCACTGCTGTCCAGTACACGAACACACATGCCTTCGTGTAGCTGTTTCACCATGGTTATGAACTTGTTGAGGCAGCCAAACTTGGACATTATCATCCACATCCCTCCTCTGTTTACTGTATCAAATGCCTTTGTCAAATCAATAAATGTGGTGTATAAGGCCTGATTTTGTTCCCGACACTTCTCTTGTACTTGGCGAGCAGCAAAAATCATGTCCACTATTCCTCTTCCGGCTCTGAATCCACATTGGCTTTCTGGGAGGTGGTGGCGGCTTTGTTCAAGGTGTTTGTTGAGCCTGTTTAGCAGTAAGCGCGCTAGGATCTTGCCTGCTACGGAGAGTAGCGATATTCCTCGATGACTGTCGCATTTTTGACGGTTCCCTTTTATTTTGTACATGTGAACGATTGAGGCGTCCTTTAGCTCCTGCGGAATTTTTCCTTCAGCCCACATGTGGCAGAAGAGTTCAGTGATTTTTCTGGTGAGGGATGGGCCAGCTGTCTTAAATACCTCTGCTGGTATTGCATCCGCTTCTGGAGCTCTTCTTATAGATAGTGAACTGATTGCCCTGTCGACTTCCTCCTCAGTGATGACTTCATCCAACGCCAGGTTCAGTTCCAATTCTGGCATTCGCCGGATGGCCTCGTCATTTATGGACTATGGGTGGTTTAGTATTTTGCAGAAGTGGTCTGCCCATCTGTCATTAATTCCTCTAGGCATATTTGTGAGCTTGTCAACCATGTTGGTCTTGATGGCAAAGCCACTCCAGCTTCACGGCGTACTTCTTTGCTGCGGCCGCTCCAGAAGAAAGTATAACCAGCGCCTTCTTCTGTGATCTGTCCTTCCTCTGCCAGTCGTGTCTGGGCAGCTATGCAGATGTTGTATCTAGCCAGTTCCCTGTCGATCAGTGCTGTCCATCGTTCGGGTATGTCTGCTTTGGCGTTGTCCAATAGCGTGCGGACATTCCATGTTGCAAGCGTGATGGGTAGCGACTTTAATTGCCTTGTTATTCACCTTCAGCACGTCGCCTCGTCACACGTATACGGAAGGTTGAGAAAATTCATCAGATAACCTGGATCTTGTACCGCACCGCAGTCACCTGTATAACCGTCCGAGAGACCTCATTTCTTCATGTTCCTCCTACATCGTGATACACCAGTACGAAGTTTATGTATTGTCCTCCAAAGTGAGTAGAGTAAGTGATGTTCAGGGGGCAGGTCCCTCCTGAAGTCGAAGTAAAACTGCAACATTTTTATTTCCGCCATCAGTCCGTACGCTTCACGTACGGAACGTATATGTTCCGAGTGGTTATAAAAGTACCTGTAATTTTTTGATGGTTGTAGCTACATCGGTAAACCATTCTGTATGATTAATACTCTTGTTGCAAAAAAGTTCGCGATAAGGTTGGTGCAGTAATTAGTTGAAGAGTTTAGTAGTGAAAATTGGAAGGAAAATTAATTGCAACAAAAAGAGGCGAAGGTTCAATTGCAAAAATTAGGACAAGTGGATATAAATAGCAGTTTTATTTTGGAGTAAACAAATTCGTACGAGGATTTAACCTAAACATTAGAATTTAGTGCTTTTCTTATAGCGAAATTGTATTGGATAATTTACTACGGTAATTTAGTTTAGTAATATAATTTATCAGGGTAATTTAATACAGTAATTTGGTAGTATAATTTGGTAATAAAGTTTAGCGAGGTAATCTATTACAAAATTTAGTAAGGTTATTTAGCAGGGTAGTTTAGTTCAGAGTAATATTATAGGGTAATATGGTAGATTGACTCAGTAGGGTTATTTGAAAGGGTAATTTAGAATTTGAACTTAGTTGGAGAATAAGGGGACGGCGTGGACTAGTGACATGGTCACAACCCGAAAGTGACGGGTTCGATCCCCATTACAGCACCGGCCGTTACCCCGAGAAAGCAAATCCTGGGAAAATGCAAGAGGAAGCAGACCTTTACATAAAAGGCATGTCGATCTCGGATGCGCAGGCCCGATAGGCGCAAAATAAAAACATAGTGCAACGCACACTGCCTTTGGGGAATAGAGAAATAAGGCGAACGCAAAATTGTTAAAAAAGGAGAATATTGTAGAGGAATATAATTAGCATTTTAGTAGGGGTATTTAGAAGGATACTTTTGTAAGGGAATTGAGTAGAAGAATTTAGCGTACCAAATTTGTATGGAAACTAGACAGCAAATAAAGTGAATCGGCACGGGAAACAAAGCAATGTGAAGGAAAACAACAGAATAGAAACAAAAATGAAATACAAATGACGGTGTTGCTGAAACCAAAAGGAACAACCAAAAAAAAAAAAAAAAAAAAAAAAAAAAGGCGGAATTTTAAAATGAGTGTCTTTACTAGAGTCAGCAAAATTCTTGAAATCTGCTTTCAACAAATCACAGAGAAAACATGTTGGCACTATTTTCAATCACTTTCACAAGCAGTGCTACAAAAATATCTAGACTCACATGCTCAAACATACCTTTCCGTTGTTTATTTTTGTGGTATTTTAAAACCATTTCTTCGTCATTCAGCTATGACTTAGCTTATGACTTTTGAAATAAGAGGGTTTTTTTTGTTTACGACATTCTGCGTTTACGACAAGCATGATGTGAGATGTGATATTCTGGGATAGAAGGTCGGGCGTTGAGAACCTGTCAGTGAAAGCAAGAACTGGCGCAATGAATTAACGTCACACTCTAAACTCCAGGACAGGAGAAGATCAACTGAGAAGTGGAAGTTACCTTGATCCCAACATGCAGCCAGCTGTAAAAGGAGGAGACTTGTTGGCTGTTAATGTTTGTCTGTTTAACATTGTTTTTTTCGGTTTCTTTTGTGTGGATGTGTATTATCTGTCTCTATCTATCTATCTATATGTCTATCTGTCTACCTGTCTATCTGTCTATCTGTCTGTATGTCTGTCTGTCTGCCTGCTTGTCTGTCTGTCTGTTTCTCTGTCTGTCTGTTCCTCTTTCTGTCTCTCTGTCTCTATCTCTATCTGTATCTCTATCTCTCTCTATATGTCTCTATTTCTCTATCTGTCTGTCTGTCGATCGGCCGACCCGCCGGCCGGCCTGCCTGCCTGCCTGACTGTCTGTCTGTCTATCTAATCTCTGTCTCTATGTCTGTCTAATCTCTGTCCAATCTCTATCTGTTTATCTTTCTGTGCCTCTGTCTGTCTACTGTACGAGGTGTATTCAAAAAGTATCTGATCTATTGACTGCAAAATACAATTGCCCACCAGGCGGTTTGAAACCCTGATCCCCTTCAAAGTACTTTCTCTGGAACTCCACACACCTCTCCCAGTGGTCCCGTCATTGCTAGACGCATTTAAAGAAAGTCTCTTTGTCAATGGATTACAGCTGGGTCATCGCATTCCGCATAATGTATTCTAGTGACACAAATCCGGTATCTTTCATCGGAATATTTAGCTTGGAGAACACTCAACTATCTCAAGGAGTCATGTCGGGAGAATACAAAACCTGTCGAACCAGAGGAATTTTGAATTTTGCCCAGGAAAGTCTGAATAGCATAAGATGAATTGGTGGATGGTTTGTCATTATGGAGCTGCCAAGTTTTATATTGTCAACATGCCCAGTCGTTTGTGCCGAACAGCACCACGAAGACGACGGATGACCTTCAGGAAATACTCTTTAGTGAAGTTCTGACCTTGTGCTCGTGATGTACAACCCCACTTGGGTAGAAGAAAACTGTCAACATGACTTTAACATTGTTGCGCACCTGCCTCCCTTTTTTTTCGGCCTCGGGGATAATAAATGTCTCCACTGTGACGACTGCCGCTTGGTTTCCGGATCATAGCCATAAGCCCATGGCTCATCACATGTGTTTAGGAAGTCTGAGTTTCCGTTTGCTCAGACCTGCATGTCCTGTGAGACTTCCAGATGGAGTTATTTCTGCTTCATTGTTAGTAGCTTCGGCACGAATTTCGCAAACACTCTCCTCATAGCCAAATCCTCCTTGTTGAAAATGGTGTATACCGAACTAATGTTTATCCTTCCCTCATCCGCAAGTTCTCGGATGTGACCCGACGGTTCTGTAAAGCCAAGGTCTGTACTTGGTCAATGACTTCATCATTTCGGCTTGTTGCGGGCCTACCGCAACATGATCCGTTCTCCACCGAATCATGGCAATCTTTTAATCGATTGTACCACTCCTTAATTTGCGTAATTTTCATGGCATTGTCCCCGAAAGCATTTTGAATCTTTCGAATTGTTCCCACTTGGATATCGCCTAGCTTTTTGAAAAAAAATTGACGTAACACCGTCGCGGCTCAATTTTTTCTGTCATTTCGTGGTGAATGAAAGTCCGACGGGAGCTCACTACATTAAACACTGAAAAGCTGACTGCCAGCGACTAACGCAATCTGTGGGCTAAAAGATATAACACTTGTGAATGACGGTTCGCTATACCTACCTGCCAATAGACAACAGTCATGCTTCATTTGTTTCCGTGGAAACAATTAAGGTCGGATTCTTTTTAAACACCCATTGCATTTATATATATATATATATATATGTATATATATGTATATATATATATATATATATGTATTTATGTATATATATATGTATATGTATATATATATATGTATATATATATATATATATATATATATATATATATATATATATATATACATATGTATATATATGTTTATATATATATAGAAAGTTTCAAGAAGGCCTTCGGACTGAC
Source organism: Ariolimax columbianus (assembly GCA_036924085.1). NCBI lineage: Eukaryota > Metazoa > Mollusca > Gastropoda > Stylommatophora > Arionidae > Ariolimax > Ariolimax columbianus. The sequence continues at coordinate 43,850,530 of JAVGWX010000004.1, read as the reverse complement.
GGGAAAACCCACTTGAAAGATCGACGTCTAAATTACGAAACTTTCACGTGTAAACTATTGTCCGTTTCACAGAAAATATACCAGGTATTGGAAACAAAAACTGCCAGTCTGAAAAAGAAAGAAGAGATACTACCCTGAGTTACATAACGGAAAACTATCCAAGCATGGACTGGACCCATGCATACACCGACGGTTCCGTAACAAATAAAACACAGAACGGAGGGGCAGGAGCATTTCTGAACCTACCAAATGGTAGAAAAATAACACTGTCATTCGCTACTGGAAAATACACAAGCAATTTCAGAGCGGAGGCAGAGGCACTGAGGGCGGCAGTGGAAGAAATGGTGACAGGTAAAAGGAATGAAAGCCACATAGTCCTGCTTACAGATGCTCTGGTCGTAGTCACAGCACTAAAAAGCCAGAAAAATACTGAACTTAATGATTTAAGAGCAGTACTCTGTAAACTATGCCAGCAGTCCGCACCAAAAAGGGTAGTGATGCAATGGGTTCCATCCCACTGCAACATCCAAGGCAACGAGGAGGCAGACAGACTGGCAAAAGAAGGTGCAAAACTACCACAACCAGATACTAGTATGACATACGAAGAGTCAAAACGGCTTATTAGAGCTAGATAAATGACAAAATGGGAAACAGAACATTCTGGCTACACCAAAAACGATGCCTATTACCAGTTGCATTGAAGATAGCAGGTCGTGGTCTTCAGACTTCGCACTGGCCACAATAGACTGAGGTACAACCTATTCAACAAATTGAAGATAGATGGCACCGACGAATGCCCGTGTGGTTCCGGGAAAATGACCGCTGAGCATTTGCTGCAAAACTGCCCGACATACGAGGATCAGAGAGAGCAGAGGTGGCCATCACCAGTGGCAACACTAGACAAGCTCTATGGCAGTGTCGACAGCCTCAGGATGACATCTGCCTTTTTCGAAAAAATAATGGTTACTGTCTGACTGCGTACGATGAAGAAGAAGAAGAAGAAGAAGTCCGTTTCACAATGGTTGCCATCAATTGCTGCCAATTGTCACCTAATATATCAATAACCCTTACACCGATATGCCGGATTTTTTGCACTTGAACTTATCTTTTCAATGTCCAAATGACTTAATAATTTAAATTTTGACAGATAGTGGCATTTTCTTAAAGTGGCTAGTTCCTTCTTTCTTTATTTAAAGACGTCTCTACAATTCGAATGAGATTTTTTACATTAGATCCCACATAATCCCCTTTTGTAATATAGTTCATGTATTTTAGGAGCTGTAAGAAGTAACTGGGCATTACGCCAAAAAATGTATGAAAATGTAAAAGCCCACGATATATAGAACATAGAAAGTACATAATTCGGTTGGATTAGTTCAGTTTTATAAATAGATACTGGTACAAACAATTAATGGTTATAATTCAGTTTTAAGATCCATCTTCTAGCTGATTGGAGTACACCTGAAAAAGACAGTTTTGCCAAGGTGACAGAAACTTATATTTCTCGAAAAGCAGACATGTCAGTTTATTGTTCAATTAATCGTGTTCGGACGATTCAAACACATTGATGATTGCTCTCGGAAGAAAGAACGACAGTCCACCTTTTTTCAATTGCCCTCTTCCTCTTTCAGGACATGGCTCTCACATTTAGCCCAAAAATATTTGTCTATATTTGAGAAGGCTGTACATTTTAATTTTTTCATATCACATAGTTTGAAAGTTTTATTTTCAGCTACTAGTCTTTTAAGGAGTACCACCTAGCGAGGAGTATTACTTTTATCATTTGTTAAAACTTTATTAAAAATTGATATATCCATATAAAATGTTGGCACGTGCTGTAAAGAGTATCACCTTACAACATGACATGATTTTAGCATCTCAAATGCTAATTTATAACTTAATTAAACGAAAAATTCTTAACATTTAAAGGAGAAAAATGGCAAAACTCTGCATGTAATTTTCCCTGTGCCTTTGATTATACACACTTCATGTTTTCTTATAATGTTGTTCAAAATGGTTCCTTCAGTATAGAGAAATTATGGCAGGGCACCAACAAAACGATAAAAGTAAAAATCTTGAGAGCCTGTTTTTTTCCTGTGGCAGCTTATGGCTGTGAAGCATGGACGATTACCAAAACTTCTAGACAAAGAATCGAATCCTTCGAGTCAAAATGTTACAGAAAGATCCTCAGAATACCCTGGACAGAGAAAAGAACAAATGTAGACATTCGGCAAGAGTTGAGCATAGGGGACAACTGGTTTATCAATTCCATTTTGGCTAGAAAATGCAAATACTTTGGTCACATCAAGAGACACAACGGTCTTAAGAGGACGGTGATGGAAGGTATGGTGCCAGGCAAAAGAGGAAGGGGTAGACCAAGAAGACGATGGCACCAAGACATCCAGGAGTGCCTGAGTATGACAGTGGCGGAAGCTGGAGTTTTGGCAAGGGAACGAGTTTCTTTCAGACAGACTGTGAGGGGAGCGACGTTCTACAAAGGACATGCCACATGATGATGATAGAGTACATGCAAAGCTACTTCTTTTACTATTTTGTTTTTATGAAAATTCAAATATTTACTCAATTCTGTTAAATATTGTGATACTCCAAATTACAATAATTCTTACACATTGTAAGAAGGCTTGATTTTTATAGTGCCCAACTAAGCCATGGTTATCTAAAATGTATTTGCAAAGATGCAAGACAATTACTCTAAAACCAAATAAGTTATCACACAAACCGTATGTAGATTGATTCTGTATGTATGATTCTTATCAATGACCTCCAACGTTATATATAAATCATTCAGTAACTGCCTGACAATCGTCCAGATTAAATCTTATCCCCTTTTTTGCCCTCTTGGGATCATAGAATGCCTTAACAACTTTTCTCTGAGCAGATTTTTTGCGACAAATCGTTCTTGTGTTTACAGGACTCTCTCAGATACCTGCTAGTATGTAATTCCATTTCCTCCATTACCAATATAGGAAGTGTCCCATCATTATGAACATAACTGCAATAAAAACGACAGCTTTCACCAAAGTTAGTCCATGATTCTTATTTTTGTGATATAGTTTCAAGATAGCACTGTTCAGTCAATTAGTTAGATTTGTGTGTATTTCCTTCAAGACACTTTTGTAGTAGTTAATTTATGTCATGGTCCAGAAATACTGGTTTTATATTAGCCATAACAAAAGCAGGTAGGTTACTAGTGTGTTTGAATTAAGAGTTTCGTCTTCTATAGCTTTCTTATATGGACACCATTTGTTGTGGTTATTTTTCTAACTTGGCACTGACAAGTTCATAACACTACAGAACATCTGAAGGTCTGCAAGCTCTCCTCCAACACATCTCAATGCTAATACAGTCCATCTGTGTATTGAACCCACACGAACATTACCCACATTTATTTGATTACATGAACAAAATTATGCATATTATAATTGTTTCTTCTACAAAATCAACTCAAACTCACTGCCTAGGCCGTTCCACTTTGTCTCTAGCAATTGTGCATTGGAATAACAAAAGTGACAAACAAGTTCAGTAACTATATTTTTGTGTAAATTTAGTATTTAAATGCCAATTATTTTACTGCCTTCCATCCTGCATTGTTATGTTCACTTAAAATTAAATCTGATTCACAAGGTCATACAGTTTCCATCTCTTTATGTATGATCAAGTGGGCGCGGTCAGTGAACTTTAAAAGGTTCGATGTTGATGTTGTTAAGTTTACCAGAACGTAATCACAGGCCTACCATACAGTCCACTTATTAAATTGTCAAATAGTTTGACATCTGCTCTCTTGGTAGCTATATCACCATAGAACTTACGTTTCCTATTAACTTTATTTCTTATCTTTGGGTCACGACATGATTTTATTTATCAAAATTCACACGGAACTGTTTTTCTTTGAAAATTACAATTTGTATAAGCTAAAATTGGGACTAACATATCCTGCTAAATGCATTAAGTGGGGAGTACTCACTATATTATATTTTTTAAGGGAGCTTGAAAACCTCTCATTGTTTGTTGTGATAACTAAACTCTAGTGGAGTATAAATTTGAAACTTAGTAACTGGCAGCCATTTTGAATTTATTTTCTATATTTTTTAAGACTGACCCCCGGCCTGTTTGACAGTATATATCTTTAAAACTTATGATGCTAGACATTAAATTTAAGTTTTCTTTGAAAGAAGATTGATTATACTTTCCCAAAAATACCAACAAAATTCAATTTACCGAAAAAAAACGCATGTTGACAAGATTCTAGATGGCACTCCCCGCTTTACTTGTGCCCAAACGAGTTCAATTGGGTTTAGTGCGAATGGTGAAGTGGCAGTATCAAACACATATGATCATGCTCTTGGATCAACTTGTCTATATGAAATATATTTTACTTTCATGTTTATATATATATATAAATATATATATTAATTATAGATATATATATATTTAACGAAGAGTTCGATCATGGTCAACGACCCAGAGGGTACTTTAAACCAGATTATGGTCAAAGGTGAACCTATGGGAAGTGTTGCGCAGTTCAAACATCTGGGTGCATATATGAATACGAAGGGGTCTAGAGCTGAGATTCAGTCAAGAACAGTGATAGCCATGATCGCCTCGATCAGACTGCGAATAATCTAAAAAGACAAAAACAGGGGCCTTAAATCGAAGATGACTTTAATATATACTTCTTCTTCTTCTTCTTCTTCTTCATCGTACGCAGTCAGACATCAACCTTTATTTTTTCGAAAAAGGCAGCCGTCATCCTGAGGCTGTCGACACTGCCACAGAGCTTATCTAGTGTTGCCACTGGTGATGGCCACATCTGCTTTCTCTGGTCCTCGTATGTCGGGCAGTTTTGCAGCAGATGTTCAGCGGTCATTTTCCCGGTGCCGCACGTGCATTCGTCAGAGCCACCTATCTTCAATTTATTGAATAGGTGGTACCTCAGTCTATTGTGGCCAGTGCGAAGTCTGATGACCACGACCTGCTCTCTTCTGTCCAACTGGTAATAGGCATCGTTTTTTTGTGTAGCCAGTATGTTCTGTTTCCCATTTGGTCATGTATCTAGCTCTAATAAGCCTTTTTGACTCTTCGTATGTCACACTAGTATCTGGTTGTGGTAGTCTTGCACCTTCTTTTGCCAGTCTGTCTGCCTCCTCGTTGCCTTGGATGTTACAGTGGGATGGAACCCATTGTACCACTACTCTTTTTGGTGCGGACTGCTGGCATAGTTGACAGAGTACTGCTCTTAAATCATTAAGTTCAGTATTTTTCTGGCTTTTTAGTGCTGTGACTACGGCCAGGGAATCTGTAAGCAGGACTATATGGCTTTCATTACTCTTGCTTGTCATCATTTCTTCTACTGCAGCCCTCAGTGCCTCAGCTTCTGCTCTGAAATTGCTTGAGTATTTTTCAGTTGCCATTGAGCGTGTAACTTTTCTACCATTTGGTAGGCACAGGAATACCCCTGCCCCTCCGTTCTGTGTTGTGTTTGTTACAGAACCGTCCGTGTATGCATCTGTCCAGTCTATGCTTGGGTAGTTTTTCGTTATGTACCTCAGGGTTGTATCTCTTCTTTCTTTTTCAGTCTGCCTGTTTTTGTTTCCAATACCTGGTATGTTTTCTACCACCTCTGGAAATATATGCTGCCTCCAGGTAGGTTTTCGTACAGTAGGGATGGGCTTTGGTGTGATTAATGCTTTCATGGGGTCTTAGCTCATCTTTGCTCTGGCTATTTCTGCAGAGTTTCTCCGCTTTAGTTTCCCATTTCCGAAATTGTTTAGTCTCTGGTGTATTGGATGGTCAGTCAGCCTTCTGAGTTTCTCTGCTTGCTGCTGGGCTCTGCAGTCTCTTCTGTCGGTCATGGATTGCAGTTTTGTAATCTTTTTAAGTTCTACAATTGGCATTGACTTCATGCCTCCTGTTGTAACTCTCATGGCTTGGTTTTGGAGTTTGCTAATTTTATCGAAGTTCGCCTTCGCTGCTGTTGTCCATGCCGCAATGCCATACTCGAGAACTGGTCTCACTCTTCCAGTGTACAGTTTCTTTAGTATTCTTTCGTCTGCTCCCCAGCTTGTGCCAGCAAGTTTCCTCATGATTGCCATTCTTTCTCTGGCTCGCATTCGGTTTCTCTCGATCTTACTTTTCCATGTCATGCTCCGATCAAATGTGACTCCCAGGTAGTTTTGGTTGTCGTTTGGCTGCAGGTATTTGCCGTTAAGACTTAATTTGGTGTTTTGGGGTTTGTTTGAAAGCGAGAATATTGTACATGTTGTTTTTTCCTCGTTTATTTTGACCAGCCATGAGTTCGCCCACTCTTCCAGCGATGTTAGGGCCTACTGCATCCGATTTCTTGCTATGGTGAGATTCTTTTCAGAGGTCCACATAGCCAGATCGTCTGCAAACATTGAGCTATGGACTCTTCTTGGTATGTTCTCTGTTATGTTATTTATATATACCAGTAAGAGTGTGGGTGACAGTACTCCCCCTTGCGGTACTCCCTGCTCAAGTGTCACCTTTTTGCTCATCTGCCCTTGTACTTGAACCCTGGCTGTTCTGTTTTTGAGGTAGTGACTGATCCAGTTGTACATTTTCCCACAAACTTCACTTCTTCTTAGCTTGACTCTAAGTCCCTCTTTCCAGACTTTGTCAAATGCGTTTTCTAGGTCCACCCAAACCGCTACTGTGTGTTTTTGCTCCTGGTAAGCATATTCTATTTCCTGGGCTATGAGGGTGACCTGATCCTCAGTGGATCTGTGCTGTCTAAAGCCTGCTTGCTGTGGAATTAGTATGTGTTTTTCTTCCAGATGCCACATCAGTCTGGTGTTTATCATACGTTCCATCAGTTTGCCTACGCAGCTCAGTAGGCTGATAGGCCTGTATCCATTTGGATCTGTTTTGTCTTTTCCTTTCTTTGGTACTGGTACAAGTACTGCGTCTTTCCATGCCTGGGATACAGTACCTTTTTTCCAGCTTTGGTTCGGAACTGATAGTAGTTTCCTCTTTGCTGTTTGGCCCAGCCCCATCAGCATTTCGTTTGTTATCCCGTCTTTTCCGGGAGATTTCCTTTTCTTTAACGTTCTCATGGCCTCTTCTATTTCATTCATTGTTAATTTTGCCATCATATGCTCTTCTGGTGCCATATTGATGTTGTCGTGCCCCTTTTGCTTTTCACTAATGTCTGTATGCCTATCTGCAGGGACATCAATGTGGTTTGCTCTGGCATAATGTTCAACAAAGGCGTTTGCTGCTTTTTTTCCAGTGAGCATGTTGTCACCCTGCTTGATTGTAATTTGTTTGTTTGATGGCGTTTCGACATTCGTGGCTCTGACTAGCTTCCATAGTTTGTTCCCTTCTTTTTCTAAATTGAGGCTTTCTGTTTTGTTTTTCCAGCTTTCTCTTGTTGTTTGGTTTATAGTGTATTTGTATTTCGCTGTGGTAGCTTTGAGGGCGATATTTGCCTCCATAGATTGTTCTCGCTCTGCCATGTTCCTAGCATTTGTGACTGCGTCTTCTGCTTTCTGCAAATCATCATTCCAATAGGGCTTATAATTTGTCCTTGCCACTCTTGGGATGGTTTCAGTGGCGGCTTGCATTATTGCTTTGCTTAGGCTTTCTACCATGGGCTTCATTATGTTATTCCGTGTTTTGATGGTTTCACACAGCCCATCTGTCAGGCTTGCAAATCTGTCCCAGTCGGCTCGTTTGTAATTCCAACGTGGGAGCGGTTTTGTTTCCTGTGGGCCTACTTCCATATCAATTTCTAGCCTAATTGGCCTGTGGTCACTACCTGCCAATTGATTTAGCACCTGGCGGTCTATTTTAATGTGAATGTCCATCGTGGAAAAAGCCAAATCTGGAGTAGAGGTGGTACGCCATGTTCTAGAATAGAAGCTAGGGATATCCTCCGGCCTATTGATTAGATATAGATTTTCGTCTATCTCTCAATCTTCCACTGCGTCACCTCTGCTCTCTGTGTCCGAGTATCCCCATCTCTCCGAGTGGCTGTTGAAATCTCCAACTACTATGCAGTTGTACTATGCAGTTGGAGTCTTTGACTTCCATACTCGAGAGCGATAGGTCTTTGTTTGGTGGTCCGTACAGGTTGAAGATGCGGATCTTCGTCTCTTGAGCCATCATGTCAACTCCTACAATTTCTGCTTGTCCGGTGTGATTGACAGATACCGCGCTACTCGGTATGCAGTTACGGGTCAGTATCAGAACCCCTCTTTTGTGACCTTCTATATCCAGACGGAAGGCCTGGTATCCTCTGATTGAGAATTTGTGGTTATTGCTGAGGTGCGTTTCTTGGATACATGCCACGTCAATCTTACCTTCATGCAAGTGATGTGTTAGGGGGAGCTTTTTGTTAATGACACCCTCCGCATTCCACTGTAGTATTCTGAGGGTCTTGTCTTTTCGGTCAATAGATTTTGCCCCATAGCCATTTGCCTCGACTCCACAACACATGGGTGGGTGACCACCAGTTGTCAAGGGTGGGCCCCTTTCGGCACTCTCGCTGCCTGGCGGGACTCCACAGGATGAGCGCCATACTTTTTTCTGTAAGGTTGTACTGTCATCATACTGCGATATACGTTGCACTGTTTCGTTAAGCCTGTGGCCCAGTGCATCCGATTTCAACAGGCATTTCTGTAGGGATGCCCTCCTTAGCCTTTGGCTGTCCCCAGCCTATCTGCAAGGCAGCAATTGTTTGTGATCAGAGTTGTCTCTCTTATGGAAGTTGTCTTACAGGCCTAACGAGTCTTCACTACTTGTGTCTATAGGGTACGGTGATGATATATGAGATATGATATGGACTATGTACTGGTTTGTACTATCCCAGAAGATAGGCAGTCCAGTGTGTCTGTATCCCATGATCGTGACGTCCTGCCAGAAACGTAGCCTTTGCATGTGAGTGGGGTATCTCTTTGCTCCTTTTATTTTCTCGGCTTCTCTGCAGTGATGGTACGCCTAGCATTCCCCGCCACCTGGGAGGTTGACACAATAGGGCAGATATGCAATGTCCGCTAGCCTGCATCTCTTCTGCGTCCATTGGTATGGCTGATAGCATACAAAGGAAGTGCATTTAACCAGGGGACAAGCCTGGTAATGTCACGGAGATGTTGTTCGCCTGGTGTTCGGACATATCTCATGGTCAGGGGCTGAGTCTCGACAGTTCACAGTGAGGTGGCTGCTCTACTGTTTACGACACCCCGACCAAGAACTAAGTCTTCTGTTGGTGGTTTGGCGCCTCATCGCCGTGTGGGTGAATATCGAGCAGCTACCCGCCCGCTTTGATCGGCGGACGGCAGAGACCTCTTTCTGCCGCTCGACAGGCTGGGGCTGAGGCGCGAGCCCTAGGTCCCGACTATATCGAAGCCTCCCATCGCAGTGGTGCTGAGATTTTGGGCGGGATTTCGGCTTAGAGGCGTTCGGCCGTAATCCCTCACATGGTAGCCTCGTGCCATTGGCTTATCAGCCTAGTACGTGCATCAAATGTCTGCGGCTCCTCTCGAATTGAGCAGGATTACCGTAGCAATGCCCTGTAATTTGTAGGGTAAAACTGACCTGTCTTCCGAGGGTCTAATACCAGCACCCGTTCACTATTAGACCGGACGAATCAATAGAGGGCTTTTTAGTTTGTCAATGACCAGGTGTCTGGAACCTGCGATTTCTGCAGGGTTAAAGCAAGATTACCGTAGCAGACGCTCTTTCATTAAGAGGTTAAAAAAACTGACCTGTCTTCCGTGGGTCTAATACCAGAACACGTTCACTATTAGACCCAACGAAAGTGCTCTCGATTTGTCAGTCATTTTACAGTATTGCCGTGTTGAGTCAAATTAAGCCGCAGGCTCCACTCATGGTGGTGCCCTTCCGTCAATTATTTAATGTATACAATAGTCTCCTCGATATACCTCTACGCGTGTGAGACTTGGACTCTGACTGCTGTCCTAGTATGTAAAATGTGCGCAATGGAAATGAGATGCTTGCGAACAATTCCTAACACTTCATATTTGGATCACGTTACAAACGAGTGTTCTTGAAATTGTAAGAAAGGAGTTAGGTCAATATAAAAACCTATTGATTATAGTAAAAACACGAAAATTGACATGGTATGGTCATATATCACGATTGTTGGTCACCGGCCCTAATCGCTTACTTACTTAGTCGCTCCTCTTCTACCGTAAGGTGTAGAGGTTTGCCAAGGAGAACGCCACACTGCTCTATCTGTCGTCTTTTTCCTGGCTTCTTTTCAATCCAGCCCTCTATCACTTAGGGACTGTCGTATGTTGTCGTAAATCGTGGTCCTTTTTTCTCGCCTGTTCGTCGCCGTTGAGTGGTCCGGTTTTCTCTAAGTTTTGACTTGTAATCGTTTTTTTTTTAGGACAAACAGGTGATTAGCCTGTTGTGTCTTTGCATGGTGGAGGGGCTGCCTCCTTACAGCCTCCATGCCTGCCAACCCGTTTTTGTCCACGGCTGCTTATTTATTCGCAGCTAACCTCCAAATTAGGAGGCCTTTCAGCAATCCGCAACCCTGCTGACGCGCCTGGTAGGAGGTAGGTGTCACACCTATATACGTGCTCACATAATTTTTAACTACATATGGAACGCACCGAAGGCTGACATAACTGTTTAAAACCCGTGCGCTTTGGGTTGAAACTCAACAGATTTCGTAAAAAAACCGGAAACATGGTTATTCCAAAAATACTCACTGTCAAGAACGGGATAATCATTTCAAAAGACTGGTTTCATTGGTAGTGCTGGTTGTTGTATACCGTAAATAAAGAAAATAAGATGGGTATTCAATTTATTTCAGCGCAGGATTCTGTGAAAGGATCACTCTCAACAGTAATTTGTTATGTTTTGTACCGTTATTTGTTTTATGTATCTGTGTGTCTGATGTGTGGATTGATTATGAACCATGGCACAATATGAGTACTGATGAGTTCTGTAATTTAGTTGGCTTATACACGTGACGTTTCATGGGTATTTTCCCAAATGAGTCCGACGGTCTTCTATAAAGCCATGAGGTTTCACGTAAATGGTTCCTTCTCTGTATCCACAGAAGAGTCACGCTGACCCGAGGAATTACACAATCCAGATATCGGAGAGGAGATAAACTGAGAGAAAGCCAGACACAAACACCGGACAACAAGCGGAAGACGGGATTACCCGCATAAACACACCTCTCGCGACCCCAGTAACAAATCAGAGGAGTACTCAGTTCCCCTCAATGAGTCCGCATGGACCTTGGTCGACACCACACAACATGAAACCACAAAACGCCAGGGGTATCACCCTCGAATATTAATAGTTCCAGATTCAGAAAGGAAATTTATCACAGAAGAATATCTTAGGAGAGTATACATAGTATTCCTGACTGATGACGCGTCAGTAATAGCAGCGCTAAAACAACACAAAGATGAAAATCTTGAGCAATGTATGTTCTCCCTGACACAGCTCTTAGCAGAACACCCAAGGTTGGTCATACAGTGGATCCAATCCCACTGCAATAGTGAAGCCAATGAAGCTGCATACAAACTAACAAAGAGTGGAGGAGCATCCCCACAAACAGACCTGAGTATCACATATAATAGAGCCAAGATCATAATTAAAGCCAACTTCAGGGTAAAATGGGCTGATCAACACACCGACTTCCGAAAAGAGGCGAGCTACTATAACTTAACTAGAGAAGAGCAAGTCATCATCTTCAGACTGAGAACTGGGCATAACAGACTCAAGGGTCATCTTTACAACAAAATGAGGATTGGGACAGATGACAGGTGCCCATGTGGGGAGCATATCATGACCGTGGAACACATCCTGCAAAGCTGCACGCTCACGCAGGAAAAGAGAGAACAATACTGGTCTCGTGAGACAAATATGAGACAAAAGCGGTATTGAGATGAAACAGCCTTACAAACAACGGTGTCCTTGGTAAGAGAAACCGGAACCTTGATCTGAGGATAAACAAAGAAGAAGAAGAAGAAAAAGAAGAAGAAGAATATTAGTAGTTCAACTCCCCTTTAGCTCTGGGTGAGGCCTGGGAATACGCTGCAGAACGTGCCCTCGGCGTCATCTATGGACGCAACGGGTCATTGACGCCTAAACGAACATTTATTACTATTAAAATTGTCGGCTAACCAGAATTTCCAGCAATTTGTATTTTCTGTTTTGGTAATGCAAGAACCAAAAATAATTTTTGTGTATTTAGGATTAGATCACGTGTTGTGTTCGCCGGAATAAAATCTTCAACATCGTCTGTTTTTTTTCTCGGTGTTACACCCTGAATGACGTGTCCTATTTCAGGCGTGGTTTAAATAAGCACATCCGAGTAAAAATAGAACAGAATTCAGCGGAAGCTGAGAAGCTAGAAAGCAGTTCAAATCTGAATGTAAACGGAGAGACAACAGGATCCAAGAGGCAGCAGACGTGATAACAACTCAGCCATTCGAGCACACTCACGTATATGTACACTAACATGGTGAGGTGGGGTTTGGGCGAGCTGTGAAGTGAGGTTTGGACGAGTTGTGAGGTGGAGTTTAGGCGAGTTGTGAGGTGGGGTTTGGCCGAGTTGTGAGGAGACGTTTGGGCGAGTTGTGGGGTGGGGTTTGGGCGAGTTGTGAGGAGGCGTTTGGGCGAGTTGTGAGGAGGCGTTTGGGCGAGTTATGAGGTAGAGTTTAGGCGGCGAGCTGTGAGGTAAGGTTTGGGCGAGTTGTGAGGTGGGGTTTGGGCGAGTTGTGAGGTGAATCAAGATATTGTAAAACTTCTGAATATGTGTGGTATACACACACATGCAATGGAATGGTAGACAAAGACATGCACACCAAAACACACACACACACACACACACACAGACAGATAGATTTAACAACATATATATATATATATATATATATATATATATAGAGAGAGAGAGAGAGAGAGAAATGGCAGGCTATAGACTAAATCTTTCAGACATATGAACTCACTGATAGATCGATATGGCTATTCCCTGATCCCTCAAAAACTGCGTGACTGAAGATCTGGAAAGTGATACCCATAACTAGATACATCAAGAACGGCGCAGTTTATTCCCAGTAGTGTTAGTCACATACTGTTGTACATCTGAACAGTATGGGTAGAGCCACCGCATAGCATTGTGTAAATTTCTTCTTAGTTCACAAGGAACAGTTCTTCAGAACGTAGTTCTTGATTTAGTTATATACCCAACCAATTAATGCTTCTGTCTGTACTGTAATGGGCCCCAATACGTACCCCTGGTATGTTCCTGCATATGTAATGAAAGAAGATCTAATAAAGAAATTAAGAAAAGATTCGTGATGGCTCCAGCCACCATGTCAAGACAGAATGCGAAATGGAAAAGCAACATCAGCGCTGCAGTAAAAGTCAAGGTATATCAATCATTAATGTTGTCTACTATTGTGTATGGATGTGAAAGCGGGACACTAACTGCTGATATTGAAAGAAGAATGTATGCTTTTGAATATAAATGCTACAGACGAATTTGGCGCATCTTTTATTAAGAACATAGATCAAATGTTTTTCTGTGAGATCCAAAACATTCCCTGGCAGGTCGAGAGGAATCACTTATGTCAGCAGTGAAACGTCGAAAACGTATTTGGCTTTGGCGTGTATTGAAACATGACACCATCTCAAAAGTAAAATTGTAGGAAACAGTTTAAAGCAGAAGAAAGCGAGGAGGTCAATGATGTCGTGGGTTTGACATCAATGGATAGATATGACATCAATGGATGGATATGACATCAATGGTGGATATGACATCAATGGATGGATATGACATCAATGGATGGATATGACATCAATGGATGGATATGACATCAATGGTGGATATGACATCAATGGATGGATATGACATCAATGGTGGATATGACATCCATGGATGGATATGACATCAATAGATGGATATGACATCAATGGATGGATATGACATCAATGGATGGATATGACATGATGTTTCCAAACGCGTTCACAAGGCTGAATTTAGAGAGCTATGGATGACTTTGTATGTTGAAGTTTACACCTTGGTCCCATACAACCCTAACGGGTGAAAGGATTATTGATTGATTGATTGACTGATTGATATGTTTAATATGTTCTTGCCTTATGGACTGTTACCTATAAAGACTGACATGCATATACAAGTACTAAGCTTTTATTATTGTATTTGCCAAATTATACGGAGTTTCCAGATTCATTCCATGGGAAGGTGCACCACACTTTGCTAGTCTGTCTGCTGTTGTATTGCCTTATACCACCATCAGAACCGCGTGGTAAGAACACAAGACGAAGGACTGACCGGCTTCAGACAACTTGACTAATAACCACAGAAATCGAAATGAAAGTACTGATCCAGAGCAGGGACACCGTACAATGACTAGCAATAGCCTGTGTGAAGTTTAGGGTAAGAAGGGAGGGTGTCATTCTCCTTAAATACGCCACCAGGGCTGCACTGAGATATTTACCACACATGGGACAGGGACTAAATAATTAGTAGATTACGTGGGGGATGGTACAGCCCAGGGATAAAAGTTGTATGCTAGAATAAGTAGTAGATTATGTAGTTGATGGTACAGTCCAATAATACAAGTGGTATATTGGAATAAGTAGTAGATTACGTGGGGGATATTACAGCCCATGGATACAAGTGGTATGTTGGAATCAGTAGTAGATTATGTGGTGAATGATTACGATGGACACCAGGTGGTATATGACGAAACAGCTAGTACCATGGTTCACAATCAAAGCTTGATGGAATCGGATTCACTAAAGAATGTCATACTCCAATTCTAAGTTCACCGATATAAATCGTGTTAAAACTGTATGCACTAGATTATTAGGCGCAAAACGCAGTACAACGCTTACAGCTTTGGGGAAAAGTTCGAAAGACAAAACACAAAGGTCATCACATGATGATGTAGAGGAAATATTGGAAATATTCAACATGCAGAAGGGGACATGCTTACACCACGCAGGCACATCATTGTATATAAGGACAATGCAATCTACGAATAAACAGTACGCAGACTGCTTTACTTGAAATTAAACTTAGGTGGTATGGCAACAAGCGTCTTTGAAGGCATATCAGAAATATGTACAAACAGTAGTTAGTTAGTTAGTTGGTTAGTTAATTAGTTAGTTAGTTAGTTAGTTAGTCAGTTGTCTGTCCACTTGTACTCGTTTGGAGCCTTAGTCGTCTTTCATGGGCTAGATTCGTTGCGTCTGAGGTTGTCAACCAGTATCGCTGGAAAAATCGTATTTACATCATCTATCCACCTTTCCCTCAGTCGTTCTCTAGCTCGGAAGTCGGACAGCCGAGCATTGTAAGCTCGCAGGGGAAGCTAATCATGAGTTCACCAACCCGTTCGCGAATATCTTCGTTCCCCAATCTGTCTCACCGGCGGTCATTCGCAGATATCCCATTTCGTAGGTGAAAATGTTACTATTGCGAGTAGTTGAATTATAGGCTGGTCGTGTAACAGCCTGATAGGTCTGTGAAATGATTGTATTAATTTAAATGTTACAAACACTGAGTTACAGAAATCACACGTTTTCATACCGTGCGACATCTTGCGATAGAAACACTAAGCACCTGTCGGTCTTCCCGGAGTACAGTAATGCGTGTTCTTCTTACAATGGTGTGACACATCATATCATTACGATGTACCGAAAGCTGATTAGTGTAGTCCAGGCAAAAGTTATGTAATAAGTACTCCATTTCATTTGCGCAAGTGTCCTCGTTTAATGTAATTGCACTTACGGATCTTGGTTTTGTTGACCATATTTCCAATAATGGGGACTGAGTGGTCTCGAGGTAAAATTTTGGCCTCAGGTGCTGGATGTTGCGGGTTCAAATCACGGCGGAGACTGGATTGTTTTACGTGAACTCTCCGGTATTTGCCAGGATCTCTGGATAGTGGAGATCGGACATCGTGTACAGTGTCGCGCACGTTAAAAATCCACCGGTAGAAGAAAATATGGTAGTGTAAGCTTAACGGCTACTGTCCGGGCAAAATTCAAAGTTATGTTTAAAATCTACCTAATCTATTACAGGATCCTTGTCGGTGCTACGGAGTTCGTGCATTGTGTTGAGATTCTCCAAAAATATGGAGAACAACAAAGCACTTATGGGTTTAAACAGTGTGCAATAACGTTGATTATTCGACTAAACTAAACTAAATTTAGAATAGTAAAGTAAGTTGCACGACTTTTGCAGAATGTCGCTTGTTACAACTGCCAACTTATTTGGCTGTTATAAATTTCAAGTAAGAAAAAATAAATGAAAAAAAAAAAAATTGTTTAACGTTAATTAAAATTAAATTTGATCAAAATTTTAAAATGATTATGGTCAGATACCGCACCGGGACGAGAACAGAAACGAAACCTACGTTACTACCAATAGGCTTTCATCAGGGACAACAAATAACAACAAGGCTGAAATAGCAGATCATAGAAGAAGGAAGAATACATGTATGGGGGATGTCAACATATAAGGAGAAAAAATCGTGTAATCTGATATTGCGTTTCACATCGTGACTTATTAGGTCGTCGGCTCGATTCAAAATCAATTTCTACAACATTACAAAGAATGTCCTCGCTACCGAAATCAGTCTATTCGCATATTTGTTGCCCTTGATTTATCACTCGGATAAACAGAAGAAGAATAACATGATTGAGAAGCAGAAGAGAACAGGATTAAGAATAATAACACTCAGAAAAGTCGAGAGAGAAAACGATTTAAAAAGAGAAGAAGTAGGCGAAAAAATATTTCAAAAGCAAGAAAATAATAAGCGGGGCAGGAGGAGGAGAAGAAGGATGCGGAGAAAGAAGACAGCAGGAAGAGAGCAAATGTAAAAAACAAAAACGAAAGAAAAAACAAACAATCTAATTGCATCGGCAGTCGTTACGCCAATTATTTCTTGGCTGGCACCGAGGATGCTATAGAGATTACCGCAGTCGGTGATTTCCCATTGGTCTACAACAGCTCTGACGTGTGACCTAATTACCTCATACCTGTACCAGACCAAATTTCTGGGAGAATTAGACGTGCCTTGAAAAGGGAGAACTGAGAATGTGCAATTTACTTAGCCTAAATATTTCTTTAAATTGTGTTAAAATGGTTAAGTTTGGGGAAATAGCTGATCAATTTAGGTCACGCTTATTTAGCTGAAATTCCGCTTTCTCGCATGACAACTACCTATGTTGTTGTACGAAGAAAGGCACACGTTCAGTTCTTCACTCTGAAAGAATATGATCGCGGGTTGAAGTCACTTAAATGTTCCGGGAACTGTGACGCTGGTCCAATCAGGCACAACATAATGACCAGGTCGTCTCGTCAGGGTCAAGCGCAATATACTGATCAAATCTACTATCTCTCTTACATGTAGCGTTCCCTGGAAACAAGCTGTTTTCAAGGCAGTCTGGCTGACGAGATGTGGATCCACGTGATCCATGTAGTAGTGAGCGTTACGAAGATGAAGGGAAGCATAGCACAACCGCCTTGAGGACTCCGATCCACCTTCATCAGAACGCAGGGAATGGGATGAAATATACGACAACCGACCATTCAACGCCCTTTTCAGAGCGCGAAGAAGAGCAAACTTAATCATTGTGGAGCGGTTTAAGAAACGCAGGTCTGGCCATTCAGGCTGTAGTGCAATACTAAGTTTCTCAGTAGGCTCACTACTTCAGGGATCACAGAGATGACCGACAGTTATTTGTTGGACAGACTTCTGTAACACACTGTTTCAATGGGTTCGGCGTGGGCTTCAGGTGAGGCATTTTGCACTGGGTCATGACGCACTTGTCCTTGCCAAAACTACATTGGCCAGTCTATTGCACTGGGTCATGACGCACTTGTCCTTGCCAAAACTACATTGGCCAGTCTATTGCACTGGGTCATGACGCACTTGTCCTTGACAAAACTACATTGGCCAGGCTATTGCACTGGGTCATGATGCACCTGACGTTGTCCAAACTACATTGGCCAGTCATTACTACCAAGAAGTCGCGGCACAACAAAATAGCTAATAATAGCTGAGAATCTCATCTAACAATCACGATAGATTCAACAACATTATTTCCACAATTCGATTCATTTCAATTGCAGTATCCGGGGACGGCGTGGCCTAGTGGTTAAGTGGCCGGCTCACAATCCGAAGGTGCTGAGTTCGATCCCCATCACAGCACCGGCCGTTACCCCGGGGAAGCAAACCCTTAGAAAATGCAGGAGGAAGCAGACACTTACATAAAATGTATGCTGAAGTCGGATGCATTGGGCTGACAGGCGCAGAATAAAAACCACAGTGCAACGCACACCGCCTTTGGGATTAGAGAAATAAGGTGAACGCAAAAAAAACAAAAAAAACAACAACAAAAATTGCAGTATCCACATTGCAGATTAGCTGCAATGGATCTCCAATTTTCTCTATCTTTCGTTCTGGGGATGAACACAGACAGATTGCTATTCTTCCATCGTTTGATGTTATTCTCCCACGTTAAGGGGACAGCATGGACTAGGGGTTAAGTGGCACGGCTCACAAACAGAAGGTGCTGGGTTCGATCTCCATTACAGCACCGGCGGTTACCCTGGGGAAACAAACCCTTAGAAAATGCAGGAGGATGCAGACCCTTGCATAAAATGAATGCTGAAGTCGGATGTACCTTGCTGATAAGCGCAAAATAAAAACAACAGAGCAACGCACATCGCGTTGGGAATTTGAGAAACAAAAAAAACAAAAAAATCCCCCCCCCCCCCAAATCCTCTCACGTATAGCGCTACCTACATCGTGCTCAACTGTTTTCAACCTATCCCCCTAGTACGTTTTTACAAAAGTGTCATGTCTTTTTTTGGGTAATAAAATATACGATCTGTCGGCTCTTTGTGTCTTTCAATAGTTCTCGTTCCACCCCTACTTTCTCCAGCAACTCTCCATTTGTTAGCTTTTGCTTTCATGAAATGCGACACATTCTTCTGTACATCTACATCTCCATAGAATCTATTATATCTTCTAACTGCTTGTTCATTGCGCATGTTTTCGCACCATACAGTAGTGTTGAGTATATATGCCATGATTGCATTTCTTTTTATTGCTATAAACAGTACTTCCCTTGGCTACTGTCCATTTCATGATTACATAAAATTCTTCGGCTGACTATAGTCATTTTCATTGCTAACAACTTTCCATGACGAAAGTCCTTTTCATTCCTTTCCTTCCTACAAATAGTCCTGTCCATGGTGAGTCCTTTTCATGATTAATAATAATAGTTGTCCATCGCAAGCGAAGATGGCGACAGTATCGGTTTTTTGCTGCGAAATGTGTTCTCTGTTGGCTGTAAAGAGCATTCCTGGAACGGCATACAATGCGACATTCAGGGCACACATATGGGAAGCCGGCTGGGGAGTCATCGTGTGTATTTTTTTTTTTCTAACTGCACGTTTTCGCTGAGGCCCACCCCCCCCCCCCCCCCCCCCCCCGTAAACATATCTCCCGACTTAGCAATCCTGTTGTAAGCCATACAATCGATATTGGACTCTCTAGTGAAGGTACTACCTGTGTATGTGAAGCCAGCGATTGCCTGGAGACGTTGATTATGCACAGTAATGTTTGATTCCATGTACGGTTCCCAGGGGCAGGCTGTAAGAGTGTCACCGTTTTCCTTGTATTGATCGTGAGACCATAGTTAGGACAAGTCTTTTCATGTCTACAAATAGTCCTTCACGTGGCTATAGTCATGCTCATGTTTATAAATAGTCATATACGTGGCTACAGGTTTTCCATGACCGCGAATATTTTTTTCCGTGGCTAGTCTTTGTCATGGTGGCAAACAGTATCAGTCGTGGCTGCAGTCCCTTGGCTGCAAATAACTTTTTCGATTATTGCAGTCCCTAATAT
This sequence comes from Ariolimax columbianus, assembly GCA_036924085.1. NCBI lineage: Eukaryota > Metazoa > Mollusca > Gastropoda > Stylommatophora > Arionidae > Ariolimax > Ariolimax columbianus. The sequence goes on along the minus strand of JAVGWX010000004.1, from coordinate 43,830,605 downwards.
GGCTATAAACAGTCCTTTCCGTAATTACAGTCCCTTTCACAGCTACAAAGAGATCTTTCCATGATTATGTTCCCTTTCATGGCGTCAAACAGATATTTCCATGATTACAACTCCTTTCATTGCTTTGAAAAGTCCCAATCATGGCTACAGTCCTTTTCATGGCTGCAAACAGTCACTCTCGTCGCTAACTATGAGTACATACACATGCTTCCATAGATAAACAAGAATATAGGCTAAGCAACATATTGCGTAATAAAAAGTTTACACCCCAACAACACCAACACAAGCAAACACTCTCAAATATAACCCACATGTTGCTTATAACCACGGTTAAACAGGGCGCTGCCTCACTAAATCCAGTAAAAATCTAATATGCAAAACTAAATCATATTTATTTATTGTATAAAGTGTGACAACGTTATCCTAGTTTTGATTATATTCTTTCATCTAACAGTAATTCAATTATCATGGATGTACGCTAAGGTCTGAAAGACGCGGCTCGAATGTCGCTAAAGTCTGTGAAGCCGTATTCCGCGGCCCACAACTTAGAGATTCACTCAAATAAAGGATTAGTCAATCAACCAATTAATCAAATATTTCGTCAAAGACTTGACCTTTCCCTACATGACATCGCACCATAACAAACATTCCCCAAGTCTTCCTATCATGAGCCATCTGAGCCAGTCCTGTTCTCGTGGTCTGCTGCAGCGACGTTTGCATCAGACGTTTGCATCAGACGTTTTCTTGTCTGCACCTTCTTGTTAACCATTTTGAAGAAATATAAAACTTTGTTTTGAAATGACGTGTTTAGTCTTTCATGTTAATTTTAGCAGCAGTTTCTGAACTGGCCCACCTTTCGTTACTGTTATTTGCAGCTTTTCTTCACAACGAAGGGCTCCAAACGATACTAAGTAATGGTAGAGAAGTCGCATTGTGACACGTGATCAGTACTGCTTCTTATTTTGCTGACCTACTTATACTAACTCTTCTACTTGTCTCTGGCAAGCTTTGTTGTTAGGGAACAGTTTCCAAATTCGATCCCCCCACCCCACCCCCGCTCCATATTTCACCATTTAAAACACTAAAACTAAATTGATAATAGTACACTTTAACACTTCATAAGATCTCTCTCAGTAACGGTAACAATCGCACAAGCTCAATAACCACAATACTACCATTTATAAAACTCAAACACAAATTATATTCATTATGACAGAACGCCAAGCGTTTAGCGTGTATCCAATAGCACAGCGAGACTAGGATAGCTTAATCTAGTCCTCTACACGGGGATAGACTATAATACTGAAGCGCTTCCGATGCCAAAGCACTGTCATTTGGAGGGTATTGGAGGGGGGGGTGGTGGGGGGGGGGCGCACATAGCGTGAATATCTTTGTGTTTTGTGTTGCAAATTGAGATTCAGATAGTGAGGAATACTAATGATGTTTCTTCAATAGTTGTACTGTATGCTTTTATGTCTCTTGGGAATTTAACTCAAAATGCAAAATTTCTCCAATGTGTATCGTAAGTACGTATGTATTGTAGAACTTCTTTAAAGGTAATGTGACCGTCAAACAACTACGCATTGACTACACTGCCTTTATGGAGTGCATGTGCATGTCTTACCTTACTGTTAGGCAACAAGAAATAATTAAAATAAAGGTGACCTTCAGTCCCATGGCAGGCACTGCCGTCGGTGATAAAGTGCTGGAGGCTTCATTATATTAGGTATATGTGTTTTGTGGAGGAGGATGGGGAGTGTCCATCGTGAATGGCTTGTCTTACATTTATGTAAGTCAGGTCCATAAACATCTGGGTAGACCTGAGTGTGGCAGTAGCAGCTTCTGAATCTGGTCGCTTAAACGTAAGAAACATGCATTCTAACCATACGCAAGCTTTGCCACTTTGTGTGTGGACTACTTGCATTACTTTATGTGGGTCTCGGTTTATGAGTTTGAGAAACATTGATCCAGTACTAACAGATATCTCCTTGACCTTGCCCTCGATCTAGTAAAGTACGAGTATTTATGTATTTGAAATATGAGTTTAATTACTGCGAATTTAATAGTGTTGTTTTTTTTACCCTCCGTCTGTTAGCCAGTTTATGAGTATCAGCGCTGGAAAATTAATTTAGATTCTGCTGAAGTCTGAAAATTAAATAAATAAATAAATAAAACACCCGTGGCTGCTAAAACGTTAATTTAAATGTAAAAAAAAACCTTTTTTTTAATGTTAAATTGTGTTTCTAGCAAGCAAGACACTAAGTGTCTGATTATGGTAGTTAGCAACGTCATGTGTTGTTGAAAATGTGAAAATGACAGGTCAAGCGTGGTCTCTGTTATTGTTGAGTGAAGATCATTTCTGTTGTTTGGGATGAAGATCCTGAGCAGCGCATGAGCTGCAGTGGTCAGCGACCCATAGCTGACTACTAGCGTCAGGGCCAGCAAAGAGAGATGCCAAGATCCTTCTACACCTCCAAGTGGTGATCCTGGATAACAGGCTGCAACAGGTAGACTGGCTAAGGAGAAGGGATCGAAGAGGGAATGCTAACCTGGTACTAAAAAAAATGCTTGCTGAAGTCGGATGTGTTGGACCGAAAGGTCAAGCTGTAAACAACGACACAACGCACTCCGTTCTCTGGACTACATTCTGCTACTTAAGCCCTTTCAGGGTTTGGTAGCGGGAGATTGAGAACGAACGAAGCCAAGCCATTTCTGTTGTTTGAAGTTGGAAGTGTTTTTGTTGTAGCTGCGAGTGGTTTGTTTGTTTGCTGAACGTGAGCTTGAGTGAATGTGAGTGTTTATATTATACTATATATATAAAATAATAATAATCATCGCCATTGACGTTTCAGTCTATAAGAACCTTTCGTATGGCGCCCTGTGAGTTTTGTCCAGCCCCGTCATCTGTATTTCGACAGTCTACTATGACAGCAAAGACAGACATGCAAATAGCTGTCACTGTCAGAGATCGTGCAACCATGCTGAGGAGGCTGCTTGCCGAAGTGTCCTCCGATCTGTTCGGTCTTTTTCTCTTCTCTGCAGCTAGAAAGCCTCTACGAGCTTCGACAGCCACTATGCTTGAATCGCAGTGTGGAACGACCGATTCTTCTTCTAGCCCAAATGGCCAGCTGTCCACAGAGGATATCCCTTGGAAGCATCTTATCATCAATGCGGTAAATATTCCCCCAAACATCGAAGGCGTCATTGGCTCAACAGCGAGTACCTGCTGGGAAATCACATTATATGGCACTGTCTCTTGCCACCCAAACCTCAATGTACGCCTCAAGTGAAAGGTGATGAGCCGCCGTTCCTGCATTGTGTAGGTGCTCTGTCTCACTTTCCTACCTGACAGTGCCAAGAACGCAGGTCTGATAGACCAGGACTTGGTGTAGTGAGACAGCGCATTATTCTCCAAGTAGCTCTTCGCCAGGAGAGCCTTGACAGTACTCGCCCTGCCAAGTCTACTGCCTAACTACATATCGAGCGAGAGAGTGTTACTAATAGCAGACCCAAGATCAATTAAGCTTTAGACAGCCTCCAGAGTAACGCCATCAATCTTCATGGAGGGATGAGTGTTCATACCCTGTGCGCAACCTTTGTCTTTTCCAGTTCTGTGGTGAGCCCAAACTGCTCGCACCCATCGTCAAATCTTCTCCCAGTATCTGGAGAGCATCTCTACTATTGGTCACTAGAACCGTATCCTTCACAAACAATAACTAACTAATGAGCACCGTCGTAACCTTGGTTCTTTTTTCTCACACACACACACACGCGCACACACCGACCGTGCTGACTGGTGAAATTGTTGACTGATTGGTGAGCCACCCTAAAATTTGTCAAGCCCTGGTTATAGGCGAAGTCTCTTTAGGCAGCAAATTATTTGAGCGACTCCAATTTAGCCCTTCAAGGCAAGTACTGCGCAATATGATCCCTGCTGTTTGAAATCAGCAGCATTAATGCATAGTACCTGTGTTAATAGTGCAGATATAATTAGTTGCATGTCTCATTTGAGGGAAAGTTACGTTTGTAAGCCAGAAAAAGGTCATAATTCCAAAATTAAAAACAGTGTATGTCCTTTATTTTGGATTGCATAATTGCGGATCAGGACAACGCTCCAGGCAAATATGTTGCAATATGTTGCAATGTGTGAGCAAGGAATTTTACAAATGGCTGAAAGGCGAAATAGTGGCCATGCCATTATCTGATTTTTAATGTGCGGAGAGAACCAAGCAATCACGCAAATAGCTATTACTTCTCCATGGTTCCACCTCTTTCTGCGGGCATCAACAGGAAAAAGAATTGAACAATAGTGTACTAAAACATACAATCTGCTCTCCCACCAGTTCCTCGTCGCAAATGACAATCTGTTTCTTAATCTCCACTTAATTTTCCATCGATTCAGGCGAGGAGAACAGGTACGAGACAACGTATGATTATTCTCAACTTTGGACTTCTATTACTCATCCTCATGTATGCCTTAGTGCGTCATCTGCGCCACACATTCTCACACTTGAGCAAGTAAACTATTTTGTTCACGATTGCCCAATGTCAAAGAGGAAACAAAAAATTCTTCTCAATGAAAATGTCCGAATTACTTCCTTTCGGACATGCCATTATCAGTTTGCTCCTTGTTTCAGAAAGGAAGCTGTGACCTTGTGTTCTGCTAGGATGCAGATAGCCTGTCGAATGCTCTAGGAATCAAACATGACCTGCACGAACAGTTTCTTCTCATGTACTCCTACAAAATTAATCTCAAGGTGTAATGGAAACTGACTTCTGTCCATTCCAGTCGGACACTGTGTATCCCAGAAAGACACAATACACAACTATCTCCTATTCGCATCAACCAGTGTGATGAAAAGCTTGGTTAAATTTATAGACCGTACTGGATCACATTTCAATTACTTGACTGACAAACTCACTTTACTCATCGAATTAAAGATTAATGAAGAATTGTTTTTATAGCTCCCAGATTTACGAACGCTTTAGAGACGCGATGTTAGATAAGCGGTTTCAGGGTGACGAGGAATGGCTCAGAGCGCGTTTCCTCCGATCGCAACTAGGTTGTCCGTAAATGTGAGGACATAAAACTACCAGAAACTGGTTGAGGACGTGTTGTCTCTTTCTTGTCCGTCAATGTGAGGGTCGAAAACTGCAAAGAACTGGCTGAGAACATGTCTCTGCATCATAAACTTGACCGCCATGTTTTCTTAAAGATCCACTTTCAGCATTCCAGTTAGGACTTCTGTCCCAGCAACTGCAATATGGCTAGGGGTGAGCACGGTGGACATTTTAATAAGGACATTGCCAAGATGGAGAAACGGTAGAGAAAATGGTCGACTTCAAAGTTAGCTAACTACTGCTGAACACTCGTCTTCTTCTTCTTATGCGTTCCTTCTCAATCACCCGCTACCAAGCCACGAACAGGGCTTTGCAAGTAGCAGGATGTAATCCGGAGAACGGACTGCGTTGTGTCGATAGTTTACAGCTTGACTGCGATATTTTCACCTTTCGTTCTGACACATCTGTCTTGAGCAGCAAACACTCGTCAAAAATGATCTTGAGCTGCTAAACAAACGAATGGCAAAGTGATGTCGAACCTAGCAGCGCATGTTTACCGATACTTGTCATATTTCTTTATTATAATTGTAATGTGTATTCTGTTCACACACACACACACATGTATATATATATATATATATATATATATATATATATATATATATATATATATATATGTGTATATATGTATATACATGTATATGTTCGTGTGTATGTGCGCGTGTATGTGTGTGTGCCTGCGTGCGCGCGTGTCGCGCATATATTTCTCCGAATTAATATCCATTTTGGCGTTCTCGTTGTCAAATTTGTGTTCTGAACTTCGAAATCTTTCATAAATGGTTACATTTATTTCAGAGGCTTGACTTTTAACAAAATGTGTTGTCCAGTGTAATATCAGTTCTAAGGACTATAATTTGTGAAGAGACATCGCCTACACCAATGGGCTTGCCACTTGACAAGGAGAATATCATTACCATGTTTCGTGGCGTTAACCTGAAACTCCCTCAGCCGCCATAGATCCTGTGAAAACTTCAGCAACCAGAAAAGTATATACCCGGTGAATGAAATGATAAGGAAACAAATAATCATAACACAGTTTTGTTTTACGCCCCCAAAGCAATCAAATTCACGTTTACATTTTTGTATGGCATATTTTGTTTTTTAAACAGCCTAAGAACCAAAAAAAAAAGATTATTTAGAAAACTAGCTGCAGATAGTTCGGAGCATTTACAAGGGCAGATATATCCACGGCTAGGACTGCGTGACACTGTGTGAATCCGGCTAATGACAAATGATAACCCCAACATGTACGATCAACGATTATTTCCATCTTCTGCAACTAAATGTAACAAAATCATGAAAATGTCTTTCGCACTCGCTAATCTGTAGAACTATCTACTTAAATCCCTTTATAAGCTACACACCATGACTTTGCTGGCCTAAGGTCGGTAGTTGAATTGTTCTTTATGTTTCTGTTTGTTGTGTGGTTATCTATCTCGTCTATAATTCTATGTTTATTCCATGATTTGTCTATTTAACAAATGACTATCTATTTGTTCTAAGACATTCTGTGAGTTTTTTGTTTTTAGAATTATGTAATTGTTTATTATTTACTGTTTGTTTAACGATTTTTACAATAGTGTTATCTGTGTATTCTGAAATTATATGTAAGTCATTGTACTTTTGTCACATATTTTCTGCTTGTTCTAGGATTTTCTGAGTGTCTTATCATGCTAGGATAATGACTATTTGGTGATGACAGCTGAAGGGCTTACTCATTCCTCGCCAAGCTCCCACACATTTTCTTCCCTCTGTTATCATCCTAATTATTGGTAGGAATGTCTGCACCTCCATACTAAACCTGCGCTCTAGTGATAAGCAGAAACAATCTACCAGTCATACATTACCAGTAGAACGCTTCCAGAATGTCTGCTGACATAGAGACGCCAAGAATGGTTTCTCTACGTTGCATTGTTTTTTTAATATTTTTTAAAGAATTTGGCATACACATCTAGCTTGCACTTTTAAGTTCAGAAAGATACTGTTGAACGCAGGTATACATTTTCAGCAGCTTTTATTTATATGATTTCAATTTCAGCTGGTGTATACAGTCCTTTGTCAGAACTTTGTTTCATAAACAAGGACACCAATAATCGCTGTGGAATTCGTGCATAGAATAATGACCATTAAGCCAGTTCTCTTATTAGTTATTTTTCTGCTAATGTAATTCGTTTGAGGCGTTGCCAAAAACATTAAAACAAACGAATTGTTTTACAGACTGGTTTAGATATATGAATTGTAGATAAACACACTCCGTTTTAGTTCATTACTGCCCGGCGATAAAAACCAGACATGAGCTGATCTGGGAACCCACAGTTGAAAATACGGATGGTTACGGTAAGGAAGACATGGTAAAGAAGGGTAGAAGAGGATGCCAAGACATCTAGAGTCTCATTAGCTCAGTTTAGAAAGACGATCCAAAGTAGGAGTTGATGGCGAGCACCTGCTACATATATGTGCTCTTCGGGGAGCAAAAATGCAAAGACAGGCGTTGAAACTTATTGTGGTGCTAATAAAAGAAAATAACGACGTAGATAATAGATACATTGACACTTAGTATGACACTGACCTAGATCTGAGGGGTAGACATTTGTTCCAGGGTACGTGTCAGGACATTTCAGTTTTAACTTCAAAACTACCCTGGCGAGCTTCTCTCAATGTGGCACATATTATCATTATTAATTTATATTCAACAATTGATATTTTATTTATTATACTAAAATAATAGTATTGCAGTATTCTTCTTTATGAAAGTCTTAATCCTTCGGGATCCACATGGAGCATATTACTGTAGCAGATTCTCTTCGTGTTTTCTATTTTGGGCCATCCACATGATATTCTAGCTTCTCTTGCATGTTCGTCGCTATGTGTTCTTGATTCCCCTTTTCCTTTCGTGTTCTATGTTCAGAGCATATTACGTTTCATTTTTAATGACGCGTTTTTTGTAAATGCCCACTTTCTCAAGCCAGTCTGCATCTGTTTTGTCTGCACTATTGTACTTTGCTATATACATGTTATCACATCTAGATGCCCGATACAAATTATAGGAAGCAGACATATGTTGGTAACGTTCTGCAGCCTGAAAGTGCTACTCTCGTTCCTTCTTTACGTATTATTCATAAAGTTTGCATGCTTTTTAATTAATTTTTAGCTGCCTGAACTTAGTTTCAGTCGATGCTTGTTATATAATATATACATATCTTGCCCCGTATTTTATGTTTACTTGTTCGTGCTGTAGACAAGTATTATGTTGTCTTAAAGTTTACGAGCACTAGGTATAACATTTGTGATTGATAGTTTCATTAGTCTGCGCATTTTTTGCTCGTAGTAATAAAAGACAGATATGCTCGGTAAATGAGCGAGCTGACCCAATGAAGCAATGGAAAGGTCGAGGGAAGATTTCCAGAGGCCAATAAAGAATAAAGTTCTTGAATAGGATAATAAACCTGACGAGATAACATTATCTGAAGTGCTTGAAATGCTTCAGTGACAGATGGCAATAAAGGGAATTAATCGTCAATGCTAGAGACACGGTATATAATGATGATGATGATGATGATGATGATGATAGTGATGATGATAATGATGATGATCAGCGAAGACTACCGTAACCCAGGGCGTCTGAGTTCACTAGTGACAAAAATGTCGGTTTTGAAGTCCGTTATAGACTTGGCTACCCAACCTTGTGAAGTCTAATTCTAGTACAAAGATGTATCGAACACTTCATCCCAAAAGAGCAGTACCTGCTATGAGACTACCTTGACCTTTCACCAGGTATACAAAAACAGGAGTAAGTTAATTACTCACTCCTCAATCCTTTTCTGGTTGGTGAATGTTTCTCGTTTGTGGAAGTAAGAAACGAAAAGACAGCCAGGGGGGAGAAGCACACATAAATCAAAGTTAGAGGTGAACAGTTTTTGTTGCAAGAACAGGTAACACTTATACGGAACAGGTATGAAGTCACCTGAAGGCATGCACATTTTCCCAACCATCGTGAAGGCGATACTGATCTATGAGAAGATAGAAACTGTATGTGACGCATGCGTAATAACTTGTTTTATTTCCTCATCTATCGAAGGTCTTAAATGCTCAGAATGTAATGTCGAATCTCCGTTCTTCAAGCGCAGGATAGTAGCTGGTATAGAAAAGCGGACAACGAACAAACGTTTGGAGAAGATAATTATGTCATAGTTTCTGGATGAATAGAAGATTTCGGTGAATAAAATGGAAAGACAAGAAAACAAATATGGAAGTCTTTGAGAAGTTGGGAGCGAAAAGTGAATTCATAAACAAAATCAGAGTCTCACAGATAAGATATTTTAGCCACATAAAAAAAACATGGACACTTTGCTGAAAACAATGAAGAAAAGGTGAATGTCAAACGTTCTAGAGGTTGTTACTGTTGTTGTTGTTGTTGTTGTTGTTGTTGTTGTTGTTGTTGTATGCCCACATTGAGTCAGTTTACTCTTTCGTATGCCATAAAAAAGACGTTAAGTGGTGTGGTTTTAATAGCGTTTCTTACATCCCGAGCCTGCTGATGAAGGAGGACCGAGGTCCTCTAGTCGGTTGCGTTATGCTTGACCATCTGCGTGTCGCTCAAAACTACGGGAATCACGTTGATCCCTACCTCATTAGCCAGGCTGCCATGAAAACATCCCGTTTCCAGAGATGACTACGGGGAAGTCGAGGTGGGGGTCTTCAACAGAATATTTTACCTGACCCTGACTAACATGTCTAATCAGTATGTTTTGCCTTACCCTGACTAACATGTCTAATCAGTATGTTTTGCCAGACCCTGACTAAAATGTCTAATCAGTATGTTTTGCCTGACCCTGACTAACATGTCTAATCAGTATGTTTTGCCTGACCCTGACTAACATGTCTAATCAGTATGTTTTGCCAGACCCTGACTAACATGTCTAATCAGTATGTTTTGCCTGACCCTGACTAACATGTCTAATCAGTATGTTTTGCCTGACCCTGACTAACATGTCTAATCTGTATGTTTTGCCTGACCCTGACTAACATGTCTAATCAGTATGTTTTGCCTGACCCTGACTAACATGTCTAATCAGTATGTTGAGCCTGACTAGACGCTAGTCTTTCTCCCAAACGATCCCGAGGTTAACACACATTTAAGTGGGATGCTAACAGCAGGAGATGGGAAAGGAAAAAGCTTGGAAGATTGCACCATCACGATAAGAGACAGAGCCCGTTGGAGATCCACTGCAGTCGACCTTTTCAGTAGACACCACACCTAAACTGAACGAAGCTGACTCACTTACAGAAAGCGTGTCGAAAACATTGCGCTATTGCAAGGTTTATCTCTATAGCACAGCTCTCATACGTAAGTATAAGTTGTTGTTTGTGCATCATTTTCTAAGAGGACCTCATTGTCATCTGTTAATCCTGGAATAGGTTCCCATGTGGCTGATCAAACGAATCCGAGCCCGAAAGCGCCTGTCACACTGAGGACAGAGAAACACTGTCCGACCGTTAGACGGAGGCAACCCTTCTCTTGCGTGTCGTGTCGCTCGTCTCCGTGCAGCTTCATTGATTCTTGTCTGCTTCATACGTGTCGTGCTGGAAGGGATTTTACTACACTACAGACAGTTCATGGTGTACTGAGATTTGATGCCACTGAGAGCACTTAGGATACGGAACAGTCAATACGAGACGAGAGTCCTCATACGGGCTAAACCACGACCACTAGTTACCACAATCGCTGATACGTCTAGCTATACTATGTTTTGTTCTTAAGTATCCACATCATTTCCAATCCGGGCAGTCTCTCACAGTAAATGGCGGAGGGTGTAGATACTGATGGTTTGTGTAGCACGTGGGTTGAAAACACTCCGGCCTCTCATTCGATATTATCATAAAGTACGTTCATAATTGAATGAGCGTAACCTCGTCGAATGGGAGCGAAAAGTAAGATCATGGTCAGAGGAAACGTGCATCGAGATTCAACCTTTCGTCCTTGTCTCGTTCCTGGAAACAGACTGTGTCACAGCCAACGGGGTAAGGATCGACACTGTCATCCAAAAAGTTATGAGCTTACTGGTGAGTCTCACACAGCACAGCAACCAGGAGAAGCACAGTACATCTTATCAAGTACGCCTAGGCATGCAAGAAGCGCCATTGTAATGTGCAACTAAAAAAAGATCAAGATTCAAATCTACTCAGTCCGAGTAGCTTCGGAAACAAACAACCCTCTTCGACAGAAATGTTGACCTATCAAATAATAAGATATTTCACTTGTGAGCCTCCTGCTCTGCCCTGTTTAGCAGTCTTATACGACATGCTTAGTAGGTTACGGTAGCCCAATTCTTTTCTCGTTGAGGACCAATCGAATACGTCCATGGTCCACCTTCCAGATAGTAAGAGAATGGCTCAGACACGTTTCTTGTCTTGTCCAGGATCTTCTTCCAGATAGTAAAAGGATGGCTCAGACTCGTTTTTTTAAATCCTGAATTTATCAATGATCGTGCTTCCCATTTTGAAATCCTGGCCATAATATTTCACTGCGTAAGGTATTCAACGATGGCATCTCCCTTAAGAAACGGGTTGTAATCAGACTGTAGAGTCTTCTAAACCAGTATAAAGACGTTACGTTAAGTCTATCTAGGCGTGCACATACATTAAGCGTTGTATTAACAGATCGGGTTGAGCTCTTGTATATTGTAGCAAAGGGAAATGTTTCTTTTACATTCACCTGTATTTCTCTATACGCTCAAGTTAACCATGGTGCAAAATATATTTTAACACGCAAGGCAAGACATTTAAACAGAGTCAACTCACATAATGAAGCTTACGATCGGTCAATATAAAGTCTCCTACACTTCATCCGCTACCACCGTACAAGTTTTAGAACTACTTCTCTGTTAGTAAAATTCTGGTTCCTGGTTAATGAGAACCCACATAGAGGGGGGTTGAGTACCGAAGTGGTTAGCGACAAGACTCACTATTCAAACATGGAAATATTCGAACTCAGCAAGGTAGTAGTATCCTTTTCAGAAGTAAAACAATTAGAACGCGTGCTGAGATCGGATGCACGTGGCCGTAATTTCCAACAACAAAAACACATTGCACAACACAGTCCGCCTTAGACTACAAGGGAACTGAAAAAAAGATAACTTAAAGAAATATAGTTTACACGCGCAATAGCAAGAAACTGCTGATAAAATGTGTTCTTCCTCTTCTTCGTTCGTTCTCAATCTCCCGCTACCAAGCCATGAACGTTCTCAATCTCCCGCTACCAAGCCATGAACGTTCTCAATCTTCTGCTACCAAGCCATAAACGTTCCCAATCGCCTGCTACCAAGCCATGAACGTTCTCAATCTCCCGCTACCAAGCCATGAACGTTCTCAATCTCCTGCTACCAAGCCATGAACGTTCTCAATCTCCCTCTACCAAGCCATGAACATTCTCAATCTCCCTCTACCGAGCCCTCAACGTTCTCAATCTCTCTCTACTAAGTCATGAACGTTCTCAATCTTTGACACTTTCCCTAATGTATCTAGATTGAAATTGGTACCTAGGTGATTGTACAAGGACAAGGGCTCACATTGACCGACGCAACGCACTTGGCGCATAAAATGACTTAAGCTCCTCACGACGCTCAACGACACACGTGGAAAGAAAACTAACTAAACTAAGTCGTCAGTTCATTTATCTACATGCAACAAATTCAGCATGGGAAAAGAAGCGTCACGTGTGTACCGGAGTAGAAACGTAACGTACAATAATTAGAACTAAGGATAAGCAAATCAGACAACGCCTACTATATTTTTAGATACAAGCATGGTGTAGAGATAGAGAAGAAAGCGATATATATATATATATATATAACAAGGTACTGATCATGATTTGCATGAAGAGTGGGTATGGGGGTGGGGGGGGGGGGTAGACAGAAAGAGAAGGGCTGCTCTTTAGTTGCCGAAATTTAGCGATAGCATGAGACAGTATAAAGTCACACATGAACTGTATTGGAACACACTGTGACCGCGAAAGGTTGACAAATGTGACGGGGTTCTGGAACACCTGGCAAGCAGCAGTTTTACAGAAAACCAATGCATATGGAATTTCGTCGATGAAACATATGAAGACGGCACAATAATAGAATTTGTGGAAAGAGGTAGTTGGAGGCTCTACTCCAATTAGAAACCAGAAGGGATGCCTGGGGGGTTTCTTTGTAGAAGAAGAAGAAGTAGAAGTAGAAGAAGAGCAAAAAGAAGTAAATGAAGATGAGCCAATTACTACACTCAAGAATAGATTGGATGCTCATAGGTATTTTTAGTTCAAGAGAATGTAAAAGAAACTGGTTGTATACAGATTATGCAGAGTCTTCTAAACCAGTATAAAGACGTTAAGTTAAATTCAGAAAAAGAAAGATTGTGTCATGTTTTAGACTGCTTTGACACAGTTTGTGTCAATATTTTCTGATGTTGTTCTTGTCTTCGATTATGATGTTAATGAAGTAATAAATATTTAAAATACATTCTTAATTGATAAACGGGAGCTGTTTCGCTATGTCAATCTAATCAAGTTAGAACGAAAGCGTGTATTTTTGCTAGTGGAACGACATTCGACTCACAAATCGTCTAGGAAACTGTGGACGATCGACTCCCACAAGTTTCAAGCAAACCGCTGGTCTCACGGATTGTACAACCTGAGTTTCTGTATCTTAAGCTACTTCCAGTCGTCTGATTGTATGTCTGGTTCCCGGTAACAGTGCCGCTTCTTTTTCACTATAATCCAAATTCAGCCCAAGTTACACCTTCAGGACGAGGACAGTCTGCTGATGTCCCCATCTTCGCTTGCGATGGGCAACTTACTTAGTTTTGCTAGACGGAAAGGACACTCGAACTATGCTCCATGTGCACCTGATCTATTCAATTTGCCCACTATGTTAATGATCTCTTAGAGAGAAGTATAGCAGTCTAACCAGACATTCGCTGGATTGGAACCCACATGGATGAGATCAGAATAGACTGAAAAAAAACGATTGGTAACAAAAACGCTTCATCTTGCAAAATTAGTTGCATTTATCACTCATCCAATGTCTTGGTCAGTGTCCATTTGTTCGAAGGGAAATATAACATAATTATATGCGCACAATAACATAATTATGTTGAAATTTCTGCTATGATGCTTTAACAAAAGATAACTTCAGCAGCTTAATAGCATTTACATTGCCTCAAACTCACATCTATATACATACACAATTAACACACGCAATCTTATATACATAACACGTATACATACACACATACACATGTGTATGCATATATATAAATATATATATATATATATATTTATATATATATATATATATTTATATATATATATATATGTATACATAAACACACACATATATATATATATATATACACACACACACACACACATGCATGTATACATACAAACATACACACATGCATTCATTCTTGCATGCATACATACATTCATATATACGAGGCATGTTCAAATGAAACCGGACTTAACTCCATCAAGGAAACATGCGTTCGATGCGCATGTTTACGTCACTTTAGGTGTAAACAGCACATACCAACCGTCAAGTTTACAAAATTTCATTATCCTCCGACTCATAGTTTCCTCAGCAGACCGTTGCAAACATGGCGGGTGTGATACCGAATCCGTCCAGAGTTGTTCATCATCGAGCGTTGATTCCATTTCTAACAGATAAAGGATGTCGACCAGTTGACATTCATTGCACAATGCAGGCAGTGCATGGTGACAAAAGTGTGTTGAAGATAACAGTGAAGAACTGGACAACGATGTTTAAAGAAGGACGTAAGTTAACGAAAGATCTTCCGAGACCAGGTCAGGCTCATAATGTTGCGTCAGAAGATGCCAATGACAAAATTGATTCAGCAATTCGGGTGAAAGGTTGCCGGAGCTTACTTTTGCTAACAGATCAATTCATTGTGTCGCTAGGGACAGCTACAATGGTGGTTAGCAAGAAAATGAAGTATCGGTACCCATTGTGAATATATTCCAATACTTCAGTTTCTTTGCTAACCACAATTTGAACTGTCCCTAGCAACACAGCGAATTCCTCTGCGAGCAAAAGATTAGCTACGGCGACGGTTCACCCGAATTGCTGCATCAATTTCGGCGATGGCATCTTCTGACCTGGTTACGTAAGATCTTTCGTTAATTTACGCCTTCATTAAACATCGTTGTGCCTGCATTCAGCGATGAATGTCAACTGGTCGACATCCACCAGCTGTTAGAAATGGAATCACCGCTCGCTGATCAACTTGACGGATTCCGTATCACACCCGCCATGTTTTCAACGGTCCGCTGAGGAAACTATGAGTCGCAGGATAATACAATTTTGCAAACTTAACAGTTGGTATGTGCTATTTACACCTGAAGTGACGTCATCATGCGGATCGTAAGTATGTTCACTTGGTGCAGTCAAGTCCGGTTTCATTTACACACGCCTCGCATATATATATATATATATATATATTATATATATATATATATATATATATATACCCACACACAAATATATAAATTAGTTAATCAAAATTCTTCAGCTCACTGCGGAGCACATGTCGTCAACAAACAACTTCCAGGCTCGTATATCCGTTGCCGCGCTCTAACATAGACCACGACTTTTTTTGCATTCTTCAAGTGTACTTTGATCTTCCCCTACTCCTCTTACCCCTTGAGTTCCAGAACATCGTCGTGCGATATTTTCAGGTTTTTCTAACAAAGTTTGTCCTATCTAGCGCAACAGTCTTGCCGTATGTCGCGTTCTAATGATAGCTGCCAGTATCTTGTCAACAGGTCGATATTATCGTGCCATTTCACACTTATCCCACCCAAGCAGGTTTTTCATGAATTATTTTATCTGTTTTGTAAATGCTTTACTGACCTCCACGATTTTGAGCCATAAAGCAGAAAAAAAGGTAAAGGTCAGTGGCATGGCAACAGATGCCGTTGGGGATGAAGATAACTCTTCAAGTACTGAGCCACATGTGAGGTGAGGTGGCCAGTTCCCTTTTTTGCTGCTTTTTATTTTTTTAACTTTCCCGGCTCATACTTCAGGTATCAATTTACAGCTGGGTCGACTGGAGGAGCGGGTGCACCAGGCACGAACCACGGTCCAGATGTGTTTCTGTCGTCCGTGAACTGGAACCCTGCCACGCTGTAATCCCAGTCTAGTAAGCCAGCTCACTGTCCACCCTAAAGTAATACCAACTTAACAGTGGAGTTGAAAACTGTAATCTGAACAAGATTTCCTTCGAGTTCAATAATTTTCATAACGTGATGAAAGCCATTCTCGTGTATCGTATTCTCGATCGGATATCTTTTTTAAGTGCCGCCTGCATTGTCTATGTTGCTTCCTAAATAGGTTCAGTCCACCTCTTGGGTGCAATTCCTCCCAAAACGATGTTGGTTTGTTTGTTTGTTTGTTTTCTTTTGGGTCTGCCTTATTTCGCTATTCCGTAAGGCGATGTGCGTTGAACTATGTTTTTATTTTGCGCCTGTCGGCCTAGTGTATCCGACTTCGGAGTGCATTGTATGTAAGAACCTGCTTCCTCCGGCAATTTATAATATATTAAAATAGATGTATATATATATACATATATATATATATATATACATATATATATATATATATATATATATATATATATATATATATATATATATATACGGCTTGACAGATTTTAAGGTGGCTCATCAGGTCAGTCAAAAATGACATTCAGTCAGCATGGTCGGACTAGTCATGCAATTTATGTTAACAAATGTAAACTAGGTACTAATTCACTTCTATTTCTAAATAACAATGCGTACCAAAAAATCATATATTGTATTATTTATTCAGTATTAGCCTATTTCTTCTTTTTAAAAACGCACTTCTGTGAGAGGCATTGCATTCTTTGTAGTTTTAGCGCTGTAGTACCATTTATTGATCACTTTAGTAAGTTTACATTGTCGCAATGGGCGTAAATTTAGATTCATCATCATAAGCTAGCTTATGTACAATCTATTCAAATCGTGATATCATTAATAATTGTGCGAGAGACGTTAAGTAGTAACGATTATACACGTAATTAACGATTATAAACGTAATTAACAATTATAAATGTAATTAACGATTATAAACGGGAATATTTGTTACTTGTCAAGCAAAAATTAGTACTCGTCACAGACAAGCGCTTTTGTCAAGCCCTATATATATATATGGAGAGAGATAGAGAGAAGATAATCTGGGGAGATTTGGGGGGAGAGTGAGGGGGGGGGGAAGAGCTTTGGGAAGAAAGCGCACATGTACGTAAGAGCTCTGTGATATTAAAATTGAATCGTCCTGCAGAAAAGAGGAATCATTGGCCACCTGATGTGTCAGATCTTTCACAAGACGTTATCAGGTCTGAGGTATTTTTTTTTTTTTATATGCGATAACATTTGCTCACAGCCTCTCTTCTACAGTCAGGGAACTAGATAAGGATTCGGTATACATGAAGAGAAAAAATTCACTTAAAGCAAAAATTGTCTCTCGTAATATCAAAGATAAAAGCGCACAGCGACAGTAACACGCAAGAACAAACCATCCCAATGGATCAGAGTGTTGTGTGTCATACGCAAACTCGAATGAACGTCATAAACCCCAAATTTGCCGACTCGCAAATGATTTTTATCTCATCACAATATCCTGTCTTTTGTGTTGTCCATCAGTTCTGGCGTTATATAGTTCAGGATCTCCTCTTTCGAATCGGTTTCCTCTATCTTTCTGTCCTTCACAATCTCTTTCTGTCTGACTCTCTCAGCCTCTGTCAGTCTCTCTCTCTCTCTGTCTCTCTCTCTCTCTTTCTTTCTCTCTGTTTTCTGCTAACTGTTACCCTCAAATTTTACCATGTGCCTTAATCTGTATTATAAGAATAAAAATGCATGTATTTGTTTGTCCATCTTGCTAAAAACTGAACGACTTTAAGTCTAATAGAGAGCAAATTTTAACAGATCATCCTGTAACCGCGACTATTGTCAGCTTTCTACAACTTTCCGTTCCATAGTTATATATCATTTTAAGTCGGAGATTTATAGAAACGTGAAAATTGCGCATCTCATTTCTTCTAGTAATTTCCAAGTGAGCGGACTATGTTATGCTCGCTGCCTTTCTGCGCGTTTCCGAATCTGTGACGTCGGAATAAGACAATGTGTGGCGATAATGCCATCTCAAGGAGAAACTGAAGTAAAAGTGATATATGTACTTTCTAATTCTGCATTCTGATGTATTCCATTTTGCGCTGAATGTTTCAATTAATGTTCTCGCCGGTGGAAAACACCTGATTCCGCCCAAAGCTCGTCAGCAAATCTAGTCTAACAATAAAATGGGTGAAAGCAATTACTCCTTTTTTTATTATTTTATAAATAAGTTTTTTTTGGATGTTCACCATTCTACATACGTATGTAATAATGATGTCGTGGTGCATCTGATAATACATATGTTAAAGGAATGTAATTGTGCATTGCCAACATAGCCATAAATCCAACCAACTAAAACCACATTCGGATTTCCAGTTCCGGATTTTCCCGCACGGTTTGTCCCGAATGTCTTAATTCATGTAATGTTAACTATGTGTACGGTTCCCCGTACATTTATGATAGAATAGTTGGTTGGGCTTGGAGAAGGCTAACCTAGCCAGAACAACATATATGAGAAGGCTAACCTAGCCAGAACAACATATATGAGAAGGCTAACCTAGCCAGAACAACATATATGAGAAGGCTAACCTAGCCAGAACAACATATATGAGAAGGCTAACCTAGCCAGAACAACATATATGAGAAGGCTAACCTAGCCAGAACAACATATATGAGAAGGCTAACCTAGCCAGAACAACATATATGAGAAGGCTAACCTAGCCAGAATAACATACATGAGAAGGCTAACCTAGCCAGAACAACATATATGAGAAGGCTAACCTAGCCAGAACAACATATATGTGATAAGAGGAAGAACAACAAAATATATGCAACTCACAATTAAATACAAGTGCCTAAGTCAAGATAACTCATACTCGATGGGTGAGGTCATGTAGAATGTGTTTTATAAGTGTATGTTACAGAGCTGTAGTATTTTAGTGTTTTATATGTGTGGGTCTTGCCCACGAAACATATAGTGGGAATAGATTTGAAAGTTAATAGATAATCACCATGCAAAATTACGTGATATACCTGTGTGTTAGATCCTCAATCTCAACCGATTAGTCAGTCCTAAGACTGGTGGTTGTAAGGTTGTCTGATCATGTCTCTCCATTTGACCCTATCCTCTGGTTGGTTGTAAGGTTGTCTGAGCTTGTCTCTCTATTTGAACATATCCTCTGGTTGGTTGTAAGGTTGTCTGAGCTTGTCTCTCTATTTAAACATATCCTCTGGTTAGTCCCTGATAAGACTGGTTGTAAGGTTGTCTCTCTATTTCAACAAGTTCTGAAAACAAAAAGATAACCGAAATCACCACGACAGTTTATATGAAACTCTCTGTTGGTTATCTTCATTTCAGCACTTGAATGCCTCTGCAAACCTGGAATTCAAAGATGAGTCTTGGTTGCCTCATTAGTCTTTTCCACAGGATCTTGTCCTCCAGTATCTTCTTTAGAAGACTTCCATGTTGCATATTGTATGACTCAGTTGACTCAATCGACGTATTTCTATCATGTTCAATATCTTTATCTCATTGATAACATTGTCAATGAATCTCCTTTCTCTTCAAATGATTTTGTTCAATTCTACTAGAGTACTCCATTTTAAAGTCTACCAATATTTTTTCATCCATTTTTCCAAGATTTTGTAGGGCGATTAGCCAAACATGAGTAGTCATTTTTCTTTTTTTCAGTTCTATCCCAATATTCTTTAAGGTTAGCAATTTTTGTTTTTATCTGCGAGCCTTTTTGTCAATGCAATCGTTGTCCTAATTTCTGTCTAA
This sequence comes from Ariolimax columbianus, assembly GCA_036924085.1. Classification (NCBI taxonomy): domain Eukaryota; kingdom Metazoa; phylum Mollusca; class Gastropoda; order Stylommatophora; family Arionidae; genus Ariolimax; species Ariolimax columbianus. The sequence continues at coordinate 43,810,515 of JAVGWX010000004.1, read as the reverse complement.
TTGTGGGCATTTTCTGTGATGGTTTGAGCCAATTTTGTAAACTTCTGTAATTGTTAGATTATGTCTCCATTGACAATTATAATTATTTTCATATGTTGCTTGTATATTACTGTAATTGTTGTCTTCAATGTGGTTATTTGCATGCCAAGCTCTTTGGCTGTTCTATTAATCTTTTCAAGTAGCCTTCGCAACTGATCCTACCACTGTCGCATGGACATCGACAAATTTGATGGCATTAACGTTTGTACCAAAGACTTTAACACCCCTATTACAGATCCAAACAACTCTCTACATCATCTTAGAACATGCGTTAAAGAAACTTGGTGAACGCAAGCAACCTTGTCGCCCCCCTTGTCTGATTGAAACTGGATCTGTTATTCCTTATTTGAATGCAATAATCACCTCTTGATTTTCATATAGTTTTAAAGCTTTATAGAGGGATGTTTTAAAAGGTTGATTATTTGTGTTTTAAAGTGATGTTTTGTAATGTAGTATATTTATGTGTTAAAATGATGATGTATAATGTAGTATATTTATGTGTTAAAATGATGATTTATAATGTAGTAAATTTATGTGTTAAAGTGATGTTTTATAATGGGGTATATTTGTGCGCCAAGGTCCTGTTTTTATAATGTGATGTGTTTATGGGTTATTATTTAAAGTGTGATATTGTGATATGTTACAGTTTTAAAGTGCTGTTTTTCAAGGTTAAATATTGATGTGTTAAAGTGGTGTTTTATAAAGTTAAAGGTTGACGTGTTAAAAGATTATTTTGTAATGTTATATGTTAATGTGTTAATGCAATATTTCATATGTTGGCATGTTTATACATCATTTTATAATGTTATATGTTAATGTGTTAATGCAATATTTTATATGTTGACATGTTTATGCATTATTTTATAATGTTATATATTAATGTGTTAAGGCACTATTGTATATGTTGACATCTTTATGTATTATTTTAAGGTTATACGTCGATGTATTAAAATGCTGTTTTATAATGTTGTATGCTGTGTACAATGTTTTTATTTATAGTGTTGTATGTTGAAGTTTAAAGTACAATTCTAGAATGTTGTAATCTGCGCTTTTAAAGGGATGTTTGTTAAATGTTACATGTGTGTTATAAAGTGACGTTTTTTAAAATGTTTGTTTTAAAGTAATGCATATTAATGTTATATTTTTGTGTTAAACAATTTGTAAGCGAAACATATACTCTACATATGCGTGCGAAAATACTATTTTAAGTTATTTAATTAGTAATACTGTCCTATCAGTTCGCATGGTTTAACTGACATAGTCTGTCTCCTATTAAACTAAAAGACATTAGTTTTATCTAGACAACCGTATCTGACAATGATGTCTGTTATTTGTTTTAAACTCTCTTGTAGACTTCATTTCCCGTTGAGCGTCTATGTCTGGAACGGTTTGCAGGAACACAAAATTGGCCTAGGCATAGTTATGTCCCGTGGGGAGAGAACCCCTGGAGCCGGCGTGGTATGCAGCGTGTTTACGGAACGCAAATTTGCCATGTCTCAGGACGGCACTGATGGGTGGGACTTGAAAATAACGTTCATTGTACTTGTATCACACATTGTCGTCAGACGGTACTTTCTTGGACTTGTGGTGGAGTCGACGGTTTGCGTTCTGGAAGATTCTTGTACTGGGTGTGAGTTTAATTCGTTTAGTGAGTCACATGCTGTGTCCTTTCTTTGGTAGAGGTTAGCAACCATTCTTTTCCTTCTTATCTGTACTCTTCCACATCATTTCAACGACGTGTATTCAAGTAGACATCCAAACATATTACTCTAAATAAGTTATTGAGATAATTCGTTGGATATTTCCCGTGTGTTTTCTTTTGTACTTTCATCATGCAATTATTTGTCTCCTTTTAACCGGAAAGTTTCATATAAATTGTTCTTGATGATTTCGGTTATCTTTTTGTTTTCAGAACAAAATTAGAGATAACAACATAGCGTTACTCTGACAGTACTTTTATTAAAATCTTTTCTCTCTGGAGTACTTTCTTTCTATCCAAGACAGATAGATTCACACAGATATAATCTATCTCTCTGTCCCTTATTATGTCTTCACAGGAAGTGTTACATGGCTGCAAGTCCAGCCGTCCTTAGTCTTCCCAAATTTACAACACCGTTTCGTGGGACCAAGGAGTGAATAGTTTTCTTACCGATACACACAGGGAAGTACATGTTCCAGGTATAATTCTTCACATCTTTCGACAGTATTGACAGGTATGCCCTATTTTTGTCATATGCTGATCACAACTTACAGTATAATCGATTTTTTGTGTGTAAATGTATTTGTTGCTGGAATCACGTAGGCGTATTTTAGTTTCCTTGGTTTACGCTTTCCTTTATTCCATAACCAAAGTTTTGCGAAAACATCACCTGCTGAGCTTAAGCCTTGACCTCAGCCCGGAAGCAGAGTTCAAGGCTGATGTCTAAGTTTTAATGGCTTCCGTGAGAGGTGATTAAGGAAGTTAGAAAACGGGTATTAATTGTATCATGCATGTCGTTACTGTTTAGCTGGCATGTTCCATAATGGCAGCGAACTATCCAGCTGTTTGTATTGATTCTCTGTAGACGATAATTCAATCTGCTGTAAGCATCGTTTCAGATCACAATGACAGGCGGTGAACAAAATGTTTGTCTTCATTCCTTGTTTATCTTCATCTTCTTCTTTTTCGGCGTTCGTCCACAAAAGGACATTTGTGACGTGTCATAGTTTACAGTTGGAATTCGACATTTTTACCTTTCGACTCGACACATCCGAAGTCAGCACATTTTTGTTAACTCAAGGTCAAACTGTGGACGTTATCAACGAATGTGTCTATCTCGGCAGCATGATATCATCCGATGAGCACAGCGGTCACGATATGTCAAGGCGGATCAGACTAGCTGCATCTGCTATGCACGACCTCCGGCGTGTGTGAAGTAACGGCAAGATCCCCCTTGAAACAAAAATCCGCATCTAGCAGTCCTGCTTTATGGCACCAAAGCCTAGACATTACTCAAACATGACATGTCGAGGCTAGCGGCCTTCCATGTACACAATTAGCGGCGTTTCATGGACATCTGATGGTATGCCTTTTTCCGTAACGTGGAGTTCTCTTCTAAAACAAGCCTCCTCCCAATTCCACAAGCACTTGACCGTCGCCGTTTCTTTGTTCGATCATGTTGTACGGCTGGGCTAGGAAATTCTTGACCGTCGCCGAGTCTCTATGTTCGGTCATGTTGTACGGCTGGGCTAGGAAATTCTTGACCGTCGCCGAGTCTCTCTGTTCGGTCATGTTGTACGGCTGGGCTGGGAAATTCTTGACCGTCGCCGAGTCTCTCTGTTCGGTCATGTTGTACGGCTGGGCTAGGAAATTCTTGACCGTCGCCGAGTCTCTCTGTTCGGTCATGTTGTACGGCTGGGCTAGGAAATTCTTGACCGTCGCCGAGTCTCTCTGTTCGGTCATGTTGTACGGCTGTGCCAGGAAACACCGGTATCCAAAATACTACACAAGTGGTATCACGATGCTGAGCAGCGCATGAGCTGCAGTAGTTAGCGATTCATAGCTGACTGCTAGCGTCAGGGCCAGCGAACCAAAGCTGCTAAGACCTTTCTACACCTCCACACGGTGATTCTGGATAATAGGCTGCAGCAGGGCAGACTGGCCAAGGAGAAGAGATCGAAGAGGGAATGCTAACCCGGTACTAAAAAAATGCTTGCTGAAGTCGGATGTGTTGGACCGAAAGGTGCAAATATCGCAGTCAAGCTGTAAACTATGACACAACGCATTCCGTTTTCTGGACTACATTCTGCTACGTAAGCCATTTCAGTGTTTGGTAGTAGGAGACTGAGAATGAACGAAGCCAAGACTACACAAGTCATTCCTCAGCACCAAAAGTCTTCCACCGACCGACTGGACGAGCAGAAGAGGCCATTCCTGTACATTATGGCTCCAGCAGATAGCAACCTTCACATCCGCTCTGGAAGAGGTCTTGAACAATGCCGCAGCAGAAAGTCATAGATGTGGCCGACCGATGTAACGGGCCTCAGACGCCTAAGCGAACATTATTATTATTTTTGTTTAAACCGAGTTTGACTTCTCTATACGACCCCTAGTCTCTTAGCCAGGCTGCACAGCAGTAGTCTGTTTCCATGGCTGTCACTTGGGGGCAGAATAGGGTCTTGGTCAGTTATTGGTCACTGCATCTGATGCAAGGAATCAGCTATGAGTAACAGGTTGCTATCAGCTCATCATGTTCGGCCCCCATTCCTGGTAGTCGAGCGAGTATGTTGTAAACATCAAATCATATCCTAAAGAGGGATCAAAATGCTGAGCAGCGCTTGAGCTGCAGCAGTCAGCGACCCATAGCTGACTGCTAGCGTCAGGGCCAGCGAACCAGAGCTGCCAAAACCCCTCTACGCCTCCACACGGTGATCCTGGATAACAGGCTGCAACAGGGCAGACTGGCTAAGGAAAAGGGATCGATGAGGGAATGCTAACTCGGTATTCAAAAAATGCTTGCTGAAGTCCGATGTGTTGGACCGAAAAGTGCAAATATCACAGTCAAGCTGTAAACAACGACACAACGCATTCCATTCTCTAGACTACATTCTGCTACTTAAGCCCTTTCAGGATTTGGAAGCGGAAGATTGAGAACGAACGAAGCCAAGCCATATCCTAAAGAAAGGCAACCAGCTGTTTATAGTCTGACTAAGAGAGTAGGGATGGCAAAGGGAAAGCAATTCCGGTACCCAATACAAGCCAGCTCAAATTGGATGAGTCTTACAAATTACCATCAAGCAGGGCGAAATAGGCTCACTGGTAAAAAAGCTGCAAACGCTTTTGTCGATCACTATGCCAGAGCAAACCACATCGAGGTCCCTGCAGATAGGCATACATACATTAGTGAAGATCAAAAGGGGCACGACAACATCAGTACGGCTCCTGAAGAGCATATGATGGCCAAATTAACAATGAGCGAAATGGAAGAGGCTATGAGAACATTAAAGAAAAGGAAATCTCCCGGAAAAGATGGGATAACAAACGAAATGCTGATGGGGCTGGGCCAAACAGCGAAGAGGAAGCTGCTATCGGTCCTGAACCAAAGCTGGAAAAAACAAATTGTACCCCAGGCATGGAAAGACGCAGTACTGGTACCAGTACCAAAAAAAGGAAAGGACAAAACAGATCCAAATGGATACAGGCCTATCAGCCTACTGAGCTGTGTCGGCAAACTGATGGAACGTATGATAAACACCAGACTAATGTGGCATCTGGAAGAAAAACGAATACTAATTCCACAGCAAACCGGCCTTAGACAGCACAGATCAACTGAGGACCAGGTCATCCTCATAGCCCAGGAAATAGAAGATGCCTACCAGGCACAGAAACACACAGTAGCGGTTTGGGTGGACCTGGAAAAGACATTTGACAAAGTCTGGAAAGATGGACAGAGTCAAGCTAAGAAGAAGTGCTGTTTGTGGGAAAATGTACAAGTGGATCAACCACTACCTCAATAACAGAACGGCCAGAGTCCAAGTACAAGGGCAGATGAGCAGAAGGGTGACACTCGAGCAGGGAGTACCCCAAGGGGGAGTACTGTCACCCACACTCTTCCTGGTGTATATAAACGACATCACAGAGAATATACCAAGAAGAGTCCATAGCTCAATGTTTGCAGACGATCTGGCTATGTGGACCTCAGAAAAGAATCTGACCATAGCAAGAAATCGGATGCAGCAGGCCCTAACATCGCTGGAAGAGTGGGCTAACTCATGGCTGGTCAAAATAAACGAGGAGAAAACCACATGCACAATATTCTCGCTTTCCATCAAACCCCAAAATACCAAGTTAAGTTTAAATGGCAAATTCCTGCAGCCAAACGACAACCCAAACTATCTGGGAGTCACATTTGATCGGCGCATGACATGGAAAAGTCAGATCGAGAGAAACCGAATGAGAGCCAGAGAAAGAATGGCAATCATGAGGAAACTTGCTGGCACAAGCTGGGGAGCACACGAAAGCATACTAAAGAAACTGTACACTGGAAGAGTGAGACCAGTTCTCGAGTATGGCATTGCGGCATAGACAACAGCAGCAAAGGCGAACTTCGATAAAGTTAGCAAACTTCAAAACCAAGCCATGAGAGTTATAACAGGTGGCATGAAGTCAACGCCAATTGTAGAACTTGAAAAGATTACAAAACTGCAATCCATGACCGATAGAAGAGACTGCAGAGCCCAGCTGCAGTCAGAGAAACTCCGGAGACTGACCGACCATCCAATGCACCAGAGACTAAACAATTTTGGAAATGGGAAACTAAAGCGGAGAAACTTTGCAGAAATAGCCAAAGCAAAGATGCACGAAGATCCCATAAACGCACTAACAACACCAAAACCCATCACTACTGTACGAAAGCCTACCTGGAGGCAGGACATATTCCCAGAGGTGGTAGAAAATATACCAGGTATTGGAAACAAAAACTGCCAGACTGAAAAAGAAAGGAGAGATACTACCCTAAGCTTTATATCGAAAAACTACCCAAGCATGGACTGGACCCATGCATACACGGACGGTTCTGTAACAAACACTACACAGAACGGAGGGGCAGGAGCATTTCTGAACCTACCAAATGGCAGAAAAATAACACTGTCATTCGCTACTGGTAAGTATACAAGCAATTTCAGAGCGGAGGCAGAGGCACTGAGGGCGGCAGTGGAAGAAATGGTGTCGCATAAAGAAAATGAAAGCCATACAGTCCTGCTTACAGATGCTCTCGCCGTAGTCACATCGCTAAAAAGCCAGAAAAACACTGAGCTTAATGACTTAAGAGCAGCACTCTGCAAACTGTGCCAGCAGTCTGCACCAAAAAGGGTAGTGGTACAGTGGATCCCATCACACTGCAACATCCAAGGCAACGAGGAGGCAGACAGACTGGCAAAAGAAGGTGCAAGACTACCACAAACAGATACTAGTATGACGTACGAAGAGTCAAAACGGCTTATCAAAGCCAGATGCATGACCAAATGGGAAATCGAACATACTGGTTACACCAAAAACGATGCCTATTACCAATTGAACAGAAGAGAGCAGGTCGTTGTCTTCAGACTTCGCACTGGCCACAATAGACTGAGATACCACCTATTCAACAAATTGAAGATAGGTGGTACCGACGAATGCCCGTGCGGTACCGGTAAAATGACCGCTGAACATCTGCTGCAGAACTGCCCGACATACGAGGATCAGAGAGAGCAGATGAGGCCATCACCAGTGGAACTGCAAGACAAGCTCTATGGCAGTGTCGACAGCCTCAGGATGACCGCCGCTTTTTTCGAAAAAATAATGGTTACTATCTGACTGCGTACGAAGAAGAAGAAGAAGAAGAAGGATGAGTCTTATCGAATAGCGGAGATATATAACAGTCTTGTTTAAACTACGGTACAACGTCTCAACGCCCTTGTAATGACAAAAGCCAAAGAAGACGATGTATAGATTCGTTGCAGGCAAGCCATTCATTTTATTGCAACCACCGAGTCATATCAGCAGTGATTTACAAACATACTAGTTGACACGATGCACTCAATGTAACCCTGGTAACGGATAGGCCCCGATAGTACTTGTATATTATAATAGTAATTTACATTCTTTAGCTAACCACCCAGCCACTTATAAACAAACTATACCCGTTTATCATGCAAATCAGCACCCAGTTAACCCGTTCATTTTTAGTGCTGCCACCGTCTCTTCTGCTGAAACCCACGAGAAAGAACTGTTTCCATTTTTATTTATTTGTTGTATATGGGTTATTAACCCCCCCCCCCCCCCCCCCCCATCGTTGTAAAATGTAACTGAAGATGGCTTTACGTATGGCTAGCAGCCGTTGCTGTAGTACCATAACTGCAAGTCATTGGACACAGCGTCCGGTAAAGAGGCTCATCATCATCATGAAGCATGTCCTTGATAGAACGTCGCTCTCATCAGATCCATTTTGGTAGAAATCTCTAAAAGCAGCCTGTTCCATGTACATGTTTAGGATGTCCTTGATCTGGTGTGTTCATCTGCGCTTTAGTCCACCTCTTCCTGGAACAATGCCGTCCAGAACTGATTCTTCCAGTTCGTCATGGTCCTTGGTGTGGCCGGAAACCTCAGTTCTAGAGATTTAAAGGGTTTGTACGCCATTTCTCTTCAACACTCAGATCTTGCAGGATGGCTTTATTTGTTATTTTCTTAAGCCAATATATTTTTAGGATTCTGCTTTAGCATTTCGTTTCGAAAGACCGATATTCTTCTTAAATATCTGTGTGATTGTCCATGTCTCACATCTGTACACTGCCACCGGAAATGCGCATATAGTTTTATGATCTTCAATTTTAAATCTTTGTTAACATAAAAGTATATGGACTAGCTGTAGTCAAGGCCAGGGGTTTCGCTATTGGTGCTACGGGAAATCGTTCATCACATATGGACCATTTTTTAAATCATTTTTTGTTGCAACCCAGAAATGTTCACAACAGTTAACATAACTTGACATTTGCACGTAACGGTTGTGTAGATCATTGATCTTCAGTGTCTTCTACCCTAGAGGTATACTGGTCTGCTAGTTGCTTCTTTTGAAATGATCTCGGTGTGGCAAGGAGCCTAATCAAGTATGTATCACACATATAGCACGCCAAGAAACCACTCCGGTAAATATTAATTAATAAGAACATGTACGTCAATCAACCAAAATCCAGTCGCTCTATTGAAGCTCAAGTTGAACACTCGCTTTGTTTAAGCTCTGGTTTAACTCTCCATTTGTTTAAGCTCTGGTTTAACTCTCCATTTGTTGAAGGTCTAGTTTAACTCTCCATTTGTTTAAGCTCTGGTTTAACTCTCCATTTGTTTAAGCTCTGGTTTAACTCTCCATTTGTTGAAGGTCTAGTTTAACTCTTCATGTGTTGAAGGTCTAGTTTAAAACTCCATTTGTTAAAGGTCTAGTTTAACTCTCCATTTGTTGAAGGTCTAGTTTAACACTCAATTTGTTAAAGGTCTAGTTTAACTCTCCATGTGTTGAAGGTCTAGTTTCACTCTCCATGTGTTGAAGGTCTAGTTTAACTCTCCATTTGATGAAGGTCTAGTTTAACTCTCCATTTGTTGAAGGTCTAGTTTCACTCTCCATTTGTTGAAGGTATAGTTTCACTTTCCATTTGTTGAAGGTCTAGTTTCACACTACATATGTTGAATGTCTAGTATAACTCTCCATATGTTGAAGCTCAGGTTGAACGCTCCATTTGTTTAAGCTCTAGTTTAACTCTCCATTTGTTGAAGGTCTAGTTTAACTCTTCATGTGTTGAAGGTCTAGTTTAACACTCCATTTGTTGAAGGTCTAGTTTAACTCTTCATGTGTTGAAGGTCTAGTTTAACACTCCATTTGTTGAAGGTCTAGTTTAACTCTTTATGTGTTGAAGGTCTAGTTTAACACTCCATTTGTTGAAGGTCTAGTTTAACACTTCATTTGTTGAAGGTCTAGTTGAACACTTCATTTGTTAAAGGTCTAGTTTAACTCTCCATTTGTTGAAGGTATAGTTTAACTCTCCATGTGTTGAAGGTCTAGTTTAACACTCCATTTGTTGAAGGTCTAGTTTAACACTCCATTTGTTGAAGGTATATTTGAACACTTCATTCGTTGAAGGTCCAGTTTAACTTTCCATTTGCTGAAGGTCTAGTTTAACTCTCCATTTGTTGAAGGTCTAGTTTCATTATCCATTTGTTGAAGGTCTAGTTTCCTTTTCCATTTGTTGAAGGTCTAGTTTAACTCTTCATGTGTTGAAGGTCTAGTTTAACACTAGATTTGTTGAAGGTCTGGTTGAACACTTCATTTGTTAAAGGTCTAGTTTAACTCTCCATGTGTTGAAGGTCTAGTTTAACACTCCATTTGTTGAAAGTCTAGTTTAACACTCCATTTGTTGAAGGTATATTTGAACACTTCATTCGTTAAAGGTCCAGTTTAACTTTCCATTTGCTGAAGGTCTAGTTTAACTCTCCATTTGTTGAAGGTCTAGTTTCATTATCCATTTGTTGAAGGTCTAGTTTCATTATCCATTTGTTGAAGGTATAGTTTCACTTTCCATTTGTTGAAGGTCTAGTTTCACACTACATATGTTGAATGTCTAGTATAACTCTCCATATGTTGAAGCTCAGGTTGAACGCTCCATTTGTTTAAGCTCTAGTTTAACTCTCCATTTGTTGAAGGTCTAGTTTAACTCTTCATGTGTTGAAGGTCTAGTTTAACACTCCATTTGTTGAAGGTCTAGTTTAACTCTTCATGTGTTGAAGGTCTAGTTTAACACTCCATTTGTTGAAGGTCTAGTTTAACTCTTTATGTGTTGAAGGTCTAGTTTAACACTCCATTTGTTGAAGGTCTAGTTTAACACTTCATTTGTTGAAGGTCTAGTTGAACACTTCATTTGTTAAAGGTCTAGTTTAACTCTCCATTTGATGAAGGTATAGTTTAACTCTCCGTGTGTTGAAGGTCTAGTTTAACACTCCATTTGTTGAAGGTCTAGTTTAACACTCCATTTGTTGAAGGTATATTTGAACACTTCATTCGTTGAAGGTCCAGTTTAACTTTCCATTTGCTGAAGGTCTAGTTTAACTCTCCATTTGTTGAAGGTCTAGTTTCATTATCCATTTGTTGAAGGTCTAGTTTCCTTATCCATTTGTTGAAGGTCTAGTTTAACTCTTCATGTGTTGAAGGTCTAGTTTAACACTCCATTTGTTGAAGGTCTGGTTGAACACTTCATTTGTTAAAGGTCTAGTTTAACTCTCCATGTGTTGAAGGTCTAGTTTAACACTCCATTTGTTGAAAGTCTAGTTTAACACTCCATTTGTTGAAGGTATATTTGAACACTTCATTCGTTAAAGGTCCAGTTTAACTTTCCATTTGCTGAAGGTCTAGTTTAACTCTCCATTTGTTGAAGGTCTAGTTTCATTATCCATTTGTTGAAGGTCTAGTTTCATTATCCATTTGTTGAAGGTCTAGTTTAACTCTTCATGTGTTGAAGGTCTAGTTTAACACTCCATTTGTTAAAGGTCTAGTTTAACTCTTCATGTGTTGAAGGTCTAGTTTAACACTCCATTTGTTGAAGGTCTAGTTTAACACTCCATTTGTTAAAGGTCTAGTTGAACACTTCATTTGTTAAAGGTCTAGTTTAACTCTCCATTTGTTGAAGGTCTAGTTTCATTATCCATTTGTTGAAGGTCTAGTTTCATTATCCATTTGTTGAAGGTCTAGTTTAACTCTCCATTTGTTGAAGGTCTAGTTTCATTATCCATTTGTTGAAGGTCTAGTTTCATTATCCATTTGTTGAAGGTCTAGTTTAACTCTCAATTTGCTGAAGGTCACATCACATTAGTTGAAACTCTAGTTTAACTGTCCATTTGTGAAAGTAGTTGTAGTAAAATGGTAGACATGAGAGGTTTACATCTAAATGAGATAGGACAGCATGTTGTAGCAAAGTATATATTTAATCATTGTGTTAGAAATGTAAACTGGTAAGGCCTATGAAGTATGAGACTAAAGATAAGCCTACAATGGAGTGCTATAGAGGATATAGTCGAAGGATAGAGTTGGAGTCAGAAAAGTGTGAAATAAGTAGTGGAAAAGCAAACAGTAAAATGATAAAGCAGAAACAAAAAGTGGAAAAACAACAAAATTACAAACTAAAATGTCTGTATACATACATCAGAAGCATAGCAAATAAAAGAAAAGAATTAGAACTGTATGTAGAAGAAGAAAAACCAGATATAATAGTGTAAACAGAATCATAGACATATGAGGACATTACAGAAAGTGAACTTGAAATAGAGGGATATACAATATTAAGGAATGATAGGGTAGTTGGCGACAAGGCTAAGGGAGGTGGCGTTTTATTATACTGTATAAATTATGTTAATATAACGATCAAAGATGATGTATCATGTGATAACAAAAATGAAAGTGTATGGGGAGAAATAGAAAGAAGGGTGAAAAAAACAGTTATTGGAGTATGCTATAGATGTCCATTTAGTCAAAAAGAGGAAGATGAGGAGCTGATTTGTAGCATAGCAAAGGCAAGTGAAGGGAAATTATTATTAATGGGGGATTTCAACTTTCCAGAAATAAAATGGGATATGGTAGAAGCAGCCACGGGAGGCAAAAACACACTCGACCTAGTTTTTACTACAGAGGAAAATATGATTCAAAACGTTACCTTTGGGGAACTGTTTGGCTCAAGTGACCATCAAATCATCCGTTGGGATCTTATTGCAGGGAAAGAAGTAAACATAAATACGCGAACATATGAATACTCTAAGGCAGATGTTAAGAGGACGAAAGAGGCAGCGAACCACATAATCTGGAAAGATATTGTCGGAGGAACAGATGTTGAACAGGAGTGGGAGTATTTTAAAACAGTTTTAGAAACGATAAAAGAGGAATGTGTTCCATTTAGGGGGGTAAACCCAAGCATAATAAGTGGATAACTAGATTTGTAGTGAAATGTAGAAGAGCTAAAAATAAAGCATGGAAAAAATATATAGAGGCAGGTAAATCAAAAGAAACATATTTAAAATATTTGGACAAGCAGAACATATCTCAGAAAGTGAATAAAACAGCAAAAATAGACTTTAAAAAAAACGTGCTCGGAGTATCAAGACTGAAAGTAAAAGCTTCTTCTCTTATGTTAGAAATAAACAAAGAACAAAAAAACAAAGTAGGCCCTCTTATAGACAGTACAGGGAAAACAATAAGTGAGAATTTAGAGTAGCTAATCTACTCAATCAGTACTTTAGCACAGTCTACACAAAAGAGGACTGCTCCGAGATCCCAGAGCATATAGATATTTTTCAAAGAGACATGGATACAGCGGGATTAAGATCAATCTGTATTACAGAGAAAACGGTGTTACAAAAATTGTAGGGGTTGAAAGTGGATAAACGTCCAGGTCAAGATGGTATTCATCAAAAATTGCTGTTTGAAATTAAAGACCAACTAGCAAAACCATTGGCTATATTATGTTCTTAATCACTTGCAAAAGGGATTGTTTCACGGGATTGGAAAGATGCAGGAGTGATCCCCTTGTTCAAAAAGGGCAAAAATACAGATCCAGCGAACTATAGACCGGTGAGTTTAACGAGCATAGTCTGTAAATTGTTAGAGTCAATAATCAAAGAAAACTTTGTAATGCATTTAGACAAATTTAATCTAATTAGAAATAGTCAGCATGGCTTTACTAGAGGGAGATCATGCTTAACAAATCTATTAGAATTCATGGAGGAGGTTACCAAAATAATAGATAAAGGGGAGCCAGTGGACGTTATTTGTGTAGATTTTGCAAAGGCCTTTGATAGAGAACCTCATAAAAAATTATTTCGAAAGTTAAAATCACATGGAATAGGTGGGGAAGATGCCAAATGGATTGAAAATTGGTTAACGGGAAGAAGGCAGAGGGTGGGCATAAATAAGGAGTACTATGAGTGGTGTGAAGTGAAAAGTGGAGTGCCACAGGGCTCGGTTTTGGGACCAATTTTGTTCTTGATATATATAAATGATTTGGACATTGTTATGGGATCCATGATTGCAAAATTAGCTGATGACACAAAACTATACAGTAGTGTCTCATCTAAAGCAGAAGTGGACACACTGAGGTCGGATTTAGATAAAATTCGAGAATGGTCTGTAAGCTGCCAAATGGAGTTTAATGTAGATAAATGTACAGTCATCCGCATGGGTAGATCCAATATGGAACATAATTACAGAATGGGAGAGAACAATATTAGAAAGATAGATAAGGAAAGGGACTAGGGGTTATAATAGATCATACAGGTAAGATGAGTGAGCAAGTTCAGGTAGCAGGGAAAGAGGGAAATGCAATGTTGGTATGATAAAAAGAAATATTAAACATAGGAGCAAGGAAGTGATAGTCAAACTGTATAAAGCATTAGTTAGACCTAGATTGGAGTACTGTGTACAGGTGTGGAGTCCTTATCATAAAGGGGAAAGAAACATGCTGGAAAGAATACAACTAAGAGCGACAAAGCTGATAGTGGGATTCCAGAATTACAGTTATGAGGAAAGACTCAGAAAAACCGGCCTACAGTGTCTAGAAGACAGAAAAATTCGAGGTGACTTAATTCAGGTTTATAAGATGATCAGAGGAATGGATAATTTAAACTATAACAAGTTTTCTTTTCAAAATTCAGCCACCCACAAGAGCAAGAGGGCATAGCTACAAATTAACTAAAGAGCGGTCCAGATTAGATATTAGAAAATATTTTTTTAAGTCAGAGAGTGGTCAGATCACTCAGGACTCACCCTGGGGGCCATTCTTCCCCTTCTCTCTCTTCTCACCTCACTCTGTTTCATTTGACTCTATCCCACAGTCACACCCTTGCACAACTTTCACACGCGCCCCCGTGGTAAAGCCCTTCCATTGCACTTTGGTTGGGCTAGCTTCTGAGGGCGCACAAACCTAGCATAGGTACATACAGATGCACTCATGCATCCAAGCACTGGTTTATGCGTCCTGATATCGCCCAATTGACTACGGTCTGGGGTGGAAAATGGCGCGCCTCCGCCAGTAGAAACTAGTGAGGCAAACATCTAAGCAAAAAAAAAAAAAAAAGTCAGAGAGTGGTGAATGCTTGGAATGCAATTGCCCCAGGAGGTAGTGGAGGCAGAGACAATTAATGCATTTAATAATAGATTGGATGCGCATAACTTTTAAAGCAAGGTAATGTAAATGAAACTGGTTGTATACAGAATCTGCAGAGTCTTCTAAGCCAGTATAAAGACGTTAAGTTAAGTTGTAGAAGCTCAAGTTTAACATTCCATTTGTTGAAGTTCTAGTTTAACACTCCATTTGTTGAAGCTCTAGTTTAACTCTCCATTTGTTGAAGCTCTAGTTTAACACTCCATTTGTTGAAGCTCTAGTTTAACACTCCATTTGTTGAAGCTCTAATTTGACACTCCATTTGTTGAAGCTCTAGTTTAACACTCCATTTGTTGAATCTCTAGTTTAACACTCCATTTGTTGAAGCTCTAGTTTAACACTTTATTTGTTGAAACTCGTTTAACACTCCATTTGTTGAAGCTCTAGTTTAACTCTCCATTTGTTTAAGCTTTAGTTTAACTCTCCATTTGTTGAAGCTCTAGTTTAACACTCCATTTGTTGAAGCTCTAGTTTAACACTCCATTTGTTGAAACTCGTTTAACACTCCATTTGTTGAAGCTCTAGTTTAACTCTCCATTTTCTGAAGCTCTAGTTTAACACCTCATTTGACCGATCATATCTGACTTTCAGGAAAGCATATCTTAGATATTTACAGCTCGGTCTTATAGCAATGGTTTTTACATGGTGAAGTTGCTAGGTCCCAAGTACAACCTTCTTCATTCGCCGCTTACAACATGCAAGAAAGGAAACAGTGATCACATGCTCTTTGCCCCGGGAACCACTTGGGTATGCATGCATATTGCACACATTAATTTTAGAGATTTGCGCTTGTCTCATTTATTGAGACAACTGATATATATATATATATATATATATATATATATATATATATATATATATATAATGGACACTCCCTTCATTTGTGCCGGGGAGATCTATGGCACAATGCCAAATAGTTGCATCTGCAAGTATTTGTGAGTTATTATTTTGTTACAATAGAGTGATTCATTTGTCAGGCCTCGGATTAAAAAACATGTTTCTAACATAATCAAGTGCAGGACACCCATGAAAATGGTTTTTAACAGTTTCGTAAAGATATGTGCACATTTGGCACTCTGGTGTTCATTTTGGTTGAATTTTGTTCAGGTTACTTTTAAATTCAATATGTTGAGAGTGTAGCCGGAAAATGATGCTTTGATCTATTTTTGTCAGGACGTTGATGTTGTCTTTGGAATTAGGGATGGCCAAATGTTTGAAGTTCTGCTAGTAGTATTCAATTCCCCATCTTTCCTTTTTGTTTGCAGTTTTTAAAATGTTAACATTTAATCTACCGTCTTCTCGTTTAAGTCGTCTTTTTGTCTCTTTATTTTGGTCCATACGGAGCACAGAGCGATAACTGTAACTGTCACCCTCTCCCTCTGCCCCCCCCCCTGCTTTAAAAATGTATAGAATCACTTTCGCCCTTGCTGATATAACCAGCATAGTAGTGACTACTGTAATAAGACATTTTCCCATTGCTGGGGTAGTCAAGGGGTTATAAAGGCTGAGGACTACAGGCCGCTTCGCCACTGCTGTCGCCAAGTCGTGTGCTGGCTATACATATATATATTCGAGAGTGATTTGAACAGTTGTGCCTTGGTGGGGATAATTTCATTAAAGTACTAGATTTACATATGAGCTATACATTTTCTGCAAGCTTGGAATGGCGTTTAGGTGATAAACGTAGTCATCATCCCGGTCCACACACAAACACCAGCGTCGGACAAGTTGTTGCGTCCGGGCGAGGAAAATAATCAGACGCTTTCTTCCGAAACCAGGTACGCACAGCTGCTTGCACCTCCTCGTTAGAAGAGCAACGGTATCTTTATTGATATTCTTCAGTATCGGGGAGAGGAGGAAGTCACAAAGTACCAGATCGTGCGGGTCAAATGTCTTTAAACGTTAACAGCTCCAGAGCAGTCAATGTCTGTCGACTGGTATTTCGGCGCGCATTGTCGTGCTGAAGAGTTCCGCTCGTCGTCATGCGAGGGACCCATCTCGCAAACACTTTCCTAAACACACGCAGGTCACAGATAAACTCGCTCATTCGAAATCATAACCATTGCGGTGATTTATTTCTGCTTGACACGTGGGTTGTCACGAATCAGTTCGTCCTCACGAGCGTGGTGCTGTGCATTTATAGTTGTAATCGGTCGTCCGCTGTAATCCTAGTCGTATAGGTTCGCCGAGGCTGGATTGTCGACGTTTACATCCCGTGCCCGCCTCCTGATGGTACTGACATCCACACAGGTGTGACCATATACGGCAGTCATTCTTCGATGAATGTCGATGGGCACAAAAACCTTCCTACGTCAGGAATTCAATCAGAACACGTTGCATCAAGTATATGTCCATGTATTCCGTCATTTTGTTGTTTGCGTCACCTTCCAGGCGTCTGCCACTACCTGCCCCTAAAGTCATTTCATTAGTCATATAGAGGTCAAGTGGCTCTGATCACTGTTGCCATGGTTATGGCACTGGAGGTAAAACGTTTCAAATTGCTCTCCTATATAAACGTATATAAGTGCTTTTGTTGGACTCAAGTGTTAAGCAAGATCATTTGCAAATTTCGTCGGGGGTTTATGGTGTAGGTAAAAATGTTCTATGATCTATTTTGAAATATATTTTTAGCCTTAAATTACATTTTGAATCGTTGTAGGCCCTATAACGTGTATATTATAATCTTAGTACACAATTAATATGGCCTTTATTAAAGGACAACATAAGCTATAAACATACATTTTTGCTTTTCAAAGATGACATTTTTGGATCAAACCCATACAATTATTTCATATTTCATTAATGCAAATGATATATGCTTTAAGATGTTTCTTTGAAAAAGAATTACTTTTTAAAAATTAGTTAAATAGATTTGTAAAAACATTTCTTTACTTGTAGGTGTAAACCTAGAATCTGCTCATTCTTCACACATTTATTCATTTAAATTTTCTTCTGAATTTTTGATCAGTCGTCTTTCTATCGCCAATAGTGCCATGCAAGTTACTCTGTCAGTGCCATGCAAGTTACTCTGTCAGTGCCATGCAAGTTACTCTGTCAGTGCCATGCAAGTTTCTCTGCCAGTGCCATGCAAGTTACTCTGTCCCGCTTCTTACTATACGTTTATATTCCTTTGTTCTTTCAAAAGATGAAAAATTACAATTGGTTCTTACTGTTGTGCTTCGCAACGTATGAATAAATGCACAGAACGGTAGATGTATATATTGACCTTTATTTTGTACTGTTGACAATACACAAGTAACAAAAATTATTAATAGTTTATCCCAAAATCATGTGGTAAAATACTAATCGATCATTGATTAAAATCAAAATTGTCCCTGCTTTCCGTGCATCTTTAAAACAAGCCATATCCCATCAAAAGCATAGGTACAACACTACTGTTAAGTTAAACTGTAACAAATAGTGGCTTTTATAAAGACCAGGCAAAACAATAAACAAAACTAAGTATGCCAAAGTGTAGTCTATTACAATTTCAAATCCTTTATGAGCTAAAGAAATGAATAAAAGATTTTATTGTTGGCTACGGAAAAGCAATCACTGCTTCAGCTGTTTATATGGACCGACCGAGCCTGACATTTTTATTTACATTAGAAAAATATATATGATGACGGCGTAGCCTAATGGTTAAGTGGCACGGCTTACAACCCGAAAGTGCTCGGTTCGCCCCCCAATCACAGCACCTGCCGTTACCCCGGGCAATCAAACGCTTAAACAATTGCTGAAGGTAGCACACTTTTACATAAAATGCACGAGAAAGCAGACATTTACATAATATGCACGAGAAAGCAGACATTTACATAAAATGCACGAGAAAGCAGACATTTACATAATATGCACGAGAAAGCAGACTTTTACATAAAATGCACGAGAAAGCAGACATTTACATAATATGCACGAGAAAGCAGACTTTTACATAAAATGCACGAGAAAGCAGACATTTACATAAAATGCACGAGAAAGCAGACATTTACATAAAATGCACGAGAAAGCAGACATTTACATAATATGCACGAGAAAGCAGACATTTACATAATATGCACGAGAAAGCAGACTTTTACATAAAATGCACGAGAAAGCACACTTTTACATAAAATGCACGTCGAAGTCGGATGGGCCGACAGGCGCAAAATAGAAACATAGTGCAATGCACATCGCCTCGGGGTATAAAGTAAGAAGGCGAACGCAAAACAATATGTGTGTGTGTGTGTGCGTGTGTGAGTGTGTGTGTGTGTGTATATATATATATATATACATATGGTTATGTATACTGACATTTCAAAGTACTCGATTGTGCATTAATATACTGAATGTGTGCTCCGCTACCCAATTTATGTCTTCACATACAATTGTTACATTAGAAAACAGGAGTATTTGAAGATGTGGATGAATAAAGGGTACGATAAATCAGAGAATGTCGGGGTCAAATTGGGGCCACCTGGCTGACGTCTGCAAGTTATCGCATAATGCACCGTTTGACTTGGCGGACTGAAAGTGGGTATGTGCTGATAAACAATGGAAGATATTGTGTTACTCGTGTCGCTGTGTGCACGAGTGTTTATTTAATGTTTATTAATGTATATATAGATATATGGT
Source organism: Ariolimax columbianus (assembly GCA_036924085.1). Taxonomy (NCBI): domain Eukaryota; kingdom Metazoa; phylum Mollusca; class Gastropoda; order Stylommatophora; family Arionidae; genus Ariolimax; species Ariolimax columbianus. The sequence goes on along the minus strand of JAVGWX010000004.1, from coordinate 43,791,159 downwards.
TTTGCATGTATGTATGTATATGTGTGTGTGTCTGTGTGCGTGTGCGAGTGCGCGTTCGCGTGCGCGCGCCTACTTGCCTACCTGCCTATCTGCCTGCCTGCCTAACCGTCTACCTGCTTGTCTGTCTGTTTGTCTATATTATGTTAATAAAGGCACTCGACTACTAAAGCGATGAGCTATTCAAGCCCCGCAGGTTTCAAGTGACCCCTGGTCTCAAAGGAGGACCAGAGCTCCTGCTTCCTGAATTACTTCCAATCGTCTTGATTTATGTCTCGTCGCTGGCCCTAGATAGTTAAGGACCAGAGAGTGAAGTAGATGACCAGCGCAGTTTCTTCCTCAGTATAATCCAAATAATGCGCAAGCTACATCATCAGGACAAAAACTATCCAATGGTGTCGCCATTATAACTTGCGATGGGCAACTAATTAAAATGGGCAACTAATTATATATGGGCAACTAATTATATATATATATATATATATATATATATATATAAATATATAGGGTGGGGGTAGGAGTGGAGTTAATAAATGAATGCATAGACAACTCTGGTGATGAAAAGATGTTTAGAACTATGGTGACTTTTGCCAGTAATCTGACACATGAAAAACTTTAAGACAAAACTGTATGATTGTGACGTCATCATCGCCCTCGATGGCCAACTAACTTTTATATGTAATATTAATATAATATTAATTTTTGCCTCAACGTGTACGTCTCATACATTTATCCCTCTTGCGTTTTGCCTATTTACGCAATCTATCGATCTCACAACGATTCTATTTATACCACATACCTGTCCTTTTGCAATCAGTCTGCATGTCTAACTGTTCATCATTTCTAGCTTATATACTCGTATTATCGTTTTTCTGCACTCGTTGAATAACTCACCCAAATGTTGTGTACCTTTGCAGCGTCATCAACTACGTCAACTATTCTCCTCTTCTGTTTCCATCTTCATCTTCACTCCTATGTGTCCTTTGGGTTGAAATCGTTTTTACTCCTCGGTTCTTAACCTTTTCGTTACCACGAAACCTCCTTTAAATATACTTTTTTTGTCGCTGGCACCAAATATATTTAATAAATGAAAATGTTCAGTAATGAATTATCTGTGTGTTTAAATAGTAAATGTCTTGAATAAAGTGATTTGCTTTTTATAGTATTGCGAATTTTGACTGAATTACCTAAGATCTGTTGTTTTTTTTTTTTTTTTTTTTTGTATTTTGGTGTGTTTTGTGTGTGTGTGTTTTGTTTTTTTTGCGTTAGCTTTATTTCTCTAATCTCAAAGGGTGGTGTGCGCTGCACTGTGCTTTTAATTGTTCGCCTGTCGGCCCAGTGCATCCTTCAGCATGAATTTTATGTAAGGGTCTGCTTCCTCCTGCATTTTATAAAGGTTTCCTTCCCCGGGGTAATGGCCGGTGCTGTGTTGGAGATCGAACCCAGCACCTTCTGGTTGTGAGCAAATGTCACTAATCCACTTGCCTCCTTTTTTTTAATGTAATCTTCGTAGCAAGTAATGTCTCCCTATGTATGCACACAGCAATAGTATTAAGTCACTGACGGTATGCTTTCCTTAAATCATGCAAACCCTGCATTTTCTTTGTTATAACATGTTGTAATCTTTTTTGTGAAATCATATTCTTGTTTTTTCAAAGTTACTGTTCCTTACTTCTGGAACTAGACGATGCTCTTTGAGCCATGATTTTTTAAAGTTTTCTATCGAGATGTCTTGGCGATTTTCTCGGGGTCGTTGAACAATATGTCGTAACATAACACACGCTGAGGTAGTTCATTATCATTTGAGTCTGCACCAGTGAAGCAAGCCGAATAATTGGCGTTACCATAATGGCGGCGTCTTTCATAACTAGAAGAAACTTCATTTCCCATTGATCAGTGTGCACTCCCATCATCATTATCAGTACGTTTATGTTTCAAATTCAATCAGCGATCCATTCTGAGGACTAGCCAAAAGGTATTTTAGAGAAATTCAGAAAGACTTTATTTATTCTATCTTTCCCAAGATCGTCTCAGCCAATCGTCTTACCGAGTTTCATTTTTCTAATGATCTAGAACACGATAAACCATTCCGCGGACTTCAAATTCTTCGACCACTGGACAATTTTTAGTTTCTTCGGGTTCCGGATTTTGACTTTCCTTGTTCCGCATCCTTTGATGTTCGACTCCGTGGTGGTGTTTTCAAAAGTCTGCGATCACGGATAAGATTCCTGCTGTGAAGTTTGGTCAACCGTCTCACTTGCTCGAATTCCTGCTGTGGCGTCTATTCAAACGGCATTTATCTAATTGTGTGAACATTGTTTAAATTACCTTCTTTACAGGCCCCTGAGAGGACTTCGCGGATCTCCAGGAGTCTGCGGATCACAGGTTAAGAAGCGCTGCTCTTACTAATACATTTTCCCAGTTTGTTTCATAATCCACTTCATCGCTGGAACCACCCTTCCATTAATTTCTCCTTATTTCATATTTCTTTCACTTTGTTCATTCTTTCTATTATGTATTAAACTCCTGTCTTTCTCCTTTTTTCCTCTGTCTTCTTTTTGCAACATTTTCCACCTTATGTTTTCTTTCATTCTCTCTTTTTCTTCATTTCTTGCCCACTGTTTATCTTTCTCTTTAAATCTATATGTTCTAATCTTTCTTCAATTCTCCTTTTCATACTCTTTCTTTATCGCTTTGTCTTTTTCGCTGTATCACTTAGGTTATTTCATTCTCTCATTTTACTTTCGTTTTTTTTTCGTTCCTCCCTTCTTTCTTTTTCTTTTCTTTGATAATTCTTCTTTCATATTATTGCTCTCTCTTATCCTTCCCTCCAACTCTTTTTGTAGTCCTTCTCTCGCACTTTCTTTCTCTCTCTGTTTTGTCCATATCTCTGTCGCTCTCTCTCTCTCTCCCTCTCTCTCCTTCTCTCTCTCTCTCTCTCTCTCTAATATATTACTTAATTCTCTTATTTGTGTCTCTTTACCTTAACCTCGCTTTTTATCTGCAGCCAACAGTCAATTTCTGTCATCCTAACTCTTTCCTTTTCTGTTTCCTGTACTGTTTATCATCCCATCTCTCTTTCTCTTACACTCTTAGTACCCCTGTCTCCCTCGTTGTATCTAACAGAAGCAAACATACACGAGACACCACCATCACCTGTCATATACATTACCTTTTCCAAAGCAGAGAGACAAACGAACATACCGTAGACGGGGCCTATGTTTACCTAGCTCAGCGGGAGCCAAAGCATGCCCTGTCCTAACCAGGATTCAAGTTTTACCTGGAGGAACCAGCAACCATTGGAAATGGCGCTCCGTCTGCTAATATCATTAGTGGAGGGGAGGTTTACTGTTGAAAGTCGGTAGCTTCACAGGTACATTGTTATTTATCAACCTATTCGTCATCTATTTTATTTTCTGATACACCATCTTCGTCTTCTTCTTTTACCACTGTTTCCTATTTTTTTAGTCTATTTCATCTACTTTTTTTTCGTTTTCGTCTTCCATCTCCTTTACCTCATTCCCTTTTATCAACTACTTCCACTTCTTATTCTTCTTCTTCCTCTTTTTCTTCTTCTTCTTCTTCTTCTTTTTTTTCTTCTGCATTATTTTACTGCTACTACTTCTTCTATTTTCTTCAATGTTCTTCTTCTTCTACTACTTATTCTTATTGTGCTTCTTGAACCTGCTCTTATACTGTTCATTTTACATCTTCTTTTACATCTTATTTTTACTCTTCTTTTAGTAATTCTCTATCCATTACCACTACTACTACTACCACTACTACTATCACTATTACTACTACTACTACTACTACTACTACTACTACTACTACTACTATCACCACCACTACTACTGCTACTACTACTACCATAACTGCACTATTTCTTCAACTTCTAAAAATGTCAACAGTACCAGACTTTTGCTGTGAGATGTGATCTAAAATGACTAAAATTCAGTCCTGACGGGCCAAGACTTTGTAGCACTTGGAACACACGTGTGATCAGTCGGCTGTATGATCGTCGCGCGTTCAGTTCTTTCGGGGGGATCGCCTGGTGATGTTTCGCTCTGCGATATGAGAACATTGTGTGATGCTAGCGCCACAAGTATAGCGGTTCTGTGCAAACATCTCCGAGGGGTTGACATCAATTTTTTAAACTTTTCAAAGTAATGTTTAAGGAGCCTATATAGCGTTCCTTCTGTTCCCCTGACGAGCGTCTGCCTGTTCTGGTGACACCGTAAAGTATTTACTTTGGTAGGCGCTCAACCGGAATGTGAATAACATGTCCAATCCATCTTACGATGAACTAGTTTTAGAAGGGCATGGATGCTAAACATGTTTGAGTTGTTAAGAATTTCAGAGTCAGGTTATTTTGTCATGCCACTTGATCTTGAACAGCATGTTCATACACCTGACGAGGATACGATTTAGACGCATGGCATATATAATATGCACTGTTCAGACTTTGCAAACATGCATCAAAATAATTTTGAATTACTGCACAAAACACTTTTACATTGGTAGCGACACTGATGCGTTGTATGTTAAAAACGTTTGAGTGTACTACCCTCCCAACCACAGATCTTGCTTTTGCAACCATGTTGTTGACCTCAGAGCCGAAATTCACTTTTCTGAAAAGGTGCTGCCAAGGTAGGTGAAGCTGTCGAATTTCTGGAAATATTATTGTATTGGGATTTTTGGTTCGCTGAACGCCTTCCCAGAAGCAGGCTGGAAGACTAGCTTAGTTTTCCTAGTGTTCATTGTGAGACCAATATTACTGCACGCCGCCTAACTCTCCGCCACGGTGGACTACTACTACTACGGCTGCTGCTATTACTACTACTACTACTACTACTACTACTACTATTACTACTACTGCGACTACTGCTGATGTAACGACTACTACTACTACAATTACTACTACTGCTACTATTACTACTACTACTACTACTACTACTACTACGGTACTACTACCACTACTTCTAGCTGCTACTACTACTCACAAGATTTTGCCACCGAACTTTGAGGTGCGTTTTTTAAGTTCAAATTGATTCTCCTTATTTCCTAACAATTAAAGGGCAGATGAGTTGTTTTTTTTTAAAACCTGTGAATTAACTAGACTAGCAAAATATATTTGTATATATCGTTTAAACGGTGTTTAGACCGTGGAACTTGTCTTCTTTTAAAATACTTGATTCCAATTGTTAATTATTTAATATTTTTCTTGTTTGCAAAATTCCACTAATCCGTGTCCTATTTCATTTAATGTTCCTAGTCCACATGTCGCTAACATATCTACACCAGAAACCCTCTCCCACGGTAGCCCTCCATATGTTATAGATACTATATTATAATTGGTCACGTACAACTAAATCGTGAAAATATGTCATTATGTAAATGTTATCCTCCTTTTCATGTTCCACGTCTTGTCATTGATCTTCAAATTAAAGTCTGAGATCAAGATGCTGAGCAGTACATGAGCTATAATGGTCAGGGATACATAGCTGGCTGCTAACGTAAGAGCCACCAGACCGGATTCTGGATAACAGCCTGCAAATAGGGTAGACTGACTAATTAGAAGGTATCGAAGAGGGAAGACAAACTTGGTACTCAAAAACGTCTGCTGAAGTCAGATGTGCCGAAAGTTGCAAATATCGCCGCAAAGCTATAAACTACGACACAACGCATTCCGTTCTCCGGAATACACCCTGCAACTTTCCGAGCGTGGTGATGGAGGTGGAAAGGGGTCCTCCAGACTGCTATGATATCCTTGGCTACATCTGGGTGTCACTTACTAATACGGGAATCACGTCGATCCCTTACTTCGTTAGCTGCCATGATAACAGCTCGTTTCCGGGGAAGACTACGGAAAGTTGCGGTGAGGGTCTTGGCCAATATATTTTGCCTGCTCCTGACTAACTGGTCTGATCAGTATGTTTTGCCTAACCAGACGTTAGTCTTCATTCCCACCCTGAGTGTTAAAACTAATTATGTGATTAATCTTCAGCTCTTCTTTCAAGCTGCACCCCTCTCTACATTTCCTGCTTGTGGAAATTTGTCATTCCAGAACTAATATGAATCTATCCGTCTTCAGTGACTATCTCTTCAACTGTAGTAATCTCTGCAATCGTTCCCTCCGTCTGTGCCATCTACATCACTCTCTTCATTCTTCATGTCTGCAGTGTGTGTTAAATTTTAAATTGTTTTATTCTTCCTTTCATGCTTTATCCTTCTATTATTTTTCTTATCATTCTAAACACATATGTCTGTTTACACTTCCATCTATACCTTCTCTTTCACCTGCGTCCCTCATTCTGTTTGCCTCTACTTCGTCTTTCCACTTCTGCTGTCGTCATCTTCCTCTGTGTCAACATCATTATTTTCTCATTCTCTTTCTTATTTTTCTTGTCTACTTGTATTCCATTTTTTTCTTCCCAATTCGTATCTTTACAAACGACTTGTTTACTATTTTCAACTCAGTATTGTTCTCCTTCTGCATCCTCCCTCTAATCTCCTTCCCGTTCGTTTTCCATTCATTTCTCTCACCGTCTTCCTTGTTATCAGTATTATCTTTGCGCTTATTTTACTCTTATTACCCCTTTACTGATTCGGTGCAATCTGTACAGAATACACGAGAGCTCCAATCAAACATCGTCACACATACTCATTCTCAGGGGAAGTAACTAAAACATTTGACGATCATTCCGTCTCTATTGTCAGGATGACCGAGATTATGGGGCGAACACATATTTTTTTATGTCTTATTGTTGGTGGGTAAGTGTTATGCGTATAAAGAACAGACAAGCGGCAGTTGGTGTAAACAAAGGACAATAAGTCAAAGTTATTTGCCCTTGACAGCAGAGGTAATAAATCAATCAATGGCAAAGCCTACTCTGAGCTCGACTACCGAGATAGGCGCACAGCAAGAGCTATCTGTCCTATTCTATTTCAGAAAGTAGTATCTTCCACTTGCCTTTTATCTCTTTCTCTCTCTCTCTCTCTCTCTCTCTCTCTCTCTCTCTTTATATATATATATATATATATATATATATATATATATAAATATATATAGCACATATTTTCTACTATATTTTAGTACACCCACGCTTAAAATCGTTCTCTCACTCATTATCATTTTTCTTAGGAATCGCTCTTCTTTATTCTTTTATTTTCGTTATCTTACTTACTCGTCATCTTGATGTTTTCAAACATTCATTCTTTTTCTTTCTCTTTTTCTATCACTAAATCTATCTTCTTCTCCTTCTGCGTATTCTTCTTCGTCTTCTTCTTCATTTCTCTCTCTTGCTTTTACTTTCTCAGTATGTCTCATTGAATCAAAGTTTCTGACTATTTATTTGTTATTGTGACTTACTCGTTATTTTATCGCTTTCTATCTCTCTCTGTCTCTCTCTCTCTCTCTCTCTCTCTCTCTCCCTGTCGTTGTATCTCTGTCTCTGTCACTCTGTCTTTGTCTGTATGTAGCAGACTAGGCTTATATCCGAATTCAGGGTACCAATAATATATATGTAGCAGGGTCTACTTAGCTGAGTTAGTTATCTTAAGAGGTACAACATAGACTTCACAACGACATTCTTTCAACACAGTAAACACTATAACTACTGTTAACCATTAAAACAAGATAATATAATTTATTTACAAGAATAATCGTTAGACAATAGCAGCAAAAGAAAAGAACTACTAAACTAACAAAGCATAAGGTGTGGTGTCAGTGCCAAGACATAAGTCAAGACGACTGGATGTAATTCAGGATACAGGCACTCTCGACCCATCTACTTGAAACCTGCCGGACTCGAACCCACGCTGTTTCCGTTCATCGCTTTGAGAGGCGACTGCCTTTTATTTCGACTACAGCGGCCCTCTTCTACACCCACACCAGCCACTTTCTAGACGGCACTTGCTATATCTCGCATAAATACAGACAACAGTCACCTGTTTCAAATGTCTAGTGATCTCTAAACAACGTGCAGCATCCATTCGCCATTTGTCGCGTTCGCTACATGCTGTTCTCTTCATATCTTCTGCTCTAACCACTAATCATATACAACGAAACCATGCAGCCATTCTTTAGGACCATAGGAGCCAGGATGTTGTTATAGGCATTATGCCAAGCGGGAGAATGTAAACCAAATCCTGCTTTTAACACTTATGTGGTGTTTTAAAGTTTACTTTGGAAAGAAACGTCGTTTCTGTTTCGTGCCACAGGTAGAAAATAGACTTTTATTTCATGTGTGAGAGACTTCATATTGAAAGTTACGTTTAATATTGATTAATGATACTGGTGGGTTATCGCACATGTTTATGGTTTTAAGGGACATGATGGTGACTAAGCTGATGAACTCATCCGAATGGAGTGCCATCGGTGGTAACAGAAAAATCTCGAGAACCTTCCATGATTACTGTAAATCGATTAAAAGAGGTTGTGCAACCTCTTCATGTTGTGCAACCTCTTCATGTTGTGCAACCTCTTCATGTTGTGGTTGTTGTTATGGAATGCCCACAATAAGTAAGTTTGCTCTTTGTGTGCCCTGAAAAGGACGTTAAGTGGCTGGTTTTAGTAGCTTTCCTCACATCCCGAGCGTCCGGATGAAGGTGGACCGTAGTCTAACAGACGGTTGTGCCATGCTTGGCTTCATCTGTGTGTCGCTTCCTACTACAGGGATCATTTTCATCCACATGTCATCAGCCAGACTGCCTTGAAAACAGCCTGTTTCTAATGAACGTAGATGGTAGAGAGATAATGGTCTTGGGTATTACAGTGTTCCTGTCCCTGACGCGACGTCCTGATCATAATATTGTGCGCTACCAGACTCATCTCCTCTCATCATGTTAAACAATTATTCTTCTTATTCTTCCTTTTCTTCTTCTTAAGCATGTGTCCTAAAAGAGAACGTTTGGGGCGTTGTGTCAAAGTTTACAGCGAGACTTCTAAATCGGCACCTTTTGGCCCTGACACCACTTTTCATCGCGACATTTTTGGTACTTGGTTTGCTTTCATTATTCGACCCTAATCCCTTAGTCAGGCTGTGTGGTTTGAGTCTGTTTCCAGGGTCGTTCACTTTAGGGTGGAAGATGGTCTTGGTCAGTTATAAGTGACTAACACTGATGCAAGCAACCATATATGAGTCGCTGTCTGCTGTCATCTCATTCGTTACTACATAGCACAAAGTATAGAAGTCAGAAAATGGCTGCGTAGACAAACTTGGCATAGATGAGCAGATAACAATCTTCAGACTCAGAACGGGACATTGCAGACTCAAGGCCCACTTTCACAGAATGGATTTCAGAGACACCACCACGGGCAATTGTTGAGCACCCAAACAAACAGCAAAACATATTCTGCAGGACTGTCCTACATATGCAGACCAAAGAGATGCAGTTTTGCTTGGGGAAGCGACCCTGCTCGAAAAGCTATGGAGGACAGGCGAAGACCTGAAACGCACAGTCTCGGTCGTGAACCTCACCGCAACAGAAGCATAGCATCAATTGATCGATGAAGAAGGATTAGCTATTATATCTCGACCCAGCCGTTAATGTTAAAACTGGCACTGCACTTTGACACAGGTTTCATGAAAAGGTGTATAGCTGTAGTAGTGGCCGCTGGATTAAATGTATACGATCAGAAAGACACTAATGTGAAGATAATCAAATCATTTAGCCTGCAAGTCTACAAAAAAATGCAGTCCTTGAACTTAATGAACAGCTCTAGTATCTTCCCACAAAATGTACCTGCCGATGTGCACACATTCATTCAACTGTTTTTTTTTTCAAAAGAGAAGCATAGACCACCACTGAAGATGATCTCTTTTATTGTAAGCAGGTTGTTAAGTATGTGCAATCTTTGACCTTTTCGCTGAAATGTGAAGTATGGCATGTAACTGCAGCTGGTCGCTTCACAGAAAGCATGTATCAGAGTTTTGGCGACGGCTAATTATGATGGCAATATTTTTCTACCATGATGAGATTGCTAGTTCCAAGCACAACCATCTTTAGACGTCTCTTACAACATGATAGGAATGTTACAGTGGCTATAGTATTTCATACTGAATATCACTTGGGTACCTACATACATTAGTCAGTTACTAGATGAAGAAATTAGTGACCCATCGTCTCAAAATAATTGAAGTATAATCGTGTCAAGCCAAGTCGTAAAACATTGGCCCTTTATTCAGGCGTTTGATCAAACGATTATATTTTCGGCCTATGTAAGAAGCAGCACCGTAGATTCGTACACTTAGACATCAACGGACGACTCAAAACAACAAAAAGAGCAGTCAATATGTACAAAGAAAATTGATACAAGAACCGAAAACAACAACAGAAAACTGACACTCTCCACTTTGCCATAACTAAAATGAACGCGCTCTAAGCGACAACAATTTATGCACTCTCGTTTGCAATCAAGCGTATTTTGTTTCTATCGGGACATCAAGGAATAATGTTGATATTTCGAGAGGTGAATTGTGCATACTTCAGATAAAGATTACATCTGTATTTATCATCGAGTTTAACATGCTTACATAAAAGGGGACATAAAGTTCAAGACCGAGAACAAATAACGTTTGTGTCGCGAAAACTCTATAATGATTATAGGCAGAAACTTGACATTTATACAAGTTATGTCTGATGTTTTGGACTTTCAAGTACGCGCTTATTGTTTGCAGTTCCCCGCAGTTCGGAGGTTAATATTAGCTACTGACATTTCCACGAGAAGATTCTTGGGGCTAAAAATAGCGCTGTCTTGAAGATGGTACGTCATCGGTGAGGTTTAGAATATTTGCTGAATAAAAAATAGCTCAACGTATGCTTTTCAAATCTAAACAGCAGAGCTCCTGATGGTTTCTCGCTGTTTACCCCATGTTTGGAACGTTAGCAATAAAAAATGAGGCGGAATTCCAACGTGGTTTTAGTGTTAGGCAAGTTATTAAATATGGTACAGTGGTTGTTAGTGAATATTACATTCACAAAAACTTGAAACTGCGAAAAGAGGAAAACTACAGGGCGATCATTTAAAGAGATAAAGTACACACTATAGTGATAGTAACACCTGTTTGATGGAATATCGAACAGAAAGAGCATAATTATTGCTTCACTGCAAGGCATGTATTAAATGATGCTACATAATGTTGGGTGTGGAGTTTGTATGCTCCACCGTTTAACAACAATAGGCCCAAATATTGGCAGCGTTGTATCCATATCTACATCGATAACATCGACGAAACGGTAGAGTGGCTCAGCAACTATTTAGCGTGGTAATCACTTAAACAGGTGTGGATAAGTTCAGCGTGGGCGTTAGCACTAGAAATAGCAGGCTACTTTACGACCAGAAGTTCTTCGTCTGGGGCAAAGGTGAACACAAATGAGAATAGTCAACCAATCAAAACGGAAAGGAAGAATATGTGATCAAAAGGCAACTTCTGGTTCTAAAATGGATAACGAAGATATTGAAATTAGTTAAAGTCAATGGTACCAGGCTCGTTCACCGCTAATGGCACTCTCTTCTTTAGCCATCTGTGAAAGGTGACTTACTTGCTGACGGCATGACAGTGAGGAAGAGATCTAAACACCCCAAATGGCCAAAAAAACTGGGTTACTATAATGAAATCTCTAGTACTTCATCTTCGACAGCAGTGGTTGTTATGGGACTTCCTTTTACCATGGTAACGAGAATACAAATATGAAGTCACACAACACATGTATTGCATAAATGTTGTTGAAGCTACTCGTACTGTTTTGGTTAATCTTGTCTCATTTTCTCTCGGATACAAGTTTGAGCTGCGGCTCATCTTGTATCCAGGGGCGTACAGAAGTTGTTTTTGTTGAATGCCTATGGTGAGTAATTCACTTTTTCGTGCGACCCGAAAAGAGTATTAGGTGGCGTGTTGCAGTAACTTTTCTTACATGCTGAGCGTGATGATGAAGGTGGACCGGGGTCCTTCAGGCTGTTGTGATATGTTTGACTTCATACGCGTGTCGCTCACTACTTAACGAATTAAGTTCCCCACCTCGCTCGCCAGACTGCTATGTTGCTGTTGTTGAAAGCGCCAATCGTGTAAGATTATACATTAAGTGCCGTATTGCAGTAGCATTTCTCAGATCCCGGCATACTGATAACGGCAGAGCGGTTGACCACACACCTTGTTAGCCAGACTGTCATAAAATAGACCGCTTCCAGGGAGAACTACGGAGAAGTGAATTGGGGGTTTGATTAGTATAGTGTGCCTTACCCGGACTAACATTGTCTGATCAGTATGTTCTGCCTGACGAGGCATTAGTCCCTTTTTCCCAACATAAGAAGGTAAACTGGGTCACTGGGCACTTTTAATAATAACTCTAATTTATTTTGTCACGTTGGCTTGAATCCCTGCAACGTCATCGAATCGGCGTCATTGTGGAGACTAGAAGTCCCACGAACCAAGGCCAGAAGAGCATTGAGGGTATGGGCGTAAAGTAATGTTGGCATTTCTTTAAAAAAGTCGTTAATCGTGACAGACCTGTGAGCAGGGACATTGTGTTGGGGCAGAATTCAATTGCCAGTATGTCACTTCACATGGCGATGTATGTGCATAACGTTATTAAGACGTTGTAGGGCTGTTTTATAGAATGTCTTAGAACGCAGTTAATATGGTCTTAACATTGGGCTTCACTTGTCTCGCCTTCTTCGGTCGTGAAGATAGTGTCGCTATTGACATTGAGAGGACATATGGTTTATTTTCCCCGCAATTTCCGTATTTCCAGCTCTCATTTCCAATGATTTTCGAGGACGAAGTTTGGATCGTCGATGTTTGAGATAGATGGTCTGTGTTGGAGAAGGTCATTTTTAAAAGTTCCATTTTTGAAATCGAATTACCACAAACAAGTCTCAGATCAACTTAGGCAGGATTCTTAGAAAGCTAAAAGCAGCATTTCGAAATTTCCAAACTAGTTTTTCCCAGACGAATACAGAAATCAATGCACACAAAGCTAAATATTAATGCCCATTTAGATAATTCGACAAACACTGCAAGGACTCGGTCACTTATAGGCTTCCGCACAAGTCATGCACGGAAGTCTGGCACGTACATAGATTCATGACTATTACATGCACTGCCTTAATGTCGCTTCGCTACATGTTCAAGTTTCCTGGACAAGATCAGTCCTGGAACTTAGTGAACAACCATACCGTTCTTTATGATTATGAAAAAGAGTATCTTTTCTCTTTCCTATTTTGCAGTAAAAAAGACTTGCTAAATTAGGTCAAACTAACCAAGTAACAACAATTTCTTTTCATTCACTGCTGCGGTGTCGAATGTCGTTGATATCAATTTTCTCCTGACAGGAAGTGCAAGCAATTCAAACCTTTTTTTAAGTGAGTTTCTTCTGAAAGTTATTTTACCTGGTAAGGTAGCACACCCCATGACCAATCGGTCTGTGTTTAAGTAGAATAAAGTGTGAAGAGCCAGGGACAGTGCAAGAATAGATGCCCTCAGCGTGTCCTTGTTACACCCCTGTTCTAGTTCGTTGTTACCTGTTTCAAGCCTCTGTATCGACATTGGTAAAGTATTACATGTTTTTTCTCTCTCAGTATTTTGCTTTTTCATGTGCCAGACTACTGGCAAAGACCATCATAGTTCTCCACATCTCCCCGTCGACAGTGTTGTCTGTGAATTCATTTGTTAACTCCACCGCCACCATATATATATATATATATATATATATATATATATATATATATATATATATATTGTCGCAAGTTATGATGGCGACACCATCAGAAAATTGTAATCTTGATGGATAAAAGGGAGGAAGAGACAGCGAGAGTCATCAATCTCACTCGCTAGTCCCGAGCTGCTTTGAGACAGTCGCATGACATGTCAAGGACTGGACGTCATTCAGGATTCAAGCACTGTGGTCCCATTTCTTTTGAGACCAGGGGTCGCTTGAAACCTACGAGGATCGAGCACACACCGTTTCCGTTCATCGCTTTAAGAATCGAGTGCCGTATCTCTCGACCACATCGACCCCCAAAATAGTACCTTAGTGAAGGCCATATCTCTGACCAATTGAAAACATCAAAAACAGTTTGGATTTACAAAACATTCTTAGTTTTTAGTCGACCTGTACTTCTACAGGCTCAGATGCCCCTGTGCAGGTCCCAGCTCTGCTACGAGCTGGATATAGCCGGGAGAAGTATTTCCTGCTTAGCGGGCTAGGCTTGAGCAGCTTAATACTCCGCTGCGTTGAGTGGTTAACCGGTGTGCAAGTTCATCTTAGTAGACTCAAACACTAGAGCAAAGTAGACCCGCAGCCTGTTAGGCGCCATCTATGCTGCTCTAAACAAACCACATAACCATAGCCGGTGTTACACCCTGTGACACAGTTAGTTGCCTCTTCCGACATGATCTCTGTGAGGCAGTGGTGCTATTCTTGTCCTTGTCATACACAAAGACCCCGGCGGACCAATCGAGATCACAAAACATTATACTTTTTTACACACGCTTGGTGTCTATTGGAGTTCTTTTCAAGCAGGCGGCCGGCAGAGCTTATAGGTTCCCAACGTGGAGCTACGGCTTCTGCCAGTGATCACAATGGTTTCCGCTAGTGATTGCTAGAGGTTCCGTTAGTGGTGGTTGTGTGTTCTGTGAGTGGTGGTTGTGTGTTCTGTGAGTGGTGGTTGTGTGTTCTGTGAGTGGTGGTTGTGTGTTCTGTGAGTGGTGGTTGTGTGTTCTGTGAGTGGTGGTTGTGTGTTCTGTGAGTGGTGGTTGTGTGTTCTGTGAGTGGTGGTTGTGTGTTCCGTGAATGGTGGTTGTGTGTTCCGTGAGTGGTGGTTGTGTATTCCGTGAGTGGTGGTTGTATATTCCGTGGAATGGTGGTTGTGTATTCCACGGAAGATTGGGATATTTATGGGCGGGTTTTTTAAAACTGTGTGTCAATGGCCTTAGTAGCGAGCGAGTGCATCAGTGGGCACACACCTTCTTCATCTTACCCCGCAATTGTCCCTCTTTTTTATACTAGCTTTTCCTGTCAAATGTACGGGGTTCAACTCCCTTTCACGCCTTAGTCGAACCAGCTGTAAATCGATCGGAGCTTGTCACCGTCTCTTTATAAACAAGCTGTGACCTCTCTTACACTTTATCCCCGACAGCCGTGTTTCCTTGGGACTATCCGTATATATGCCAAATATAAGGTATTGTTTATTGATCGTTCTCGCAAACGCAAAATAATGTGTTCTGTCCATTTTCTTTTTCTGCGGTATTCAAATCCATTTCACCTACATCTGGTGAAAAGTCCTCAACGCATGCACGACAAGTCATCAAATGCCAGCCGTAAATCTATTGAAGTTTCTGTGATTTAAAATGTATCTAGAGTGGGTTAGCCAGCTTCACGTCCAATCCTTTTTTGTGGTCTTACAGTTTGATTGGCAAGCTACGGTATTGTCATTCTTTGCTCTTCGTTTAAGCGCCGGAACCACTAGGGATTCATGGTGCACTAATTAACATCAATCAAAAGACCGTACAATTAGGATGTTATCGTTATAGGTGCGACGTACGTATCATATCACACTATCAATGTTTGCAGCGTTTCTGTGACCACGTGACGGTGATATCAACGGCATTCTCTATGCTAAGCCGTTGGATGTTATTTCTTAGTGTTGTAATCTTCGCTTTGGGGGTCGATGTAGTCCATTGGGGCGCTCGCCTCTCACAGTGATCAACGGAAACGGTGGGCGATCGAATCACGTAAGTTTCAAGCGACCCCTGCTCTCACGGGAGGTAAGATCAGAGTGCCTGCATCCCGAGTCACCTCCAGTCGTCTCGACCAATAGTCTTGCCACTGATCCAAGGTAACTCGGGATAGGAGTGTGGCTGATGACCAGCGCATATTCTTCCTCACTATAATCCTCATACAGTGCACATCACATTACTAAGATAAGAGTGAGATTGATGACCAGCGCATATTCTTCCTCACTATAATCCTCATACAGCGCACATCACATTATTAAGATAAGAGTGAGATTGATGACCAGCGCATATTCTTCCTCACTATAATCCTCATACAGTGCACATCACATTACTAAGATAAGAGTGAGATTGATGACCAGCGCATATTCTTCCTCACTATAATCCTCATACAGCGAACATCACATTACTAAGATAAGAGTGAGATTGATGACCAGCGCATATTCTTCCTCACTATAATCCTCATACAGCGCACATCACATTACTAAGATAAGAGTGAGATTGATGACCAGTGCATATTCTTCCTCACTATAATCCTCATACAGCGCACATCACATTACTAAGATAAGAGTGAGATTGATGACCAGCGCATATTCTTCCTCACTATAATCCTCATACAGTGCACATCACATTACTAAGATAAGAGTGAGATTGATGACCAGCGCATATTCTTCCTCACTATAATCCTCATACAGCGCACATCACATTATTAAGATAAGAGTGAGATTGATGACCAGCGCATATTCTTCCTCACTATAATCCTCATACAGTGCACATCACATTACTAAGATAAGAGTGAGATTGATGACCAGCGCATATTCTTCCTCACTATAATCCTCATACAGCGCACATCACATTACTAAGATAAGAGTGAGATTGATGACCAGCGCATATTCTTCCTCACTATAATCCTCATACAGCGCACATCACATTACTAAGATAAGAGTGAGATTGATGACCAGTGCATATTCTTCCTCACTATAATCCTCATACAGCGCACATCACATTACTAAGATAAGAGTGAGATTGATGACCAGCGCATATTCTTCCTCACTATAATCCTCATACAGTGCACATCACATTACTAAGATAAGAGTGAGATTGATGACCAGCGCATATTCTTCCTCACTATAATCCTCATACAGCGCACATCACATTACTAAGATAAGAGTGAGATTGATGACCAGCGCATATTCTTCCTCACTATAATCCTCATACAGCGCACATCACATTACTAAGATAAGAGTGAGATTGATGACCAGCGCATATCCTTCCTCACTATAATCCTCATACAGCGCACATCACATTACTAAGATAAGAGTGAGATTGATGACCAGCGCATATTCTTCCTCACTATAATCCTCATACAGTGCACATCACATTACTAAGATAAGAGTGAGATTGATGACCAGCGCATATTCTTCCTCACTATAATCCTCATACAGCGCACATCACATTACTAAGATAAGAGTGAGATTGATGACCAGCGCATATTCTTCCTCACTATAATCCTCATACAGCGCACATCACATTACTAAGATAAGAGTGAGATTGATGACCAGCGCATATTCTTCCTCACTATAATCCTCATACAGCGCACATCACATTATTAAGACAAAAGCGTCTGATGTTGTGGCCATCATCGCTTCGCCATGAACAATAACTAACCTTGACCTAGTGAATGTGCCATCTCTTCAACCACATACAGTATTTTTGGTTATATCAAAGCTCCTGATCTGTCATAATCTGGGGATTCCGTGGAGAAGTGGTTAAGCCGTCGGCCTCGTGATCAGGTGGTGTAGGTTCGGCTCCGGACTCCGCCGTCTTTTTTACAGGTGCTTGATGCGGAGTCCCCTTCATCTCGTAGTCGCCCCCTAGTCGTCTTGTCCTTGACTTGCCACTGGGGTCGGGCGGCTCGAGATGAGAGAGTGAGAATAAAAAGTAGCGCAATTAAACTTTACTAAAAATAGCCCTAGCAAAATAAATTATGCCATCATCGTCTACGATAGACGGCGGCCTTCGCCTTGATCTGTCATAAAATAGTCCGGACTCTCTTGCATCGTTTTATCCTGAATAGGGATGCTGTCCAAGCTGACCACGGAATTGTATGTGCCGATGCTGCTGATCAATATGTGCAAATGTGCATCCCTTGTTACATGAGTGTTGGGGAAGGTGCTAGTGCGTATACTCACTGGTTCATATTTTAGTATTACTTGTTTGGCCTACTCTATCCTAAGTGGCAAACCGTGATTCACTCATGCTCAGTCGCTGTCTGGTTAATCGCTGCCGTCTAACGTGTGTTATTTATTGTTGAGTTCAATGTCTTATTTTGTGATTCATCAAGTACTTTAGATTGTTCTTTGTCGTTTTGTTTGCGTCACTGTGCGTTAGCTGAGCCATGACTATATATGTTTATTTTAGTGTAGACCAAAGTTGGAAACGGTGTAGAAAGACTGCTCTGCTGCATGCAACGCATTCAACATGCGGTTCACGTGGCTGTAACAACCTTTTTCACATTACCTGTTGGACCCCCAATACACATTCAAGCAGCTGCGACCGTTTTGTATGGTGTACATGATTTACCTGTTTTAGCTTCTGTACCTGTTACACCTGCTCTCGAACATCTCCACAGAAGAAAGCTACAGGATTACAAAGATTACCTGTAACGCCAAAAGAGCAATTAGGCACAGTATTCTAAACATGCTTCCTGTATATCTCCCGACGCATGTCAGTCTAATTGTGACAATTTGTAGATTTGTCTCTTGAAGACACTTTGTACTGAAAACGTTGTCTCAACTTAAATTGCTTTCAACTAAGATCCCATAACACGGAGGAAACGGCTAATTGCATTTTCTAATGTGCATTTATCTATCTATCTATCTATCTATCTATCTATCTATCTATCTATCTATCTATCTATCTATCTATCTATCTATCTATCTATCTATCTATCTATCTATCTATCTATCTATCTATCTATCTATCTATCTATCTATATCTATCTATTGTCTGTTTGTCTGTCTGTCTGTCTGTCTGTCTGTCTGCCTGCCTGCCTTGCCCGCCCGCTCGTTCCCCCCGCCCCCCCCCCCTAGGCCCGCCCAACCGCCCACATGCACGCGCGCACACACGCACACACACACATACATACATGCATGCGGTGTTCCAAGTACGTACATGTACATAGCCAAATGTACAAACAACAATACAAAACATTATCAAATGTCAGAAAATAAGAATCACTTTAAAAAGTTGTTAAACAACTAACATTCATTTGCCAAAATGGTCCGAGAGGTTGTTATAACATTTTCAAGGCCATGAGATTAAAAGATGAGAGCTTTAATCCAACGTAAATAATTAGCGTGAAACATGAATATAAAATATTTAACGAGCTTGTCAGAGAGTAAGGATGGAATTAGCATTCCCAAGAAATGTTCAACACATCGGGAACTCAGAGACAGTTTTTATCCAAAGGAATTCAGATCATCTGGGACCTGATGTGTGGATTCAAGCCATAGAAAGAGCTGTGAAGAACAGGCCTATAAATAAGTGGCCCTGTGTGGACAATTTAACTATTGAGGAAATCCACACTTGTAAGTGAACAGGGCTGAAGTGGGTTGAGGTCATTTTTACGAAAGCATGGCAAGAAAGAAAAGAAGCTGGCGATGGGCAACTAAGTACCTAGCTGGAAGAGGCAAGACAATAGAAAACTGTGGTTCATACATTGACATATTGCTACCAAGTCGTAATGGAAATTTGTTTTGCAAAAGCGCTATAACACAGTATAAGATTAATTGTCAGATTGGTGGCTGAATAGCGCAGGGGTAGAGCACTCGATTTTCGTGCCAAAGGTACGGGTTCAACTCCCACTACGGGCAGTTCTAGTCAATCCAACTGTAAATTGGTACCTGACTTAAGGTTAAGGATAAAAGACGCAGCAAGGAACGGAACTGGCCACCCCACCTCTCAAGCTGAGGCTCAGTAAACTGAAGTAAAACACGCCATTCCTGACCAGCGGTTAAGTCTGCTGAAGGACTTCTTTTGCCTTTTTTTTACTGTAATGGGATGGGCTGCCCTGCTGCCTTATTCACCTTAAAGTAAATAAGCGAAAGAACAATATACTATGACAAACGTTGAAACATTACGTTCATTGATCAAGAGAAAGTGTTGGCTATTTTAGAGGATTACGGAATACAAGGTCAACTTTCGGATAGTGTGATATCGTTGGGAGAATAAAAATATGAAAAGAACGATTAATAGAACCACAGATAATAGTGAAATAACCACAGTCGTACGACAAGGGTGTATCTACTCACCACTGATGTTCGTCATTTACATCGATAACAAAAACAACAGAAGCCAGCAAAGGTCAAACAACGGAAGCCAGCAAAGGTCCAACAACATAAGCCAGCAAAGGTCCAACAACAAAAGCCAGCAAAGGTCCAACAACAAAAGCCAACAAAGGTCCAACAACAGAAGCCAGCAAAGGTCCAACAACAGAAATTCATCATTACTCAATACATGAACTATGTTCTGGAGACGAACTAAGTCTTATATGCGAACATGTTCAGTTCAGTGCAGTTCATCTCGTAACCCCTCACGTCGTTGGGGCACACATGAAGACACTCCCCAAATCCCACGCCATCCCTCTTTGTCTGTCGCCGCCTGTCGTATCTCACCGGGACAAAGGCCTGACCACTCAGTTATGTTGTCCACCCATCTCTTCCTTGGACGTCCTCGCCCTCTCTGTCCCGGTACGGAACCAAAGAGTATCGAGTTGGTAATTATGTTGGACCTCGCGACGTGCCCGCACCAGGCCATCTTTTGTCTTTTGAAAGCTGTGAACAGATCTTCAAAAGAACCAATAGCGTCTTCAACTCTGACGTATTTCTACGTTCGTGACACGATCTTTATATGTAACAATTTGGAGTTGTCTATAGCACCTCATTTCCATTGCATGTATTCTGCCCTGGATATCTGCTGTAATGGTCCAGGTCTCGCGGGCATACAGAAATATTGATAGCACCAAAGAGCGCATTAGTCTAACCTTCATGCCGAGGGCGAGCCGCTTGTCTTGCCATGTAGGTTTCAACCGAGTCAGCTCCGCTGTTGTTTGTGCTATTCTTGCAATTACTTCTGGCTTCGATCACTCTTCACTGATAAGTGATTCCAGATATTTGAAACGTTTTACCACCTCAAGTTCCTGCCCATTTGCCTCTATTACAGATTTAAACCCTCTATGTTATTGGTCATGAGCTTTGTTTTATCTGCATTTATTTCCAAACCAAAACTCATGTAGATAGAATGTAAAATCATGCGAAACTGCTTGTGAAAAATATAATATGAAAATTAGCGAACCATGGGCAATATATATCTGGATCAGCAGAACATAAGGCCCACTAACTAAGCGTGTAAACAATATCGAACGTGTCGGACCTTCATCATAATCATCTGGTTGATCAGTCCAGAGACTGGTTATAAGGTTGTCTTTGTCTCTCTATTTGACCCTATCCTCTGGTTGATCAGTCCAGAGACTGGTTATAAGTTTGTCTGTCTCTCCATTTGACCCTATCCTCTGCAGTTCTCTTCGTTGCAGCATCAGTTTGTACTTTAATGTCCCTACATACCACAGATGCAAAGGTGAATCCTGGTCGGCCCAGTCCTGTCTTCCTTTGAATTTTGCCCTCTAATATCTTCTGTAGAAGCTCTTCCTATCTCAAAGTGTGACCCAGGCAACTCAACCGATATTTTTGCTTCATGTGCAATCGTTATCTTTGTGCGTCCACATCAATGATGACGTTGTCATTAGATCTTCTTTCTGTCCAACTCACTCTTTCCATTCTACGGTAGCACCACATTTCAAGCTTCCAAGCTTGTTTCATCCTTCTTTGCTAGAGTCCATGTTTCGGCTCCATACAATGCAATTGGCCACATATTAGTGGCGATTATTATTTTCCTCAGTTCTGTCCTGATATTCTTTGAGGTTATCAAATTTATGTTTTTCTCTTAAGCCATTTCTTGCTATTGCAATTCGTGACTTAATTTATGTCTCATTACGGGCATCTTCTGTTATAGTTTGCCACAAATATGTAAACGTCCCTACGTATTACATAATTTCTGTACTGATGATCATATTTACTTGCCAATGTTTCTTGGATATTACCAAAGTCTTTCTCTTAGATGTGTTTATTGTCATGCCAAACACTTTGACCGTGCTATTGGTTTTCTCAAGCAGCATTTGCAACGTACGATGCTACTCATCCTCCCGCTATCGCTTGGTCATCGGTAAATTTGATGACATTAACTTTGATACAATTAACTTTGATACAATTAACTTTCATACAATTAACTTTCATACAATTAACTTTGATACCCATATTACATTATCGGACCTTAGAGTTCAAATATCTGAGGAGTATTTTCTCAGGAGATGAAGCCTTGAAAGAGAAATAGAAACGTGATGTCAGAGAGCCTCCGATGTGTCTTATCAATGGTTGTCACTTCTTAAACACCCGGATATCAGCATGCCAACTGAACAACTAATAAATACTGTTTTGATACACTTATACTAAATCTGCGCTACAAGTGTCAGAATTAGCACTTATACATGGCCCAAGAGAAGAAAATAACACCTTGTGAAATGGAATGTCTAAGAAAGGGCAGCGGTGTCACCAGGCGAGATAGAATAAGAAAGGTCATCCGTGTCACCAGGCCAGATATAATAAGAAAGGCCATCTCTGTCACCAGGAGAGATAGAATAAGACAAGGTCATCTCTGTCACCAGGCGAGATAGAATAAGAAAGGTCATCCGTGTCACCAGGCCAGATATAATAAGAAAGGCCATCTCTGTCACCAGGAGAGATAGAATAAGACAAGGTCATCTCTGTCACCAGGCGATATAGAATAAGAAAGGTCATCCGTGTCACCAGGCCAGATAAAATAAGAAAGGTCATCCGTGTCACCAGGCGAGATAGAATAAGAAAGGTCATCCGTGTCCCCAGGCCAGATATAATGAGAAAGGCCATCTCTGTCACCAGGCGAGATAGAATAAGACAAGGTCATCTCTGTCACCAGGCGATATAGAATAAGAAAGGTCATCCGTGTCACCAGGCCATATATAATAAGAAAGGTCATCCCTGTCACCAGGGTAGATAGAATAAAAAAGGTCATCCGTGTCACCAGGCCAGATAGAATAAGAAAGGTCATCCGTGTCACCAGGCCAGATAGAATAAGAAAGGTCATCCGTGTCACCAGGCGAGATATAATAAGAAAGGTCATCCCTGTCCCCAGGCGAGATAGAATAAGAAAGGTCATCCGTGTCACCAGGCCAGATATAATAAGACAAGGTCCTCCCTGTCACCATGCCAGATAGAATAAGACAAGGTCATCTCTGTCACCAGGCGATATAGAATAAGAAAAGTCATCCGTGTCACCAGGCCAGATATTATAAGAAAGGTCATCCCTGTCACCAGGCGAGATAGAATAAGAAAGGTCATCCCTGTCACCAGGCCAGATAGAATAAGAAAAGGCCATCTCTGCCACCAGGAGATATAGAATAAGAAAGGTCATCCGTGTCACCAGGCCAGATATAATAAGAAAGGTCATCTCTGTCACCAGGCGAGATAGAATAAGAAAGGTCATCCGTGTCACCAGGCCAGATAAAATAAGAAAGGTCATCTCTGTCACCAGGCGATATAGAGTAAGAAAGGTCATCCGTGTCACCAGGCCAGATATAATAAGAAAGGTCATCCCTGTCACCAGGCGAGATAGAATAAGAAAGGTCATCCGTGTCACCAGGCGAGATAGAATAAGAAAGGTCATCCGTGTCACTAGGCCAGATAGAATAAGAAATAAAGACAGAAAGATGATGAGAGCTATCCCTCCTGCTGAATACATTTCCTGACAGAAAGAACGTTGGTTTGGTCATCCCATTAGAATGCTGCCTGGCCGACTACCAAATCATACTTAGAACACAGAAGGTACCGGCGGCCAAAGAAAGGCAACCATCCAACCGTGCTGCTTAATTGAACAAGTGTACGACAACAAAATATGTTCGATCACGAAAACACGAATTTTTCTGATCTCTGGAAATATATCTTCTTCTTTTTCTTTGTTCGTTTTCAATTTCCCGCTACCAAGTCATGAAAATGGCTGCAGGATGAAGTCTGGAGAACAGAATGCATTGTGTCGTAGTTTATAGCTTGACTGCAATATTTGCACTTTTCCGTCCGACACATCTGACTTAGTATACATTTTTGAGTACCAGGTTAGCCTTTTCTCTTCGATCGCTTCTCGTTAGCCAGTCTTCTCTGTTGCAGTCTGTTATCCAGGATCACCGCGTGGAGGTATAGAAGTGTCTTGGCAGCTCTAGTTCGCTGGTCTTGACACTAGCATTCAGCTATGGCGTAAGGTCGCTGACCGATGCAACTCATACACCGCTCAGCATCTTGATACCTGAAAACATTTCAGGATCAAGGGAAAATAAAGTGAAATAACAGGAAGCTCGGATTCGAATCTCGGCCCTCCAGGCGTTGAAAGCGTATTGTCACTAGATAGAAGCGAGATAACGGACTCAGCCAGCCGAACTCCTCTCTCTCCCATTTCTCTAAGAAGACGGATGAACTGAACTAGACGTCAATAGGTAAGTTCTTGAAGTCTCAAATCTTCAATGAATGTTGATCCCCATTTTAAATGTTTCCGTAAACTCACACGTCAGACAATTGCAGACGTCACGAGTGGCAGGAACGCAATGCCAAATTGTCATTGATTGCCGCATTGCACGTGATTTGTCTTGAATGTAGATGTCGACTTTAATATGTTTCCACCCATTAGCAATGCGGCGCTTGAATGAAAAAATTTAAAACAACAAATTCTCTTTACCCGGAACAATCCAGACCGTTAGCTTCAGCAAGAAACACGTCGCTAAATGCATAAACGATTTAACGAGCTTATCTTAAAAGTGCATACGTACAAGTGAGCGTTTGGTCGGCACAGTGTTAGGGTGCTCACTTGTCATGGCAAAGGTACCAGGTTCGATCCAAGTTACCTACACGCACCAGTCGACCTAGCTCTAAAGGTCTACCTCGCTAGCTGTTGGGGAAGTTTTGTGAAAAATGGAACTATACTACTATACGTTGTACGAATAGTCTCTAACACTCCATCCCCGGCAGCAGTGTCTGATATAGAACTGCTTTACCTTGACCTTTGCCAGCACGTGTGTAAAAAAATATAATAAATTTAACCATTTTCATTGCGACACAAACTGAGAAGCTGCATGTGTTTTATTTACACGTGCATTTTACGATTACTCTGAATGCGGTTCAAGATTTAATGCTCGTATATATCTAAAATTCTTTTATCTGTTTTATTTTTTAGTTCTTACGAAGATCAGGTAGGTCGCCACCAGGAACTTGTTTTCGCTGGTGAGGCTGCAACTGTCACCCACAGTCAACTAGAATTTTAGAGCTTGATTGCTTCTCCCAGGGGGATCAAGACGCTGAGCAGCGCATGAGCTGCAGTGGTCAGCGACCCATAGCTAACTGCTAGCGTCAGGGCCAGCGAACCAGAGCTGCCAAGACCCACCTACACCTCCACGCGGCGATCCTGGATAACAGGCTGCAGCAGGGCAGACTGGCTAAGGAGAAGGGAGCGAAGAGGGAATGCTAACCCTGTACTAAAAAAATGCTTGCTGAAGTCGGATGTGTTGGACCAAAAGGTGCAAATATCGCAGTCAAGCTGTAAACTACGACACAACGCATTCCGTTCTCTGGACTACATTCTGCTACTTAAGCCCTTTCATGGTTTGGTAGCGGGAGATTGAGAACGAACTAAGAAGAAGAAGAAGAAAGAAGCTTAAGCTTCTCCCAGGCTTGTCAAGATGTTGGTCTCACATTATATCTCAACAATACATATTTGCTGGACCATGAAGTAGATGCCACTCTAACACCTACGATCGATAATAATGATTTAGCAGCTGTGCACCAATTCACATATTGTGGTCCATTATCAATAACACCTTCTCTATAGTCCCTGAAATAGTCGCGTTCGCATAGCTGCTGCTACAGTTGCTTATCTGACAACTTGTGTTTAGGAAAACCAGACACTTACAATGAAAATAACTGTCTTCGTTTGCAATGCACGTATCGTCAGGAAGGTCGTAAAATTATAGAAGAGCTTGGACAACCTATTCTAAATAACGGCACAATTCTATATACGGCGCCTTGGAATTACATGA
The DNA here is from genome assembly GCA_036924085.1 of Ariolimax columbianus. NCBI lineage: Eukaryota > Metazoa > Mollusca > Gastropoda > Stylommatophora > Arionidae > Ariolimax > Ariolimax columbianus. The sequence continues at coordinate 43,765,194 of JAVGWX010000004.1, read as the reverse complement.
AGTGATAGAGTGACAAAAGCAGAGGTAGATTCTTACAACTGTCTCCCAGGGGTGTACTCTCCTTATACAGCAAATACTACGATTACTTGGTCATGCTCATCCACAAAGACATTATCTATGGACAGTTGGCGGATGTGAAAACAGCAATCTGCCGACCACAGATGAGGTTCAAAGATGTGGGCAAGTGTGACATGCTGGGTGAAAAGTAGCTCTTGCAACATGAGACATGAAACGAGAACGCCACAAGACAAGAAAGAATACTGAAAACTCAGTGGAGAGCTATCACTACAAGGTAGCATTATCCTTTAGTCAGTTCTGACTGCAAGCGGTTACTACTACTACTATTGCAACTACTACTACTACACTACTACTACTACTACTACTACTACACTACTACTACTACTACACTACTACTACTACTACTACACTACTACTAGAATACTACTACTATACACTACTATTACTACAACTACCATCACTACTACTACTCAATAGTGACCTGCAAAATGGCAAGAGAGCAAGCGGGGGTCAGTGTCTTTTTTCCTTGTACTAAATGCGACAGATAATTCCGGGCTCTGATTAGCTTATTTAGCCATCATCGAACATATGCGAATAGTGAATGTTGAAAGTGGTCCTCATCGATTATGATGGATGAATAACACAACACTGCTACTACTACTACTACTACTATTACTACTACTACTATTGCAGCTGCTGCTACTACTACTACGTAAACCAGGGCCACCAATATAGTTGACTACCTACTTCACGCCTTTGCTATACGACTTTGTATGTTCTTGTAATGTACCAATCTACGGTACCAATTCGTTTTATAGAATGCGGTTGCTTGCCCCGTGCACAACCCTTTTTACGACATACGTGAAAGGTTGCAATGGCCATGTTCTTACTTCTCTGCTGCTGGCCTCCACCCTCACCCCTACTACGACGGTAAAAGTCTGCAATGAGTTGAAATTAATTGTCATGCTACAGTTTCATGAGGAATAAGAAAAAGCATTCAAGGGTGAGCCAAAAACTAAACCTTCAGCTTAGAGTGGGTTGCATCCCTTTTTTCACACCATCATCATATTGCATGTCCTTTGCAGAACATCACTCGCAGAACAACAGATCCATAAAACTCTCGATCTTTGGCCAGCTCTCCCTCTTCTGTCACAGTCATTCGCAGAACCTCTTAAATGTCTTGTGCCCATCTTCTCCTCAGTCTGCCTCAGTTTTGCTTACCAGGTATCATTCCGGTATCGAGTTTTATTTTACTAGAACATATGCGCCTATTCTGTTAGTAAATAAATATTAAAGTTAATTTTTGACCCTCCTCGTAACTGTTTTACTACCGACACTAAATGAAAAAAACTCGTGTTGTCTTGCACTCTAAATCTACGCTGAAACTTGGTTAACATTTCCTGTGTATCTCTACTAGATCATTGAATTTCTGCTGTAAGATCCAGGACTCAGTCTCGAGAGGGAAGAAACAGGGAGAAAGGAGGAGAGAGTAGGGGAGGAAAAAATTGTTGAGACAAACATGTGCGCATATAATAATATACGCGGCCTTGTAGATGTTTAATGCCTACAATGAGTAAGTATTCTCTTTTGCATGGCTAGAAAATGCGCCAAGCGGCGATTTACAGTAGCGTCACTGAGTTCCCTAGCGTGGTGATGAACGTGGATCATTGAGGTGGAAATCGAAATTATAGTTCGCATAGTGGTCGGCTTACCAAGGAACCTCGCATTGCACTATAGCCAGTAGGGCCACGACTCACTTTCTCAAGTGCGAAATATGTTGTTTTTGTTGCTATATGTAAACTAAAAGTAAGTTTACTCTTTAGCGCGTACTGAAAAGTGCGTTAGTGGCGGGTTGCAGTAGCTTTCCTGTGCGGATGAAGGTAAACTGGTTGGGCTATGTTTGGCTTTCCTGTGTGTTGCTCACTACTACATTTATCAGCTGTAAATTGGTTTCTGACTTGCAGTTTCGAATCGCAACGCAGCGAAGAAAGAAAACAATTCCTCTAATTGTAAAGTAAAATGCAAAGGCCGCCGTCCATTGCAGACAATGATAGCATAATTTATTTGCTATCTCTATTTTTAGTAAGAATTAGTTGCACTACTTTTTATACTCACTCTCTCGTCTTGAGCCGCTCGACCCCAGTGGCAAGTCAAGGACAAGACGACCAGGGGGCCACTACGAGATGCACGGGATTCCGCATCAAGCACCCGTGAAAAAAACGGCGGAGTCCGGAGTCGAGCCCACACCACTTGATCACGAGGCTGACGGATTAACCAGTATTTTGATTCGACAGTACCTGTATGTCTCTATTATTTAGACCGGTCGTTACTTTGCCTTATTTGGACATGTCGTCCCGTCTGGGTGGAGGATGTTGCCACGCACCAGCTCCTAAAGCAAACATGAAGATCAACGATGGAAAGAAGGGACGGCGTGGGCTAGTGGTTAAGTAACACGGCTCACAATCAGAAGGTGCTGGGTTCAATCCCCATCACAGCACCGGCTATTATCCCGGGGAAGCAAATCCTTCAAAAATGCAGATGAAAGCAGACCCTTTCATAAAATGCAAACTGAAGTCGGATGCATTGGGCCGACAGGCGCAAAATAAAAACCATAGTGCAACGCACACCGCCTTTATGGATTAGAGAAATAAGGCGGAAAAAAACGATGGAAAGTGACTCTCTCCGTTTTGACTCGTCCAGTGGTCATTCATCCACCACCTGGTTAGATCAAATCGGATAGACATCAACTGTGCATGTAGTCTTGGACTCGGCTACTCGTCGTGCTCATGGGCAGTTGACGAGGCGGGCCTAGTCTCTGAAATGGTTACCTACGTCGTACCTTCTATTTACATTTGCCTTCTCGTTTCAATTCTATTCCTTCAGCCAGACTGCACTGACGCAGCCTACTTTCGGGGCCACCACTTGGAGATTGGATAGAGTCTTGAAAATCTCTGGTTTGCTATCCCTGACGCAAGCAGTCAGCTACTATCCGCTGAGTGGTGTTATTTCGTTAATTGCGGTCTTTGACCCCAGAACATTCTTTCAAATCAAGATCTCTATTTTAAGAACGCAGAATTAGATGCATGTGATGGAATGCCACGGAGTTCCTTCACCGGTGTTCACTTTACTCGCCCAATAAATTTTGCTTCGGTAATGGAAACAATCTGTCAAGAGTTTTTAAACAAATTCTAGAATATTTCTTCTTCTTCTTCTTTTTCTTCTTCTTTTTCTTCTTCTTCTATTTCTTCTTCTATTTCTACCTCTGCTTCTCATTTTTCATCTATTTTTTCCCCTCCATCGTCTACTTAATCTTCGTGTGCCGTCTGACCGACTAGACGATCAAATCTCTTCGTTGCTTCATGTCACTTATTCTGCTTATCTATTTCGTTGTTAACTGATTTGCTTCTAACCACGTCCTTAAACTATACAATTTAAAGCGTATCTATTCTGTGACTTTTCTACTTTATTTCCCAGTTGTTGTCTGCTCTTAGCTACCGTTAGCTCACTACATCCACATAGAGTGGGTTGCTATTTCTGTTATTTATGTATATAGAACTCTCAATTATAATAGTTTTGCTTTGCTTCCACAAACTAGTAAATTTGACTTGAAAGTTCGAAACTCTAATTAACTGTATTTCAGTTGTCCTCTTCCGTATTGAACGGAAATCCGGGATCAAGATGTTGAGCAGCGCAAGAGCTGCAGTGGTCAGCGACCCACAGCTGACTGCTAGCGTCAGGGCCAGCGAACCATAGCTGCCAAGAACCTTCTACACCTCCACGCGGTGATCATGGATAACAGGCTGCAACAGGGCAGACTGGCTAAGGAGAAGGGATCAAAGAGGGAATGCTAACTTGGTATCCAAAAAATTCTTGCTGAAGTCGGATGTGTTGGACCGAAAGGGGCAAATATCGCAGCCAAGCTGTAAACTACGACACAACGCATTCCGTTCTCTGGACTACATTCTGCTACTTAAGCCCTTTCAGTGTTTGGTAGTGTGAGATTAAGAACGAACGAAGAAGAAGAAGAAGAAGAAGAAGAAGAAGAAGAAGAAGAAGAAGAAGAAGAAGAAGAAGAAGAAGAAGAAGAACGGAAATCCAAACACTGGAATCACCAAACCTTCCCAGTGAATTTGTGCCACTGGCGTGATAACTATTTGGCACATATCTTGTCTCAGTGCAATCCTTTGGAAAAAGAACCAGTTACACATTACTAGAGCAAAACCTAGTATAAATACATTGTTTATCAGTTGATGCTTTGTTGCCATGCTGATATTGCTTACTTGAGTACTGATGGCAGTTAGAAAGTCACACCAGAAACTTGCTGATATTGTTTCGATGTCTCTATTAAGCTTTCCGTCTTTCGTGGAAATACTTTATAATTATTTGAGCTCTTGGACCCGTTTAAGTTGGACATTATTTACAGCTGTGTTTAGTGAAAGAGGCTGCGGGACCTAGGGGTGAAACTCGTTCGGTTTTCACAATCCCAACGCATCGGGATCGATTTCCATCGTGTCCAGTTTGGCAGACACTGGTTTTTATCTCGGGCAATTGCTTCTCCGCGTACTGAAAGTAATGGCAACCTACCGTACTGGACACTTACCAAGAAACTTATAACAGCCAAATAAATATAGGTTGAAAGAAGCGACGTTATGTGAAGGATGCTACTTACTTTACTTTAGTGAACACAGCATTTTGCTAAATGTGCCAGTGTCTGTTTCTTTGAAGTGCAAATCTTCAAATTGTCCATAGACTTTGGATGGCGCATTCATATGATTCAGCTGTCTTTATCATCTGCAAAGAAAAGTTCATCTATTTCGTTCAGGTGTATGTTTCCTGTGTTCCACGTTTTCTTCGTTATTCGTAGTTCGACCTCAAACTCTCGCTACCAAGCCCTGAAAATAGTTTGGAAGTAGAAGGAAGTAGTTCGGAAAACGGAATGCGTTGTGTCGTAGTTTACACTTTGGCTGCGATATTTACAATTTTCAGTATGACACATTCGAATTTTGAGTACCGGGTTAGCCTTCCTTCTTCGATCCCTTATCCTTAACCAGTCTTCCCTGTTGCAGCCTGTTATCCATGATCACCGCGTGGAAGTGTAGAAGGGTCTTGCCAGATCTAGTTTGCTGGCCTGACGCTAGCCGTCAGATATGGACTGCTCACCATCTTGATCCCAAATCTCATGTTAAATAACACTTCTAGTGAAGCAGTTTGGCTGGCTTTTGCTGCTATTTTGTCCATGTAAATTTTAAACAGCAGCGAGGATAGCATATTTCTTTGCCATTCTCCTGCAGTTAGGTAAAAAGCATTTCTGATTCCATCAGTTGTTCTTATTATATTTGTATTCATGTGGTACAATGTTCTCACATTATGTAATAGTTGCAAAATCCACCACTGAAACTATCGTTGCCATTGATATATGATGTTCCTGTACAGTTGTCCGCTTCAGTGGTGGTCTTATGTTCATAAGAAACAAAAATGAAACAGAATAAACAAGACATGTTAGCCATATTAACTCTGAACAGATTGTTCAACTATTCTTTATTTTACCAATAACTAAAGTTTGTTGAGACATGCGCAGTTGAGTTGTTGTTTAGTTTAGTTCAAGAATCAACGTCATTGCACATGGTGTAACCATGACCAACTCTAGATATAAAGAAGACCATGGCTTAACCCATAAGTGTTCTCTTGTTCTCCAAATATTTGTAGAATCTCAGCACAATACACGATCTCCGTAGCACCAGCCAGGATCCCATAATAGATTGGGTAAATTTTAACATAATTTTAAATTTTGCCGGGCAGCGTCCATTAATCCTAATCGTTTTGATTTCCAACTGAGGAGAAATTTTCAACATGCGCGACACTGAAACGGCCATCCGATCTCTACTACCCAGAGATCAAGGGAAATACCAGAAAGACCACGTAAAAAAATCCCGGTCTCCCCTGTGGTTTGAATTCGCGACCTCCAACACCCGAGGGTGACGTCTTACCTCGAAACCACTCAGTCTAATCAGTTGTTGTTGCTGGTGCCACTAGTACTTGAGTTAGGTAGACTTGACTATTTTCTTTACTGGAGGGTTACAGTAGCTCTCCTCACATTCCGAGTCGTACTTCAGAAACGAGGGTCATCCTAGCTGTAGTGTAATGCAAGGTTCCTCAGCAAGTTTACCACTATGGTAACCATATTGTCGAACCCCATCTCGTTAACCAAACTGCCATGGAACAGTGTGTTTCCAGTAGTGGAGTCTTGATCGATTTGTTTCACCGTACCCTGACTAATATAGTATGATCAGTACATTTGACCTGACCAGACGTTAGTCTCCTCTTCCCTATGTAGTAGAGTAGAATGCCTCATCCAATGGATACCATACGTGCATATACCTATTAAACACAAATATCATTAGAATACAATTAGTCTCTTTACTTCACATGACTTTCACGCGGTTGTTGCATCGCTGTTATGTTTGCTCTCCATTTTGATGTCTTCTTTTTTTTTTATCCTGATGAGCCATTACGTTTCAATCAAGTTCAGAAATGCATGTTGCTTAATTTTTTAATCCTTAATTAATTGTGAGTTTCATGTGGATACCGTGTCTATTTTTCTGTTGCATTTCATTTACATTCTTAAATGTATTCTTTTTTTCTACTATTGTTCCTGTTTGTTTTGTTATAATGCTTTAGTAGGTGTAGTCGTAATACTAGTAGTAGCAGCAGCATCAGCAATATTAGTAGTAGTTATTAGTAGTAATAGTAGTAGTATTAGTAGTAGTAGTAGACGTAGTGGTGGTGGTAACAGTAGACATTGTAGTATGGTATAGTAATAGCAATGGTAGTTACAGTTGTAGTAGCAGTAGTAGGTATAGTAGTAGGTATAGTAGTAGTTATAGTAGTTATGGTAGCACTAATAGTTAAAATAGTAGTGGTAGTACTAGTAGTTATAGCATTAGTAATAGAAGTAGTAGAAACAGTTATAGTGGTAGTACTAGTAATAGTTAAGTCACACCTGTGGCAGTAGTTTCACAAGCGGTCACAGTAGTAGTAGTAGTAGTAGTAGTAGTAGTAGTAGTAGTAGTAGTATTAGTAGTAGTAGTGATAGTAGTAGCAGCAGTAGTAATTGTGATATTAGTTGTTAGCTAAGGAGTAGTAGACGTTATAATATTAGCAGTTATAATAGTAGTAGTAGTAGTAATAGTAGTAGTAGTAGTTATAGTAGTAGTAGTAGTAGTAGTAGTAGTAGTAGTTGCTATAGTAGTAATGATAGTAGCTATAGTACTAGTAGTAGTTTTGGTAAAACGTCAAGTCATAGCTGTAGCAGTAGTTACACTAGCAGTCACAGTAGTAGTAGTATTAGAAGTAGTAGTAGTATCAGTAGTATTAGTAGTAGTAGTAATAGTAGTAGTAGCTTTATAAGTATTAGTAGTAATAGTTGTAAAGAAATATTATTACATTTTTATGTATATTTCAGCATAGGTCTAGACAACCCTACTAGAAGAATGGGTGTCGGGGAGGATGTAGCACCTCGCTTCACCCAGAAGCCAACCACCAAGCAAGAAGACAATGGACAGAAACTCGTAATTCAATGTGTGCTGCAAGCGTCCCCTCAACCGGATATCGCTTGGTATCTGGGGACAACATTAGTCCAGGAAAGTGCCAGAATACGCACGCGCGTAGAGTCAGCAGGTGGATCAGTCTACACTGTTATTTTAGAGATTGTTGGCGTAGCTCAGAGTGACGCTGGCTCGTACAAGGTTGTTGCTAAGAACAAACTGGGAGAGAGTTCAGCGTCCATCAGCTTAAACTTCGGCGGTAAGATTTTATTCTTTTTGTTTTGTCCGTCCCGATAGTGCTTTTTGACGTAGTTATCGTTATTGCATATATGTATCGTCTTATTCTTCAATCAATCAATCAATCAATCAATAAATCAGAAACTTTTCAACCCTATAGGTCCTCAACAAATAATCGTCATGAACGTGGATCAACAGCCAGTGGCTCCAACAGTATCCACTACCAGCCAGTGCGCTCTCTATTGGATTCATTTTCTGTTTCCATGACCAGGTCGGCCACTCCTTCTCTTTCCTAGCAGGAAATGATGTTGTACCATAGTTTACAGCGATGTTGTGATACCTGCGCATTTCGTCCATACACATCCGGTTTCAGCACTGCAATTTTTGGGACCTAGTTAGCCTTTTCCCTTCGATCATTTTTTTTTTACCCAAACTGCATGGAAGCGGTTTGGTTGCAGGGCCGCCACTTAGAGGTGGAGAATGTTCTTAGTCATCTGCGGGCCACCGACACTGATGTATGTAGTCTATGGCTTCTGTTATCTCATTCACTACTGCAACTTCGGCGCCACAAATATATATGCGTGCGTGTGTGTGTAATTATGAGTGTGTATGTGGGCTTCTGCGTGTGTGTGTGTGTGTGTGTGTGTGTGTACAATTATAAGTGTGTTTTGCGTCTAATAAGGCAAAGATAATCGGTGATGAAGTGTTAACAGCTTACCGCTAACTATGTCTGGATGATTTCTTTGTTGTGAAGTTGAAATTAACAGTTTCCTTCCTCGTTGCCTTGATATATATTCATTTATCAGGTTGTCATGTATCCAGTTGCAGAGCAGTAGACTGAAGCGAACTTGACAATTATATCGGTCTAATCACAAAGCCAGTCAATGGTTTTTGTCCTCTCTTTGCCCTCAATATGAATATTTAACTACTACATACATTAGTCTCATTCCTAGAAGACTGCGATTTGTGAAACGTGGAAAGGTTGCGAGCTTTCGCGTAAACATACCTTCGCTGTCTTTGACAACATGTATGATGGAGTAATGTGATCCTATTTATTCATCCCTAGCAAGGGGCCCCTAGGATCCATACCTGGATATATATGCATAGGGCTCTTATGTCACACAACGTGTCTTCGCGCTGCTTACAGTCCTGACCATATTTCTAATGTCATCATTTCTCCTGTCGACACGATGACTTTTCTTAGACATCATTTCACACCTCGTAGTTTTATTTTCTGCTCCTTGGAAAAAGAACCAGTTTCACATTGGTAGCGCAAACTCATTCTCAGTCCCGTAACCTGGTAGATCATTGTCGCACCAATACTGCAGATTGTTGGATCAATTCCCAAAACTCCACTCGGTTTTGTGCCAGAATATCGAATCTTCCATCTGGACGAGTTAACCTCACTGGTATGATTGTCATTTGTGTGTTTTGGGACGGCTGGCGCATTTCTGATTTGTCTCGATGCTTTCTGCAATATCTGTGCATCTTGAGCAGTTTTGCACCTTGCGGAGCCAATCCTTCTCCAGGCAACGTGTCCCTCTGCATTGTGAATTGTGTTATGATCTCCCTGTCTACTCAAGCATGGCGTCACAGTTTCACTCCGAAGGTTATGCCTTTCCGTAGTCTTTTTCCTGCCTAGTTTCCATCTTGGCCTTTTAACTTTAACTTTAACTTAACTTAACGTCTTTATACTGGTTTAGAAGACTTTGCAGAGTATGTATACAACCAGTTTCATTTACATTACCTTGCTCTAAAAGCTATGCGCATCCAATTTATTCTTAAGTGTATTAATTGAATCTGCCTCCACTACCTTCTGTTGCAATGCATTCCAAGCAGTCACCACTGTCTGACTAAAAAAATATTTCCTAATATCTAATCTGGACCTCTCTTTAGTTAATTTGTAGCAATGCCCTCTTGTTCTTGTTGGTAATTGTATTTTGAAAACCGTGTTATAGTCTAATGTATCCATTCCTCTGGATCATCTTTTACACCTATATTAAGTCACCTCTAATTCTTCTCTTTTTTAGACACTGTAGACCAATTTTTCTGAGTCTTTCCTCATAACTGTAATTCTGGAATCCCACTATCAGCTTTGTAAAATGTTTTCCAGCATGTTTATGTCCCCCCTATGACAAGGACTTCACACCTGTACACAGTACTCCAATCTAGGTCTAACTAATGCTTTATACAGTTTGACTCTCACTTCCTTGCTCCTATGTTTAATATTTCTTTTTATCATACCTAACATTGCATTTGCCTTTTTCACTGCTACCTGAACTTGCTCACGCACTTTACTTGTATCATATATTATAACCCCTATGTCCATTTCCTTTTCTATTGTTCTAATATTGTTCTCGCCCCTTCTGTAACTATGTTCCATTTGGAATCTATCATTGTGGATGGCTGTACATTTATCTACATTAAACTCAATTTGCCAGCTTATAGACCATTCTTGAATTTTATCGAAATCCGACCTCAATATATCCATTTCTGCATTAGATGAGACACTGCTGTATAATTTTGTGTCATCAGCAAATGTTGATCAATTATTGATCTCAAATCAATGTCCAAATCGTTTATATATATCAAGAACAAAATTGGTCCAAAAATCGAACCCTGCGGCACTCCATTTTTCACTTCACACCACTCAGAGTACTCCTTATTTATGCACATCCTCTGCCTTCTTCCCGTTAACCAATTGTCAATGCATTTGACAACTTCCCCACCTATTCCATGTGGTTTTAACTTTCGAAAAAATCTTTGATGAGGTACTTTATCAAAGGCCTTTGCACAATTTTGCTTTTGATCGCTCTTGTGTATTCTGTGTTCGACTTTATCCTATAATATATTGATTGGAATACATCTCGGCGCTTTGACGGGCCCATCCAATTGGACAAACGCACATTGAACACGTTAACCAATAGGAATCTGTAACACTGCAATTGTAAACCTAATGATCACAGAAAAACACACATGATTCAGACGCGAATCAGATCATCTGCCAAACTGGCGTTCCACCCGGATGGACAGCAAATATAAATATATTGTTTATCAGTTGATGTTTTGTTGCCATGCTGGTGTTCGGTTATCTAAGTACTGAAAGCAGTTGGTAAGTTACACCAGAGACTGTCTGATATCTAGTTTCAATTTCTCTATCAAGCCTTCCAAATTTAGGACAATCTTCTACCTGAAAGTCAGTGTGGTTTCCGGAAAGAACGTGGAACCTTTCAATATGGTATTCGTTGCAAGATAGCTGCAAGGGAAATACCATGAACAGCAATGTGACATGTACATAGTCTTTGTCGACCTTTTAAAGACGTTCGACACAGTAAATATAAATAGTCTATGAAGGATCATGGCAAAATTTGACTACCCAAAGAAATATATCGAAATAGTGCGAGTCATCAAGTAATTTATTTATATATATATATATATATATATATATATATATATATATATATATATATATATATATACACACGCATACACACACACACACACACACACACACGCGCGCGAGCACCTGTCGTTCTCAATTAACTAAAATGTATCGTCATCCAAAAAGGTAAATGTCCCATTTCAGATACTGCCCTTAAGAATGTTATTCTTCATTATAAGAAATATCTGTTATAGCGACATGACCAAAATTATGTCACACTGTATTACAATCCAAAACATTAAAGCACGCAGATATTTACAGTTGGGTCAACTAGAACATAGAATAATTAATAGTATTGACACTAACTTTACTTTTTTGCCAGTCTTCAATCCTATTTGACACTATATTTTCTCTTTAGCCATCTCCAGTCATTATCTTGACTTTTCAGCAATCTTCAATCCTATTTGACACTATCTGGACTTGTTGTCAATCTTCAATCCTGTTTGACACTATCTTTACTCGTTATCAATCTTAAATCAATATGACACTATATCGACTCTTCAACAATCTTCAACCCTGTTTGATACTATTTCGACTGTTTATGCGAGGTGGGTTCCGAAACAGACACCAGATCAAAAGCGATCTCTTGCTCGTGAAAACGCCAAGACAAGTATTCCAGATAATTCCGCTGTCTTCTGTCAACGTGTTCTTCTAAACGTTTGGAAACGCTTCAACAATCACAAATAGTGGGAATTTCACGCCTTTTAACAATGTCTTTCTCGTGGAACAAAAAAAGCAAGTGGCTTAAATTTCGCCTAGTCTGCCATGCTGTCAATTACAATAGGAAAAACGTGTTGTATGGTATGTTCTCTTCATTAAGCCAGCTTGAGTTCCCAAATGATTGACAGCTTAATTTGGGAAATATGGGAAACTGAACTAAAATTAGACCGAACACGATAATTAGATTTGTCTCAGATTTCTTCTTGTCATCATCGAGAAACTGATACCATCATCAGCAGGGGTGACGGCATGAATTGATAGCAAACATAGAAGCCTCAAACGGGGTTGTGGATGTTCTTTTCTGGTCTTAATTGTTCACTACAATTAACGAAATGACGTCTTTGGTTAAAATAATATTAAAACAGTATAATAATAATAATAATAATAATAATAATAATCCACTTAGGTGACAAATACCAGTCACGTCTATCGTCTTTCATAACGATTGATAGCACATGCCATGAGACGTACAATTCTGATTTGGAGCGAACGATCTGGCGCAGCTGGGTGTTGCACGTGCGACCCCAAGAACGCCTCCTTCTAGGACAAGGTCTTTTCCACCCTTGATTTTGACTGCCAGGTGCAGGATCTGGCTGGCTGGAACATCTTGGGGAGGCGAGCTACATGACCGAAGATAGAGACGCGACGACGGTCCATCATAGAAACGACATTCTCGCGATGTGTCTCCCGGACGACCCCAGTGTTGATAATCGGGTCATATCAGTAAATGGTGACGGCGTGGCCTAGTGGTTAAGTGACACGGCTCACAACCAGAAGGTGCTGGGTTCGATCCCCATCACAGCACCGGTCGTTACCCCGGGGAAGCAAACCCTTACAAAATGAAGGAGGAAGCAGACCCTTACACAAAAAATGGATTCTGAAGTCGGATGCATTGGGCCAACAGGCGTAAAATAAAAACCACAGTGCAACGCACATCGCTTTGGGGATTAGAGAAATCAGGCGAACTCAAAAACAAAAAAAACAACAACAACAAATATCAGTAAATTCTAATCATGCCCCTTTGACTACCTATATGGAAAGCTTCAAGACTCTTATGATTTCTTTGCAAGACCGTCCAAGTTTCCGAGCCATTCAGAAAGATTGGAATGACGCATGATTCATAAAGGTGCAGCTTAGTTTCTAGGAAGAGCCTCTTGTGTGACCAAACTGTGCAGGAAGTTTATAGACTTATGAAGCTCCTCGTGCCCTTTGCTCTAAAAATGGTAGACACATTAATGAGGGTAATCTGGATACCTTAACAGAGCCCCAAAACACGATGCTCAGGATTCATAATGCTCAGAGATCGGACACAGGTCAATATGAGCTAACTTTGTCCAAATCAGCAGGAGAAGCCAAGTTGCCTGTTAAGATTACTGTTATTGGTAAGTTAACAATTTTATGCAGTTTGAATTTTGTTATGGTTTAACAAAATATGTGTTAATATGGAATATTAAATATGTATGGGAACATTCCGAAAGTAAATGGTGACCAGCTGTTTGATGACAACACTGCAATGTTTGAAACAACAAACCCCAGACTGCATAAGATTGAAATCAAACGTGGATCGATACAAGAAATGTGTCTATATGAAGGATCTGGAGTGTGTACAAACGTCGAGCTACATGATTCATTAATATCCATGCCGTTCGCCATTTGTTGAAATTAACATGGCATTCATGAGTGTGCATAAAGGGCAGTTATACTAGTTCTGCATACTATAATATTATATTACAGTTACAATACATTACTATAGTTACATTACAATATATTACAGTACATTACAGTAAAATACATGCCGATGTAGTTTAGTTATGTTGCTAATTGGTGCCATTGTGTGGCGATGTTTCTAGCGAAGTCCAATAACAGACTATATTTTTTGTCTCCAAAAGAATCAGCACGTTTATGAAGTCTGTATCTGCTGCCCCTGTGTAAACGATGTTGTTGTTGTTGGAAACGATACATGCTGAGTTGAGTGAACTTTCACGAAGTTTCTTTGGTAGCGGGTTACATTGACCTGTCTTATATCCCGAGGCGTACTTGAGAAGGTGAACTGGAATCCTCATGGCCGTAGTGCAATGCAAGACTCCTCATTTAGCTCATCACTATGGGGTTCGACCAGATAATATTCACCAAGACAATCCACCAGATAATATTCATCAAGACAATCGATCGGCCAGATAATATTCACCAAGATAAGACAACCGACTAGATAATATTCACCAAGATAAGACAACCGACTAGATAATATTCATCAAGATAAGACAACCGACTAGATAATATTCATAAAGACAACCGACCAGATAATATTCAAGGCAATCGACTAGATAATATTCATAAAGACAACCGACCAGATAATATTCATAAAGACAACCGACCAGATAATATTCATAAAGACAACCGACCAGATAATATTCAAGACAACCGACAAGATTATATTCATAAAGACAACCGACTAGATAATTTTAATAAAGACAACCGACCAGATAATATTCATAAAGACAACCGACCAGATACTATTCATAAAGACAACCGACCAGATAATATTCATAAAGACAATCGACCAGATAATATTCAAGGCAATCGACCAGATAATATTCATAAAGACAACCAACCAGATAATATTCAAGGCAATCGACCAGATAATATTCATAAAGACAACCAACCAGATAATATTCAAGGCAATCGACCAGATAATATTCATAAAGACAACCGACCAGATAATATTCATAAAGACAATCGACCAGATAATATTCAAGGCAATCGACCAGATAATATTCATAAAGACAACCAACCAGATAATAATCATAAAGACAACCGACCAGATAATATTCCAGGACAATAGACCAGATAATATTCATCAAGATAACCGACCAGATAATATTCATAAAACCAACCGACCAGATAATATTCATAAAGACAACTGACCAGATAATATTCATAAAGACAACCGACCAGATAAAATTCATCAAGACAACTGACTAGATAATATTCATAAAGACAATCGATTAGATAATATTCATCAAGACAATCGATTAGATAATGTTCATCAAGACATTCGATTAGATAATATTCATCAAGACAATCGATTAGATAATATTCATAAAGACAACCGACCATATAATATTCATCAAGACAACTGACCAGATAATATTCATAAAGACAATCGATTAGATAATATTCATCAAGACAATCGATTAGATAATATTCACCAGATAATCGTGAAAAACTCAGCTCAAGTACCATCGAGAATAAACAAACTATCAGTAAAACACAATGCTATTGATGACACTAACAATAACAGAAACGAGCAACTCAACAGTGACAACCTTCCAGAGAGAACTTTGTGCATTATCATGTTTATTAGCCGACAGCATTCTTATTTTCCCTGAAGACTAACTCCTATTATTCTCTCGATGTTCAAAGAAAATGACATCTTTGATTTATGTGGCCGTTCAAAGAAGGTGATTCCGCTAACCACATATTTGCATCTTTTATTTATTGTCTTCTTATTTATCTCTTGGTATGTGTTGCACACAAAAAACACAATATTTTGTTTAGAAGACTGCAACTACCCACATTTAACCCTTAGCCGTTTTTTGTTCTTCTTGGTGTGCCTTTTTTGACAATAGCGGGAGTATAAGGTTACTTCTACAGTTGACATTCTAAGGAAGTCTCATTCAAATAATTGTGTGTGATTTGTAAAGTGGTTGTTTCTGTAGCAATTTCTTTTGCACGATCAGGTCGGTAGCCCTTTGCACTCTCTTTAGTTGCCTTTTATTATATAACTTAACGTCTTTATACTGGTTTAGAAGACTCTGCAGAGTCTGTATACAAACAGTTTATTTTACATTCACTTGATTTAAAAATACAAATGCGCATCCAATCTATTCCTGAATGCATTAATTTATCCTGCCTCCACTATTTCTTGTGATAATGCATTCTAAATATTTACCATTCACGTATTTAAACATTTTTACTAGTATCTAATTTGCACCCTTCTTTAATTATTTTGTAACTGTGCCCTCTTGTTCTTGTAGACGACTGTATTTTGATCAATTTGTTACAGTCTAATTTTATCTCTCCTGTTGATCTTATAAACCCGTATTAAATCATCTCGAATTCTTCTTTCTAGACACTGTAAGAGGTTTTCTCAGTCTTTACTGATAACTATAATTATGGAATCCCACGATAAGATTTGCAGCTCTTCTTTGTATCCTTTCCCGCATGTTTATATCCCCTTTACTATAAGCACTCTACACCTGAACACAGTATTACAATATAGGTCTAACTAATGCTTTATACAATTTGACTATCACTTCCATGCTATGTTTAACATACATGGAATTACAGTGTTCATTTCTATACTCTCAAGTGAGGGACCCCAAGAGCCACTCGCGGAGCCCGTAGGCGTTCAGACATGCTAACGAGTTTTATTAGTTTTGTTTAGTCATATTGCTTTGAAGAAAATGTTTACAAACTATACCACATATATAATAAAGGCGATACCGGACTAAATAATAAACAACTTAACTATTTTCCTAGGGATTAGAAGAACACGAAGATGCAGGAGATACGAAACTGCTACCTCTAAGCTATTGACATTTATTTGTCTTTACTTGTCCGTTTTTTGTCTGGTCTATATTCTGTAATTGTATCTTTTTCTTGCTGTCAGATATATGCTATTACATCGCCAGCGTGATAGTAAACATACATATCCTAAGGATTGACCAATTTGTTTAGGAGCTAAGTAAAAAAATATATTTGTTAGGCATATGCATGATCGTTGAATTTGTAGGACTATATATGAAAATGATTCTGGAATATTACGTGCCAATTGTAAAATTTAAAGCCGCTACACAAAATGTATATGCTCATGGCGACCTGGGTTTGTCGTGCTCTGACGCATCCCATAATGTGTGTTAACAATCTGAAATTTCTTGCCCAAGTGGTTTGCCAGAAATATAGAAAGAGAGAAAACCGTGTGTGACAGTCTAAATAATGACAACTACTACACTTAGAGTACATCGTATGGTGCGACTGACAATGCGGTCAAATCCATTTAGGTAGAAAGCTCCTCAACTCCTAA
Organism: Ariolimax columbianus; assembly: GCA_036924085.1. Taxonomy (NCBI): domain Eukaryota; kingdom Metazoa; phylum Mollusca; class Gastropoda; order Stylommatophora; family Arionidae; genus Ariolimax; species Ariolimax columbianus. The sequence goes on along the minus strand of JAVGWX010000004.1, from coordinate 43,748,147 downwards.
GGTACACGTCGATGTATAGGCTTCCAAATTTTAAAATGCGCTGAAGAAACTACTTCATAAATTGTACATAATTAAAAGTGTGCATTTCCAATAATCTATGTAATCAGAAAGAGGAGGACGAGGAAAAGAAGAAGAAGAAGAAGACAATTACGAGAAAAAAGGAAAGAAAAAGCGAAAACGAAGAAATCTAATTACTGGAGTTGTGTATTGCATTTTGACTAAATGTGGAATGGTCTTGCGAAGTTAAAGGTGTCATATATTTTGTTAATACATTCTTGAATAATTCGCAATACAACAATATGAAAATATAACAAATATATAAGTGGGGAACTGTTCCCATACCGGGTCGGATGACTGGCGATTCATCAGCGAATTGGAGGACATACCAGGAGACATGACATTGGTGTGTGGCGATTCAATGCACGTAATGTCATTGGGGAAACCCAAACAATAACCCACATGTGCAGGCGCTTGGCCATGTCCTCCTCGGATCCGGTATGAATATCCTCAACTGTGAGGTGAAAACCAGACTTGCCAATCGAAGAGTAGACTCAAACATTGACCTCACACTGGTTTCATGCCACGGAGAGACATACAACAGGTGGTCAGCACTGACATATCACGGAAGTGACGATTTACCATGTTCTGTTTTCATCACGAAAGTGCAGCCCAGCAGACACACCAAGATGCAGCATGCTTTTAAATACATGCGCACCAAACACTCGGTGCTGGGTAGCTTGAGACAATTGGCATGGAATAGCAAGAGAGCCCAAACCAACACATCTCAACCCCCTTGGTGGTTCGAGGAGATTTAGACCGCATGGAGAAGCAAGAAGAATGCCACCAATAAATGGCAGCAGAAGAGAAGACTCGCAAACGTCACTTTGAAGAGAAGAATGGAGGTAGAGACCAGAATGAGAAGGGCCACTCAAGATTTCAAGCAAATGGCCAGAGCAGCAAAACAGCAACGGCGGGATACATTTATGGAAGAGGTGGCAGCGGATAGAGCCCTGCATAAATTCTGGAAATTACAACGGGCAATAAACCGGATAATGGACACAAGCTCCAGTGTGTGCATGCAAGATGAGTTGGGACAGGTGCTGACTGCTGATAAACAGAAGGGAAGAGCCTTTTTTTACAGATACCTTCAGCAGATTCAACCCAAGGCAATGGTGACAAATCTAGGAACAATGGAGGAGGAACATGACCTGATTAGTGTTGAGGAGGTCAGACACTCCATAAAGAGAGCCTTGGACAGTGCACCTGGGCCGGATGAAATACGATACAACCTGCTGAAGGGCTGTGGGGATGATCAGCTTGCAAACATTACAAACGATTTTAACGGGAGTCTTAATGCAGGTCATGTACCAGAGACGTGGCTGCACAGCGATCTTATCCCCCTAGTGAAACCAGGCAAAGATCCTACTGATATAAAAGGCTACCGCATCATCATACTACAGAATGTGTACGGTAAGGTGCTAGAGAGAATCATTGCTAGACGAGTTGCCAGTGAGGTGGAAAACACAGGTCAATTTCCAGACACTCTAGGCTCATACAGACCTGGCAGAGACACGGCCACCAATGCAGATGTCTTAGCATACGACACAAATGAGGGGTTGCAGACAAAAGAGGAAACTGTCGTCTCGATGATCGACCTGGAAGATGCCTACAATAGGGTCAACTACGGTAAACTAATCGACCTATTAGTAGACCTCAATATTGACCTCCGGATCGTCCGTTGGATTGCAACGGTCCTTATGTCAAGAAGCGTATATATACGCTTGGCTGGCTGCTTGCACTGAGAACTTCTGTATAGTGAGGAGTTTTGTGGGAACAGTAGAAATAAAGATATTAATAATTGTAATCGTTCCACACACAATCTGTCTAAGAAAGTTTCATTGAATTTTCTGGCTGAATACCACCGCCAACAGAGAACTGCTTGCCCAGACCAACCAAGAAGATTTGCAGACCATCATTAAAAAGTCGTCGCTGAAATTGAATTAACCATATTATGAGAATGGAACCTAACAGAATTACCCTGGCATGAACGCCAGAGGGAAGACGAAAGAGAGGCTAACCAAAGGCAACTTGATGAAGAACCATCGTAGCCGAAATAGAAATCCCGAACGCCTTTGAACTTTTTATTTCTCAAAGACTTCCTCACTTGTTTTCTTTTCTTTCCACGAAATGCGCCTTTTTCTCCACATTTTGAACTCGTCAATTCTCTTCTGCAACTATTTGGTCATTGTCCACATTTCTTAGTTCGTTAGTTGTTTTTGTTGTTGTTGTTGTGTAAAGCCCGAAATGGATACGTTTACTCTTTTATGTGCCCTGAAAAGGAACAACGTTAGTAATTGGACCGTCTTGCATTCTCTCCTTTCGTGCAGCTCACTTTTCCTGTGCCAGTGAAAAAACCTTAAGAGCTAGCCATGCTGGCCACAGATTAGGTGTTGCAGTTGGCATTCACCCAATGATTATCAGATTATTCAGTTGTCACTGCCATTGACGAAAACTTTGTGTCTTGTAACCTTTCTTTGCGCACATCATCACACTGTGGCTGGGATTTATACTTTGCCTCCTTTGACTCTCAGCCAAGCCAGACTATGCATAGCGTATTTGCCACTTTGTGGGAGGCTTTCACCTTCCCTCTGTTACAACACGTACGTTTTTGTTGAATGCCCACAATGAGTAGGATTACTCGTTTTTGCATGCTGAAAAGGACATTAGGTGGCGGGTTGTTGTAGCTTTCCTCACATCCCGATTGAGGTAGACCGGGATCCTCCAGACGGTTGTTCTATGATTGACTTCATTTACGTGTCATTAACTACTACGGGGATTCCATCGATCCCTCACATTGTTAGCCAGGCCGCCATAAAAATAGCCCGTTTCCAGGAAGGGCTACGGGAAGCCAAGGTGAGGGTTTTGGCCAGTATATTTTGCCTGACCCTAACATGTTGGATGAGTATGTTTTGCTTCACTAGACGTTAGTCTTTCTTCCCAACACGTACGTATGTGTGTATGTGTATGTATATATGTATGTATGTATATGTGTATGTATATGTGGGTGGGTGTGTGGGGGGGGGGGGATTGTGTGGGTGGGTGGGTGTTTGCAGGTGTGGGTGTGTATGCGTATTGATTTTGGTTTCTATTTTTGCTGACTGTGCGACCATGCAATCAAATGTAAATATATGTATACCGTTGAATAACATATGTTTACATAATGTCCTCGCTGCCTTGTGGGTTACCTGTTGAACGGAAAAAGTTTCGGGAGTGAAACCTGTGGTAAAATATGCATTCTGTGCTATCTCGAGTCGTTTTGACCTCGTTGTGCTAATGGACCAGTGTAGATCAGGACGAGAGAGTGAGGCTGACGACAGTGCAAGGCTTTCTCACTTATATCTAGCTAATCGCACTTCACAGCGTCAATACATATTATCAGATGTATCGTGCAATTGATACAGAATGCAGGATCTTACATTCGGTACGTGGAACTTACAAACATCAGTGGATAGCACCAAGATCGATAGACCCAAATGTGACACGTCACACAGCAATGGCGAGGATACATAATACCTGATCCTCTCATTTCTAAATGTGTGTACTATTTGTATGGCGAAATGTGCTTCATTTTGGTTTAAAAACAGTTTTGGCCACGCCTATTATCTTCTTGACTTCAATTTTGTATCGTCTTTCCTTCATTTTTTATATTTGCACAATATGACAAGCATTCATTGGTAAAAACCCCAAAATATATTGCGCTTATTGCGATTCATACTCGAGCAATATATCGGAAGATGCCAAAAAAGCTTGTCACGATGTAAGTGTAAAATGGCTGACAAACATCTTTAATCAGGCGTGGATTGAAGGGAAGGTACCTGGCGATTGGCAAAGAGCGGTGGTGGCACCTGTTTGGAAAAAAACAAGAGCGATAGAAAAGATTGCAATTCGTATAGCGCTTTATTCTACCTTAGCCATGTCGGAAAAATGTTTGCAAGGATCCTTGAGAATTGAGTACAAGCTTTCGTGGAGCCTTTGCTCAGTGCTTGACAATAAGGATTCCGGAAAAGCTATGGATGTACGAATGCTATATTTACGCTCAGGCAGTTAAGTGGAAAACCCAAAGAATACAATAAGAATCTCCTCATGGCTTTCACTGATCGGGAAAAGGCATTTGACCTGGTAAACCGTCGTAAGCCATGGAAGGTAATGAAAGAATATGGTGTGGATGGTCAATTACTGGATGGGATTCGTGACTTGTACGTCAATAGCGAAAGTGCAGTACAAACGAATGCCAGCATGAAAAATTGGTTTCCAGTGCAGATTGGTGTAGAGAAAGGGGTGTGTTCTCGCTAAACTTTTCTTCATGTATTTGGATATAATTACACATTTTGCTAACCTCCATGAGTAGTCCCTACATCAACTGTTGTTTACTGCTGATCAGATCGTCTTTTACCAAAATGGAGAAGATTATAACACACCCTAACCTATCTCAATTTCGCTTCTAACGAATACGACATGAACATCAACACAGACTAGTCATAGATATGTTGTTATCGCTTGAACACGCGCAGAGAAGTTTCCACAACAGCGACATTGGTATCAATCACGCACGGGAGTTCGAATGCCTAGTTAGTATGTTCACTGATGACAGCAGAGTGGACACAGAGATTGACCATAGAATTCAGAAGATGAACAGTGTCCACTATTAAATTGCACTTTTTTTTAAACACTATATTTTCGTGCTCGCATTGGCCTGTTCAGCCACATGCGCACCCACACCCAACAGGGAAATCTGTGACAAGGATGATGTCGGCGGTCCTCATCGACAACGATGGACAGCTATTATTATTATATGGCGCTAATTTCCACTAAGAGGACGCTGATAAATGCATTGTTTATTCCTAAATTGTGTTACCAATGTCAATCGTGGTCCTTACCAGAAACACAGAAGAGTAAGATCCAGAGCTGTGAGATACGATGTGTGATAAGTGAAGCTGGAAAGACGATCAGTCAGCGAATCCGTAACACCACGCTGAGGCAGATACCGGGAACAAACCCACTTATTGCCTACATTGACGCCAAACAAATAAAGTGACTTGGTCATTTAGTCAGAATGCATTATGACCAGTCTGCGACGAGAGCATATCATATGCAGGTCTCCGGTCCACGAGGAGCAAGAGGCCGACCTCAACGGTAGATCAAAGGTCTATCTAACACTCTCAGGAAGGTACACCTAATGACAGCACAATCCTCCTACTTGGTGAAAACAAGAAATATGTGCATCCCGCCCTTCTGCGGCGGGGCATGGAAAGAGCAGTAGGAAAAAAAAGACGAAAAAGATAAGCATTTGGTCTTTTCTAATGTTTGATTTTCTATGTGTATCTTTGTAGCAGATTCAGAATTTGATAATTATCATAATTTTTCATTTATTTCTGCGTTAACATCCAATCCATATATCCAAGTTTTATTAGTTTCTTGAATCGCCAATTCTTTTCATTCTTGTTTGCTTTCATCTAGCACAACTATGTCTTCGTTATTTCAGACATTAGTTATCGACAATTCCATCGATATATGTCTCACAAATTTTTCTTAAGAGGTTTGTTGCAGTATCTAAGCTTAAGTGTCATTAACACAACTAATGCTGCCAGCGGGCATATATTCACATAATCCACAAAAATCACATGGCAAAGATGAAATAAAAAATAATATGCTTAAAGGACTGGGAAATACTGCAAGAGAATTACTACTGGAGATCATTAGCCTTAGTTGGTAGCGAGAGATTGTGCCGAAAATGTGTTCAGAAGCAATTATGATCCAATTCTTTAGAAAGTAATGACAGACTTGATCCAGAAAGCTGGAGACCAATTAGCCTTATAATCTTGAAAAAACAAATAAGCCAAAGCCGTTTGCGAGCTTATTTGGGCAATAATAAACAACAGATTAAGTTAGCACTTCGATGGACATAAATCCTTAACAGCAACAAACCAGCTTCAGACCGTACAAATCTATCGAAGATTAAGTTCTTCAAATTGCCCAGTATATTTAAGTTGTTTTCCAAGACAGAAAATATTTCTTGCATGAGGCGAATAGAACGACTGACCCTTTCCGAGCAATGTAAAAACAGGCGACTAAAGAACGTTATGTTTTTGACTGGCAACCTTATAGTGTAAAAAATACATTTATGTTATAAACAAAGATGAAGATCAAATGTGCTGGCAACAAAAACGCTGCCAGGAGCAGACTGCGATACGGACCATGCATTACTGTTTGCAATTTTCCAAACAAGACTACGTAGGAGCAACAAAGGTTGCCAGCCAATACGCTTCGATGTAACAGCAATATATACTGAATACAACATCAAAGTAGAAAACAAATTTGAGACGTTGCTTGCGGTGCAGGAAGAGATGACACATGAGGAGTTGACATCGTACGCAAGGGATATTTTGATCTCGACAGCAAAAGAAATGATTCCCAAGATGTCGCACAAGACACAGAGCTATATAACAGAGGAAACACAGAAACTCATTGCAGAAAGGCAACAAAAAAACCAAATGGAAAGTAAGGGTACCAACACAGCATATAAAAACTGCGCAAGAAAAGTTAGAGGAGAAATAAGAAAATATAAAAGAAGATACATAGTAGAAACGTGTAAGGAAATAGAAAACCTACAGCAACAAGACAGAGGGAGAGAGAGATGCATTTAAAGAAATAAGAACACTGACAAGGGAGTTCCGTCCGGTTCAACAGGTCATAAATGACAAAGAGGATAACACATTAACAGAAACCAAGGACATACTGAACAGATGGAGAGTGTACTGCAGAACCATGTATGGAGATAGCACAAAGCACTCAGTTATAATCCTACCAAAGGAAGAGAAAGAACCTGAACCAACATTGGAAGAAGTACGCTATGCAATTAAAAACCTGAAAAAGGGAAAGTCCCCAGGATGCGATGATATCCCAGCAGAGCTAATACAAGCAGGAGGGGAGGCATGTGCTCGAGTCTATCACAAGCTGTGTAAACAGATATGGCACAGCGCAGAGTGGCCAGAAGCACGGAAGAAATCAATTTATATTCCCTTACCCCAAAAAGGCAACCTGAAGCTGTGCACGGACTACCGAACTATCGCGCTGATCAGCCACGCTAGCAAGATAATCTTGCGAATCCTATTAAGAAGGATAGAGAAAAGGTTTGAATGTTAAATTCACGTAGTCCAGGCAGGTTCTATGAAAGACAGAGGGACCCAGGACCACATATTCAATTTAAGGAATTTCTATGAAAAATGTATAGAGTTTAATGTAGACCTGTACACATCAAAATTTGTGGAGAATCATGAAGGAAATTGGGTTTCCTTTGCACATAGTCCATCTTATTTAAAAATTATACCAAGATCAACAAGCCGCTGTCCAAGTATCTGGGCAAACATAGGATTGATTTGCAGTACAAAAGGGAGTCCGACAGGGATGTATCCTCTCACCTTATCTGTACAACATATATGCGGAATGTATAATGAGAAATGTTCGAGAAGATGTGAACATTGAAAGTTTCGACCCATTTACAATTGGGGGGTACGAGATTCCAGAGTTACGATACGCAGATGACACACTGATACTATCAAGAAGGGCAGAAGGGCTAGAGCAGCTACTTTCAGCCGTTAATGGACATAGTAAAGATCAAAACCTGTTCATAAACATAAATAAAACAAAGATAATGACCACCGACAAAACACAATGTCAACATAAATTTACAGTCGGTGGTGAGGAAATAGATCTGGTCACACATTTTGAATATCTGGGCTCCAGAATTGACAAAAATGGCGACTGCTCGAAAGAAATCAGAAGAAGACTAGCTATGGCAATGCAGAGACTGAACAGCCTGAAGAAATTATGGCAGGGCACCAACAAAATGATAAAAGTAAAAGTCTTGAGAGCCTGTGTTTTTCCTGTGGCAGCTTAATCATGGACGATTACCAAAACTTCTAGGCAAAGAATCGAATCCTTCGAGTCAAAATGTTACAGAAAGATCCTCAGAATACCCTGGACAGAGTAAAAAACAAATGCAGACATTCGGCAAGAGTTGAGCATAGAAGAGAACTGGTTTATCAATTCCATTTTGAGTAGAAAATGCACTGGTGTTGTTCCCACTAGTCTCCTGATGTAATCGTTTCTGATCTTGTCTCTGCTAATTACACCCAATATTGTTCGCATATATTTCTCTTGTAACAATTTGTCGTTTTTCAATTGATCTTAGTTTCCAGTTTTGACATTGGTAGCACAGTGTCGGGACGAAAATCTTGTTGAATAAAGCTCTTTTAGTAGTTAGTGTTACCTTGGTTGCAATTAAGTCTGGATGTTAATTGTTAGTGTTACCTTGGTTGCAATTAAGTCTGGATGTTAATTGTTAGTGTTACCTTGGTTGCAATTAAGTCTGGATGTTAATTGTTAGTGTTACCTTGGTTGCAATTAAGTCTGGATGTTAATTGTTAGTGTTACCTTGGTTGCAATTAAGTCTGGATGTTAATAGTTAGTGTTACCTTGGTTGCAATTAAGTCTGGATGTTAATAGTTAGTGTTACCTTGGTTGCAATTAAGTCTTGATGTTAATTGCTCAATGATCTGATCTGCCTGATTGTATCTTTGTTGGATTTCCCTTGTGATTCTTCAGTCTACTTACATCGTGCTCTTAAGTTTGTGAAATCTTTCACTGACAATACAACATGGTCGCGCCTTAGTGACTAAGCTCTTGACTCTCCGGTGTTTGTGTAGAGTTTTCCGATGTTTGGTGGTTCCTGTCCCGATTATATTTCATAACTCCTTTACTGGGTGATATCAAGGTCTTTTTTCTGTGAATTTGATGTGCTTTCTATCGGTTATCCTGTTTTTTATGCTGCATTTCATGCCTTGCTCAAGCTGTGAGAAACCAGTTCATGACGAAGTTCAACGTTCCACCTAACTGCACACCAGAATTCAGTCAAGATTATCACAACTCACGGACCTTTCTGCTTGGACTGAAGCCAACTTCCTCCTGCCCGCCCCTCTCTCCACCGGAGGTTATAGATACCTCTCCAAACCTCGTATTTTCAGTACAGCAAGGATCACGCTGACCAACAGCTAGACACAGTCAGAAGCCTCGGCGACGGAACACATGGCAACACAGACAGATATAGAAAGCTTGACACAAACATTGGCCCTAATCTTAAGGCTGCGGAGTACACGGCTTCACCTGAGGAGTCTGTAGGGATTTCAGTCGACACGCTACGCATGGACATAACCTCAGCAGTTGGACACGGTAGTGCTCAATGGACGCAAAGGACCTTTGACGCATGCGTGAACATTATTATTATTCTTCACATGTTGTATTTAGTTTGTCAATATGTTTGCTGTAATTGTATTTCTGAAGTTGCTATGACTGCTTGATCGTCTGTGAAAAGAAGTTCGTTTAAGAGTTCACCAGAGTTGTCTCCATCTTTGGGGTTGACTGTTTAGTTAGCCAATATTTTTCATATATCTTGTCTATCTACCCAGTCCAATCCTTTCTATGTATCTACAAACGAAATATGCTAATGAATTTTTGAATGTCAATTATGCATCTATACATTAGGTAACATATCTAAACAAGTGGTCATGTTTTTTGAAAATGTAATGGAGATTTTAACAGTTAATATACAATTTAACAATGGGCACAAAAGCTAGGTATTTAAATAGACAGCTAGTGGCAGAAATGATTGCACTAAATAGTTTGTTTTTCCCCACTCAATCTGAAAACATGTATCAAACAAAATAGTATCGTGAAGTAAAAGTCCCTCCTAAATCGATCGAGGCACTTACATGTGGTGTTAATGCATTGCTGCAAGAAATTACATGTTTGAGACAATGGGCAACTGAAAAAAAAATATATTTATTGGCTTATTATTTCTAATGCACAACTTGTATTTGTGGCATATCAACATAATTTTATCAAAACACATTGATAAACACTATTGTTCCTTAAACATCTTATCATCAAAATTAGATCATACATAAGCATTAACTGACTCACTGCGTAGAGTCCATATATCGGTTCCAAGACTTTCTTACAATGCCTTAAAGCTACAAATTGTTATGCGTAAACATAAACATTTTTCCTTACCAAGTATTCCATAATTTATAAACAAACCTCCATTTCCATGTGGTTGTTTACATTGCAAGAATAGATGTAGTCAGTGGTCTAGAGTATTCCGGAGTAAATGCATGATTACAAATGCTAGTAGACATGACTATAGACGAACTAGATGGTTTACTAATGAAATATTTTGATCTTGTAATTACATCATTGAAAACGAAAAACATGTTAAACTAATTCATTTTTTTCTTCAAATTATATTCACATCTCGATGGATTGCAATCTCTGATGTCATAGGCGCTAAAAAGCCACAGTGAGTATATTTTAGCAAGTCTATGTTCATAATTACACGTGTGTATGTGTGTGTACGTACGTGCATGAGTGTGTGCGTGCGTGTGTGTGTATATATATATACACACACACGCACACGCACGCACACGCATATATGCACACACATATATGCATACACCCACACATACACACACATACACACACATACACACAAAAACACACACACGTACACACACATACACACACATACACACACACACACGTATATAATATATATATATATATACAAGCGAAGATGTGTGTCTGTAAAGAATAGGTATGTTGTTCATGTATGTCAACATGTCATATCCCAGATGCATCCTACTTGGAATAGGGATTCCTTCTGATACACCTTAAGTTTTAGTCCATGTTCAAACCAGAAAGATGGAAACGAATATTAATTTAACGTACTTACTTAGTTAATCCCAATCTACCCTCAGGTGTAGAGGTCTGCCAGGTAGTTCGCTAGATTGTTATTTCCGACATTTTTTGTCTGGTCTGGTTTTAGTTCAGTATTCGAGTTCTTAGAGACTGTCGCATGTTGTCTTCCCGTCGTACATTGAGATTCGTGATCCATAGCTCTTGATCTCCCATATTTGCAGCGACAACAGGAGCTCTCTCTCTCTCTCTCTCTCTCTCTCTCACACACACACTCTATTTATCTATCTCTCTCTCCTCTCTCTCTTTATCTCTCTCTCTCTCTCTCACTCTCTCTACACAGACATGGCCAGACGACTGCAGTAGAGACTGCGCTACTCTGGCCTGCGCTACTCTCGCCTGCGGAGGTGTACTTCCAGATCTTGACGCGTTTTGTCTGGTTACGGATATTGTCCCTTCTCATCAATTGGACCCCCTTTCTTAAGTACCTCCTTTCTGAGGATTGTAGCTAACCATTTAGGGGTGGTGGTCGGGGAAGGGTGCGGGTGCAGAAACAAGAAACGGAGGTACGGTTTAGAGATGGATTGGGGCAAAGATATTGGCAGAGGGGTGGGCTGGTTGAGATGGGGGTCAAATAGACATGTATGTTGATAGGTGGAAGGTGTGGGGAGTTTGAGGAGAAAAGAGATAAGTAGTTTGCGTTTTCTTCATTTTCGTAACAATGCAGTATCTCGCAATGCAGCAAACGAAGGATACCATATATATATATATTTAGCACAGGGTTATTCAACTGTTACTCTTATTCTTTTTTTCTGAATCAAAATGTCTTGGGTTTCTAATCAAGTTTTGAATATGCAGCAATTTGCATATAATTCGAGCAGTTTGAGATTTAGAGTGATTGTATTTTGAACAGGGGACAGGATGGAAAGGCTCCCAATTTCACACAGAAGCCAGCAATCAAACAGCAACAAAGCCAGCTACTCATGGTCTGCACCCTTGAGGCCAAGCCTGCACCTCAGATCAAGTGGTTAAGGGACACTACTGAGGTGGTAGATGGAGGTCGATGCTCCATTACATTGAAGCAAGATGCAGCAGGTGCTGATCTGTACACAGCTACTTTACAGATTCAGGTAAGTGATTAAGAGAAGTAAATAACAGCAATTGTCATGTAAATACAGGGAGAGACATGTCGCTACTAGGTCATACTGGAAAGATATATGTAAAAATCTGTCGATGAACTCAAAGTAAGACAAATTGTTAAACCTCAGCTGATCGATACTCAATTGGGATTCCGTAATGGTAAGGTCTGCATTGATGCTTTATTCTCATATTGGCAATTACAAGAATTAAAAGAATTACCATTATTAAGACACAAACACATTCCGGTGGAGACAAAGAAACAGATGATAAAGAGTATTTTTATACCAACTTTCTGCTACCAGTGGACTTTCACCAAAGCACCAAAAAGAAAAATCATGGTTTGCGAAATGAGGTGTTTGAGAAAGACTGTCTGAATCACAAGGCTGGACAGAGTATGACACAAAGTCACGAGACAGAATGTGAGTGCAACGCCGTGCATAGAATACATGGAAAGGCAGAGAATAAAATAGTTCGGATACTTGACAAGAATGCAACCAATTTTACCAGCTGCTGATATCTACAATACCAGACATCAGGTTTGCAAGGCAAGAGGCAGACCACGAAAAAGATCGTTAAAAGAAAGACATTGAAGAAACACGGAATGATAACAACATCGGCGTCAAAGCTGGCACACGACGGAAAACTACACCTCCCCGCGGCGTCTTATAACACTAATGGAAAGAAGATGATGATGGTGAATTAAAATAAATAACAATAGTTCTAAGCAATCATTTAAACATTACATTTATTGATTAAGAAAATGCTTCGGATCAAATAACTAGGGACACACGTTGGGCTATTTTAGAGTATTACGAAATACACGGTCGACTTGAGGATAGTGTGACAGCGCTGTGGTATAACGTATGAATGCAAATATGATAAGAACGGTTTTGATGAAAATATAGATCGTTTTTAAATAACCACAGTCGTTCGACAGAGGTATGTGCTCTAACCGCTTATGTTCACCATTTAGATGAATAAAGTAAGCATAGCCAAGTTGCAAAACCAGAAATAACGTTCAAATATCCGAGAAGAATTTTCTTAAAACATGGAAAACCGATAGAGAAAAATAAAAATATACCAGAAAGCATCAGCTGTTACATAACATCAGTTGGTCAACTAAACAACAACTGATAAACAATGTATTTATATCAACTCTACCAGTGTCGGACTTCACTTATCCACGACCCAAGAAGGGAAAGTAACGACGAAATTAAATGTCTAAGTGTGAGTATAAGAGATGAAATAAGAAAAAGAGACATTATAAATAGGGTAGAAACTATCCATTTGGCTGAATACATCTCAAGACATAGTATACGTTGATTCGGTCATCTCATGAGAATTAGGCCAGATCGACTCCCACTGCACTCTAATAACATAATAGATGTAGCTACATGGCACGAAGGATAACTCGCACGAGATGGATAGATAACATAAGAGGAACCTTTTAACGAAACGGTCTTACAACGAGCTATGCAACAGATTTGGCACAAGAACGGTGACTTAAGCTTCTCGCGGCGTTCCCCCGCACAAATGGATGGACAGTAGAAGTGAACTGATGTAGAAGTTTGCTATGTGAATCCCATGAAGCAAAGAACAAAGCAAGTGCAACTTCCAAGCTTGTTGTAACAGTCGATTAAAGAGATGTTGTGTTCATAGGGTTGGCAACCTCGCCATAAGAAACACATTACTTCATCAACTTATTAAAGCAGTATTAATCACGTGACGAAAGTTAGTTTTTCACTTGTAAAATGTCTCCACAGTTTGGATAGTTGTTAGTAAGGTTCTGATACATTGGTGGATGCATCTGTGCAGGTTTCAGTTCTGGTTTGAGCCGAATATAACCGGGATGATTTCCTGCTTGATGGACTAAGCTAGAGCAGTTTTTTACTCCAAGTTGAGACAAATGTTTGAAGGGTGGTAAACCGATGTGTGAGTCCATCTTTAGCTTACACTATAGCAAAGTAAATCTGCAGCCTGTTATGCGCTGTCTATGCTAACTATGGCCAGTGTTATGCCATGTCACACAGTTAGTCGCCTCTTACGACATGCTTTCTGTGGGGCAGTAGTGCTATTCTTATCCCTGTCATACACAAAGACCCCAACGGACCACTAAGGAATATGGTGTCGTTTTAATGATAGCGCCATCATCATCATCATCGGCATTGCTGACTTTCGTAGTTGTTCATGTATCTCCATGACTTTTTGCCACTCGTGCTGTTTATATTGTCATTTCCCATTTAATGTACCCTAATCTTAAACCTTCCAGTACATTCTTTCTCACCATTTTCACCTCCAGTAATTTTGCTCCCTTCTAGTTTACCCCAACCCAACTCTTTTCATAATATGCCCAACAATCAATGGTTGGTCTGCTCTGATATATACATAAGTTGTGTCTGCGAATGTGCTGGAACGAAATACACAAATGTACATTTGGCAATATTTTATTATCAGGACCCAGCAGTAGAAGATGGAGGAATATACAAATGTAATGCTACCAATGAATTTGGAGAATCTAATGCCAACATTACACTAAACTTTCAAGGTGAGTTTGCAAATGTTTTTAATTACTGCTACAAATGTATTTACTAAATTTCACCACTTGTAGCAATAATACATGTATTATTTAATGACCATTAAAACTGTCATACGATTAGCGTAGTTTTAGAGTACTCAGTTCTCGCTATCAAACAACCCCAAAACACCAAATTAAATCTTAACGGCAAACACCTGCAGCCAAACAACAACCCAAACTACCTGGGAGTCACATTTGATTGGCGCATGACAGGGAAAAGTCAGATCAAGAGAAACCGAATGAGAGCCAGAGAAAGAATGGCAATCATAAGGAAACTTGCTGGCACAAGCTGGGGAGCAGACGAAAGTATACTAAAGAAACTGTACACTGGAAGAGTGAGACCAGTTCTCGAGTATGGCATTACGGCATGGACAACAGCAGCAAAGGCGAACTTCGACAAAATTAGCAAACTCCAAAACCAAGCCATGAGAGTTATAACAGGAAGTATGAAGTCAACGCCAATTGTAGAACTCGAAAAGATTACAAAACTGCAACCCATGACCGACAGAAGAGACTACAGAGCCCAGCTGCAATCAGAGAAACTCAGAAGACTGACTGACCATCCAATGCACCAGAGACTAAACAATTTCGGAAATGGGAAACTAAAGCGGAGAAACTTTGCAGAAATAGCCAAAGCAAAGATGCACAAAGAGCCCATGAACGCACTAACAACACCAAAGCCCATCACTACTGTACGAAAACCTATCTGGAGGTAGCATATATTTCCAGAAGTGGTAGAAAATATACCAGGTATTGGAAACAAAAACTGCCAGACTGAAAAAGAAAGAAGAGATACTACCCTGAGCTACATATCGAAAAACTACCCAAGCATGGACTGGACCCATTCTTACACCGACGGCTCTGTAACAAACACTACACAGAACGGAGGGGCAGGAGCATTTCTGAACCTACCAAATGGCAGAAAAATAACACTGTCATTCGCTACTGGAAAATACACAAGCACAGGCAGAGGCACTGAGGGCGGCAGTGGAAGAAATGGTGACAGGTAAAAGGAATGAAAGCTATATAGTCCTGCTTACTGATGCCTTGGCCGTAGTCACAGCACTGAAAAGCCAAGAAAATACTGAGCTTAATGATTTAAGAGCAGTACTCTGTCAACTATGCCAGCAGTCCGCACCGAAAAGGGTAGTGGTACAGTGGGTTCCATCCCACTGCAACATCCTAGGCAACGAGGAGGCAGACAGACTGGCAAAAGAAGGTGCAAGACTACCACAACCAGATACTAGTATGACGTACGAAGAGTCAAAACGGCTTATTAGAGCTAGATACATGACCAAATGGGAAACCGAACATACTGGCTACACAAAAAACGATGCCTATTACCAGTTGAACAGAAGAGAGCAGGTCGTGGTCTTCAGACTTCGCACTGGCCACAATAGACTGAAGTACCACCTATTCAACAAATTGAAGATAGGTGGCACTGACGAATGCCTGTGTGGTACCGGTAAAATGACCGCTGAGCATTTGCTGCAAAACTGTCCGACATACGAGGATCAGAGAGAGCAGATGTGGCCATCACCAGTGGCAACACTAGACAAGCTCTATGGCAGTGTCGACAGCTTCAGGATGACCGCTGCTTTTTTAGAAAAAATTAAGGTTGATGTCTGACTGCGTACGATGAAGAAGAAGAAGAAGTACTCAGTTTTCATGGTTAAAAGAGATAAGGTATAAATCCTGCTATTGTACGCTCCAGTCAACCCAGCAGTTAATGAGTAACTAACACACGATTAGAGAAGTAAAAAGCAACGAGGAAAGGCACTGGCTACCCTACCTCATACAAGCTGGAGCTCAGTGTACTGAAGTCTCTAAACTTCATTCCCCGACACTGGTGTAACTATTATGGGGGCAAGCCTTTACTTTGCTTTTAAAGCCATGTAAATCCCACACACCTCCCTCCTCCCCTCCCCTCCTCAGCTTCATAAAAAGACAATTATTGTTAATTGGCTCATACAATTGTCTACAAACTTGTCAACAGATGCACCTTTCAGTGGCATATTTTATTAAGTTATAGAAATTCTCACGAAGATCTGTAGTAACACGATATGGCCAACAAGCTGGACAAAATCATTGATTATAACCCTATCTAAGAACGGTATTTTGAACAGACTGCAACCACGGGCAGCAAATGTTTTTGCAGAAAAACAGCCGGTTTTCGTGCTAGTCGCAGCACAATTGAACACATCTACTCAACGAAAAATACCCTCAGAATAATCAATGGCTATACCAAGTCTTTGTTGACTTTAAAAAGGCTTTTTACATGGTCTGGCATGAGATCCTATGGGCAACTACGCGAAAATATAAGATGTGGTGTCGATTTACCTACGTCATTGAGAAACTCTACACTCAGGCCCCCAGTTCAATCTTCCTTAATTAATGGGACAACTGGGGAATGGTTCCGCACGTCGAACGGTGTATGACAAGGATGTATTCTTTCACCGACCCTATTCAACGTTTTTCTTGAACGTATCATGTCCGAAGCTCTGGAGGATCACGTAGGTACTGTCAGTATGAATGGAGCTAGAACTTGCAAGTATATTCTCAAACCTTGACAATGTCGCTCAAAAGTTTGGAATGGAAATTAGTGCAGAGAAGCGTAAAATCATGGCCATCATCCCAGAGGGCCTAACAAGTTCGATTGTGATCAACAAGCCATTGCAAATTGTTAAACAGTTTAAATACCTGGGAGCGCTAATGGATGCGGAAAGTTCCAGAACTAAGATTCAGGCAAGAACAGCTATGACCATGGCTGCTCTGACCAAACTGAGGCCGCTATGTAGGGACAAAAGCATCAACCTAAAATCCAAGTTGAGTTTAATGTATGCACTTGTCATTTTAATGTACCTTTACGCGTGTGAAACTTGGACTCCGACAGAGGTTCTAGAACGAAGAATTTGTGCAATGAAGATGAGATGTCTGCGTCGAATTCTCGTCATTTCGTATCTAGACCACGTCACGAATAAGGCAGTTCGGGACATCGTTAAGAGAGAGGTCAGCCAATATAAAGATTTACTGATTATGGTAAAAGCACGCAAGCTCACATGGTATGTGCATGTTTCAAGATCGTCTGGGTTTGACCAAGACGATTCTGCAAGGTGTTGTGCCTAGGAGGCGTGAGAGAGAGAGGAGGCAGAAACATATATAGAAAGACAACATCAGATAATGGACGAGAATGTTCATAGCTAGAACAAATATCCTGGCACATACCCGAGTGGAGTGGTGGGAACTGGTTCAACAATCTGTAGTATTGGTGGCCCAATGACTTTTCAGGTTACAGGACTGATGATTTTATGAATATACCTATACAAATAAAAAAATATATAGAAACTCTCAACTGATGTCCTTCACATGACTATTGCAAATTAGATTATACAAATGTCTTCTAATAACTTGTCAACATATTTCCATTTTAAAGACAACTTTTGATAATTAGAGCATACAAATGTCTAAACATTTGAAAACAGATGCCATCTCAAAGACAACTTTTATGCATATGCTCATACAAGTGGATAAAGATTTGGAACAAATGCCCATTTTAAAGACAACTATTATTAATTTGGGTGTACAGATAGAGACAAAAAACTGCTGCAGGGAACAGTGCTGTAAAAAATGTATTTCAGTTCAGTAGTAATAAAGACTATTATTACCTCAATGAAGCCAGTCTTTGTACCCTGCTCTATCTCTGATTCATAATTATTAATTTGGGTGTACAGATAGAGAAAAAAAACTGCTGCAGTGAACAGTGCTGTAAAAAATGTATTTCAGTTCAGTAGTAATAAAGACTATTATTACCTCAATGAAGCCAGTCTTTGTACCCTGCTCTATCTCTGATTCATAATTATTAATTTGGTTTCTCTAGCTATATCCTGATTACCAATATTCTTGTTCTTTTTCAGGTCAGAAGCCAGGTAAAGCTCCAGGAGGTATTGCTCCTACATTCAAAGAAAAACCAAAAGTCATCCAAGACCCAAGTGGCAAGAATATTGTCATCGAGTGTCAATGTACAGCAAATCCAAAACCCAGTATCACTTGGTATAAAGGAACTTCTGCCCTTGTTGCCAGTTCTAGAGTTGTCCCTACCTTCACAGAAAATGGAAACGAGTACTCACTGAAGCTAGAAATCCTGGTATGATTTTCTTACAAGTACTGCTGTATTTTATTATTCTCTGGATCAAAATAATAAAATTGTAGATTACTTAGTTTTGCTATTTTTGGCCGATGATAGTCTTTACAAAAATGCTAAAAGTTATTATGTGAAGTTTGCTATTTTGGGAAATTCTCTAGGACGTTGTAATATTATTGCTTGTCCTCTTGTACATTCAACTAGGATTAGCAGTTAAGTGGCATTTCTTTGCATTTAAAAAAAATATGCATGAAACTAAATGGTTTTATTGTGGTATAATAGAACTTAGCTTTTAAATAATACATTTTGGTTAAACTCTTCAAAATTCCTAGTAGTTGACAACTGTCTTTGCAGGAAACATAACCTTGCTTCATGTCTATCAGTTTATTCAGGATTATCTCACACCAACTTACTGGTAGATGTAGCATTAGTCTGTGTCCTTAGCGTTCATCTCAGCATTTCCCATCTGTTTCATCATATAACTTAACATTTCTAATGCTCTATAAAATGATCAAGCTATCATGTCATGAAAACTGTCAATATAGGCTAATCATTAATTTAGATAAGCATCAAATCCTTACAAGTGCTGTTTAGTAATGTCTCTTCTGAATAATCTATTTAGCTTTATTTATGGTTTGCTTGGCAAAGTAAGAATGGTAAATTATATCTGTGAAAAATGTTGCGCTTTTCATGTCGAGACAAAATTCAAATCACTTTAATATTTTTCTTTTACATAGTCTGATGTAGTAGGAACATTTAATTATGTTGCATCTTTGATATAGACCAAACAAAATTGGTGGATGTAGATATTTGCAGATGCTGAGGTTGTGGATTCCTAAAAAAATTGTACTACAAACAAATTGTAGAAATTATAGCTATCTGAAAATGAAAAATTGTTATGGCAATGTTACAAATTGCTGTTGATGGTTTCTAACTCTGCTAGAACAGTTCACCTGTAGATTCCGTCCGTCTGTTGTATATATTCTTTGCATGAAGTAAAACATCTCCATTCTTAATCTAAATGCATCCTCCTCCTTGCGTTGCCATTGTTGTGTTTGATAAATGCTTTTTTATTCAATGATAGCTCTTGTGTTGTGCTTCTTTCCTGCCGCTTCTTTAACCTTGCCTTTTGATTCTATCCACTATTCCTCTGCACTGTTCAGTGCTCTAGATTCTGGAGTGTATTCTGTTATTTTTCTTTCTTAAAATTTGCTTAAGATGTCATCTGTCATCCATACTTGATTTTTCTTAAACTCTTTTATAGGATGAGTTTTATTTGCTGCTTGTATGCTCATTTTAAGACAGTATCATTTAGTGCTCACATTCTTTTCTCGATTTTCTCATATTTATTTTCTTCAATTTCTTCCAAACTGATCTTGAGTTAATGCATGCATTTGTAACATGGTAATATTAAATGGTTTAGCCCTCAACTTCAGCAGCATAATTCAATCGTTGTATGCTGAATATACACAAACATATTTTTCTATTTTCTTCTTTAACAAAAGTTATACACCTCATTCATGTCTAACACTTCTGAATGTATTTATGTATATTGGTCATTCCTCATATATTCTACATCTAATTGTCCTGCCTCTGCCACACCCAATACATAAAGTTGCCAGGGCTGGTCTCTTAAATTAAATTATCTGTCTTTCCTTTCTTGTTCAACATTTTAACAATCCAAGTTCTAATTTATAGGCTCCTTCTTCCAGTTTTTTAGGTGGTCTTTCTCAGAAAAATTTTTTTTATCAGAATTTGGAAAGCAAACATCATTATAGACCACGTGACTCACTAAAACCTCTTCTTTATTTATATGTACAGCAGATTTTGTTTCCGATGGACCAGGAAATGTCTGTACAACTGAATTTATTAATTTATTCTTTTGCGTTGGTCAGGTGACATCTTCTTTTGTATCTAATACATCTTTAATGTACCACATACTTTGCTGTTCCACTTCAGGAGTAATTGATGTTAACGTCTCATCTGCATTCCTCATCGTCTCAGATCCTGTGTACTAGGGATGCACATTCCTGGTAGCCATACATGAGGGGTTTCATGCAGCCATATTTTGTAGCTGCTTCCATAACCTTTGGCTGTTCCCAGCCCAGCTGCAAAGTATGCCAAAAGATTGACTGAGGAATAAAGGCCACATACTCTGGCAGCTGCTGCACAGTGTGCAGGCTAGGTTTTTATATTGTCCCAGATAGAAATGACAAATTTTTGTGGTTGAAGAGGTCTGTGTCTAGAACTGAATTATGAAGAAAACAGTTTTTAAAGTAATATTTGAAAGAATTTTTTATAACCAGATTTCCACTTTGTAATATATTTTTAAAACCTTTGAAATTATGTTTGATGCTAGCTACCATTTGATAATAGAAAACTTATTTTTTGTGGTTTCAAATACCAAAATCAATACTGTAAATCTCAATCTTGGTTTAAAAAAAAATAATATTTGTGTATTGTACAGACCACATTTGGTTCACAGGACTGCAATTAGACCATCCTGCTATAATTAGTCCTCACCAGTTTAAAAAATTGCCTTTTTTAAACAAGATATAATATATACTTAATTATATATTTAATTCACATTCATACAATTTTCATTTCAGAATTTTACCAAAGATGATGGAGGTCAGTACAAAGTAACAGCCAAAAATGATGCAGGAGAGGGAAATGCTAATATCTCTATAAACTTGGAAGGGTAGGTATCTTCTTCTTCTTCTGCGTACACAGTCAGACAGTAACCATTATTTTCTCGAAAAAAGCGGCGGTCATCCTGAGACTCTCGCCACTACCATACAGCTTGTCTTGCAGTTCCACTGGCAATGGCCACATCTGCTCTCTCTGATCCTCGTATGTCGGGCAGTTCTGCAGCAGATGTTCAGTGGTCATTTTACCAGTACCGCACGGGCATTCGTCGGTACACCCTATCTTCAGTTTGTTGAATAGGTGGTACCTCAGTCTGTTGTGGCCAGTGCGAAGTCTGAAGACAACGACCTGCTCTCTTCGGTTCAACTGGTAATAGGCATCGTTTTTTGTGTAACCAGTATGTTCGGTTTCCCATTTGGACATGTATCTGGCTTTGATAAGCCGTTTTGACTCTTCGTACGTCATACTGGTATCTGTTTGTGGTAGCCTTGCACCTTCTTTTGCCAGTCTGTCTGCCTCCTCGTTGCCTAGGATGTTGCAGTGTGACGGAACCCACTGTACCACCACCGGAAGGGTAGGTATAACAATCATGTGTTTTTTCCTTAGTTTTCTCTATATAGAATTCCAAAAGCAGAATAATTTTCTTTTAACTGTTTATCTGTGCCTTGATATGTAAAAATATCGCGAAGTTACATTTTATAGCAGTCTGTCCTACAGGTGACATGTTAATTAAATCAAGCAGAAATGCAAGCTAGGTCTGGCATAACTCAAGACAATGACACTCACCCTCGGGGGAGGCGGCTCACCCTGGGGGCCACTCTTCCCCTTCCCCTTCACTCTCTTCTTACCTCACTCTGTTTCATTTGACTCTGTCCTACAGTCACACTCTTGCACAACTTTCACACGCGCCCTCATGGTGAGGCCCGTCCATTGCACTTTGGTTGGGCTAGCTTCTGAGGGCGCACAAACCTAGCATTGGTACATACAGACGCACACATGCATCCAAGCACTGGTTTATGCGTCCTGATATCGCCCAATGGACTACAGTCTGGGGTGGAAAATGGCGCGTCTCCGCCAGTAGAAACTAGTGCGGCAAACATCTTAGCCAAAAAAAAAAAAAAAGAATGGAACAGCAATTGCTTTTCCGCCTTTAGCATCAGTTGGTCTAATTAATAATGATGAACATTCAAATATATTGAAGAAATGTTGATGCTCTCTTACATTTGTGGAGACATTGAGCAAGTACAATGTCAGTAGAGACTTTGAGCAAATACAATGTCAGTGTAGACATTGAGTGTATAGACATTGAGCAAGTACAATATCAGTAGAGACTTTGAGCAAATACAATGTCAGTGTAGACATTGAGCAAGTACAATATCAGTAGAGACTTTGAGCAAATACAATGTCAGTGTAGACATTGAGTGTATAGACATTGAGCAAGTACAATATCAGTAGAGACTTTGAGCAAATACAATGTCAGTGTAGACATTGAGTGTATAGACATTGAGCAAATACAATATCAGTAGAGACTTTGAGCAAATACAATGTCAGTGTAGACATTGAGTGTATAGACATTGAGCAAGTACAATATCAGTAGAGACTTTGAGCAAATACAATGTCAGTGTAGACATTGAGTGTATAGACATTGAGCAAGTACAATATCAGTAGAGACTTTGAGCAAATACAATGTCAGTGTAGACATTGAGTGTATAGACATTGAGTAACTACAATGTCAGTGGAGACTGAGCAAATACAATGTCAGTGGAGACATTGAGTAAGTACGATGTCAGTGGAAATGTTGAACAAGTACAATGTCAGTTGAGACTTTGAGCAAATACAATGTCAGTAGAGATATTTGGTAAGTATATCTATATATTAATATTTTAACATCACTGAAATCTGTTTAAAGAACAAAAAGAAATTGTTATTAGTCATTGTTATTTAGTTAATTAGTTATTACATTGAAGCACATGACAAAACATAAGGACAATGGACATAACATGTAATATAACAGAACACTTCAACAATATTGCAATATATTCTTCCAATTAAAACAACCAATAATGACAGAGAAACAGCGAAATGAAATGAATTTTATATAAATAACAGGTCAGTTAACATTTTAACGGTGGTATACCCCTCTTAGTTGAACTTATTTTCTCTTGATCTGCCCTTGTCTATCATACATCTATTGATTTTGTGTCACCTAAATTCATGTTATTGTAGATGCTAAATTGTTTCTTGCTGTAAATGCTGATCCATGAAAAATAAATCTTACCTTGCCATGAAGTTACAATCAATACTCACTTTTCTCAGGAGTTTGATTTCTAGAAAATCCAGTGACAAGTTAAGTTAATTTTTAACTTAGTCTGATTTCTTATACATACCTCTTGTTAAATTTGTACTTTTCAGACCGAAGGAACCACCACCAGTCCTTGAAGGAAAGCCAATCATTCGCATGAATGATAATGGTACTATGATCACTGTTGAACAAGGAGTACAGTGTGCAGTTCAACCCACAACAACATGGTATTTTGGAAACCAGCCATTAAAGGCTGATGGGCGATTTAAGATGAACTTGCCTCAGGAGAAAGGAATATATCGTCCAAATTTACAGATAACCAACGTGAGTGTTTCTTTTTGATAATTTACTTTCTACTAACAGATAAACTGAGATATTTGGGATATGTGAGAACAATAAAAAATAGAGCTGGAGAAAGTTGAAACAAAATATATGGAAGGTGCTAGATGAAGACAATGGGAAAAAAATATGAAAAAAAACTTGTAAAAGTTGATTAAGGTTGAGTTTAATCTAAATTTTAAAATGCGTATGGTCAGATAACGCACCGAGACGAGAACACAAACAAAACCTACGTTACAACCAATAGGCCTGACGACAATCATTTCACAGAAAATAGTCTTAAGTCTGAATCTAAAAGATTTTAGGAAACACTGAATCATATTATTTTCCTAAGAATTTGGTATTGATAAGCCCATCTAGCTTTGCCGTTTATGTCTCTCTCTTCTGGTATAGTGTGTTATGTTATTCTTACATAATGATGGATGTTATTAATACCAGTGTTTAGTAATAACAAGGTATATGTGGAAACAGAAATACTTTTGTTACAGGTTTCCTAAATAATAAAACGCAAAGGTAATAAAGTCTTAGAGAACATGGAAGAAACAATTGAAATTAGAAGATATAAGGATGGGTGTATTTGAAATAACAAGCAAAACCATCTACTGATTGGTGCTGTGTTGAAGAAATTGTGACTATTTAAATCTATTATGATTACTTCAAAATGAAAAATTAGTAGTTACAATTTTTTTTAAATAATTCATAAAGCTCTATTAGTATTTGTTTAGAATTCTACCTGCTCACCAACATTTTTTATTACTGTGCACTTTTGCTTTATTTTCGGTCATTGAGTTCCATTTATTTAATTATCTATTGTACTTAGTTTTATGTATATTGTTTTGCTATAAGACAGTCATTAAGTGACAGCAATTTTATTATAACGTGCATGGAAAAGTATGTACAATGGAAAATCTTATTTCAGGACACAGAATTGCTCTTTAGCAATACTCTTTGTAGGGATTCTGCCGATCGAGCAGTATGCGCATGCTCAATATAATGTACAACGTGGTCTTCACTGTTGACTTGACTGTGAAAGAACAAAGGAGATTTATTTGTTTTTTGTGGTCAGAGTGTGTGAAACTTTCTGAAATCTACAGAGGAATTAAGGTTCAGCATGGAGACAGTTGTTTGAGTCAGAGGAGAGTGTATGAATGGATAGAAAGATTTCAAAACTGAAGTTAAAGCATAATTGTTGGGAGACCAGCAACCGTGGCAACTGACACAGTGAAACAGCAGATTAACCAGCTACTCCGTGGCTAAAGGTGAGTCACTATTGATGAAATAGCAATAAATTTAAACATGAGTCATGACGCTGCGCACAAAATTGTTCATGATGACCTTGGTTATAGGAACGTGTGTAGCAGATGAGTCTCAAGGCAGCTGACTATGTGAAAGGTAATGAAGGCAGCTCAAAATTGGTTGAAGTTCACACCAAAAGACCTTTTTCTAGAGGACGTCTACAAGCTAGTGGACATCTGGATAAAGTTTGTTGCCAGGCATGGGGACTAAATTGAAAAATAATACACATACAATTTCTGATTCACACTCTTGTAATAATGGTATTGATAAAATTGCTGTTACTTAATGACTGTCCCTTTATTTGTAAATGCTTTCACACATAATACCTTATTTCTAGAGGAGAGTGTCAAATGTTAAGCTTTTTTTTTCTTTGAAAAGTTTTCAGAGAAAGACTCAGGAACATATAAACTTGTCATCAAAACTGCTGGGGGAGAAGCAACATCTACAGCCTCAGTTAATGTGTCAGGTAAGAAGAAAACATTGTTAAGACATCCATAATTTTATAAATTGTATTCTTTGTTCTTCTTCTTCATTAGTTCTGGAACTTAAAAGCCCTGAAAAAGGCTATCTAAGTAGCAGGATGTTGCTCAGATAACGGAATGCATTGTCTTGTAGTTTACAGCTTGACTGCAATATTTGCACCTTTCCGGGGAAAAAAAAATTAGACTTTAACTAGCATTTTTGAGTACCGGGTTAGCCTTCCCTCTTTTATCATTTCTCCTTGACCAGTTTGCCCTGTTGCGCCCGATTAACTAGAATCACCAAGTGGAGGTGTAGAAGGGGCTTTACAGGTTTGGGTTGCTGGCCCTGACGCTAACAGTCAGCTTTGGGTTGCTGACAGCTACAGCTTATCCACTGCTCAGAATCTTGAACCCCATATATTGAATTCATTGAGCAACAGAAAATATCTTGACTATGGTCATCTTTGTTTTGATATTTTGTACACAGAAAATCGCAGTTAGAAACTTACTTTTCTTATCTTTTAAAACCTTTAAAACCATAGACAAACATAATATTTCTTGATATCAACCAGTTCTTTCAAATTTTTTGTTTTGAGAAAAGGGTATACATTCATCAACAGACTTCTTCATTAACAAATTTTTTGCCTAGTTTTGTTCTACCTCTTCTTCTTTCTCTACTTCTCTTTCATATGCTTTCAGATGGCAACTTGGAAGAAATATATATAATATTTATAAAAATTAGTTCATTATAATTATCACATGGTAATAATGAACACGAATACCTGTATTACGGTGAAATCAACTATTTACAAATACCCATATTGGGATAAAATCAACTATATATAAATACTTGTATTTGGGTAATATCAGCTGTATATAAATGCTGGAATTGCAGTGAAATCAACTAAATATAAATACTTGCATTGCAATGAAATTGTGACAGTTCCAGCTGGGGAATAGGCGTTTAGGGCAGGGGAGATTGAGCTGACGACTCTAAGAACAAAGGTTGCCCGAATTCGTGCCAAGGTCAATCACTGGTTCGACACTAGGTCGACAAAGGCAACGAGGGCTTTAGGTGGAAGACTTTGTCTGGTATAAGGGTGGGGGTTTTGAGCTGACCACTCGTGTTCATAATTGGCATAGATGGGTGTTGTTGACAGTTTGGTGCTGCCACGACCGGCTACGACATTTAGAGTGACAGTGATTCGTTTATAGTCAACCAGTGACAGTTGGTTGGGAGTGTTTCCAGATTGAAATGATGGGTAGGTCAAACAACCAATAGAAGCCAATTGGACAGCCATGTTGTTGAGTGAGACTATAAAATACTCTGAAGGTTAAAACTCGGTTGACTGGCTAGGAGAAAGCCTGAGAGTGAGTCTGGAAGTGAGTGAGTTTGCAGGGTGACTGGATCATCATACACCTTGAGTTGACCAGTCGCACTCAATAGGTGTTTATGATGGACACCCTGTAAACAGTAAGAGATCTGAATGTGTGTAGTAAGTTCAGGACACCTAGTGAACGATGCGTGATCTAATTACATATGAATGTACAGATTTCCGTGATTATGTGAAGTATTTGTGAAGGCACAGATCGCCTGATTGTAAGTGATCTTATCACATGTGGATGTACAGATTAGTCTGAGTATGTGGAGTGATCTATGTAATCTGATTGTGAGGACGAGTTTGTTGATTATGTTCGAGTGTACAGATTCATCTGAGAACATAATCTGATCGCAAGGACGAGTTTGTGATGGTGTGATTAGGTGGAGAAGAAAGACGGTGAGCTAACTGGAGTCATCAAGTTGTGGCTAGAATATTTCTTGAGGGTGGAAAGTTTTATTATTGCAGGTTTAGACATAGAGTTTGGGTTGACAGGTAGTTTGGGGGAATCATCAAAAACTAGTTCTTAAAACCTCCAATTATAGTTCAATATATATATTATGATTATTTAGTTTAGATGTACTTTGCTTTTTGTTGATACTGTGCAACGAATAAATAATATTGTTTTGTTTTAACAATTACTGAATGATAATGTTTTGTTTTATAGTCAGGATAGTGTTTACTGTGTGAAGTCGTGTCGGTGTGTAGATAGATACATGTTGTAACTCTTTAGATAAGTAAACTACTCAGCTGAATCTGGACTCTACCACAAAATCAGCTGTCTATAAATACATGTATTACTGTGAAATCAACTATTTATAAATACAAATAATGTTACTTTCACTGTTACTTTAAATTTATTTTACTTGATCTAAACACATGAGTTAATTTGATTTCATATTTAGGAATACTTGTGTTGTCTTTGTTCTTATTTTCCAAGTTCAATAATTTGGTAACTTCATTTACAGGTGGTTTAATGAAATTGAGTGGTCTTCATTTAATTATAGATATGCATTGCAGTAAAACAGAATGTACCAAAGTTATTAGAAATGAAAAATAAATAAATGATGTTTAAATTTGAGCATTACTTCACGTTTGTTTGGTAACAATATGGTTTGTAATAAATATTGCAAGGTCAGTAAATTCAGGTCATCTGTAAACTGGTGAGGTCGTTGGGACACACATGAAGACATCACCAAAACTCCAAGCATCCCTCTCTGTTAGTGGCCGCAGCCTGTGCCTCCTCTAGTCAGAGCTTGGTTCATTCTTTTTTGTTGTCTTCCCACCTCTTTTTGGGACGACCTCTCCGTCTGCCTGCATTTTTCCGTATTTGCAAGACCATTTGATCTTGATATGTGCCCATACCAAGCGATTTTCATTCTTTTGACAGTTGTCAAGAGGTCTTCAAAAGGGTCTATTGCCTGTTGAAATTCTTTCTCTTGTATTGTAAGAACAGGTCATAAATAACAGAATAATATTTCAGTAGAAACAAAGTTTCAGGTTTTGATTCAATTTATTTTGATACATTGCAGCTCTAAAGCCAAAAACCAAGGGTGAGGCAGCAAAGATTACACAAAAACTTGCACCCAAGGTTTGTAAATGTTGTATTTCATTTCTTGTTTTCATTTTGTTGTTGTTCATCTTCTTCTCCATCTTATTCTCTTCAAACATTTTTTTCTGCATTGATTGCTCATTTAGACTGGGGCTCCAGATTCTTCAATATTATTTTCAAGGTCTCAATACCGCCTTATAGTTCTCCTAGATGGGAGAAGGCCACATTCACCCTCTCAGATCTGTGTGTTGCGGGCAGTCTTGAAGTACGTGTGTTGCTGTTGTATCTGGTCTGCCAGGGGAGGTTGCCGAATGGATTGAAAATTGATTAACGGGAAGAAGGCAGAGAGTGTGCATAAATAAGGAGTACTCTGAAGGGTGTGAAGTAAAAAGGGGAGTGCCACAGGGCTCGCTTTTGGTACCAATATTGTTCTTGATATATATAAACAATTTGGACATTGATATAGAATCCATGATCTAAAAATTTGCGGACGACACAAAACTATGTAGGTCTGTCTCGTCTATAGCAGAGTTAGATATATTGAGGTCAGATTTAGATAAAATTCGAGACTGGTCTGTGAGATGGCAAATGGAGTTTAATATAGATAAATGTACAGTCATCCACATAGGTGGATCCAATATGAAACATAATTACAGAATGGGCGAGAACAATATTAGAATGATAGATAAGGAAAGGGACCTAGGGGTTATAATAGAGCATACAGGTAAAGTGAGTAAACAAGTCCAGGTAGCAGTGAATAAGGCAAATGCAATGTTAGATATGATTAAAAAGAAATATTAAACAAAGGAATAAGGAGGTGATAGTCAAACTGTATAAAGCATTAGTTAGACCTAGATTGGAGTACTGTGTACAGGTGTGGAGTCCTTATCGTAGAGGAGATATAAACATGCTGGAAATGATGCAAAGAAGAGCAACAAAACGGATAGTGGGATTCCAGAATTACAATAATGAGGAAAGACTCAGAAAAGCCAGCCTACTGTGCCTTGAAAAGAGAAGAATTCAAGGTGATTTAATACAGGTTTATAAGATAATCACAGGAAATGTTAAATTAGACTATAACAAGCTTTTCAAAATGCAACCACCAACGAGAACAAGATAGCACAGACACAAATTAACTAAAGAAAGGTCCAGATTGGATATTAGGAAATGATTTTTTTAGTCAGAGAGTGGTGAATGCTTAGAATACATTGCCCAGGAGGTAGTGGAGCCAGAGACATTTATGCATTTAAGAACAGATTGGATGTGCATAGCTTTTAGAGTAGGGTAAGTCAAATGTAAGTGGTTGTCTACATACTGTGATAAGTCTTCTAAACCAGTATAAAAAACGTTAAGTTTAAGTTAAGCCACAGTAATATAAACTGGTGGTACCTATCTTGAATTTGGTGAACAGATGATGTCTCCTTCTGCTGTAGCCAGTTCAGAGACAAAGTATGATAACCTGGTATTTTCTGGACAGTTGGTAGTATCTGTCATCTGTGTGGTGTTTTGGGTGTTCTTTCTGCAACTTTACATTGTTTTGCCCTTTTTTTTATGACTTTTGCTTCTTCATAGCTGATCAGGAATTTTGTCTGTATCAGTTTTGCTCCGTTTTTGACTAGACTGTTGGTCCCCTTATTTCCCTTAATGTTATAGTGTGACGGTATCCACTAAATCACTTATTTCTGGAACCTCTTCTACATCAGTTCTTGTTTTCTTTATTTTCTTTTTTGTGTGTAAAATTTGTTCTGTATGTTATAAGTTTCTATTCACATGATTTTCCATCCTCTTTTCACGGATTCCACCTACCTTGATGAAAAAGAAGCAAGATTGAGAATGTACAGCCCATGGTAAATAGCAATAACTAATTAATTGTTATATGATTCCTTAAAGTTCTGATTTCTGTTCTATTCTGTCAAGAACAGACATTACTTCACTCAGGTAAACCAACAGGTGCTCTGTGTTACTCCAGAAAGGGGGAAGAGCATGGATATTGATGGTTCTTGTAGGTTTCTGGATGTAATCCTTTCACTCATGCTTCTTATCTGACATTGAACCACTGCTGATTTGTGCAACTTTACAGTAAACTTGTCCTATAATGTTCAATGTAAACTTTTGTAAGAATTAGGTATCTGACACAGTTATTATCTGTGTCAAAGAGGTCTGCGATAGCAATCTTAAGCTGAGGTCACTGTAAAAGGCACTTAAGAAGTTGGTTATGTGTGATCTTAGCTTCTGTCTTTCTTCCTCATGGAGTGTTTCATGCATGAACACATTCCATTATTTTTCCTATTTTCTTATGGCATCCTAATTAAGTAATTCAAATTACTACAAAATTGCCAGTGCATGTACTTGTAAGTGATTTGATTGTCGATTCTGGGATCATATCAATGTGCTGACCAGCCACACTTCTGGCCCTATTCATCAGATGAAGCTAACAAGAGAAAATAAGAATATGAACTGTATAATACACATTAGACTTTTTTCTTGTTTTTAGTGATAGAATTTAATGTAAAGTTGCAAGATGCAGTGGTGACCATATACTAACCTTTTCCACATGAGGAAAATGCTACTCATAATTAGATGGCAGAACAAGCTACTTAGCTCTAAAGTCATCAACAGGTTAGGCATGTTGAGTATTGATACATTTCTGCAAAGAGCCTAGATTATATGGACGGAACATGTTGTTTGCATGCCAGAGGAGACCCCCCCCCCCCCCCCACCCCCCCACCCCACCCCCCAAGTAGTAGCTGTACAATGAGCTCAGAGCAGGCAGATGCTCATCATATAGTCAGAAGAAACACTACAGTGACTCCTTCATAATCTCTCTGAGGAGCTTCAACATTGATTATCACATTGAAGATGCTTGCACATAACGATTCTGTCTGGCGCACTAACATCAAGGTGCTCAGATTGTGGAGCGGAATATCATCTCTGAGAAAGTGAATTGCCCAAAAGAACAAAACACACAATGACTCCCACAATAAACTCTTTAAATATGTGTACAGAGTAGCAGTTTGCCATTTCAGGATTTAAATTTTGTTTCAGGAAATCAAATTGTCCAGCACAAGTATAACGCTTTTTGTCATCTTCGCTTCTGATGGACAACTATTTTTTTTATGGACTGAAAATGAAATAATAAGAAGATTAACTAAATAATACACATTATACTTTTGTCTTGCTGTTAGTGATAGAAGGTTCATGTAAGGTAGCCAGCTACTGTGGTGTAAAAATGAGAAAAGAAGAAAACAAAGATAAACTCTTTCAAACACATTATGCTTTTTGTTCTTTTTCAGATTGTGAGTGATGGGGATCAGGTAGAATTTGTTGCAAAAGTATCAGGCACTGAACCGATAGAAGTGAACTGGACAAAAAATAAAAAGCCACTTAAGAATGGTGATGTGTATGATATCTCTTATGACAAAGGCACAGCCAAGTTGAACATTTCGGAAGTTTTCCCTGAGGATTCTGGAGAGTACTCTGTTGAAGTGAAAAATCAATGGGGATCATCGTCTTCTTCTGCTAACCTTCAGGTTAAAGGTCAGTGTTATGTACTTTCAAGTCTTAGTCATAGTTGACCTTAGTTTACATGTTTTCTTCAGTTCTTTTGTGTCTCTATACAGTGTGTTGACCATCGAAAAAAACGATGGTAATAGTTGCGTCTGCAATTCTGACAATGATGGACAATCCAGTAGATTATGTTTTACTGTCTCATCTGATCCATCATAGCAGCTGCAGTATGGTGTATGGTCAATGGTCACTCTGTGTAAATGTTTGTTCAATGGCACATGCCTTGCTCACAGCCTGAAAATTGTGCTCTGGTCTCTTCGGCTCAAATTATGATGCTATCTTTAGGATTTGGTTTAGACATGTTTGCATACATACTCATCATCACATCAAAACTAACAATGGCAGAACGTGAAAAAAAAAGTTTGATATATATATAATCAGCAGTTGTTCTGCCTTGCTATTTAAAATTCTTAAATTTCTTGACTGAAATTAAATTAAATTTTACATGAAAACTGAAACATATATATGTACTAGTGCTGTAACTTAACTTATGTCAAGGATTGGACATTTTTCACTGTAATTTTTAAAGGATTTGTTCTATCCATGAGTGCCTGATTAGTATAATGATACGACAGTCTCTTTTCACTGCAAAAGTACTGGGTTAAACTCCAGTTACTGGTATGGCAAGGGAAAGGAGTGGAGGACATCAGAGAACATGGCGTCGACTTTGCCGTTAAAACTGGTATGCTTTTATCAACTGCGCTGCAATTGGGTACATGGCTCACTGTTTGTGCAGGAAAAGTAATGAGGAAGGGAGCTGTCCACTCTATCTCATATACAAGCTGCGACCTCATGCACTGAAGTCTCTAACATTTCATCCAGGACAGCAGTGTATGTTATAGGACTACCTTCATCTTTTACCCATAATACTATTTGTTTGAACTTGTTTGCTGTTTTTATTTGATCTGTTTTCATCTTTGTTGATTTCATTTTTTTTGTTTTCATGTTTTCTGTTTTAATTTGTGCTGTTCTCATATTTGCTGTTTTAATTTGTGCTGATTTTATTTGTACTGTTCTCATGTTTACTGTTTTAATTAATGTACGCTGTTTTCATGTTTGCTGTTTTGATTTGGGCTGATTTAATTTGTGCTGTTCTCATGTTTGCTTTTTAATCTATGCTGTTCTAAATTGGGCTGTTTTAATGTTTGCTGTTTTAAATTGTGCTGTTTTAATTTGTCCAGTCTTTGATAAGGCCTTTATAGTTCAGAGCATCAGCACATGTCTGCTACTGTAGCCAATGTAAACTGCATTTTAACCTTTTGTGTATTTAAGATATTATTGGTATAGATTTTTACTACAATCATTTCTATATTCTTACATATCCTCCAGATCTCCCAGAAGAAAAACTGCAAAATGATAAGAGCAAAGTGGAAACTAAATCTCAGAAAAAGGAAGAAAATAAACCTGACCCCAAAACTCAGAAACAAGAAGAAACAAAGTTGGAAACGACAAGTCAGTCAAAACAAGTAAGTGAAATGGATGTTATTTGAAGCTTCTCGTAAAGAGTTAACTCTTGGTGATGCTTCTTTGATAATGAGCTGCACTGGTTTTTCTTAATCCTGAGGTGTGCTTGAGAAGGTGAACTGTGGTCCTCCTGATTTAGTGAATGTAATACAAGGCTTTTCAGGAAACTCTGCACTACAGGGATTACAGTGTTGACCCCTACCTTGTTGACCAGACTGTTGTGACACAGCCTGTTTCTAGAAGCAAATGAGGACATGACGTGGGGTCTTGAACCATATGTTTCTCCTGACCCTGATTGCTCTTCAATTCCATAAAGGATGTAAGAACTCAGTAAAATGGCATAACTTTAATAGATAATAATCTGTGGTGTGCTTACTTTTACAATGACATAGCAACCCTAGTGTTGTTGAGGTGGGAAATATGTGTGATAGAGATGAGAACAGGACCACTGTCACACTGAGAGCACAATATGAGAGTTGACTAGCAGTGTTCAGACCACTGCCATACTGACAGCACATTATGAGAGTCCACTAATAATCATAGCTGTCCATTGCAAGCAATGATGACAACAGCAGTCAGACATGTTGTGCTGCCTCACTAGTGAGTTCAAATTGACTGTACAGTCCAATTGTGGCATGGAAAATTCTTCCACATACGTAGCATTTAATGTCAGAATTGGACATGTGAGGATCAGTTGTTTTGGCTTTACGCAAAGTGCGTTTTTTCTGTGCATCGGAGATCCGACGCTCCTCAGCAATGGAGGTGTCTCTGATGGTGGTTCTACACCATGGCTTGCGTTCCTATGAAAGACATTCCCATGCGTTTGCATCGATCAATGCTGAAGTGTGTCAGAGATACTTTGAGGGAGTCTTTGAAGCACTTCTTTTAGCCACCAATTTGACGCAGGCCATCTTTCAGCTCACCATACATTAGTTGTTTTGGGATGCGGTTGTCTAGCATACGCAATACGTGGCCAGCCCACCTGATCTGGGTCTTCTACAACAGTGTGCGGATGCTCTGCATTTTTGCCTTCATGAGGATCTCGATGTCTGGTACCCTATCCTGCCACTTTATTTTGAACAATCTACGGAGGCACCTTGTATGGAAATGGTTTATTTTCCTAGCATGCTTGCTGTCTCACTGGCATACTGAAGGGTGTGGAGCACTGCAGCTTGGTAGATTTTGAGTATTGTATCAAGCCTCTGATTCCAGGCACTGTTGCGCAGCCTCCCAAAGGCAGCATTGTATTTAGAAATTCTGTTACTGACCTCGCAACCAATAGTAGTTTCCCTTGAAAGAGTGCTACCAAGGTGCGTTAAACTGTCTACTGATTCGAGATTCTCGTTCTGGTCTTATACTGGTCGTAACGTACGTTTCGTTTCCGATTTGTCCAGGTGTAGTTTCTGAACCATTACTTGCATGTTTTTTTTTATCACTGTTGCATTTTGGTTTATTAATTTTTACATAGAAATAAAAATCAAAAGCTAATTTTCCCTTCTTCAACCCCAGTAATATGTGGTGTTTTATTTCATTGTACATTATGACAGACAATTACAGGTCCAAATTGGCTTATTTAGTCATCTTCAAACTCATGTGAACAGTGAATGTTAACAAAGTGATCCCAATCGATTACGATGGATGAACAACAACAGTTCTTAAAATAAACTCTTTCTTAAAATAACTGTCTTAAAATAAGACAGTGAACACAAGTTATAGTAACAAATTTTCATTGATAACAAGAGCTGATGAAAAAGTACACACGATGAGAAATATTTTACAAAAACTGGTAGTAACTATGTGCAAACTAACAAATTTCAAGATGGATGAGGCATACCCTCAACATTAGATTTGACAGGAAATGGGAGGCCAAACAACACCTGTCAAAGAACAGTGGCATTGGAAACCAATGCACATGAGTGTCAGGGGTGGAATTCTAGAAGATACCCAAAATACGAATCTGTAGGAAATGGCTGTTACAGCCATTTTCAGAATTTAAAAGGAAAAGTGAAGTTGTTGTTGAACGCTTACAATGAGTAGGATTACGCTTTTGTACACCCTAAAAAGGACATTAAGTGGTGGGTTGTCATAACTTTCTTCACATCCTGAGCATGGTAAAGGTGGACCGGGGTCCTCCAGGCGGTTGTGCAATGTGCTATGCTTAGCTTCATCTGCGTGTTGCTCACTACTACGAGAATCAGGTCAATCACTCACCTTGTTAGCCAGGCTTCCATATAAACCGCCCATTTCCAGAGAGGACTACGAGGAAGTCGAGGTGAGTGTCTTGGCCAGTATATTTTAACTGATCCTGACTAACATGTCTGATTAATATGTTGTGCCTGACCAGACGTTAGTCTTCCTTCCCGAAAGTGATGTGAGTGCAAACTAATGTTCTTTCCTGTGTGGTTGTAATCTTTTATTATTAATAACAAAATTATTTCTCAATTTCAGAAACAAGATACACGTAAGTTTGTTTGATAGTTTGGAGTAGAGTGTTTCGGTTGAGTAGTAGTAATGTTTATGATGTAGCATTCGTCCATATTTCATGCTCCCTCAGGAAGAGTGTCAGAAACGGGAACTATGTTAGTAGAACAGATGAATCTTGGTGTTTACAGAACAGATGAATCTTGGTGTTTACTCTTGTTTGTGATCTGAAACTGGTGGAATGTCACTTTCAGTAGTTTCTCTTAGTCTCGCATTTTTACTATGCTCTATTTCTGTTTGAAAACTTTTCTGTGTTTGAATCAGAAAAAAAACTGCATGAAAAATGTCAGATTTGGCAAAAAAACAAATAGACTTATCACCAATCTTAGTTTAATCAAAGCAGTGATCTGGAACTTCATGAAAGTGAAGCTCTTTCTGGTTGTTGGAATACACAAAAGTCTAAATGTGAAGCTGTTGATGGTGTATGTTTTTTATGAATTTATATTAGATCAGGGGTTTCAAACTCAAATCCCTTCGGCTGTATTAGAACAGGTTTGATGGCCCAAGGGTTATACCAGAGGAAATATAACTGTTCTCACTTCTGTTGCCTAAACTTTATCTTTAGACATTTCTGTTCTATAAGACTTTATTATCTTGTGAGATCCTGTTCTTTTTTATTTTTCCCATTTTCAATTAGGACTACAAGCTGCCTGGAATTTTTCATTGTTTCAAATTAAAAATTGTGTATCAACAGAATATTCATCAAAAGAGCTGTCATCTATTGCAGTCTATAGTAAAATGAGCATATTTATAATAGAACCAAGGTATTTAGAAACAATATGGTAACTAGTTGTTATATACACTGGGTGAATTTAATTAATTAATTATCAATAGTTGCTAATCCCAAGAGACACACGTTACAATTGCTACATTATAATAATTATATTTATTATCAATTTTTATAAGTAGTTCCTCTGATGAAAACATGTTTTAGAGCTCCTGGGACTACTTTTAATTTATTTTAAAATTGAAACTGAATATAAAATAAAAAGACATTCCTCAAAACTAAATTATAGCTAATGTTACACAAAAAACCAATATCAGACCTGTTCCCAAATTGGACACAATTATTTGTATTTATGCATGAAAATATTTCTATAGCATTTCCTTTTTCTTTCCAAGTGGAACTAGCTGTCCAGTGAAGAATTATTCAATTTTCAGCAATTCTTGATTGTTAAATGATAACCAATAATTGATAGACACATTGATGCCACTGATTCTGCATGGTTTGTTCATAAATATTCCAGAACATGATTAGAAAGACAGCTGCATTATATCCTCCTGTCTTGCTGATTGATCAATCTGGAAATCTTTGAAGGTCACAAATTTTGTTGACATTAGTTGTGAACATCTGAATCCATTAGTTCTTCACAAATATTTACAACATCTTTAGGTGGAACAGAAGTGAGAGCTCGTAATTCCCAAGGAAGACAGACAAATCTTGTATTTGATCTGTAATGTATCATGAGTTCGTGCAATCTCATGAATACACCATCCATTTATTATTGTATCCATCTTAACTTAATTGCATTAAAGTTGTTGGCTCTATTTTAAGGAAAACTGAATGGTACTGAGCAAAGCTTGAGACACAAGCCACCAGTTTAATGATGAAATTATGTACATTAATTTGGAAACGAAGTAGAAGAAAAGGAACCTTAATTTTCTGTCATTTTTATTGCGTCCTCGCTCTACTGAACATTTGCTCTTTTTTTATCGGTGCATGTTGAACATAATTATTTGTAACTTAATCTTGGATTTTATTGGTATTTAAGTTTTACTATGACATTATTTATAAAAATTTTTTAGATTTTCAGCTTTTATATAATGACCCAAATTTTTAAAAAATCATTTACTATCACTTATTTTGCTTTTAGACCAATGTGTCATTACAGTCTACAGGATGTGGCTAGGTTGTCCACAAGTTTGAGACACTAAACAGGCACTACATTGAGCATAATGTGGAATTTTTTTAAACTTTTTAAATGTGTGTGTTAAAACAGAATAAAGACAAAATAAGGTTTAATAGAAACAATCATTTACAATAAGTCGTGTTCAGTTCAATTTGGTACTTGCATATAAATTCTGCTTTTTTAAGCAGGCAATTCATACTGTAGACTTGAGTGAAAGTGTGTAGCCATGTCAAGTGTGATGTCTAATCTTTGGTTTGGAGTTGTAGTGCTTGTTTTGAGACTAGAAATCGGGTTAGATCATATACAGTGTCAAACATGTTTTGTTTTTTTTTAATGTCAAAAGCTAGACACTGTTCTTTTGCTCTTCATTTCAAAAAATGTTTTTTTACAGTCTATCCTAATAGGTTAGATTGCAGTTGTTTGCCTTTATTGTGCTGTATTTTGATGTGTGTCTGTAGAATAGTTTGTATAACACAATTGCTAAATGTTTCTTTCTATCTCCATTTTCTTTCTTTCTCCATCCGTTTCCTCAAATCTCATCTTTCATGCAGAACCAGTGGAAGAAATAATGGAGAGTAAAACTAATCTTAAGCAAGAAGCCTCCAAAAAACCAGAACTCAGTAAGAAGCCAGAAGAGACAAAGAAAGCTGTGAAAGAACCACCTACTCAAAAGAAAGGAGAGCCTAAGATAGCTACTCCTCCGTCTATTGTTGTGGAAGATGAAGAATCAGTAAAACGCAAAGTAACCCTTGGTAAAAAACAGGGAGGTAAACAATTTAAGAAGGGGCCTCAACCCAAAGATGATACAGATTCAGATGAAGATTCTATTTCAAAGCCTAGGAGTCCAAAACCTAAAGGTGGGAAAGTATATGTCAAGAAACCTACCACAATTCTTGAAGAACTGGAAGAAGGTATGTATTTTATGAGTATTGGTTGTTGTTTTCTGTGCATGATGTATAAGTACTTGACCTGCTTGATCTTATGCATGCACCTGAGAGATCACTTGAGCTATAGAATTTGCAAACATTAGTCTGTGCCTACTTGTTAATGTAAAGATCACCAATTTTTATCCTATTTGGTTAATTTCTTCCATAAGTTTAGTGGCAAAATATCTGCATATACTTTAAAGTATCTTTCAAGCATAAGTTTCTTCTTGACTTTATATATATATATAGAATGCACACAATGGTATCATTTTACCTGTCTTTTCTGTAGCAACATGTGGCTACACTTGCCCCCTTCCCAACATTCCTATATTGGACTGTCTTCCTCAGCTCCGCCCATTTGACTCGCATATGTTTTATCTGTCACAGTTCTTTGGCAGGGATCCTTCCGCCTTCTCTCTCTTCTCTTTTAATTCCAATGTAGCTCACACATAGTTGACATTTTCCTGAGGGTTCACC
The DNA here is from genome assembly GCA_036924085.1 of Ariolimax columbianus. Classification (NCBI taxonomy): domain Eukaryota; kingdom Metazoa; phylum Mollusca; class Gastropoda; order Stylommatophora; family Arionidae; genus Ariolimax; species Ariolimax columbianus. Next base: position 43,708,679 of record JAVGWX010000004.1, on the reverse strand, counting down.
CTTTCTACTTTCTCTCTTCAATCTTCTGTGTTAGTTGTTGCAGTACTCTTTGCAGCAAGTCTGCATTTGTTATTTCTGATCATCTGGTATAAAGTAGGTCATGAAGACATGACCGTTGCTAAAGGTTTACAGTTTGGATGTGATACTCTTAGTTACATGTAACACATATCTTCCTATTGATGTGTATCATCTATTGTTTTGATAGTTCTTGTATCCAAAGATTTAGATCTTATGTGACCGTACGAGCTTATTTAAGTTTTCTAGATGTTTTCAATCAATCCTTTAGTTTGGGACCTGTTCTTCTTCTTCTGCGTTTGTTCTCAATCTCCAGCTACCAAGCCCTGAACAGGGCTTTGTAAGTAGCAGGAAGTAGTCCGGAGAACGGAATGCATTGTGTGGCTAGTTTACAGCTTGGCTGCGATATTTGCACCTTTCCGTCCGACACATCTGTCTTCAGCAACTGGGACCTGTTATTTCATGACATGCGCTTTTATGTCATTTAAATAGTTTATTTTATTGAACAAGAATAACAAATTATATTATGTTATATTTTTGGGTACACAACCATTATTATTTAATAGACATGAGCAAGGCATGATAGACCATGTGCATGAAATACATACCTTGTTTCCATCAAGTATGTTTGCTAAATTGGTAATATTAACATGACATTTTTTCACATGAGCTATTAATTGCAATTTGTCAGATTATATGCTTTCATAATGACAATCAGTTGGCTGATAAGAACGATAAAACGTGGTCTATTATTTATTTGTTTTCCTTTATGTTTCCTAAGTGTTATTTTTTTTTTTAATTTATCAGTGAAAATTTACAAAATACAGAGACCTATAATATACAAATTTCTAGATAGAAGAGGATTTTTTAAAATGTAGATAAAAACATATAGGTATCGTTCAGTTAACAAAATAAACCTATGTAATGGTCAAAATACCTTTATTCAAGACAAAGAAAAACAATACACATAAAAAATCACATCAACAACAGGAATGGACTGAACAACAGCATTATAAATAGAAGCACTTACAAGAACAAGCATCCATCAGTTGTATGTGTTACAAGTATAAATACACTAGAACCTATTTTGCATCCTAAACGTCTTTGTCAAGTATATAGAACAATACAGACAGCACTGACTAACAAATATAAATGGTTAAGCTGCAAATGATTGTTTCTTTAACTGTTATTGCAATATACATAAAAACTATAAAAACTATAAGTTCTAAAGGAACATTATTATGATGATGTGAAGTTAAAAAAAGGAAATGGGCATGTGTGAATAAGTGGGAATTAAAAATTATCATTACATAATTATTTAATTGGGAAGACAGTAAGTAGAAAACAAAGAGAAACGAAACGAGAGAGAGAGGGGGGGGAGGGGAGAGAGTTAGAGAAAGCGTGAGAAAGAGTGAAAGGGAGGAGAGTGAGTGAGTGAGAGAGAGAGAGAGAATGAGAGAAAGAGAGAGAGAGATAAGAAAACAAGGGAATCTCAGAAAAAAAAAGGACTGAATATGTTCAAGCCTTGTTGTTTAAGACACCAAATGAGAAAGATAAACACTTCTTTAACACAAGCCTTGCATATGTATTCATTTTAGTTTTTGTTTCTCCTCATATCAATAAGCATGTCAGATGGTACAGCATCTGTACTTCCACAAGGTGTGTGCTCTAACTAGTATCCACAGTTTCTTCAATGACAACCAGACTAAAACTTCTTCTATTGTTTGATACAGCTGTTTTCCTTTGTTGAAACAAACATCTCATTTCACTTGTCTACTGTGTCCTTGATTGCCATTAGAAGGTGCTTTCTTGTTTCCTGTGTTATTTGTGTAGCCATTGTAATTTCTAATACCATCAACCCATCATTTTCTTGGTCTCTATCTCGAGATCCTTTTTCTACTTGGTATATGAAGCTATAGAATTTCGTGGCAGGAAGTTTTATATTCATAATTGTTATTTGCAAACAAAAAATAAGGAAGGAAGTTTGCACTTAGATTGCTTGATATGGTTCTAATATGTTCATCAATTGTAAGAAAACAATTTTCATAAAGGAGTACCAAAAAAAAGTAAGACAATAAATTCAGTTCATTCTAATTATTTGTAGTTGACCACTGGATTATGTAATGATTGGTCAGCAAACATGACATCTTTAAGCTAGCTTTCTAGACAATATACTTCAGAATGTGTATTTTATCAATAGAAATAAGAAAGAGAATTCATCAGTGTTATGTAGTGCCAATCCTTTTGTGCGCAAGGAAATCATTAAGGCTCCTGAGATTTTGGTAAAAAGGAGGAATTTTAAGCATCACATGGACAAGTATGAGGATAAATGAGAATGGTGATGTACAGAAGAAAACATGAAGTGATCCACATCTAAAAGAAGCACGCATCATATTATTTAGGCCCTCCTATAAAATAATTCATCAGATATCTCTAAGCAAGCATGCACTGAGATACATCGATAGAACATAATAAAATCGCAAATGATGTCAGAAGAAAATATCTCACCATTCTTAATAAACTGCATAAGTATGACAATACCAAAAATGACAATACAGAAAATACCCAACAACAGATGAAGCAAGGTAAAGATGTAGGATCAAATCCTGCCATTTTTAAAATCTAAGACTTTAAAAACTTTGGCCTGATGTAGTCACAAATATTCAAAACAACATTTACGAGACATGACAAAATAGAACAGATATGTAAATCAATATTTATTTCACTGCCAGGAAACCTTACCCAAGATGCAGAAATGTGAAGAACATAGAACATTCAGTATTATGAGCCAAAATGCTGATGAGATCCATGCTCCAATATGCAGCATGAACAAAAATATTAACTTTTTAATACACATCATTGTATCATATTGTATTTGTATTGTTGCTAGGAAAATATTTCAGTAACTGCACACAAAAATGTTGTGATTACATTTTGTCATTTTGCTCTAAAATAATCATATCTATTTTCATCAAAACTTGCAGTCCATCTCAGGCTTGTCCAACCAATAGCTCAGTTTATTCTTTACATGGGTTCATATGATGCTGTCAATCTGCACCTTTCCTTGAAGCTGATGGACTATGAGGATATCTTGTAGCGCTTGTTTGTTTAAATTGCACCCTGTTGTTCAGATATTTTAATCATCTGTAACAAATTCTCAGTCTAATTATTGTCACCTGATCCCGTATATCTAAAGACTAGTGTGTCCAGTTTTGGGTGATCTCTATGCCGTTTGCTTTTGAAGATGATTTTGTAAAACTGTTTTTATTTCTTCATGTGCTGCTATATAATCAGTTTAGATTTTACTCAGATCTTGTAGCTCAGAATGTGTAGCTTTTATCTGTTAGTGTTTGTGGCATGCTATCAATTTCATTACTTTTGTGTTTTCTGGGGACCATTATGACATAAGCAACGTGTAAGAAATCAGGTCAGGTCATTCCATAACCAGTGATATCATTGGGGCACACATGAAGACACCCTCACAGCCCCATGCCCTCTTCTCAGCCACTGCCAATGACTCTTCTCATTGGAGATTGGTCCATTCTTTTATGGACGGCCTCTTTGTCATCTGCTTTGCATCTTTCAGTGCAGGATTATATTTGCAAGACCATTTGATCTCAATATGTGACTGTACCAAGCGAGTTTCCTTCTTTTGACAGTTGCCAAAAAGGTCTTCAAAAGGCCCTATTGCTGTTGTAATTTTATCTTGTATTTCCTCATTTGTCACTCGATCTTTGTACGTGACGTTTCAAAGTCTCTGGAAACATCTCATCTCCAAGGCCTGTATCCTTTATGTAACAAATATTACATATGAAATATGTAAAGAACACTGTTTTGTCCCTATGATTGACATTATCTTTTACAATGGCTATCACAGCTATTCTTATTACCTCCACCTTTGCCTTGAAGTTGACTGACAATTTTTCAGTGACCACTAGCTTATAGACTTCCTGCCCACTCTTTAGTTTTGTGGATATGCTTTTCCTTCTATTTTTGTTAGTTCTTTTGATTACTGACTAATATACTTTCTTTCCTTATGTATTGCCAGCCAACTCAAATGAAATTCCTGTTCTATGTTGTTTGTCCATAGTGATGAGGACCTTTTCATTTTTCACTTAGTCAGTCCGTCCAGTCGATTATTCTGTAATTCCGCGTTGTGGATGGGTGCAGAGATGGCTGACGAGTTCGATTTGAGATCTGCATACTCGCAGGCAGTGAAAGTATGCATGGAAAGTTTGCTTCACAAGACGGGGATCATGATTGTCATCAAATCCATGTATCTCATCTGCTTTATTGCTCAGCCAAGAGTCCCATAATTGACGCAGCTTTTTGACTGTAGTTTAGCTTGTCAGCGGACTTACTCTCTCCGCTTCGCCGCTCGCCCTTTGTTACAGGGCTTGACTGTGTTAGTACTGGATAAATGAAGAGAATGACTTGCGCGATGAATTTGGTTTAAGTGAGGAAGGGTTGCACAGTCTGTTGACCTCACTCTCTCGCCCGAGTCCAACTTTAACCAGTGGCAAGACAAGTCAGGATGACTGGATAGGGACTCGGGGGCAGTGGATGACCAAGGCTGTTCAAGTGCCTCGCTGTGTTCTATGCGGTCCACACCGCTCAGCACATTTGCTGTCGTGGTAGCATGATGACGGATTTCCTGCTTAGCTGGCTGGGTTGAGCAGGGCAGGGGAAATCTAAAACAGCTTTCCCTGTTCTTGGCTTCCTACTTTTTCTTTTACCACCTCTCCTGCCCCTTTTCTTTCCATATGTTTGTTTGGGTCTCTCACTGACAAGGACTCCGGTAGGCAAGATGTCTTGTCACCGCCAGTGGTAACGAGTGACCCCTATAACACCTCCTGTTAAACTAATGTTAAATAACTATCCTTGAAAGAATTAACATTTGCTATGTTACTTAGATGAGAGATTTAACCCTTTAACTGTGTGTATTAAGAGACCACATCATATGTGTATACAGTAGAACTTTTATTATATTTCATGGTATAAGTTGGGGTACTGGTAATGCTGGGCAATATTACAAACTTTACACAACAGTATCGCTGAAAGGGTGGGAAATTAAAGTTCTACTGTAATACAAATTTGTACCTGTTTTTTAGTTGCAAATATTAAATTTAATTATAAATATAATTAGTCATATAGATAGCATTATGTCAAGTGTGGTGACTACTGAATTAACAACAATTATTAATCACTAATTGTTAAGATATTATTTAAACATAATTTTTTTCTTTCTTTAACCACTACTGTTTTAGTAAACGTTAGAAATATTGTTTCATCATTCTATTTCAAATAGTAGACCTCAGCTATTCTTGCAGCAACAACAAGTATAGTAAAACGATTTAACAGGATGTGAAGTGTAATAATATGCAAATTGTATATGATGTTTAGTTTAAGTATGATTTTGGTAAACACATCAATGTCAGACAAAGTGCTGCAAGCTCATCACAACAAGAGTTAATAAATGCTTTGATGCACAGGCTTTCTGCAAGAAGGCCAAAGTATAATGGTGCTTTCTGTTCAGCTGTAGAGAAGAAAAGGTCAAAGATAATGGTGATATTTGTATGATGAACAGTTTAAGCTATACTCATATATAAGATATACTTATTTTGTGCATTAATCTGAATTTATTCTTGTTCGTTGATGATGGTAATGTGCTGAATATATATGCTCCACTGTAATCATTGATCACTGCTGCCTTTTTGTCTGTATAATATTGAGCTGAAGTTTTTTGCTTTCTAGTTCATGTTGCACTGGATATAATCAAGACGTTGCATTAAAGAAAGCTGGATTTTTTTCTTTTTAGACTATATGGTTTAAACAAATTAATTTCTTTTTTTAAAGAACAAAAAACAAGCATTTAGAGAAAAGAAAATTACAGAAGGCAATACAAATTCTGTTTGGCAAAATGTTCAGTAACATTGCAACATTCTCCTTTCTCTGGAGGATAAAATACTCTGAGAATTTTGCATTTAAATGATCAAGATGCTTAATACTTCAAATATATTTACAATTAATTGTTAAATATCAAAAACGTAAAGACAATATTATAGTAGTCAGTCAGAGTGTTACAGATTTCATTGTCAGAGAGCTCCGCATTTTGCAAGTTTGTGGGGACCAGTTCCTTTCCTCCCTGCCTTGCTCTCCCTAACAGTATATCAGGTCCCCATAGCAGATGACACAGTATGAGTTATGATTGCAAAGAAAAGCTGCCTTGTTTGTCTGTTTTTCTCTATCTGCTTGCCCCTAAATCTGTAGTTTGTGTACATTCTGCTAAGATGGCGATGAGCAAGGGGAGAGTGATACTGGTTATGATGCAGATGAAGATCATCTTTCTTCTTATGACCTCGAGGACATGGATGAAGGTCAGTAAGTTGGTCTTGGTCCAATTCTAAGATAATTAATGTCAATTACTAAAATATATAATGTCCTAAACTAAGATAAGTAATGTTGAGTACTAAAATAAATAATGTCCTATACTTAGATAAGTAATGTCCAGTACTAAGGTAACTAAGTACTAATGTACTAAGTAATGTCTAGTACTAAGATAAGTAATGTCCAGTACTAAGATAAGTAATGTCCAGTACTAATATAAGTAATGTTCAGTTCAGAGATAAGTAATGTTCAGTACTAAGATAAGCAATCTCCAGTACTAAGACAAGTAATGTCCATTGCTAAGATAATTGAAGTCCAGTTTAACTTATGAGAGGCCTCATTAGCTATTGATTTGCATTACTATTCCTAAATGAACTTATTTACATGAACTCTAATTCTTGTACTACCACATCAAGAAGATCATTTCTATACTGAATATATGGGATGTAAGGCAGGTAGTGTCAGGATCCATTTAGTTTATATATTGGCGCCATCTTCTGCTGGTTTCAGGGAAATCAAACTATTCTGTATTTCTTATATCATATATGAGGTATTGCATTTAGAGTCTTCTTTTGAGCCTAGTAGGTTTTTCCTTATTCACTAGGCTTTTGGCCTGTGTGTATGCTGGCTACCATGAGTTAGTGAGTATTCTACACTAGAGAGGTTAGATCACGCTGTTTGTCACCACTTATAACATGCTGTAAGTGGGGCAATGATCCTATTCTTGTCAATGTCATGCATAGAGACCTCTCTTGAACCACCCAGCAAGATAATGGCATAAATATAGCCATGACAATGTGACAAATAAAAATGAATATCTTTGTCAAAGTTCAAATTGTTTATGAACCATATATTTTTTATTAAAGAGTCTTCTAATAGTAACACACTCATTTCAACCATAGCCCAGTGCTTCGGGGTATTGTGGTGTGCAGACAATAAATGTAGAGCCACATTTGTATCTTCCACTTGGGATGAAGTGAACAGACGTCATTATATGTGGTTCTGGCTTTTTTTCGGTGGGGTGACCAGTTCTCTTTTTTGCTGCCTTACCTTCCCCAACTCTAATTAAGTACAGTACCTATTTATAGCTGGGTTGGCATCATAAGATGACCTTATAATCTTGTAATAAATAACTATTTTTGTAGAAATTGATCTTGTTATTTTTATGGCATCTAGTTAATCTGTTGTCTGTTTGTTGTTTATCCTAAAGCCTATCTGCACTGCATTGTTGGATCTGGTTTATTTAGAATGGCACACTGCATGTGTATGACTTTTATCCATCTTTATTAACATTTTGGTTTGCAAAAGCATGTGCCTTTAAGGGTTTACTTTGTTTTGCTTATACATATAATTGTACACTCCTGAGACTTGCTTTCAACTGAAATATGATATAAACAATCTTATTTAAATTTTAGTTAATATTTTTGTTTTTGCTGAAGTTGTTTTATTTTGTATTTAATGTCCAAATCTTTTGTGTAATAATTAAGTATTATTTCCACTTTGTTCTGTCTAAAGGTAAAGGTAATCACATAGGAGATAATGCCATCAGGTTTAAGTGTTAAAGAGTTAATTATACAGGGTCTCACTTATTTGGATGTTTGTCTCGTCAGGTCTTCTTCAGTATCTTGCTTTTCTCTAGCAATCATGCACTCATTTACAGCTAAGTGGAATGAAGAGTGACGACACTAGGTTACATACTCAGCTATACAGTGAGAGGCAAGCATTCCACTCTACTGACCTAAAATCTGTGATGAACTATCGTTAATTGTTAGATGGAGTTTTGTTTTTTCAAAATTGTGTTTTTTCAACGTTTTTCAAATAATCTTTTCTTCATGACTAATCCTAATATTATTATCCTGGTCTTGCTGTACTTGGAGGGAAAAAATTGGAGGACAGTGGTCTCAAGGTAAGATGTCCGCCTCGGGTGCTGGAGGTTGCGTGTTCGAATCATAGTAGAGACCGGGATTTTTTTCACGTGGATCTTCTGGTAAAAATTCCTCTGATCTCTGGGTAATGAGATTGGACTCCCATATTCAGTGTCAAACATGTTGAGAGTTCCTTGGCAGTTGGAAATTGAAGGGAGTAGGCTTGGCGGCGCTGCCCAGACAAAATGAAATTAAAAAATCTAGTCAAGTTATATGTACCTTTCCTCAAGTGGTTTGTTAAGAGCAGCTATAGATGGCGCCTAACTAACTGGCGGTCTACTTAGCTCTAGTTTTAAAGTATTTTTTAAGATGGAATTGCACATTGGTAAAAAGAAAAAAACCACCCTCCAAAAAACTGGTTGTATACAGACTCTGTAGAGTCTTCTAAACCAGTATAAAGACGTTAAGTTAAATTGAGTATTCTCTCATAACTCCAATAACTATATATCTGCTCTTGAAGGGAGGGACCACTTTATTTGAAGCCAGCTACTACTTGTTGCACTCCTGAACGGTCTGCAAGATTAAACTACATATTCTTTTAGCAATATTAATTTTGTTCATCACGAATTCCCAAATTTAAATCCTTTTTGTGTAATTAACATTCCAACATAAGGCATTGTACATCATGCATTTCATACATGCAAACAAAACATTTTGGAACATGGAATAGCTATTTAGTTTGAAAGATAGCTATAGAAACAATGTTCCTAATATGATACAGCATATCAGTGAAAATGTAAGGGAGAATTACAATTTCTAGATGTTTTTGTATTGCATTGCAAGAAGTTTTTCAAAAACGTTCTTTTAAATGTTTTTTTATTCTCTACAAATATGTTTTTCTTAAAGATGCAATTTCTTTGTGTAAAATAAAATTATATTTAAATAACTTAAATCTTTCAATGTCAGATTTTGAAAGCAAAAGTTTCATTCATTGAACATAACCAATTAGCTCCATATAATGCAGCACATTCCAAAGAAAAGGAATAAGTTGTTACATATTTTTAGATTAAAACACCACATTTTTTTATTCAGCTGTATTTTTGTTCCAAAAACATTTTAGTAAAATACTCTTGGGTTATAGAAATGGAGCCTTGACAGATATGAAGAGCAATAACTGGTTTTCCTTGGGGCCAAAAATAAAAAAAGATTCAAGTGTTAATGCTGTTAAAAGTTGCAATTTATTTTTTTTAAACATGCCATGCATTGTGTCACCATTCAGTCATTTCTTTACAAAATTGTCGTGGTTCCAGGTATCATGGGACATTTTACATTTTTGTTGTAGATTTAATACCAAATACCAGCTTTTCTGGATTTGTGCCTTCTGATTCCTCCTGAAACATAGAGATGCAAGAGTTGATATCTGCGCAGTTCTGTTTTGGATTGTCTTTTTTAAATCCAGCCCTTCATACTTCAACTATGCTGGCTTCCTTTTCCACTAATCTTTGCCAGGTGTCTTTGGTTTCCTCACTTTTCTCTTTCCATGTGAGGTCTAATCCACCAAATGCACGATTAGTTATAATATTCTGTATTTGGTTCGCTGTTTTCTTTATGTCATTTTAATTTGTTCAATCTTTGACAAAATCCATTACCGTGGGAAATATCAGTATATGTTATTTACTGATTATTTGTCCAAATGCATTTGAACTGCTTTTGTTTTTCAGTTTCAGCAAATAATGTTAGAAATGATATATACAAGTCTTTGATAAAAATACAAAGTTTACAATATGTGTGCATGTTTATTCTTTTTTTTTCAAACCTTAATTATTGCTGGTGGAAGTTAAGAATTTATTTTGTTTAATTATTTCCACATTTGTTTGTGTTAAAGCAACAAACTAACATGTCATTTTGTTTCAATGGTTAAGGTAACCTGTTGATAGATTTTGGTGTTGGGAATGAAGATTTACAGACTTTATTGAATGAAGTCTCAACTTTTATAAGGTGAAGTGAGCAGGTCCCTCTCTTACTGCTTCATGTTCATTGAATCTAACAGCACCAAAGATTTACTTGCAGCTCGGTAGGCTTGATCGTACCGCTGTTAAGAAATTACCCAGTTTGTCTTGCCATGAAAAGCAAGCAATTTATTGACTTTGGCACTTGGTAGCTCATTGTTTTGTCTACCTATGGCTGAATCTAAATTCATACAAGTGGTTGCGGACTGAAAAGAATAGGTCCACGGTAACCTTGTGAAAGTTAACTTAAGAAGGTTGTGCATGGGACAAGCAACCTTATGTAAAATCATTGCTATGAAGCCACCACTGCAAATATTTAAATACCGACTCCCTGTAAAGGGGTTCACATGTTGTGGTGGTATTACACTTCACTTACAGTATTTTTTGTTGCAGTTATTAAATATTATTTTGTTAATTTTCAATGCTAGTCTGCCATTATGCTTCAGCAAAATAGTTATCAATATCTACTATAACATCTAATAGCAGTAAGCAGTATTGATACACATAATTAAACTACATTTTTATTTCAAACTTACAGCCTATTAAAACCTTACCAACAACCTTTCACTTACCAAAGCTTTACAATAATGTTTATCAATAATATTGTTTTGTTAAAGCTCATTAATATATAACCATTATTGTAATTTATGTTTTATCCTATATGTTGTACCAATGTGAATCCCAGGAAGCAAAGAATAGCACCACTGTAGCTTTTCAAGTTTGCCTTAAAAGGTGACAAGAGGGTTGTGCATGTAACTTTATTATGTAAAGTGCTACAGCAACCACCCCTCAATAAGCACATAAGGTGTTTTGACCAGGCTTCCTGTCAGAGGACTAACATTCAGTCATGGCACTATGCATCATAAGAAGCATAGATGGAACAAGTTATGCATTGCTTTAGATTACCAAATGTTCTGTATTGTTTTAGTTTAGAAAATTGCCTTTTCCCAAATATTTGTTGCTTTTTTCAAGCAAAATTCATCTTCTAAATGTTTGTGTTGTTTTTTTTCAAGCAAAAACTCATTTTCTAAATGTTACTGCTGTTGTTTTTTTCAAGTAAAAACCCATCATCTAAATGTTCCCGCTGTTGTTGTTTTTTTTCAAGCAAAATTCATCTTCTATATGTTCAAGTTTTGTTTTGTAAATAACAAATTAATAATTTTTACAAAATGCTTTTGTTTAATTAATATTTAATTCAGCAACATTCAGGAAAATGTAAAAATGTCATTGAAATTTTCAGACAGCAAAGAGATTGAATTAAATAATGAACTAAAATCATAAGTTGCATTATAGTGCATTCAATTTTAACTTTCAAAAGGCTTATGTTAAATGCATTTCGTAGAGATAATGTACGTAAATTCATTGTTATGTGCATACAACTATTTTACTACTATAAATACCATCTCATCTCATTGTTATTTCAGGAAGACTAAGCATGGAACAAACAAAGGTATTAAAAGTAGTCTTATTTATTTAATTGTTAGAAATTGCTAAAAAAAACAAAAAACAAGCAACGTTAAAAATGTAGGTTTCCTGAGAAATGTATCAGGCAAGTACTATATGCTATAATGGAAAACTGCATTTGAATTTTGCATGTATTTATTCCATTATTGGTATTGTGAATGGGTAACAAAAGTCTGACGACAGATGGACATGGCATGCGGTTATTCGTGTCCACAGGACCCCCCACCTATGTAGTGGCAAGATGATTGGATAAAAGATCTAGGTTTGCTCTGGTATAGCACAGCAAAGGATCAGGATGCATACAAAATGTTGCAGAGTTATCACTCTGAATGAATCAAAGGTATTGAGTGTAACTGCAATTGCTCTCAGAAGAATTATTTTTATATTTTTAAAGTGTAGTTTTCTTGAATGCTTTACATATATGATTGTGTATTTGCACCTCTAGAAATAAGAAGTAGAATATTTAAATGCTATAGTCTGCCGAAGATGGATGTGTCGAACCGAAAGGTGCAAATATTGCAGTCAAGCTTTAAACTAGCGACACAACGCATTCTGTTCTCCGGACTACATCTTGCTACTTGCAAAGCCCTGTTCAGGGCTTTATAGTGGGAGATTGAGAACAAATGCAGAAGAAGAAGAAGAAAAATGCTATAATTTTTTTATATATGTTATATTTTCCAGAGAAAATAAGATGAGCCTGTTCATCTCTAATATAGAATCTGTCCTTTTATATGACTTGGAGATACATGATTTAACTAAGTGCTCCACATGCATACTTGCCAAAGTATTGCAGGGGCATGAAAGGGGAGTACAGAATAGTCACACTACAAACCTGGCAAATGTAATCCGCAAAATGGGGATGCAGCAAAAGAAACTCTCACCTGAATCACTTTAGCCTTCAATCCCTTCAACCAATTAATGAATATTTGGAGATCTAAATCACTAAGCAATGATATAAAATTCAGGATACTACTTAACTCTAACGTCTTCTCAGTGCTCACATATGGTTGTTGAAGCTGGAGAATTACAAAGATGCTTGAGAATATGTTGAATGCATTCTAAGCTAAATGCGTTAGACATCTATTCGGCATTGGCTGGATAGAATTCATGACTAATTTTGGGAAATTAAGACTGCAATCCAACTAAAATGATGTTTCTAATGATGTCATCAGGAAGAAATGTTGAGTGTACACCAGACACTTGCTGTGGATGAACAATAATATACAACCATTTTAGACGATTATGTGAAAACCTAGTGACAAAAGGAAATGGGGTAGACCCAGAGATATTCTATACAGAGCTTTTACTTGGGAGGATACAGTCATAGGGTTAGGGAACATGCAAAAACTACAGAGAGTGGCAGCGGACTGGATGAACTGGAGAATGTTTAGTTCTGCACCTTATGTCTTCGGTGATGAAAGACCATAGAGAGAGAGAGACCTGCCAAAAGTGTGTCATAAAAAAGCATCTGAGAAAGGCTGGGCATGGGACCAACTATCTCATCCTGAAAACATTTTAAGCCACAAACAATTATAACTTCAAGCACATGAAGACTGCAGACATTCACTTTCAGATGTGTCCTTCTCATATTCTGTATTAAACGGGTAGATGTAATAAGAAACACAGATCTGTGACAAAGACAGTAACAACAACAAACACTTCTGAAAGTTTTAAGCAAGAAAGCTGACAGATATCAGTTTGAATATAATGATGACATTGGTCAACCTGACATTCTTGGCATCTTTATAGAGGTTGCCCAAGAATGGTGAATGCCGTGCAGGACCTTCAGTATAACGTTGGTTGACAGATATTGCTGTTTAATGTTTACTTTGGCCTCTTACAATATGAGAAAGGGCAAGCACCATGAAAATTGAAATGATTAGGATGAGCTAACTGCATAGTGATAAGCTACAGCGATGAAGAGTTAAAAAGTCATCTTAATGGGACATATTCTGTTAGTAATTGTTTGAATAATCTATTTATATCTTTCACATAACATGATTCCAGTTTCCATTATAATCGTCAATATTAATCGGATATAGTATTTGTTCATTATTTAAGAGAATATTTTTCTCAAGTTTCCCTTCCCACACCATCCAACTCGTGTACTTACATTAATCATACAAGGATAAAAGACACGAGACAATCTGAAACACTCTTATTCAAATTGACATTTTAATAGTAGTTGTCAATTCATTTTTTGTTATAATTTAAATTTTTCATTCTTTTCCTCAGGATTCTAAGAAACCATTTAAACTTGGGGGAGATGGGCCAACATTTAAGGAAAAACCAATAAACCAAATTGTTGTGGAAGGTAATACTCAATATTTTAATAAATGTTTTTCTTTACATATTGAATATGTTTCATGGCCACTTGCTTAGGCGATCATGATCTCTGCACCGTCCTGAACCAAACACATTTTATCATTTCTATTGCTGAACCTCTTCCATGCTATAATGATAATCATTGTAGAATTTTCTCCCTTATAGTCTATCCATCTTGAATCCTCTGCCTGTCTTGATGTCTACCAATCTTGAAGTCTTTTACCTATCTTGAATCCTCTACCTATCTTGAATCTTCTATGCATCTTGAATCCTCTACCCATCTTGAATCATTTACCCATCCTGAATCCTCTACCCATCTTGAATTCTCTACCCATCTTGAATCCTCTACCCATCTTGAATCCTCTACCTATCTTGAATCCTCTACCTATCTTAAAGTCCTCTTCTCATCTTGATGTCCTCTTCCCATCTTGATGTCCTCTCTGCCTATCTTGATGTCTACCTATCTTGAAGTCCTCTTCCCATCTTGATGTCCTCTACCCATCTTAGTCCTCTTCCTATCTTGCTGATCTGTACCTATCTTGATACGTCCTCTACCTATCTTGAAGTCCTCTACCAATCTTTAAGTCCTGTGCTATGCCATATTAGATGGATACAAAATCACAACACTCATGGTTAACCCATAGGTTCTCACAGTGTCTTTCGGAAAATGACGAAGGATATATACAGTGATGGTTCCTGTAGCTCACCGGTTGTACACACTATAAATCTTAAAAATCTGGATCATTTCTGGAGCAAGGAGATTTTCATCTGTTGTCAATTTTTTACAACAGATGTTAAAAGGAAACTGTATGTTTTTAGGCAGCCCTCTGAAACCCTCTGTTTCTCATAACATTTATCAAATAATATGTTGTTTCTTACTGATATGTGTAATAAGTTGCTTTATTTTTATATTGATCTACTTCAGTTCATTCCTGTTAGTTTAATTAGATTCGTAGCATACTTCTCTAAAATTACATATCTATGTCTTTTTGTGGGAGTAGAGGGATATAGTCTCTATAGCTAAGAGAAAAAGCACTCAGATAAAACAGTATGTGTTCAAATCCTGCATATTTTAAGCACTTCCTGGTCTCAAGAAGGGAAGATTGGACACCTAGTCCTACCAGAGATGAACAATACAATTAGAGATCCCCTGTACACAAAAGTCAAATGGAGCAAGCTGTTAGCCACTGTCTGGGAAAACATTCTAATGGTAATGAAATTCCTACCCAAAGGTGGCCAGCATGAAGACCACTCCATCATGCAAAGACACACAGGCCGATCACCTATTTGTTTGGACACTCGAATTGCAAGTATATACAGAAGAACCTCTACACTCTCAAGGAGTAGACGAGGAATGAGAGAAAGAAAGAGCGAGTGTGGCTTTCAGTTATTATTTTGTTTGTTTCTAAATTGTCCATCAATTTTTTTTTAAATATAATAGTATTCACTCTTTATCAACCTTACAACTTAAAACTTAACTTAACGTCTTTATACTGGTTTAGAAGCACTTGTAGAGTCAAAACCTTTTGTTAAGTGCATAACTGACAATTTTTTAATTCAACATGTAGAAGCAGCCACCAGAGGCAAAAACATACTCGACCTAGTTTTTACCACAGAGGAAAATATGATTGAAAACGTTATCGTTGGGGAACTGTTTGGCTGAAGTGACCATCAAATCATCCGTTGGGATCTTATTGCAGGGAAAGAAGTAAACATAAACACGTGAACATACGACTACTCTAAGGCAGATGTTTAGAGGATGAAAGAGGCAGCGAACCACATAATCTGGAAAGATATTGTTGTAGGAACAGATGTTGAACAGGAGTGGGAAAGTTTTAAAACAGTTCTAGAAACGCTAAAAGAGGAAGGTGTTCCATGTAGGGAGGTAAACCCCAAGCGTAAAAAGTGGATAACTAGATTTGTAGTGAAATGTAGAAGAGCAAAAAATACAGCATGGAAAAAATATATAGAGGCAGGTAAATCAAAAGAAACATATGTAAAATATTTGGACAAGCAGAACATATCTCAGAAAGCGAATAAAACAGCAAAAATAGACTTTGAAAAAAAACTTGCTCAGAGGATCAAGACTGACAGTATAAGTTTCTTTTCTTATGTTAGAAATAAACTAAGAACGAACGACAAAGTAGGCCCTCTCATAGACAGTACAGGGAAAATAATAAGTGAGAATAGGGAGGCTGCTAATCTGCTCAATCAGTACTTTGGCACAGTCTTCACAAAGGAGGACTGCTCCGAGATCCCAGAGCCTATAGATATTTTTCAAAGAGTCATGGATACAGCAGGATTAAGATCAATATGTATTACAGAGGAAATGGTTTTTAAAAAAATGGAGGGGTTGAAAGGGAATAAATGTCCAGGTCAAGATGGTATTCACCCAAAATTGCTGTATGAAATTAGAGACCAACTAGCAAAGCCATTGGCTATATTATCTTCTCAATCACTTACAAAAGGGATTGTTCCACGGGATTGGAAAGATGCAGGAGTGATCCCCTTATTCAAAAAAGGCAAAAAATCAGATCCGGCAAATTATGGACCGGTGAGTTTAACGAGCATAGTCTGTAAATTGTTAGAGTCAATAATCAAAGAAAACATTGTAATGCATTTAGAAAAATTTAATCTAATTAGAAATAGTCAGCATGGGTTTACTAGAGGGAGATCATGCTTAAAAAATCTATTAGAATTCATGGAGGAGGTTACTAAAATCATAGATAAAGGGGAGCCAGTGGATGTTATTTATCTAGACTTTGCAAAGGCCTTTGATAGAGTACCTCATCAAAGATTATTTTGAAAGTTAAAATCACATGGAATAGGTGGGGAAGTTGCCAAATGGATTGAAAATTGGTTAACGGGAAGAAGGCAGAGGGTGGGCATAAATAAGGAGTACTCTGAGTGGTGTGAAGTGAAAAGTGGTGTGCCACAGGGCTCGGTTTTGGGACCAATTTTGTTCTTGATATATATAAATGATTTGGACATTGATATGAGATCCATGATTGCAAAATTTGCTGATGACACAAAACTATGCAGTAGTGTCTCATCTAAAGCGGAAGTGGATATATTGATGTCGGATTTAGATAAAATTCGAGAATGGTCTGTAAGCTGGCAAATGGAGTTTAATGTAGATAAATGTACAGTCATCCACATGGGTAGATCCAATATGGAACATAATTACAGAATGGGAGAGAACAATATTAGAAAGATAGATAAAGAAAGGGACTTAGGGGTTATAATAGATCATACATGTAAGGTGAGGGAGCAAGTTCAGGTAGCAGTAAAAAAGGCAAATGCAATATTAAGGATGATAAAAAGAAATATTAAACATAGGAGCAAGGAAGTGATCGTCAAACTGTATAAAGTATTAGTTAGACCTAGATTGGAGTACTGTGTACAGGTGTGGAGTCCTTATCATAGAGGGGTCATAAACATGCTAGAAAGAATACAAAAAAAGAGTGACAAAGATGATAGTGGGATTCCAGAATTACAGTTATGAGGAACGACTCAGAAAAACCGGCCTACAGTGTCTCGAAGAGAGAAGAATTCGTGGTGACTTAATACAGGTTTATAAGATGATCAGAGGAATCGATAAATTAGACTATAACAAGTTTTTTAAAATACAGCCACCTACAATAACACGAGGGCATAGCTACAAGCTGACTAAAGAGAGGTCCAGGTTAGATATTAGGAAATATTTGTTTAGTCAGAGAGTGGTGTCTGCTTGGAATGCATTGCCAGGGGAGGTAGTGGAGGCAGGGACAGTTAATGCATTTAAGAATAAACTGGATGCGCATAGCTTTTAGAGCAAGGTGATGTAAATGTAACTGGTTGTATACAGAATCTGCAGGGTCTTCTAAACCAGTATAAAGACGTTAAGTTAAGTTAATACTCTGCAGAGTCTGTATATAACCAGTTTCATTTACATTTTCTTGAACTAAAAATTATGCGCATCTAATTTATTCTTGAATGCATTAATTGACCCTGCCTTCACTACTTCCTGTGGCAATGCATTCCAAGCATTCACCCCTTTCTGACAAAAAAGATTTTTCCTCATATCTAATCTGGACCTTTAATTAATTTGTAGCTGTGCACTCTTGTTCTAGTAGGCGGCTAGAATTTGAAAAACTTGTTGCATTCTAATTTACCCTTTCCGTTGATTATCTTTTAAACCTGTATTAAGTCGCCTCATATTCTTCTCTTTTCTAGATATTGTAGGCCAGTTTTTCTTTCCTCATAAGTGAAATCCAACTATCAGTGTGTTTTTTAGATAAAAACTTATTTGATTTGTTTAACAATTATTTACTTGAATATAATCTCCAACTTTCCAAATTTTACACTGCATGCAAAAAAGTCACAAAAGAGGAGCAAAGCAAACTAGCACTGCCAGGCATGTCAAAAGAGGTGATTAGAGAAGTGTTGAATGAAGGCTGGCTATCCCTTTCTGTAGAAAGGATAAACCACAGGAAAAACAAATGACTTTTGCTCCCCATGGCAGAAGAAGAGTGATCAAGTCAATTCAAACCATGTAAAAAAAAATGAAAACTATAAATATTTCTGGTGCTCATTGAGGTACTGTATAGATTGAGGAATATTAACCACTTATGCTAGCAGTCACAGTGCAATGTGATGGCTAAGTTCTTATTTGCTTCTGATTGAAACAAAGCTAGGTTTTTTGAGCTCGTGAATGTCTGACTAGAAAATCAGTATCCTAACTGCTTAATTGCCCCCTTCTGACTCGGTATGTCATTTTATTCTATCAGGTGATGACCTCAAAATGGTGGTATCTGTAGATCCTAAAGGTAAACCAATACCTGTCATTCGATTCTATCGTGGACCACGAGAATTGAAAGATGACTCCCGTGTCACAGTCAAATCAGATGGCCTGACTTCGACATTTAGCATTAAGCGCACACGTCTGACTGATGAAGCCAAGTACACAGTTAATATCGAGTCAGAGGGAGCTATCACAGACACAGCAACTTTCAGTGTCTTTATAAAAGGTCAGCTCTCCAAATACGTTATGTTGGACAAGGTTATAAAACCATATCAATAATTGACATTTGTAAATATAAAAGTTCGTTTAAGTTAATAAGTTAGTTAGTTAGCAAGTTATCAGTCCACTTGTACACTTATGGGTGCTGTGGGGAGCCTGAATTGCCTATTCTAGGCAAAATGTGTCGCAACTGACATTGCCAACCATTTCGCTGATAAATCGTTTTTATGTCGTCTGTTTGTCTTCCTCTCGATTGGACTCTCGCTCCAAAACTGAACCATCAAGCATTGCAATCTTGCAAACAGAAAAACTGATCAGGGATCATTCTCATGAAATGACCGAAACAACAAACGTTCTCTCTGGACATAAATTCAACACTTGGGATTGAACCAACTGTTTAACAAATGTCCCCGATGCTCAATCTGTTTCACCTGGAGACAACAGCAGCCACTAACAAACATCTCATTGCGCAGGGGGAGATTTCGATCTCTCATACCATGGACATGACCTTTCTGGTAGCACAGGGCTGGTAGGAAGATTCTGTGAATCAGTAAATTTCACTCCCACTGCCTTTCTGGCATCTGGTCTCAATTTCTCTGCCATCTTCTGAGAAAATGCTACCCATATATCATCCTGAGTCAGCAAGAGAGCCACAATCTGAATGCCTAAGGTAAGCGTTCGTGTTCTGCCCACTTTGAGAGTTGTTGTCTTTGATGTGCTGATACACTTACCAGAGTATTAAATTCTTTTCTTCGATACCTCTTCAGTCTTCTGTTGACAATCCTCTCCATTGTCTTATATACGCAGCTCTTTAAGCGTATTGGTCTTAATCTGACAGCCTTTTTCTTTTCTATTCCTTTCTTAATGACTGTGGCACATTACCAGTCCTTCAGTCATCCATATATATCTGCACCATTTTTTTCGTTGATGCAAGTCCGAAGTGATTGAACGTTCAGTTCATCTGGACCTGTTGATTTCATGTCTTTTAGTTTTCATTAGGCTGTATTTCCATAATTAATGGTCTTTTTTGTGTGGGTTATTTCTTGTTGAATGTCTCTTTGTCTGCCTGGGTTGATGGCAATGTTCCTCTCAGTTCTGTAGGATACTGCAAATATATTAGGAAACCTAGAGCAGCTGAGGATGGATTCTGTCCTGGCTCAGAATACGACACTGCTCCTGTGTATAGGACTTCCCAGTGATTAATTTTAGACTTTTGTGGTGTAGAGAAATAAAAAAAAGATGGGAAGAATGCATGGTACCATGGTTGCTTTTGTGTCTCCTGGTCTGGTATATCTGTCTTCAGCACCTGTTCTATGACAGAGTGTGCTCTTCCTGCCCCTCTAGCTTTTGTCTGACTCCATCTTGATCTCATTTGCTGTCCTCTTACCTCCCACATTGGTTAAAACTAATCTTTGGCAAGATTACTGTGTAAAACAGGGTCCATCAAACTATAAGTGAGGTAGACTTGGGCAGAACATATTGTGAGGCATATGAGTCTTGCTTTCCCCATCACTACTCGATTTAGACCTCTAAGAAAGGAGCACAATGTATATCAGGATATGAGTCCAAGCATGGATCAAATTATTTTCAAATAAAGTGAATACAGCGTTCTAAAAGCACCATTTGATTTTCCAGCAAATTCTTTTTATAAAGAAAAGAACTGAAAATTAAACTATAACAAGGACCAGTTACAAGGTAGTTTATGTGTTCAGCAAAAGCGGATGTCATTCACTGATGAAGATTTTAATCAAAACATGTATGATAGAAGAAGTAGGAAGGTTATGTCCAGAAAAAACTAATTTGTTAAAAATATTGTTACTTGTAGAATTGATGACATGAGAAGCAAGATAGTTTATCAAATTATGGACAAAGCAGGAAATTTTAAGTGGCATTCTCTCGCACTTGATTAATCGACTAATGTTTGAACGCTACACAACTCCTAGTATTCATCTGTGCCATTTATAGCTAATTTAATATCACCAAAAAATTTACATCAGTGAATAACATGCAGAGCAAAGTAACTGGAGAGGGCATTTTCATAAGTATTGCAAAAAAAAACATGTTATAATATAACCTGAAATGAAATTAACTGCAATCTGTGATAATTAGACTGAAGAACATGTCAGGGTGACAAATTGTTGAAATCAGACTACTTAAATGCAATTTGACTGCAATGATGAAAAAGTCCCAATTCGGATTTAAATGGACGTTATTGTTCCCCAATAAAAGGGCACACTAAAAGACAAGTTCAAAGAAAGAAATCTGATTAAATTTTAAAAATATTTTGCAGTCTGAGCAGTGCCTAATTTTTGAAGCTATTTACTTATGGATTTGTATCAGTTGTTGGTACAAACATTTTCAAAATAAAGTATGTCAAGTCTAACTCTTGTTCAAATTTATCTTATAAGTTTTTGAAGTATGTTATCAAAATTGATTCATCAAGCTTGAAGCCTCAATTCAACATTTGGAAATTAGAAAAGCTGTCCAATCTTTCCATTCATGTTGTTGTCATTTTTTGTTATGAGTTATTTGGCCCAGCCCAGTTAGCAAGATTACCAAGACACATCACTCTCATGGTGAGTGATGCCCTTATGACCTCTTGTGGGAAAGACAAGACAAAAACTGTATAATGACATTAAGTTATTTCCCATTGCCAAACCAGAGTAAATATGGCATTACATTTCTTGAAAATATGTATGCTGCTTTTCATTGCATATCCGAACCTGTTGTTTGTGGAGATGTCAGGCAAAATGAATACTGGTATATTTTTGTTTTGGAATTCTCTTTCATGTTTATTATGAACTTGTATGGAAAGGGTGTAGAGTGAATTTATTTTTGTTTGTCCTTTATTGGTGGTCGCAAGTTTATTTTGAATTGTTAAATGTTTTTACTTAGTTCTTTCCTAGGGCACATTTAGTTTCCTTATTGTGGGCCACAAACCCCACCATATTCACATTTGAAATAAAAATTAGTAACATATCAGTAAATAAGATAAATAAAAAATGTTAATAACTGCTGTTCTAATCCGCTGGTTAAGTTATAGATTCTTTCATCAAAGCATTTGTTACTTGTAACATTTTAATTTTTGAATTTTAGATCCAAAGGACTCAGCAATGGATTTCAGATCTCTGTTGAAACATAGGTAAGGTCTTTTATTGAAAATTAATTTCTATGACATAGATTACATCTTGAATTAGAATAGTCTTTCCTGTGCATGAGATCAGTGGGTGGCCACCTCAGTTTCTTGGCATTTTCATCAGTGAACAAGAGTTTACTTTTTTCATATAGTTTTCTTATAATCTTTTACTTTTATATCATTATATATTAAGTACATATATGCTTTTTTCTAATCATGGACATCTCAACGTCATTTAATTTTTAAAACAGAGAATACAATCAATTGGGTTTCAATTTCATTCTGAAGGTGGTGACAGATGACATGCAGAAATGGAAAGACAAGATCCTGAGCTTGCAGACAAGTTCCAGAACCGAATGACTCAATAATGAATACATCCCATCAAATCAATTTTTATTTTTATATTTTAAAAAAAAATTTTTTTGCTTATCATTTCTCAATTTAAAATAATTAGATGACACCTAATTAACCCATTCAGGTTACGCATGTCAAGAAATACACTGTTAAACAATAATATTTTCAGAAAAATATGCATTCTGTTCTGCCTCCTATCATTTTGACTACATCTTGTCACTGGATTAAGTTAGCAGGGGACACTAAAGTGGGGCTGACACAGCACAAATGATTCTCATTTTACTCTATTCAAACACAAGTTACAGAATCAGATGAATCTGCGAGAAAATTAAGCCCTTTATCTTCAGTACTTCCTCATATGTGTGTCCCAGATGCTGTAGAGACTACTGTGCCAGGATTGATCTTTATAGCCAAATGAGAACACATCTCAAAGCACAAATATGATGCCATTACCATCTTTGATTGTGATATTTAAAGAAAATAAGAAAAGTATATTCTATACTTTATATACAAGATTCATTCTGTCAAAGAAGATGGCACCTTCACTACTTGGTTACAATCCAGTTAACGACCGAATAATTGTAATCAGACTAAAGAGAAAGACAAGAAATTTTACAATAATTATGTTTATGCACCAACATCAGCGGCTGATGATTGTGAAATGGAAGATTTCTATAGCACCTTATAAGTCTGGACAGAGAAAAAGGCAAATGTAGACATTCAGTAAGAGTTGAGCATAGAGGAGAACTGGTTTATCAATTCCATTTTTGCTAGAAAATGCAAATACTTTGGTCACATCAAGAGACACAATAGTCTCGAGAGAACAGTGATGGAAGGTATGGTGCCAGGAAAAAGAGGAAGGGGTAGACCAAGAAGATGATGGCACCAAGATATCCAGGAATGCCTGGGTATGACTGTGGTGGAGGCTGGAGTTTTGGCAAGGGAACGAGTTTCTTTCAGACAGGCTAATGGCAGCGACGTTCTATAAAGGACATGCTACATGATAATGATATACAAGTTTGAGGCACTAATGGTTATGCAAGAAAGCATGTCCACTGAAGAATTTGTGTCACATGTGAGAGAAGCACTCATCTCAACAGCACAGGACATTATTCCTAAGAAAGTACGTAAGAAACAGAGCTATATTATGGAGGAGACACTGTGGCTCATCGAACCAAGAAGGAAAATGAGACAGACAGGAACAGAACGAAACACAGACAAATACAGAAATTGCACAGGAGAAAGATGAGGTAAGATAGGAAACAGCACATAATAGAAACATGTAACATAAAAGAGGTACTCCAAGGGCAGAGTAAGGAATGCAATGCATTCAATGAGATTAAATTTCTGATTGGAGAATTCTGGTCATCTCTACAGGCAATAAATGACAGAAATGGAGCAACTATGACAGAAAGCAAAGACATTCTAGAAAGATGGGTGGAATACGGCAGAGAGATGTATAGGGACAACACAAAAAACAAAGACATGCTAACAAACAATGAAGATGAAGAACCAGAACCCACATTGAGGGAAATCTAGCAGTGATTAAGGCGCTGAACAAAAGGGAAAACCCCTGGCTGCAATGATATACCCGCTGAACTGATACAAGTGGAAGGAGAGGCAAACATCCACATATACCATGCAGTCTGTAATACGATCTGGCGCAACACAGAATGGCCCAAGGCTTGGAAATGATCTGTGTACATCCCCATACCTAAAAAAAGGGAATCTAAAGCTATGCACAAATAATTGCACTATCGCCTTGATAAGCTACACCAGCAAGATCTTATTGCATTACATCATGAAAAGAATAGAAAGAAAGTTTGACTATGAAATAAACGAAACGCAAGCAGGGCTCAGGTCAGGAAGAGGCACGAGAGATCATATCTTCAACATGAGAAACGTCATCGAGAAAAGCAGAGAATTCAATACGGACCTGTATGTCTGTTTATAAACTATACTAAGACATTTGACTGCGTAAAACATCAGGAAATGTGAAACATTATGAAAGATATGAGCTTTCCAGCACATCTAGTCCAACTAATAGAAACCCTCTACAGGGGCAGCAAGCAGCCATCAGAATACATGGTGAAACCTCAGATTGGTTTGAGATTCACAAGGACTGCATTCTTTCACCATACCAGTTTAATATATATGCAGAAAACATTATCAGGAATGTAAAGGCAGATCCCATTTCTACAAACTTCAATCCTTTCACAATAGTAGGAAAGGAGATACCGGAAATACGATATGGCAACAACACAGTTTTGCTCTCAAACAACACCAAGGGCCTAGAACAAATAATTACATCAGTCCAGAAACATAGTGAAGCCCAGAATCTCTACCTGAATACAAAGAAAACAAAGATAATGACAACTGATAAGACAAAACTCCAACCTAAAATTGAGATAGCTGGCGAAATGATTGAAAATGTTGCACATTTGGAATATCTGGGATCAATACTGAACAACAATGGACACTACAAAGGAAGTAAGAAGACAATTGACTATGGCAATGTAGAAGATAAGAAGTATGCAGAACCTATGGCATAACACAAATAAAGAACTAAAACTAAAGATCCTAAGCAACCTATTTATGTGAAACATAGACGATTACAAAAGCAATAAGAAGATATGTGCTTTTGAAACACAGTGCTACAGAATAGTCCTGAAAATCCTGTGGACAAAGACAAAAACAAACAAATCTATCTGGCAAGACCTGAATGTAGAGGAGAATTGGCTCATAAATAACGTAATGACCCCAAAACTGGGGTCTTTTGGACACGTCAAATGACACAACAGACTGGAGAGAGTGGTTATGGAAGGCATGGTCACTGGGAAGAGAGACAGCGGCCAACCAAGAATATGGGCCCAGGACATCAAGGAGATGCTGCATTTGACCTTGGAGCAAGCCAGAAAACTGGTGAAAGATAGCTTCCTACAGACAGGCTGTCATAAGAGCGACGTTCTGCAAAGGACATGCTACATGTTGATGATTTTATATATATATATATATATGTATATACATAAAGCTATGTAATGCTTCTTTAATTTGTGAATCATTGCAGGGAGCAGAAGAAAGGCAAAGAAGAGCAGGAAGAAGCCGAAATTATCAACCTAAAGCCAGGTAGTAACCATTGTCACTATCTGAACTCTAAAGAATAGTTCATGCTTCTATCACAGCTAATAATTATGATTTAACAAAACGCGCCACTCTAATTGGTTATTAAATACTAAGATGCTTAAACTTTGAAAAACATCTTCATTTTTCTCTAAGTTGCCTTTCAGTTCTGTATTACTTTTATGCTGCTAAAAGTCATATGGGAATTACTTTTCTTAAATGTTTTTGTAATGCGTGTTTTCCTATATACTGTATGTTTAAAATCTTTTTCCCAGTTTATAATTTTTTCATGTACTTGATGGGCAGTGACATAGGTTAATATGCTTTTTAAAAAAAAAAATTATGTAGTATTATGGTATCTGTTTAAACTTGGTGTCAGCTTCCTTTTCTTTAAGATGCAGCCACTTGTATATAGTAGTCACACACTTATATTACATTTTTTGTCAAAGTTTTTAACAATAAGCAAATATTCTCCCTTTTTACTTCATTATCAAATTTATGAACATTAATATTCTTTCAAGCAAGCACAGTTATGCTTATAATTCAGTAATGGATTTCTCTCTACTTGCTTTCATTTCATACAGATATATGTTATGTTATGTGTTATTATTATTTATTGTTCAAACTTGCAATATAGTGTTTTTACTATTTACCATTATTATTTACATCTATACCCCTATATCTTTCTCAAGTCTTAATTGTTTACTTATGACAGAGAATGATATTACTAATGTAGTTTGCTGTCCCTATACTGTTGAGGTTATTATGCTTAAAGAGGCTAAAGAATGTACTTTGTAATACCCTTTTTGGTGTGTATTATGCAAGTCCATTTGTTAACAGTTATGAGGAATTGACATCACTGCACTCCAGGCTAGACGTAGGTGCTCTGTCTCTTTCAGCAAAAAGTGAAGGTTATGAATACTGATATTTTCCATAACTCACTGGCTGTGCTCACTCATACTCTGTCTTCTCAGATACTCCTCTTCCTTGCTTGACCCACATTTTATAACTCATGCAGTCTGTGAATTGCTGGTCTATCAATTGCTTGTGACCTCACCTAACAGGTGGTCATTAATTGATCAACTAAATACAAGCTCAAGCATTAAATAATTGACTTTTATTGTAAAATACAATATTAGATTGTATGGTCAATCATAGCTAGTCCTTGTCACCTTTTCTCTTCACACTAAGTACACAGAGACCACTGCAGCTTAACTATTTACAGGAAGTTTGTTTTAAACAACATATTATGTGCTCTTATGTTGGACGCTTCAGCTTGTTGGATTCAGACTCACATTCTGAATCAGTTGTTTAATTATATATTTTGCTGTCTTATCAACTCATGGGAACTGCTGTGATTTCTTTGTTTCAGAGACTGGTACCTCAGCAGGTACCTTGATGTCTATTTGTGTTGTCTTTGTTTGGAGGGGATGTGTGTTTCAGTTGAGCTCCATAATCTTCTTGTTTAGTATTGAAACATGCCTGTCAACCTCTTAATAAAATAACTGAAAGCTTGGTCAACAAAAATATTACATTAACAAAAATTATTTCCACACAAAAATATAATAACTAATTATACAAGATCAGGAATTTAAAAATGGCACATATAAGTTAATTAAACTTACATAACACTAGAGGTATAGGCATCTGGAACGTCAGGAGCCTATACCAGGACAAGTTGTTCATGATTGGAAAAGAAATGGAGAGAACCAAGATAGAGGTTCTTGGAGTCTTCTCTGAATACAGATGGGCCGGTCAAGGGCACTGTATCAGCACCTCAGGAAAAACATTTATATACTCTGGAATGGACAACGGTGGAAAAAGCGGGATCGGTTTCATTCTGTCAAAGAAGACGGCATCTTCACTACTCGGTTACAATCCAGTTAACGACCGAATAATTGTAATCAGACTAAAGAGATAGACAATAAATTTAACAATAATTCAAGTTTATGCACCAACATCAGCAGCTGATGATTGCGAAATGGAAGATTACTATAACACCTTACAAGAAACAGTGTTCGATGACCTTTTGGTTTGGGACACAGAAATGAGCAAGAAGAAAAATTGGTTGAATTCTGCATGGAAAATAACATCTCCATTTTGACAACACCTTATTTAAACAACATCCACAAAGACTATACACATGGACCTCCCCTGATAGCAACAGCAGAAATCAAATAGATTACATCCTGGTACAACAAAGATGGAGGTCAAATGTACTGGCAACAAAAACGCTGCTAGGAGGCGGACTGTGATACAGACAACAAATTACTGTTAGCAGTTTTCAAAACAAGACTATGTAGGATTAACAAAGGTTGCCAGCCAATATGCTTCGATGTAACAGCAATACCTACTGAATAAATCAAAGTAGAAAACAAATTTGAGGCGTTTGCTTGTGGTACAGGATGAGATGACATCTGAGGAGTTGACATCGCATGCAAGGGATATTTTAATCTCGACAGCGAATGAAATGATTCCCAGGATGTCGCACAAGAAACAGAGCTATATATCAGAGGAAACGCAGAAACTCATTGAAGAAAGGAAACAATTAAAACAAATGGGAAGTCAGAGGACTAACATAGCATATAAAAACTGCACAAGAAAAGTTAGATGAAAAATTAGAAAAGATAAAAGAAGATACATAGTGGAAACTTGTAAGGATATTGCAAACCTACAGCAACAAGGCAGGGAGAGAGATGCCTTTAACGTG
Source organism: Ariolimax columbianus (assembly GCA_036924085.1). NCBI lineage: Eukaryota > Metazoa > Mollusca > Gastropoda > Stylommatophora > Arionidae > Ariolimax > Ariolimax columbianus. The sequence continues at coordinate 43,680,292 of JAVGWX010000004.1, read as the reverse complement.
ATAAGAACACTGACAAGGCAATTCTGTCCAGTTCCACATGTTATCAATGACAAAGAGGATAACACATTAACAGAAACCAAAGACATACTGAATAGATGGAGAGAGTACTGCAGAACCATGTATGGAGATAGCACAAAGTGCTTAGTTACAATCCTACCAAAGAATGAGAAAGAACCTGAACCAATATTGGAGGAAGTACAATCGCAATCAAAAGCCTGAAAAAGGAAAAGTCCCCAGGATGTGATGATATCCAAGCAGAGCTAATAGAAGCAGGAGGGGAGGCATGTGCTCGAGTCTATCACAAGCTGTGTAAACAGATATGGCACAGTGCAGAGTGGCCAGAAGCATGGAAGAAATCAATTTATATTCCCCTTCCCAAAAAGGGCAACCTAAAGATGTGCACGAACTACCGAACTATCGCGCTGATCAGCCATGCTAGCAAGATACTCTTGCGAATCCCATTAAGAAGGATAGAGAAAAGATTTGAATCTGAAATTCACGTAGTCCAGGCACGTTTTCGAAAAGACAGAGGGACCAGGGACCACATATTCAATGTGAGGAATATCTACGAAAAATGTGGAGTTTAATGTAGACCTGTACACATGTTTCATTGATTACACAAAGGCCTTTGATACGGTAAAACATCAAAATCTGTGGGAAATCATGGAGGAAATGAGGTTTCCTTTGCACATTATACATCTCATTGAAACATTATACCATGATCAACGAGCCACTGTCTATCTAGGCAAATATCAGATTAGTTTGCAGTACAAAAGGGAGTAAGACAGGGATGTATCCTCTCACCTCATCTATACAACATATATGTGGAATGTATAATGAGAAATGTTCGAAAAGGCGAGAACATTGAAAGTTTCGACCCATTTACGATTGACGGGTACGAGATTCCAGAGTTACGATACGCAGATGACACAGTGATACTATCAAGAAGTGCAGAAGGGCTAGAGCAGCTAATTTTAGCCGTAAATGGACATTGTAAAGATCAAAACCTGTTTATAAACATAAATAAAACAAAGATAATGACCATCGACAAAACACAATATCAGCATAAATTTACTTTGGATGGTGAGAAAATAGACCAGATCACACATTTTGAATATCTTGGCTCCAGAATTGACAAAAAATGGGAAGCGCTTGAAAGAAATCAGAAGAAAACTAGCCATGGCAATGCAGAGACTAAACAGCCTGAAGAAATTATGGTAGGGCACCAACAAAATGATAAAAGTAAAAGTCTTGAGAGCCTGTGTTTTTCCTGTGGTAGCTTATGGCTGCGAGTCATGGAGATTTACTAAAACTTCTAGACAAAGAATCGAATCCTTCAAGTCAAAATGTTACAGAAAGATCCTCAGAATATCCTGGATGAAGAAAAAGACAAATGTAGACATTCAGCAAGGGTTGAGCATAGAGGAGAACTGGTTTGAGAACTGGTTTATCAATTCCATTTTGGTTAGAAAATGTAAATACTTTGGTCACATCAAGAGACACAATGGTCCCAAGAGAACAGTGATGGAAGGTATGGTGCCAGGCAAACGAGGAAGGGGTAGACCAAGAAGTTGATGGCACCAAGATATCCAGGAATGCCTGGGTATGACTGGCGGAGGATGAAGTTTTGGCAAGGGAACAAATTTCTTTCAGACAGACTGTGATGGGAGCGACATTCTATAAAGGACATGCTACACGATGAACACTAGAGAACACACAAATTGCATTTGAAATTTTAAAAATCAATCTTTACTAAATGGTTGGTACTGAACACAACAAAGACAATAAAATGTGCCATTTGGCTCTTGTTTTGCAGAAAATTAGAATTGTTGTGTAAACAACTCAGTCCGGATTTGGGTTCTTGTAAAATCTCGCCAGAACAATAAAGCAGATGTATGAGGTCATGCAATGTAGTATTGCATGAAAGAGAACTCATCATTTAACATGAAATAAGGAATTCAAGGGTGTCTTACATCAACTTTTGGTTCTTGTGCGTTAATTCACCCATTCTGAAATTTTATGCCATTCAATGACCACACAGGTTTCCATACACAAATAATAATAAGTGTCTAGCTATCAGGGTGCAGTTTTGTTGGGTGCAGATTTGTTGTTTTTTGTGGGCCCTAAAAAGGACCTTGATGCTGGTTTGTGGGTTTTGTTGGCCCTGAAAAGGGCCATGAGGGGAACAAATTACCAAGGATTTTTTGTAGGCCCTAAAAAGGACCTTGATGTTGGTTTGTGGGTTTTGTGGGCCCTGAAAAGGGCCGTGAGGGGAACATATTACCAAGGATCACTGAAGCTATTCACATATCAGGACCTACACATGTTGTTCGTTCGTAGCTGCACAATTTAAAGAGGAGGCAAAAATTCTGTGATGTCCTGCAGAATATTGTCGAACAGGTCTAACTGACGGACTTTATTCCGATGTCACCACAGAAACTCACACATGTAGGAATCTATCATGTGTCTGTGTGTTTCCGTTTTGATGTTTGTTGCGCTCTTTGGCAGCTTTCCACAATCTCTCTATCCATTGTGTGTTTGCTCCTGTGATAGGGTCGACAAAATGTGCAGAATGACTCACTGTTTCGTGACTTAAACCAGGCACATTCTGAATGGTACTGCATGCACGCCATTGATCAGACACAACTGTCGTACCAGGACGATTGTTGGCTACGATAATGGGCATGGGTGTTGCCACTGAGTGGTCCGGCACTGGAACCATCAAACACTCACTTGTTTTGCGACAAATGCCACTGAATACCCACTGCTGTGGAAATATACGACCGACGTTATTTTTCCTGCATGTGAACACACTTTCATCAATCTTAACCGTCGTATTTGGTCCGCGAATTACAGCGGGATTAGCAATTAATGAATTTGCAAAAACCTCACAAAGGTTACTGTTCCATTTTATGGCAGATTTATTGGCAATTCCTAGCTCTGATTTACAGAAAGCAATGCTAGTCATCTCTTTACTCCAACAATAAATGAAGAGAATAATCTCCGTATAGGACAGACGTGTGCCCTCTAACCATGTGCCAGAACAAACAAGAATGTCCTGCTGACATATGCAAAATCTCTAATGATCTTTGCGAACTGTGAGAGACAAAGTCATAACATGATTTTTAGCACACAGTTGGACGGTGTGTATAATTCGTCTTTCCTGCAAAAACTGCACACAATTTATTTTCTTGCGTGTCAGGTGTGACAACTGCAAGAAATCCATCTTCCATGTACGGTGTTAGATCTGAGAATGGCATGGACATAGATTTACCGCATTAATTGAATATACGCGAATTGAAAAGTATGGTGCTTTGTGTGGCTACATTCTACTAAATTTGACCTATTATAATCCGTGGGTGAATTAACGCACGAGTACCCAACTTTTTTGCTCCGGCTGGTAGTTGATTGGATTATGAAAGAAACTGCAACCTATTTTTAAAATAGAATCCAGTGGTCCTTTTTTAAACAACTAAAAGATTTGAACTTTGCAGATGACATAGCTCATCTATCTCACAGTCAACTCTAAATTCAGCAGAAGACAGACTCACTAAATCTTATACAACAGATTCATTAATTATCAGTGGGTTTAAAGCTTGTAAAAAATATGTCAATATACAACATTAATTCTGCATCTGCATTCATGAACCTGACTTAGCTCGGTATGAATTGTAATTTTTTATTATTGCAAAGAAAGATTTGCTTTGAGGATTTCAATTAACAAACGAGTCGATGAGTCAATAAAATTAATACTTCTGGAAATATTTGCTGCTATTAAGTAGTTTAAATTGTTGCTTCAAGCAGCCTGGTCATGGTGAAAGTTTGCATTAAAAAAAAATACTGTTGGAGATCAATTGCAGCTAACATTTGTTGTGGAGATAGCACTTGAAGACATAGAAGATATATGAGGGCAAGATTGAGAGAGGGTTGAAATAGAACACAATGCATACAAAATAAAGCACATAATTATTTGTTCATTGTATAGACCTAACAAGACAATTGTACTGCATTATACTGGCAAAATTACAAAATACTTTACACGACAAGCATATGTACATGTACTTTCATCTACAACATGACCAAAACCATACAAATATATGGTGTAAACACACAGGTTGACAGGTATGTGTGTTTTAGTGCTCATTGTTTTCATGCTTGTGTATGTAGTTGTAGTCAGGCTAGATTACAGTACACTCCTTATGTTGAATAGCGTGTTTCTGTTATTATATAATCTTAACAAATAAAAGTAGACATTACTAGCGTTAGTGTATTAACACTTATACTGTGTCATTTCATGTAGTCTAACCATTAAGTGTATCAATATGAAGAAAAAGGTGTAGTTTTTTTTTTCTTGAGAATTTTGTGTATAAATATATCAGTACTTTAAATAATTGTTAGTCTAAAGTAGACATTACTAGCGCTAGTGTATTTAACACTTATACTGTGTCATTTCATGTAGTCTAACCATTAAGTGTATCAATATGAAGAAAAAGGTGTAGTTTTTTTTCTCTTTAGAATTTTGTGAATAAATATATCAGTACTTTAAATAATTGTTAGACTATTAATTTTTTTCTACGTGCATTTTTTAAACATATTGTGATTTTTCCTTTTAAACAAATAAATAACACCAAAATAACAAATGGGGATAAAGGTAGAGGTGGGAAGTTGAAACAAAATACTGAACAAAAATACAGAATTGCTATTTACTATTCCTATGTACGAGTATATAAAACCTGGCAAGATTATTATATTACACAATATGTATTGGTATTTTAAACCAACTTTGAGAAAAATCAGTTTTTAAATTTTTATTTATTTAAAATAATTGTTATCTTCCTTATTTTTCAGCATGTTTTTTTTATTCTTAGTCTCTCAATTTTTATTGATGTAGTTGGATGAGGATAAAAACCATAACAGTGTATATATTTTCAGCATGTGAGCGTATGTTGTATATTACTTGTAATGTAAATGAATCACAGCACATTTAACTTTCATTGCTTCTATGAGATATGAAGATTAAGTGGCAACTCTATATCTATGTCTAGTTTTTTTTGGTATATACTGTAATCTTGCATTGAGCTTCTTGAATATCAGAGTGGTAGAGTTTTCTTTTTGATGGAAAATGTATCAGGTTCAATCTCCGTAACTGACATACTTTAGTCAACTCATCTGTAAATGGGTATATGGCTTACTATTAGGGAAGGAAAGGCAGCAAGGAATAGAACTGATTACACCATTTCATAATAATCAACTCTCTAATATTTCATACACAACAGCAGTACCATATCTACTGTGAAACTAAGTTTACCTTTACTCTTGTATGCTATTGACAGAGAGATAGAAAGAACACGTATCGCTTGCAGCAAAGAGATCAGGTTCAGAACCTTGTTGTATCCCTTATCTGTTTCAATCATTCAGTCAAAAACTGTTTATCTCTATGAAGAACAAATACACACCAAGTCATCAAATGTTGACCTGCCCACATCTATTGAAGTTTTATGGATTAAAATTTCTACAAGAGAGTTACAAATGAGGAAATACAAGATAGAATTACAACAGCAATAGAGCCTTTTGAAGACCTCTTGGCAACTGTCAAAAGAAGGAAACTCGCTTGGTATGGTCACATATCGAGATCAAATGGTCTTGCAAATACAATCCTCCACTGAAAGGTTCATGGCAGATGACGAAGAGGCCGTCCCAAAAAGAGATGGGAAGACAACATAAAAGAATGGACCAATCTCCGACCAGAAGAGTCACAGGCAGCGGCCGCTGACAGAGAATGGTGGCGTGGTGTTGTGAGGATATCTACATGTGTGCCCCAACGACCTCACCGGTTACGGGATGACTTGACCTGAGAAGAGAGTGTAGCCAGCCCCATGTACAACCCTCCTTAGATTCCTCTTATGACTTTCCTGACAGGTCTACTATTCTTTGCTCCTCTTTTAGGATCTGGTAACACTCAGGTGAAAAGACACCTTTTTGGTCACTAGCTGTTTAAAAAAAATGGGTTCCTGACTCTGGTTTGCATTAGAAAAGGTAATAAAGGCAACCTGTCAGGTCAGCCCAGCACATATAACTGAATAAATAGCATAATGAAGTCTTAAACACTTTAACCTGCGAATTACAGTAGTATCTGCCATAGAACATCCTTTACCTTTAATATATGCTGCTATGTTCTGCTGATGGCAGTAAATGGATGACAAGAAATACATCAAGTATAATTTGTATTCACTACAAGGACACAATTACCAGATTACCATAAAATAAATGCATCACTTATATATATGTGTGTGTCTATGCATATACATGTGTGTGTGTATATATTTATATATATAAATTTTTTAAATATATATATATATATATATATATATATACACTTTTATATATATATGCGTGTGAACGTGAGTGCGTGCGTGCGCAAATGCAACTTTGTAGTGTCTTAGTAGTGTCTGATCTTGTAATCTCTTGACAGTGTATAGCTTATAGTTAGTGTGTAGCCTGTAGTTATTGTGTAGCCTGTAGTTAGTGTGCAGCCTGTAGTTAGTGTGTAGCCTGTAGTTATTGTGTAGACTTTATTTGTGCTATCAACTTTTATTGTTGTTTTAATCCTTCCATTTTCATTGTTCTTCTATTGTAATATTTCACTCTTTTTCTCAATGCAAGATATTCTCATTTTATTTACTTCTTGATCAATTCCAATAATCTCTTTGTAGCTTAAAATGTTACAGATTTATCACATCTTTCTGTAGTTTTAGAATGCCTGTGTTTATTCACGATGCTATTTCTTTTGTGAAGAGTTAAGATGATCACCTATGACATTGCTGCTTCTTTGAATTTGTTATTACCTTTATGTAAATGTTATATTTTGTTCATGTTAATAGTGTAGAATGTTGATGATTTCTTTCTTGAGTATCTTTTGTATTCATAAGATTCTAATACATTAAAACTTCAAGTGTAAAAAACTCTGAAACTTGTGCTTAAGTATCAATGATTGATAAAAATAAGTACAGTAAAAACATTTATAATTTTTTAAATGTTATTTACTACAGTATTTCTTATTTCATTAAACATTTATATTTTTGTGGTTATGACAATTGCAAGAAAAAGAAAAAAACTTCAGCAAGTTAAGTTAAATATATTTTACAAAATCAACAAGTAAAACAGGTAAAAAATTAAACATACCTCGGTAAAATAATCTCAGCAGAGGACAAAGGAGACACAGATGTAATAAACCAATCCAATTCATTGGGCAAATGATATTACGATATTACGGTGTAAACATGTGACAATGGATACAAAAAGAACACTATACAACACAATATTCCTACCCACATTGTGCTATCGGTGCCAAAATTGGACATTGACAAGCACAGATAAAAGAAACATTATAACAAGAGAGATGAAATGCATACACAGAATGCTTGAAGTAACAATAATGGATAGAATCAGAAACAAAGACATTAGAAAACTAGATACAGCACCAGTGCTAGACCTCATCAAGAGACAGCAAACCAAATGATCCAGCCACGTGACACGAAAAACACCATGTAGCATCACTCCGAAAGTAATGCTATATAGATACAATAGGTACAAAGCCAAGGGTCTATAACGCAAAACATGGATTGCACAAATAACAGAAGCAGTAAAGCTTCCCATGTACAAAGCACATACTAGGGCCCGGTCAAGAAACCTCTTCATAATCTGGTGCTGAAAGGCACAAGGAGAATGCAAATGAAAAGAAGAAAGAAGAAGTGGTTACTGCAAATGGTTCACCATTATTTTTACCTTTTATAAGATGTCACAGTCTCAGAGTACATAAAATAAACTGATTTTTGTACTTACTTAGTCGCTCCTCTTCTACCGTGAGGTGTAGCGGTACTGATTTTTGTACCAATTTTTAATTTATTTGATGTTAGGTGCACTGTTTTATTTTAATTATAGTATTGTGGGAGTTACTTTCAGCTACACTAATTTTGAGACGTAATTTCACCTAAAGATTTGTTTGATAATTTATTTCAGATCATTGATTTGACCTCAGTTTTGTTGACTTTATTTTACCTAAGTAGTTACCAGGAAGTGTCTGAGACAGATATGAGAATCGGGCTACCACCACACTGAGGACATATCATAGGGGGCTGCTACCAATACTATCTAGACTCTCTATATACAATTTAAAAAAAAAAAAAAGGAAAGACCCAGTTTACATGCCTTATGGCATGTTGGGAACATGGTGTCAGGCAAATATTTTCTTAACCAATGACACATGCATATATGATGTGGTCGGCATCACACTGCAGTCTTCACTTCCCAGATTTGTTCTGGTACCCAATTATTTAGGGACTGTGGACACTGAAGGCATTTGGGATTACAAAAAAAATATCCCACACCTGTTGAAGATTGATTCTAGATTGGCAGGGCAGCATGTGTACTAACCATTGCATTTCTATGGTTTCACATATAATACAGAAATAAAAGGATGAATACTTAATTGTTCTAGGGATCAGAAGAAGAAGATGAAGAATGAATGTTTCTGTATCTTTATAATTATTTCAGTTTTTGCGACACTTTTATATCTTCTTGTTGTGGCATACATGTTTATGAAGAACTGGTCAAAATGTATTTGTTTACATGGTAAAGGGGATAAAAAAATTGATTTTATAAGTTTTATGAACTTTAAGATATAATTAAATATGTGTTTTAATCAACAATGTTGAATTTACTCTCTGTAGTCAGAGAAGAGCTTGAATGTTACTTGTTAGGTAGGGACTACAGAGGCCTCCCCCCCCCCCTTACACCCACCTCCTTCCCTCCTGCACATGTATTAGTGCCAACCAAAAGGTAAATCCCAGGTATAGCTGTTTTGTAACCAGTCAAATGTATAATTTGACAGAAAATAAGAAGTTAATGTGAATATTAAAAGCTGTTGTTATTCATATGAGACATGCACAGAATGCAGGCAGTGTACGGTGACCCGAATTGCTGCATCAATTTTGGCTATGGCATCTTCTGACGCAACAATATGCGCCTGACCTGGTCTCAGAAGATCTTTCGTTAACTCGTGTTCTTCTTTAAACATCGTTGTCCAGTTCTTCGCCGTTGTCTTCGACACACTTTGTCATCATACACTGCCTGCAGTCTGCGAGAAATGTCAACTGGTCGACATCCTTCAGCTGTTAGAAACCGAATCACCGCTCGCTGATCAACTCTGCATGGATTCTGTATCACACCTGCCATGTTTTCAATGGTTTGGTGAAGAAACTATGAGTCAGAGGATAATGAAATTTTGCAAACTTGATGGTTGGTATCTGCTGTTTACACCAGAATTGATGTCATCATGTGCATCGTACGTATGTTCACTTGGTGCAGTTAGGTTCGGTTTCATTTGAACACGCCTTGTATTATGTCAGTAGTCTATCTTAAACAAACAAGCATATTGAAAACATGTGAGTTTTGTTGCATACATTTACGTGTTCATATCATTCCCCAGTTGATAAAAAAGGGGAAAAGGGCAGAAGACTATCTCAGATTGAAGTTATGAAGATGAGCCTGAAAAAGGTAGAAGCAACTGGCAGTGATTCAGACGAAGAAAAGGTAATGTGTGCCTTCCTAATCTGCTATTATCTGGTGAAGTGCAGAGAAAACCATTATGGTGTTGTCATCTATGTTTGTTATATAATTGAAATAATGTTAAGATGATTTAGTAACAGTCAATATTTAATGCAATCTTTTTGTCTCCATGTTGATATCTTCATTATGTTTCAGCTGGTTGTTTTGGATCACCACATTTATTTCAGGTTGACTCTTCTGGATTTTTTTGGAGTATAGTTTTAACATGTGTTTAAAACTGCAGTTTATTTTTATGTCTGGATGTATTAGCAGTAAATACACTAGTAGATAATTAATTATATTGTTTAGGAATGTTTTCATGATTAATAATTATCATTAATTACAGGCTCTTTGCTTTTAGAGAAGAAACAATTATACTCTGATATTTTTAGAAATACTTTGTTACCCTTATCACAAGTATTGTAAATAGTCTGTGTATAGGAGGGACAGCAATAATAAATAATTCAAAATATGAAAGGCGAGATTAAAGTTTAATTTGAGAACAGTAATAGGTGTTTGCAGCATTTTTAATCTGTAAAGGTCATTGTCAAGGACATGGCAAATAACAATGATACAAATGTTAGCAGTGATCTAAACTAAATGAATGTTAATGAGGAAAATTTGATCCATTTGTTAATAAATGTTTTTAATTGATTAAAATGTCATTATACATCCGTTACTGTTTTCATGTAAATTTACATTATAACCTTGCATGTTTTTCAGTTTTAAGTGTTCATTATTACACTATTATGATACTGCTCAAAATAATGCAGGAGAGATTTAGGCAAAGAGAGAGACAACAAAGTTCTGGGGGAACAATTTATATTTCAACAGAACAGCGGGACAAAAGAAGTATTCTGTATAAGGACATTAGCATAAAAAAATGAAGTAAATCAAAATCATTTATATGTGTTTATAGACCACAAAAAGGTATTTGACAGAGTCCAGCATGTACATGTCTAGAAAATATAGGTATGGCTGGAAAAGACACAAGAATACTCGGCTACATATACTTTGAGCAAACTGTCTTTGTAAGACCATGTGTAGATATAAAAAAGAGGAATGTGACAGGGATGTGATAAAAATAGTACCTGTTACAGAGCCTGTCTATATTTTAAAAATAAATCCAAACAGTAGTTACTTTCTGAACATCCCTTGTATACCAATAAATCGCTGCTACACAGTAGAGTAGCTAGTTGTGGCACTTCTGTTAGAGTGAGATGTCATGTTGTTGCTAAGAAGAGCAGAGCATACAGAACACCAACCCCCAGTATGAAATTGGATTTGGAAGCAGTAACTATAGCTCTAAAATAGCTATCTGAGACCTCTTTAATCTCCTTACTTTGAAAGATACAGAAATATGGACTAAGACATGAGTGGATGGCAGCTGTTGAAACATCAAACCTGCAGGGGCCATGTGGATCTACTGTCCTTGTCCTGCCACGGTTAAGAACATTGAAAGAGTTGACATCCTGACTTTGCAAGCACTAATTATGAGTACACTAGATAATGATAGGAGTGGCATTTTGATATCTTTCAATGACCGTCTTTTGGATGATGATACATAATAGATGAATTAGCAATTCACAGATTGCAGAGCTTTGAAATCAAACATTAGTGACATACTGAATTCAAGCAAGTTACTCACAAATTTAAAATAAGAGTGATCACCTTTACTGTATGGCATAGAGACATGAACATGTGATTGGAGAAGAGAAATGATGCCTTTCAAATGTGGATAAATAGAAAAATGGGGTGCACATCTCAAAAAGAAAAGAATATAAATAAGAAAATCTCTTTAAGAAATTAGTAGTGCAAAAAAAATTGATGAAAGAAACCAAGTCCAAAAGTTTAGATATTTTGGTCACATCAAATGACATGACATCTTGCTAAAAACAATACTGAAAGGAAAGGTGAAGGTCAGATGTACCAAAGGTAATCAACACTATTTCTGGAGGTAAACATCTTAAGATAGACATGGAAAAATGTGAAAGATTATGCTATCAAGGTATGAGACAGAGGATATTGGAGATCCATTGCAGCCGACCTTCGCCGTGGAGATTGCATTGCAACTGAACTAATTAATTTTTGCTTTTTTTTGTCAGCCTCGTTTTTTTTCTTCTTTTTGGTCTAAAAGGAACATACTGCCATCACCACAGTTTCTAATTAAAGAAAGCCAGCATCAACTCACTTATGTGTTTTGGTAATGCGAGTTAAGGCACCATTAACAAAAAATACAATGAAGTTACGACTTTCATGCACAATCCATCTATATTGCCATTTACGACATTCATTAACCAGTGCAGTAGGTATATTCTTTACTCCCAATAAATAAGGCTCTGAGATCCAGAAAGGGAACTCCTTGTTACAGGCAGTGATAATTTTTTCTTAGCTGGAGTGAAGATTGTTATTAGAGGTGCAAATATCGCAGACAAGATGTAAACTATGCCACAACGCATTCCATTCTCCGGACAACATCCTCCTTCTTGTAAAGCCTTTTTCACAGCTTGGTAGCGGGAAATTGAGAATGAACAAAGAAGAAGAAGAAGATAAGAGATATTAATATCAATATATGATGAGTTGTGATAGTTTAAAAAAGACTAATAATTATAGGAATACACAAATCAATCAATAGCAACTTAAAATTGACTACTTTACTTGAAACAGTACTCAATTTATTTCTCGATTAAAATATTATGTCTTTAAAGCTCTACTTATGTTACTAAATCCTTTCATGTTGGCATATATCTTCTCACTAACCCAGCAGCAACGTGCTGGTAAAAAAGATGGCTCACGCAGAGAGTCTCGAGCTGAATATGATCGTGATGGAAAAGATCTTGGTATCGCTGCGGGCGATGATAAGGTTTACACAACAATATTTGACTGTTCAAGGCTCATAGCTTTGTCACTGTAGTTATATAGGTTGTTTTCACTTAGTTTTGTTTATTTTTTTTATTTTAAAAACATACATGTCAACTTACAATTTGTGCTGGATTTTTGTGTGTGCACTTTTTCAATGTGGTGTCATACACCATATTGTGAAGGTTTTACACCCTAAAGAGTTTTATAATTATTTTGTTTTTATTCTTCAAAATTTAAACATAGACCATTTTTTAAATATCCTCTGTGTCTTGATGTCACTTTTTAAAAACGAAAATGTATCCATTGCGGTCTCCTAAAACAATCAAATTAATTCTAGATGTTTGTTAATCTATTTCTTACAGTGATTGAAAGTAGTTCTGCCAGTCACTCTACTATTGAAAATAGATGGCCTGCAGTTTTATAACTTGCGTCAGTGACAAGTTCAAGATTTCCACTGCTAATCACTATTTTATTAAATATATATGTTTAATAGCTAGTTGATCAGATCTGTACATTTCTGTCCATTTTTTCACAAAATCCCCCATTCCCATAATTTAATTTACAGGACTGCATTTTGTCTTGTAGTGTTTTCTTTTCATGGGTTTTGGTAGGTCAGCATACATATTTTCATTGGCTGAAGTTGACATGTATGGTATGAATGTCAGTTATCCTGTTTTTGATATTCAGCCAATAAACCAATCATATGCTATTCATATAATCTCAAACATTGGAAAAGTTTCATCTAAAAGATGCTGTTTTTATGAAGAAGAAGTTTCATTATCAGAATTATGTCTGAAATCCGGGAGAATGGTTTAGAAACTAATTTGTTTCCTCTCAAAGACGAATGTAAGACCAAACAATTAGGATACGGGTCGTTTAATTAGGAGGCATGTACTTGCATCCTTCTAAGTCCTTGTTATTTTTCTTGTCAGGGATAAAATAACAATTTATTCCTCAACTATAAAAATTGCCTCAAAGAGCAATGAATACTTTAATCATAAATTGTTTTCTCCATCAATAGATATGAATACAATAGTCTCACAATTTTTTGAATATATAATTAGCATGGGGTCATCTCTACAGATTGTTTCCTTTCTGCAAACATGTACCAAAGTATTAATGTTCTCATATAATGGTGGTTTCTGTGGTACTCTGTTTAACATGCTGAGGTTGCCGGCTGCATGCACAACCCTATTTAGATGTCTTTTATGACATGGGTGTTTGGGTATAGAGGTCCTATTCTTCCTTTCCCTGTGTCGGACACTGGCAGCCACACGTGGAAGTATACAATACGAGTATATTAATATTTAAATATTTTTAAATGATTTTCACCTTTTTTCATTTCTTCAAAGTGTAATAGATGAAACGTTTCACAAAAATGTAACATATCATATAATTAAACAAAAATTAGTGTTTGTGATACACTGCATGAAAATGTAACATATCAGATTTAAGTGTCATTGGCTTCACTATAAAACTAAGCAGCATGTTCAGCTAACAGAGTTATTATCATGTAACTTGCTTTTACAAATTCAATGATATTGTTTAAGTGTGTTGCTTTCTTTGTGATTATGATTTGTTTTATTTTGTTCAAGGTTTATATCAATTGTATCAGGTTTTGACATAAGGAGAAGGCATTTGAATTATCAATCAATCAATCAATAGCCTCATACCCCCAAAGGAGCATACATGATTACTGGACAACCCGTTCTTAAACTGAGGTTACACCGTTGCAGGTCCCAATTTCTCTTCCAACGGTTTCTGTCTTGGGTCACAATGAATCATTTGATAATGAGTCGCCCCTTTGTGGTGTCGTGAATGTTGTTGTGGGATGCAAGGGAGTTAGACCAACGTGCTGGTGGTCGTCCCCATGGTCGTTTCTTGTCTCTGGGGTACCAAAAGGAGCATAAGCATTAATAAATACTCTCAAAATTTCCAATCATTTTCTATCCATTCCAACTCAGTCCACGACCTCCCTGTGTACTACATATTTGAGTCAAGCACCCTTTTCAACGTGTGTTACTGTGTCTGCCTCTTGCCCTCTTGCAAGCGGTGCCCAGAACAAAGACGGGCATGGAATGCTATTAAGATACCTTCAGATATATATAAACAACAGTCACACAAGTTAAAGCAGGCTTCTAGAAAGGAAACCAACATACTAGCAAATGTTATTCTAGCAATGGAATTGTGTCTTTGAGTGGTATGTAGAACAAATACTGCTTTATTCATTTGAATCTTTGACAATAAATTACAAAAAATAAAAAATCATTTAAATCCGCAAATTTACTATTTTTATGGAGCAATTTTAAAGGTTAGACCGAAGGACATAAGGTTGAGGAATAAATGCAGCTTACCCCTGCAGTCTGCCAGCTAGGTATTTAATTAACCCCTTTCTTAATAGAAAAAAAAAACCTGTACCTTACCTGAATCAAACCCATTTGACCAGTCGCTCTTCATTAAGTTGCCATAATATGAAAAGAGACCCTGGAAAGATTGGGGGCGATAGTAAGATATGAAGATAGAGAAGAAGATATGAGATAATATTACAAGATCTTTGGGGTAAAAATAAATAGTAACATTTCTTTATCTATTGGCTTTTTTACTTAGAATATTTGTTGGCTTTAATATTGCTACTTTAATTTGTTATTTTCTTTTTTTTGTTGTTGGTTATATAAAGCACAGCCGCTATGCTTTATCCATGTGCACTTTTTTCAAACACTTTCTTTCTTTAATTTTTCCTGACACACATAGATGGAAGCCCATTTTTATTGTAGATTCACTTTGGACATGTTTATATTTTCTTTGATTTATTTTTTGCCACACTTGTTTTAAGATTTCTAATGCTGGCTTACTCAGTTTTTCCTAGAGGAGCATGCTAGCAGAACATACTACTGGCATTATGTGGACAAGCCGTAGTCAATTGCTCCAGCTGGTTTAGTCAATGACATGTTTTGTTGTATTTAAATAGCAAAACAATAAGTGCGCTTTGTTGATGTTATGTACTTTTTATTGGAGCAAGGCTGCTGTTGTGTGTGTACTATAATTGATTTGTTGATCAATTTGTCACGAAACACCTTTTTTTTTTTTTGCAGGTATACTGTTCTCTGTCTATGTACCATTTGTCTCACATATACAGTTTCCAGAAGAGATATACTTGAATATTAATATTTGTACATAATTTGCACAATGCTGATCTAATATTCTCTGTAAATTTGAAGATGTTGACATATGACATATATCATTTGTTTTATAAATTTCTTTAGTATATTAAATGTATGCAGTTCATTGAGAGGAAAAAGGGGGAAAATTTTTTACTGAATTTTAATGTTTAGTGATTCTTTAGTCGATAAAATTAGTATTATTGTGATTATAAAAAATGGCATTGCTTGTTAGCTTAAATAAACAATATTTAATCTAGCTCAAGGGCAGATATTGCAAAAAGTATATTTTGTATCTACTTCTGTTTTTTACATTTTTTGGACACATCTTTCATGAAACAGAATAATACAAGTATGCAGATTAGGGCTCATTCATTTTCTATCACTTGATATATGTGTCACAAATTTATGTGTTTAAAATGTGTACTTGTTATACTTGTATTTACTATAGGAAAATTATAATTTATATTAATAATCTCTTAATTTAAAAAAAAAAAAAGGACATTTTCATGAACCATACTTTTAATATTTATATTGTTATATTAGATTTTAAATAGTAACTTATATTCTATTGCATTAAATATTTGCATATACATCCATATATGTTTTAATTTACAGAACTTGACTTTATGTTTATTATATATATATATATATATATATATATATATATATATATATATATATATATATATATACCCAGAGTCTGTCAAAGTGGACATGGCTGAATTCCAAATCAGTGCAGTGTGTTGCAGTTGTAAAACAAACATTTCATACTTAGTCAAAGCTGCTGTGTGTTCTTTGTTGTTTAGAAAAAAGGGCGTGTATTTTAACACAGTTATTTAGCTTCAATATCATGAAGAATTTAAAAAGTACAAGGGAAACTCAGTTACCCAGAAAAAAGCACTGTGTGTAAATATGTATGTATAATATGTACTACGTATTTGTATGTGTGTGTATACGTATGTATGTATGTATGTATGTATATGTATGTATGTATATGTATATATATATATATATATATATATATATGAGTATGTATGTATGTATGTATATGCATATGTATGCATATATATGCATATGTGGGGGTCTCTGTGGCGAAGTGGTCAAGCCGTTTGCCTCGTGTTCAGACGGTCGGGGTTCGAATTCGAACTGCGACTGTCGGTCCATGATGTCAATTTTTTCCGGAGATCCCTGGAGCTACAGAGTTCGTGCTTTGTGTGATGCTCTCGACAGATGGGGTACCCATCTGCCAAGAGAGACCGAGTTTAATGGGGAAAACCCGAGGCAATGAAGTCGAGCCCTCGCTTAAATTTTTTAATACTTTTTTTTTTAATTTTAATTTTTGTTTAATGTATGTATATGTATATATATATGTATATGTAAATGTACAGTATATTTAGGTACACACGAGGTAGCTACAAAAAAGTTCAGAGAACGGTTGACGTTTGTTTGAATCAGTGATTATGTCATGAAGATTATAATCTTAAAAGTTGGTAATGATCTTGATGAAACGACATGGCAGATGTTTCCTTCACATGTAATCTCAAACATAAGTTTCAGAAGTTTGTTTGTTTTGAATACGCAAGAGTTGAAAATGCTCTTCATTGAACAACAAGCACATGTAACATTTTGTGTTTTGCTTGAGAACTCACACTCAGAGACAGTAACCTTGCTCAATAAAGCATAAGTTGATACCATGACAACAAAATTGCAAGTATTTGATTGGCACAAGGGTTTTCTTGAAAACAATGTTATCGTCGATGATGATCTACGCAGTATGTCACCACCTAGCTTGATAAACAATGAAAACATTGAGCATGTTTAGAATATTGTTCGTGTTGACAAAAGAATTGGTGAGAGATAATAGTCTCCAAAAGTTGTAATATCAGTTGGAAGTTACCACAGCATTCTCCACATTCTCTTTGTCAGCACAGGGTTCCCAAAATGTTATCTCCTGAACAGAATGAAATGAGATTGACACTGGCAGGAGATTTAACTACTATGGTTAAACAAGATATAAATTGCCTGAACAATATAATAACAGGAAACAAGGTGCTGTTGTATGATCCTCAGACAAAATGTCATTCTCCTGAATGGAAATCACCATCATCACCCTGTGCAACAATTTTTATTGGATAATAGCAAAGGAAAAGTTATATTGTGCTTTTATTTTTATTAACCGAGTTTTGTCTTACATGAATTCTTCTTCTTCTTCTTCGTTCGTTCTCAATCTCCTACTACCAAACCCTGAAAGGGCTTAGGTAGCAGAATGTAGTCCAGAGAACGGAATGCATTGCATCATAGTTTACAGCTTGGCTGTGATATTTGCACCTTTCAGTCCAACAAATCCGACTTCAGCAAGCATTTTTTGAGTGCCGGGCTAGCATTCCCTCTTCGATCCCTTCTCTTTAGTCAGTCTGCCCTGCTGCAGCCTGTTATCCAGGATCACCGTGTAGAGGTGTAGAAGGGTCTTGGCAGCTATGGTTCGCTGGCCCTGACGCTAGCAGTCAGCTATGAGTCGCTGACCACTGCAGCTCATGCCCTGCTCAGCATCTTGACTCCTAACATGAATTCATTCTTGAAGGCCAAATGGATAACAAGGAAATATACATTGATATCCTTTGTTGCCTAAGAGGAAATAGCCAAAACAATGGAGAATAGGGAGTTGAATTCTGTTATATAACAATGTGCCAGCACATCGACTCCTACTGGTGAAGCAGTTCATAAAAGTGCACAATGTGACGGCCCTGAAACATCCTTCATATTCTCCTAACTTGACACCAGCTGATTTGTTTTTTCATCCCTAAAACTGATACTGAAAGGGCAACGAATCAAGGATGTTGAGGATGTTATCACAAATGTGATAAAGCAGCTGAGAGAGGTGTCAAAGAATAGGTTCCAAGAATGATTCCAACAGCTGTATGGACATTGGCAGACGTGTGTATTTGTGGAATAGAACTATTTTGAAGAAAATGTAGTGTAAATAATAATTCAGTGATTTTTTTAAAGCTACCTCATATGAATTATATATATATATATATTGATATATATTGATATTAGTAAATAAATTTATTGAAGCTCATTAAAAACAGGAATCATTTTTGGTATCATTTTGATTAGAAGGATGGGTTTGTTGTGATGTTTATTTATTTTTTTACTTTTGTTATCAGATGAAAATAACCAAGGTCTAATCTGGAAACTTTGTCTTCTTACTTATAGACCCCCAAAACGACCAGTCGAAGGCAGTCAGTAGAAGTTGAGACACAAATGAAGAAAGTTACAACTGACATGCTTGAGGCTCTGGAGATACAGCAGCAGCAGAGGCGGTCTTCTATGCAGACACGCAGAGCATCACTGGCTGAAGTAATCCATGATTGGCCAACTTTGCAGCCACGAAAAATCTTTAAAGAGGTGATAAAGCCTCATCTTTTGTTTTCTTTTCTTAAAATAAATACTAGGAAGATATGGGTATTAACATAGGCAGAGAAATGCTCAACCACTTCTGCTTTGCGGATGACATAGTCATCATCAGCCACAGCATCAAGGAAGCTGAGCAAAGCCTGAAAGAGCTCAACAATGTAAGCAAGACAGTTGGTCTAAAAATAAATAAGCTAAAGACACAATGCATGCTGAACCGTTTCTGTCTTTGCGAGAAAATGTGGCTTGGAGATGATTCCATCAAAAACGTTTATTCGTACATCTACTTGGGCCAAGAAATTACGAACTCCCATGACTTGTATAAAGAGATCTCTCAAAGATTAGCTGCGGGGTGGTTCAGCTTCAGCCGCATCAAGACAGTACTTCAACAGATGAAAAATAACAAAGCGAGAGCTCACACCTTGAACAGCTTGGTCATTCCAGCCATGATATATGGTTGCGAGGTGTGGAACCTATGAAAAATTACATGGGTGTGGCTTCAAGCTACTCAACAAGCAATGGAGTGTAGAACACTGTCACTTTCACTATGAGACCACATCTGCAACACCGTCATTAGGAGTGATACCTGCTTCAATGATGTCACAGATGCAGCGTTGATAAGAAAGTACAGGTGTGCAGACCACATGGTACGCATGCCTGACAATAGATGGACACGTAAAGTAATGTCATGGTGGTCCTACACCTATAATCGTCGCCCCAGACATACATCCACCAATGAGATGGAGAGATGCCTTCAACAGGACCTTGGTCCGACATGGTACTTAATGGCATAGGACAGAGATGAGTTTAGACGAGATTCGGCAACCTGGCATAGAGCACAAAGTGTGCCTAAGTGAACACCAGGATTACAGTATATAAATACCTCAAACTTTAGTAATAACTAAAATCTTAATCACTGTGTAATGGACTGGTCTTCAATAATGTGAACCATATCCTGTCTTTTATTTATAATAATAATGTTTGCTTAGACCTGAGGCCCGTTGCGTCGGTCGGCCACATCCATGACCCACTGCTATGTAGTGGTTCCAGGCTTCATCCAGGGCGGAGGTGGAGGTAGATATCACCTGGAGCCATACCGTATGCGGACGGCCTCTTCTGCGCCTCCATCTGGTTGAGGGAAGTCTTTTTGCGCTGAGGATCGACTTGTGTAGTATCTTGTATGCCTGGGTTTCCTGGTCCAGCCATAGAACATGACCAAACAAAGAAACTCGTTGGCGGTCAAGTGCTTTTGAGATTGGAAGAAGGTCTGTTTTGGCGGATACCTCCACATTGCTGATGTAGTCATGCCATCGGATGACCAGGATACGCCGCTGGTTGCGCATGTGGAAGTCCTCTAGTCTCGACATGTCGTGTTTCAGCAATGTCCAGGTTTCGAAGCCATAGAGCAGGACTGGCACAATGCAGGACTGGTAGATCTGGTTTTTGTCTCAAAGGAGATCTTACCATGACTCCACACACGTCAAAGGTTGTGCATAGCAGACGCAGCTAGTCCGATCCACCTTGATATATCAGGACCACTGCACCTATCAAATAATATCTTGCTACTGAGATAGATGAATTTGTTGGTGCCCTCTGCAGTGTGACCTTGGGTTTCAATACTCTGGAGAGCTGTGTCGGAAACGAGGTTCTGAACTTTATTCTTGGCCCAGGATATAGACAGGCCTAGAGAGGGCATTTCACTGTCTAGCATTTCCAGAGATCGCTGCAGCGCAGAGCTGTCTGTGCCAAACAGTACAATGTCATCCGCATAGGTGAGATCAGTGAAGGTTGAATGATCAATAGCAATATCCTCTTGGTTCGCATTGAGGCAGTCAAGAAGCCAGTCAACGGCTCTGCAGAATAGGTTGGGGGCAAGAACACATCCCTGTCTGACACCAGAAGTCGTGGAGAATCTGTCAGAGAGAGCGCCACCCAGCCGAATTCTGGCACCGGTGTCCTTGTATAGCTTCTTGATCAGAATTAACAGGGGGGCATGAGGGCCTATTCCTTGGAGGGCTTTCCATAGAGCCGGCCGATCAATCGAGTCGAAGGCGGACTTAAAGTCCACGATTATAGGTGTAGGACCACCATGACATTACTTTACGTGTCCATCTATTGTCAGGCATGCGTACCATGTGGTCTGCGCACCTGTACTTTCTTATGAACGCTGCATCTGTGACATCATTGAAGCAGGTATCACTCCTGATGACGGTGTTGCAGATGTGGTCTCATAGTGAAAGTGACAGTGTTCTACACTCCATAGATAAAGGGGAGCCAGTGGATGTTATTTATCTAGACTTTGCAAAGGCCTTTGATAGAGTACCTCATCAAAGATTATTTCGAAAGTTAAAATCACATGGAATAGGTGGCGAAGTTGCCAAATGGATTGAAAATTGGTTAACGGGAAGAAGGCAGAGGGTGGGCATAAATAAGGAGTACTCTGAGTGGAGTGAAGTGAAAAGTGGTGTGCCACAGCGCTCGGTTTTGGGACCAATTTTGTTCTTGATATATATAAATGATTTGGACATTGATATGAGATCCATGATTGCAAAATTTGCTGATGACACAAAACTATGCAGTAGTGTCTCATCTAAAGCGGAAGTGGATATATTGATGTCGGATTTAGATAAAATTCGAGAATGGTCTGTAAGCTGGCAAATGGAGTTTAATGTAGATAAATGTACAGTCATCCACATGGGTAGATCCAATATGGAACATAATTACAGAATGGGAGAAAACAATATTAGAAAGATAGATAAGGAAAGGGACCTAGGGGTTATAATAGATCATACAGGAAAGGTGAGTGAGCAAGTTAAGGTAGCAGTGAAAAAGGCAAATGCAATGTTAGGTATGATAAAAAGAAATATTAAACATAGGAGCAAGGCGTGATCGTCAAACTGTATAAAGCTTTAGTTAGACCTAGATTGGAGTACTGTGTACAGGTGTGGAGTCCTTATCATAGAGGGGACATAAACATGCTAGAAAGAATACAAAAAAGAGCGACAAAGATGATAGTGGGATTCCAGAATTACAGTTATGAGGAACGACTCAGAAAAACCGGCCTACAGTGTCTCGAAGAGCGAAGAATTCGTGGTGACTTAATACAGGTTTATAAGATGATCAGAGGAATCGATAAATTAGACTATAACAAGTTTTTTAAAATACAGCCACCTACAATAACACGAGGGCATAGCTACAAGCTGATTGAAGAGAGGTCCAGGTTAGATATTAGGAAATATTTTTTTAGTCAGAGAGTGGTGTCTGCTCGGAATGCATTGCCAGGGGAGGTAGTGGAGGCAGGGACAGTTAATGCATTTAAGAATAAACTGGATGCGCATAGATTTTAGAGCAAGGTGATGTAAATGTAACTGGTTGTATACAGACTCTGCAGGGTCTTCTAAACCAGTATAAAGATGTTAAGTTAAGTTAAGTTAAGTTAAATGCAGCGCACAAGGGGTGATTGAAGGCGTGGTGCAGTTTGGCGAGGAGGCGCAGAACAATGATAGCGTTGGTTGTAAAAGACCTGTGATGAAGCCAGACTGTTGTGGGCGGCATTTTGTGTTCAATAGAGGCTTGAAACTGGCCAGTAGCATGTGAGCAAACACCTTCCCTAGAATCGAGAGTAGTGTTATAGGCCTGTAATTATAATTACTGCAGTCTTTGCGACTTCCCTTGCCTTTATACAGGGAGACGATGATTCCATCGCGCCAGTCGGCTGGGACCTGTCCTCCATACTTGCAGGAATAAGTGATAGAGGGCAGAGCTGATCGGGTTGATGGCATATTTCAACAGCTCCAGCGGGATGTGATCCGAGAAAGCCGCTCGTCCATCTCTGAGTTTCTGAATGCAATTTAGTTTAGAAAACGTTCCTTGTCTGCCCTGGTCGCCGTGCGGAATTGTCCTTTCAGCCATCGTCATTCGGCGTGGTCGTTGCAAAGCCTGGCTGAGTTCTTTTGGAGTAAGATGTCATACAAGTCATCGGAGAGCCATTGCTGACGCTTTGGAGACCTTGGACCGGTGATTAGCTTGGCAGCCTGACGTGTGGTGTTCTTTATGACTGCCCATGTTGCCTCTGGGTCATCAGGTAGGGGGTCTACTGCAGCTAGGTTTCCCCTGACATCCTCTCCATATTTCTCTGCGATGCTTGGGTTAGCCTTGAAAAGTTGGATATTATACCTTGGGGTCGGCACAGGTTTTGGAGGGACATAAGGGCTGATGGAGTACATGATCATCAGCAAGTGGAAGACACGACAGGAAGTCACCCTGGCAAGACTTCTCACAAGGATGTGGTCGAGTTCCTTCCTAGTCCTTTGGTCGTTGAAGACCCATGTGTGGCAGTGTATGTCTAAGCTGCGATACCATGTGCCAGTGATCTTCAGATTGTAGGTGGCACAGAATGACAGAATCCAGCCTGAGTTGTCATTTGCATTTCCACTGCCGAACAAGCCCAGGAACGATTCTTCTTCTTCTTCTTCTTCGTTCATCCTTAGATCAAGGTTCCGGTTTCTCGTACAAAGGACACCATTGTTTGTAAGGCTGTTTCATCTCCATTCAACTTCTGTCTCATATCTGTCTCTCGAGGCCAGCATTGTTCTCTTTTCCTGCGTAAGCATGCAGCTTTGTAGGATGTGTTCCACGGTCATGATATGCTCCCCACATGGGCACCTCTCATCTGTCCTAATCCTCATTTTGTTGTAAAGAAGACTCTTGAGTCTCTTATGCCCAGTTCTCAATCTGAAGATGATGACTTGCTATTCTCTAGTTAAGTTAAAGTAGCTGTCTTCTTTTCGGAAGCCGGGGTTTTGATCAGTCCATTTTATCCTGAAGTTGGCTTTAATTATGGTCTTGGCCTCATTATATGTGATACTCAGGTCTGTTTGTGGGGATGCTCCTACACTCTTTGCTAGTTTGTCTGCAGTTTCATTGCCTTCAATATTGCAGTGGGATGGGATCCACTGTATGACCAACCTTGGGTGTTCTGCTGAGAGCTGTTCTCAGGGAGAACATACATTGCTCGAGATCTTCATCTTTGTGTTGTTTTAGCGCTGCTATTACTGACGCGGCCTCAGTCAGAAATACTATGTTTTCTTGGTGGATATATTTATCTTGGATTACATGCTCAGCTGCGGCCTTCAGTGCCTCTGCTTTTGCACGGAAATTACTGGAATTTGTTCCCGTTGTTAATACTTGAGTTTTTTCTTCTCCATTCCTTAGTATGTAATAGACCCCTCCACCTTCATTGGATGTGGCTTTGTTAGATGAGCCATCTGTATATACCTGTATCCATGTTTCTGGTGGGTATACTCTCCTAAGATATTCTTCTGTGATAAATGGACCGATTCATAACCACTATACTGGGAACCTGAAATCGCCCAGTAGGATGATTTCATCATGAGAGGGAACTGTGACTGATGCACCGGCCAGATCCTGGTAAAAGTCGTCTTTTCCTGGGGTTGAGCCTCATCTGTGGGAGCATAGGCAACTATTATTGTGAGATGTCCATGTTTATATTTCAGTCGTGCCTGGAGGAGCCTGTCTGAAATGACATGCCAGAATACTATACTATATTTATAACCTGAAATACAAACACATTTAAAGTAAATAAAAAGGATATATTATGTGTTGTGATGCCTAGCAGCATTATTGATCGATTCAGTCCAAAACCATCTGTTGATTCTTTGACCATTTCATCACTTCTAGATGTCCTTTTGTTTTTCCATCTATTTTCTTAATTTAAATATAAATATATTTATAATACATATGTAAATATATATAGCCCATTTACAAATACTCATATGTACATTATTTTTCAGAAATTCTCAAGGGATAGGAATTTTTGTGACACAAAATATAAAATAACACGATGCTAAATTTGTTTTTTTATAGGAGCCAGACAAATTTAATGCAGAAATGGAAGACATCAAAACAATAGAAGGCACCCCTTCCATCACTTTTACCGCAGAATTCTGTAAATCTGATGCCAAAGTGAAGTAAGTGTCTAATATATGAAATAATATATAATTTTCAAAGGTGTAGACCCTATTCTAGCACTGTATCTTCAATTATTTAATCTGAAAAGTTTTAAATAAGTAAGTACATACAAGCAAATATATCCTTTAAACTTCTCATCCTCAATCTTCACTATTTTCCTTCTATCTATCATTCATCTTATGTTATAGCAGTAGAGTATTGAAAAAGAGAACTATAATTTAGAGTACTCATTGTATGTATGTAATCATACCCTGGAACAGGAGCAAAGAGAACTGAAACCAGGAATGTTGTTAGAGGTGACTAATGAGAGTGGGGCATGGGATTGGTTACACCAACCTATAAAAATAATCAACTGCAATAAAAAAAAACATTCCTCCAAACACCATCATAGAAGTGGAATAACTTAATCAAATAAATGTAGAATTTATTATAAGAATTCTGTGGTATTGTATATCCTTGTATAACTAATATATGGTATACTGTTCTATTTGTTGATGTTCTGATAAAAAGTCAGCACCCAAGCATTTATATGCTTCTGCTGTGGAAGATTCTGTAGCACTTTGTTTTACCTGATCAGATTACCAGACTCATTCTCAACCACACCGTCATCTTTTTGTGATATGGATGATAGGGAACAGTGAATGCTATTATTTTCATTCCAATAACGGGTGCTGGGTTCTATGTGCTAAAGAAGCTAAATGATTATTTCTAGATGGATACAAAAATATGAAAAGCAAGACTAGTTCTATGTTGTCATTGAAAATACATTTTATGTGTTTAAATTTCTGGACATATTGACAAGGTGACCATAAGACCAACGTTTCTGGTAATGTTCTGTTTAAGACGGAAATTAGAGCAGGAACACTGCTGCTCTGTAAAAATATTGTAAGAAGCGACTATCACTACAGTGCAGTCTAACTTTTCTGGGGTAGAATACTCTCCAACCCTGTGATTCACACAGGTGAAAAACTTGAAGAGTGTGAAGTAGCATGTGAGTTGAAAAGAAAGCTCTAGAAACCCTATGCCCAAAACAGTAATATAAGACCAACTAACACATTTTCCCATGGATTAGAAGAACAACAAAATTAAATTTAAAAAAATTGAGTGGAATTTTTTCCATCTTGTGTTATGATAAATGATCAAATTCTCTTCACAGACTACTGTCTTTTGAGCACTCCAGTACTTGAGATTACCATTTTTTGTTTCTAGCCATATTGTCTTCACATCCCAAATTTTTCTTATTTGTCTTCAGTTTTTCAAAAAGAAATGTGAACAGAGCAACAACAATGATTACAAAAGTGCAGTATTTTAAGAACCCCAAAAATATATAATCACTAAATAATGGATATTTTTTCTTCTTCTATTGTCCTACTGCTCTTGCCATGCTGCGTTGCAGAAAGGCGAGATGAGTAGATCTCTTGTTTGGGCCAGGTGAGAAGCTTGTGAGGTCATCAAGTGGAACCTTCCAAGTGTTTCTTGCATCTGCAACGAGGGCGTCCTCTTTTACAAGTACTCGATACTTGCATGTGATAGGCTCTTGTTGCTGGCTGGTCATAACACATTCGTACCAAGTGGCCAAACCACTTGATTTGTTGGGCTTCAATGTAGGCATTTACTGTGTTCGTTCCTAACATCTGCCTCAACGTGGTGTTTCGGAAACGGTCTTGGATGGACTTGCCAACTCCACTTTGCACACAGCATATCTCACAGCTCTGAATCCTTTTCTTGTGACGTTCCAATAAGGACCATGATAGTAACACAAAGTAGGAATGAAAAGTTTGTAGATCAACCTCCTCTTAGTTGAAAGTTGCACTCCGGGTTGTTTTAGAATCGGTGCAAGCTGGTAGTGGACATTGCTTGCTTTCTGAATACGATGTGATTTCTTTCTGTCCACTCTACCATCATCAGTGAAAGCACTTTTCAGGTACTTGAGCTCTCGAACCCGCTGGAGATTTTTGTGGTCGCTGTGAAAGCGTTGCTTTACATGTTGGATATGAAAGTGAAATAATAGTCGTTCTGGAATTGAGCTGGGTCCATTCAGGTCTACTAACTAGTAACCACTCAATTTCTTTGTGCTAAGTATGAACAGGGAATTTTGTGAATTTTTATCAAAGTAAAAAAATCAGATCCAACAAATTATAGAATTGTGAGTTTAACTAGCATAGTCAGCAAAATTTTAGAGTCAACAATAAAAGAAAACATTGTATTGGATTTAAACAAGTTTAACCTAATCAGGAATAGTTAACATGGAGTTACTAATGGGAAATCGTGGTTAACAAATCTATTAGAATTCATGGAGGAGGTTACTAAAATAATAGATATAGTGGAGCATGTGCATGTTATTTATCTAGATTTCACCAAGGCCTTTGATAGAGTACCTCATAAAAGATTGTTTAGGAAGTTGAAATCACATGGAGGAGGTAGTGAAGTTGCCAAATGGATTGAAAATTGGTTAACATGAAGAAGGCAGCGAATGGGCATAAATAAGGAGTACTTTGAGTAATGTGAGGTCAAGGGCTCGGCTCGGTGTTGAGATCAATTTTGTTATTGATATATATAAATGATTTCAATAATGAAATTGGATCCATGATAGCAAACTTTACAGATGTCACAAAACTATGCAGAGGTGTCTAATCTAAAACAAAGGTGAATATATGTAGAGATAGGATTTATAACTTATATACAATTCAAAAATAGTCTGAGAGCTGGCAGGTGGAGTTAAATTATAGATGTACAGTCATCTACATGGGTAGATCCAATATAGAATATGATTACTGGCTGAGAGATAACAATATTTGGAAGATAGAAAAGGAAAGAGACTTAAGGGTTATAATAGATCATACAGGTAAAGTGAGTGAACAAGGCCAGATAGCAGTGAAAAAGGCAAATGCAATGCTTGGTGGTATAAAAAGAAACATTAAACATAGGAATAAGGAAGTGATAATCAAGCTAACTGCATAGAGTATTAGTTAGACCTAGATTGGATTATGTGTTCAGGTGTGCAGTTCCACAGAGAGCATGTCGTAAGAGGCGACTAACTGTGTGACATAGCATAACACCGGCCATGGTTAGGCGGTTTGCTAAGAGCAGCATAGATGGCGCCTGACAGGCTGCGGGTCTACTTTGCTCTAGTGTTTGAGTCTATTAAGATGGACTTGCACATCAGTTAACCACTTTCCATAGTGGAGTAATAAGCTGCTAGAGCCAAGCTCACCAAGCAGGAAATCCTCCTACTGGCTACATCTAGCTCACACCAGAGATAGAACCTGCACAGTAGCTTATGTCCCTATAGAAGTACAGGTCGATTAAGACAAAGATGTGCAGTCCTTATCGTAGAGCAAATCTAAACATGCTGAAAAGGAAACAAAGAACAGCAACAAAACTGATTGTGGGTTTTCCAGAATTATAGCAATGAGTAAAGACTCAGAAAACTGGTCTACAATGTCTAGAAATATTAAGAATTCAAGGTGATTGAATACAGGTTTATAAGATTAACAAGAGAAAGGATAAATTAGACTATTACAAGTTTTTCAAAGTACAACCAACTGCAAGAACAGGAGGGCACAGTTATAAATTAATTAAAGAAAGGTCCATGTTAGATATTACTAAATATTTTGTTAGAGAGTGGTGAATGCTTGTAATGCATTATCACAGGAAATAGAGAGGGTCGTTAATGCATTCAGAAATAGATGAATGAACAATTATTTTTAGATCAAGTGGAGTGAAAGAAACTGGTTGTATACTGACTTTGCAGAGTGTTATAAACCAGTATATAGAAGTTAAGTATGTGTTTTCATGTTTCAGGTGGTTTAAAAACAAGCTGGAGATTTTCCATGGTCACAAGTATCACTTTGAGTCAGACCATGATGATTACAAACTGACTGTCAATCATGTGAAGCTGGAGGATGGGGGAAAGTACACCTGCCAGTGTAATGATGTCAGCACCTCATCCTGGTTGTATGTTGAAGGTAAAAATCACATTTTGTTGAGTAGTAATATTGTCTTAATTTCCACTGGATCATATACTGCAACTCTAGTGATTTATGTGCTAAGACAGTTGCTTTGCTGTCTTCAAGTCAATTCTAGGTAATACAGTTCAGTGATTCAATGTCACTAATATTTTGACTGCATTCTTCTTCATTATTTGTGGTGTGAGCTCAAGTCCATCAGGAATATTTGGGTAATAGCTATATAGCATTTGTGCTCTACTATTTTCTATTGTATTTTTATGATGATGTTTAAAAGTGCCTGCTAATCTTGACTGGACTTATTCATTCTTCTTCTACCATGATATGTAGAGATCTTTTCTTTTTCTTGTAGTTAAAAGTTTCTACAGGATGAGGTAGATGGTCCCTTGCCAAGCCCTCTGAAACCACTTCCTGTCTGGTCAGAGTTTTATTATTCTTTGCTCCTCTTTTTTGCCTCAATACCATATGGATGCCAGTTAATCTCATCACCATTATTTTTCATTTGATATATTTTTCTGGCTGTCTGATATCAATTATCTAACTTAAGGAGAATTCTAAGTAAAAATTTGTTTGATAATAAAATGAAAGGTTAGACATTTCTTTGGTGTTCATTTTCCGTACTTGATTCATATGTTCTCAATGTTATTATTTGTATTTCTAGAGTTCATCAGTTTATATTTACTGTAGTTAAATTTCTGATTCAATACTTTGTGAGGTTGCTGGACACAGAAAGTAAGTAAGTAAGTTAGAAAGTAATGATGATGAACTGATCACCAGAAGTAGTCTCTATGTCAAAGAATGTTCTCTATCTTTATCTTTTTCTCTACTTAACCTTCTAATGGGGAGGCTGACCCACTTGGGCTATGAATCTGAAATGTCATCTTCCTGTTGCTTTTTTGTTGGTTTATTTCCAAACAAGGAATTAAACACACAACATTCTGGTTTTCCAAACTGCTGTCTTATACATTCTGCCAGTATAAGATGATGATAAAACTAGCACTTTAATTGCATTGCACATAAACTTGCCCTTCTTGGTCTTCTTCATGCCCTATAATCAGATCACTATTTTTATAGAAGTTGAGTAGTAGCTGATCATTCCTCTGAAATGGTTAAATCATAATTATTAAAACTGTTTACTAGCACAATTTTTTTTGTCCAAATCATGCAAATAAAGGAGCTTCAAAACTGATTGTTAAGGGAATTGTATTTTTATATTTGATAATAACTATAATAACTAGAGAGAACCAAAATCTGGAGTATCAAAATCATTTATTGTATGTCATACATCAGATATTCTCATTCACAAAAGTAAATTTAACAGCCAAAAATTTCAGTTTAAAGAATGATAAAACTACAAGTAGCAAAACAAAATTATAATATTAATTGAGAATCTAAAATTGTAATGTTAAGTCATTGTGTTGTATCGCTCTTAAACATGGTGAACAATATAAAAAAGTCAAAGAAAAAATTAAAGATTTTCTTAAACAATTCTGCCTTCACAAAATTAAGGAATTGAGCTGTATGACAAGTTCAGTAATGTGGAACTGCTGAAAAGAACCAAACAGACATCAATGGAGTGGAATGTTGTTGTTCTTCCATCGTAATTGAGGAGGACCACTTTGTCAACATTCACTGTTCATATGAGTTCAAAGATCGCAAAATAAGCCAATCAGAGTCCAGAATTGTCTGTCGTATTTAGTACAAGGAAATAAGACACCCCCTACCACCGGAGTTGAAGAAGGGTTAAGCATGTACATTCCAGGTGATGGTGATAGGTAGGTCACACAATGGGAACCTGTCGATAGCATTACAGGACAATCTCAGTTTTGGTATCCCCAAGGCAAGAGAGGTAGACCAAGACATACATGGAGAAAGGAGAAGCAAATATAAAGGCACAAGAAAGGTATGGCTGGAGCTGAAACAGAGGGCACAGGACAAGCAGATAGGGTGTGTATTTGCTGAAGACCTGTGGTCCTTAGGGAATGACAAAGTTTTGATTGGTTGATTGATATTATATTTGAATATAATTTGTAGTAAAATAGGAATTAATTACTTATCTGATTTAAATTAAATATTTAGTAGATTTTTTTAAGCATTTATTATCTATCGGCTTCCTGGGTCTGTTGTAGAATCACTTTTGCATAGCTTAATTGGTTCCTTTATGTCTTACATTGGTACTGGTTTATTAATAATTCATAATAACACCACAAATCTTTGAAAAAAAGAGTTTACTCCACCATCTTGCCCTGAAAAGACTGCATCTTATACAGAGGCATAACCCTCCTTAGTCACATAGGTAAAATATATGCCAAGGTTTTAGGATAGAGAGTGTGAGCTATGGTAGAGCCTAAGCTCCATAAATCACAAGTGGGCTTTAGTTTTGTTTCCTATTCTGGATCCAACAAAAATGACTAAGGAATTTGAAAATGGCAGTTGCGAATTATTGTAGTTAATGGGTATCTGATTAAATCATTTTTAACATCTGTACATTAAAGCTAACTTCAGGTGAAAATAGACAGATTAACACAATCACTTTAGAAAAAAAGACACCTAATATGATTTAACTTGAGAAGAACTGGACATAATATACTCAAGTGTCATCTGTACAACAAAATGAGAATTTAGACAGATAACAGGCTTCCATTTTGGGAGCATATGATGACCACAGAACACATCCTACAAAGCTTCATGCTCACACAGGAAGAGAGAGAACAGTACTAGTCTATGAGACAGATATGAGACAAAAGCTGTAAGGAGATAAAACAAACAATGGTGGGATTTGTTTAAAAAAAACTAGGAGTTTGATCTGAGGATGAATGATGAAGAAGAGGGACTTCTACACTTCCTCTGAATATGAACCAATGTATAGCATAATTCTGATAAAATGACTTCTGGGATAGAAAGGAAGCCATGTGAATCTGGCCAATAGATTTGTTTAGAAATAAATGAGATACAGCGTTAGATAATAAAGATTACAGCAACCTTTTTTTTTCTACTACCGAGTCAGCTGTATGGATTTATGGGGCTAAGAAATAAAGATCATTTGCCCTGGCAGTAGCTGCATAATGTGTGAGCTAGTTTTATTTAGTTTATCCTCAATTGGAGAACCTAGAACTTACCATAGTTGGAATGTATTTCTCCGGACTAGGAGACCATATCATAACTCCTCCATTACTCATTCCTTAATTAGATATTGATATGCACCTAATAATGATTTATATACATACTCATATATAGAAAAGATATGTTCATTTTTCTAGGGATTGCTGCTAATATGTGTTGCACTGCATTAGGATACCATTATTCTTTTACAGCCAAAGAACCTGATTACTACTTCACCCAAAAGCTACCAGAGTCCTACAAATTCCCCCGAATGAAGGCTGGAATATTGGAATGTTTTGTATCAGATCCTCGAGCCCGCGTGAAGTGGTTGAAGGGGGAAGAAGTTCTTGAGGTAAGGATACATTCTTGTCACTGCTACTGCCTTGTTCATCATTATATGGTGTTTTCTTGTTTTATTATCTGAGTATTTTCCTTATACTGATCAAGACCATGTAATTTTTTATTTCTCCTTCTTCTTGTGATCAAATCTTTGATTTTTGCACTGTCACTAGAGTTTCCATGATGAAATCAGCGCTTGTTTGGAACTCCTCTTCATTTCCATACAATTCTGAGTCCAGTGTTGAATCATTGAGCCAGAATATCATCCCTAACTGGCCAGACAGAGGACAGTCTTGTAACACATGCTCAGCAGGTTGTTTGTTTAGTTTACATGTGTAAAAATGGTGAAGCAGATAGTGATATCTTGTGTATGTGTCTGTTGTGCCTTGTCCTGAGGAGAAGAATGGTGATCTGTCAAAATTACAATAGTCGTTTGGTTGGTTCTGTTCTCTTGTGAGAGCCTCAATAGCTCTTTTTCTCAAAGTATATGATTTCAATGCTTTCATGTTCTTTTTTGCATGCATATCTGCCATCTTGTTCCATGGTACACCATAATAGCATGATTGCCACTGAAGTATGGTTTGCCTTCTGGCAGCTACCCTGCTTAGTTCAGTCCTCAAGAATGGTACTTTGCCACCCTTGAAAGTTTACATCATAGATAGTGCTTTTGTGAAGATGATTACCTGGTGGGAATCAGAATTGTGTCTCTTACATTAATTTGCATCATACTCAAATGAATTTCCTTTTAGTATTGCTTTTTGACTAAAACATAAAATTGATTTTGTAAATGACCAAAAACCGATTACTGTCTTAAATATCATGGAATTTCCTGCTTAAATCTAGGCTGAAGATAATATTTATAGGCAGTCTTTTGATATGAGTTGTCAATGAAATCAGTTCAGAATGGCATAGATCTATGCGGAAAGGAAAGAATTGCAGTCAAAATGAAGTAACACACATACAGATGTAAAAACAGTTGTATAGTTACCTTAAATATGCAGAATACTATTCTCAATTTTCTGGGTGTAATAAAGAATAAAAACATAATACAACCAAACATAACACAGAAGTACCTGTAATAAGTTACAGTTATGTGTGTTTTTAAATGTCACTTTCAATGGAATTTTAGAATAATTATACTTATTTTTCCATCATCTATTTGTTTCACTTCTTTCAGAATGATGTGATTTAGGCACTTTGTTCTGCTTCTTTTTTATTTACTCTCAAATAATCATATCTACTTACCCCATAATAAACTTGGTGGTTTGGCTAAGTCTGCCCACATTACCATCAGGAATCTTTGTTCATGACAGTGATCACAAGAGGTTTCCACGTATCCCCTTCCTTAGCCACAATACAATGCAGTTTATCCCTCATGTTGATTGAGCAATGTCGTGCTATCATTCCGCTTCTCTTGTGAAATCAGCAGATTTGGAGAGCATGCTCTGCTGTTTGTCATTGTCTGTCCTCTTTATTTAGGTGATTGAACAGCAGCACAAATCCAATAATTTGCAGTATATATATATATATATATATATATATATATATATATATATATATTTATATATATATATATATCACACTTGCACAATCAAAGTTTTTTGAAAAGTTTTTGTAGGCTTTCAGACATCAGTTTACTAATACTTGTATCTACAGAAAGCAGTGGTCAGTCTTAGTTTAAATTTAATTTCTTACAGCTTGTCCAGTGATGGTCATGTGTGCTTTCTGTGTTTCTCATATGTTGAGAACTTTTACAGCAGATATTCAACAGTTATTTTATCTGTACCACAGTATAAAAAATGTGTGCTTAAATTGCAGTCTTGGTGCAAAAATACAATCAATAAGTATAGCCAACAGTGTCTTCAGTTATAGTAACTTTGCCGTCCTTCATTGGTGGGGTTAATAGTAAAGTCATGTCTCAGACAGAAAACCATCTCTCCGTTTTCAGGCTTAACTCTATCGCCACCTGTTTGTTCACCATAATCTGTATATTTGTATTTTGGTTTTGGTATCCCTCTTACAACTGTTCTCCTTCTACCTTCTTTCTGAGCCCATCTGGAAACATGCTTTGATTTGTGTGCTTTTCTATGTGTATGTTCATTGTGAGCCACAGTCCTGTTCATATCCGCAGACATATGTCTGGGTAGCAGAGGCAACTGGGGCATTCTAGATGGTCTGTTTGTAGGCTGGGAGAGGGCTCGCTGCTTTTTACCTGTCTTTGGGTTGAGATGCTCTAACTTATATTGATCTTTGTCCACTTTAGAATTATATTTCCTTAACTGGGGCTGCTCCACTTTCATTTGCATATACTTATTTCCAATGTTTGCTTCGTACACAGTCATTCTTTCCTTGAGTGACATTTGGGTATTTTCACTATTGTCCTTGTTATGAGCAGCAAAATACCACTGTAGAAAGCTTCCGATTGAAGCTAGACCACCTTCAGGTATTTTCCTGTCCTTCCAGAGAATGTCTTTGATCTGCTGAAGTTTAGGGTAGGCAGGAATTCTGACTTTAGTCATCCAGTCATCTTCTAAAATAAAGAATGACCTGTATTGCTTTCTTGGAACAAGAAACACTGAAGCTTTGACTGAAATTCTGGTGTCAAATACTGGCAAACTCTCATCGTCATCAAGCACATTACCACAAGCTAGTAACAAGAAGTCCTTAAATGACAACCCTGTTTTCATGTTTACTCTCATAAGAAATGTGGCTAGTGTCTCCTTGCTATAGGCCAGCATCTTGTAGATAACATTCTGATGTCCATGAATGAACACTGGATATTGCCTCAAGCTAAGCTCAATGGGGACTTTATACTCATCAATTACATCCACAACCCTTTTATTATTTGGTAACCGGTAGCCTTCAACTACAAGATCACGGATTGAAGCATTTGGCACTCCAATTCTTTCTAAAGTATCCTTCACTGATTTTATCGTACGACTTGGTGCAACCTTCAACAGCTCAGTTATTCCCTTAGCTATTTTAAATTTAAGCGGAATTCCATATAATAAATCATCGTCAGTTTTAATAGCTGATACGTCCAGTTGCACTATGTCTCTTACCTTAGAGATGGAACCAATAGTGTCGGAAAAGTCTACTGTAAATTGACCATTCCGCACAAGTCTCATTAGATTTACTGGATATCCTGTCATTCCATGAAGCTTTAACACAATTGTGGACCACCTGTCAAATTTGGAAGCCAAGAGGTTCTGGATGATGCCAGATTCCAAAACAACTGGCACTTTCTGGATGGCCATTTTGTGTGCCAGACCTATAGTGGACATTCTTAGAACACTTCCACTCTCAATGTTATAGAAACCTAGACAGTGGTCCCAGTCTATTACACGAGAGCCAAGAAACAATACTAGTGTGTGTTTTGGTAGAAAGAGCTCGTACAATCTTGCTACATCGACAACGTTCTGACTGACAGTGCGGCGCAGGATACTGGCAATGATCCCATAACCTGTGGTGCATGAATCCACATACAAATGGTACTGCTTGCCCCAGAATGTCTCCACGTGTACAAGAATATCATTCTTTACCATTAGCAACACAAATAGTGTGCTGCTGTGGGCTAGTCCATACTCAAAAAGATACCGAGTGTTCTCCATAGGCATATCCCTGTACAACAAGTCCATGCAGTCAGCTGGATAGCCATTCTCTGTTTGCAGCCGAGCTTTTAATTCCATTACTGTCATTGTTATGTTTACCTGTAGAAATAAATATTATAATATTTACCTGAGGAATATATACATAAAAATATTCACCTGAGGTATACGTACATACAAATGTTCACTTAAGGAATACATACATAAAAATTTCACCTAAGGATTACGTACATACAAATTTTAACTGACTAGTATATATTATAAAGATTATTTTAATAAGACATTGCAAAATTCCCTTCATAATAAAGTGCAAATTTTGTCAACCATCCCTCCTATATAATATATCTGCTAAGCATAGCCGACATATTTTACACTTTAGTATGAAAGAGTCAAAACATTTGCCTAGAAATTGGTCTGAACTTTAGTCCTTCACTATATATTGATATATTAACCCTGCAAGTCGGTACACTACTTCCATCTATTCTTATTCTTTATCTTCCTGATGCTCTGGTTATAGAACTCCTCCGTCTGGGCCTGGAACCACGTCTCCAGTTCAATAATCAAGTCCTGGACGTCAGAAAAACATGCCGGTATGAAATCATGCCATATCTGCCATACACACCAGAACTTGGCACCTAGTGATTTCCTCCAATTCCCAAACATGAAGAATCCGTTTCATGGACGTTGTTTTTCTGGCGTCCAGGACTTGATTTGCTGTACTGGAGACGTGGTTCTGGGCCAGACGGAGTTCTACAGTCAGGGTTCATCACTTGAAAAATTAAATATAAACCCTTTTGTGTTTTGAAACAATTATTTGTAATTGTTTTTGCTATACTCTTGGCCCCAAATCAATACTCAATTGGCATTAGGTCAGCTGTTATTAAATTTTTATATTATTATTCAATCAATCAAATCAAAAACCTGTCAGCTCCATGTGGAGCATAGGTCCTCAACAAATATTTACCGTCTTCCTATCATGAGCTGTCTGAGCCGATTCTAGGCATGTCCTGTTTGCTACTTTTACATTTGCTGCCAGTTCCTTCTTCCATGAGTTCTCAGTTTTCATCTACGTCTCTTGCGTTGTGGATTCTAGAACAGAGCTTGTCTGGTAATGTTATCCACTGGTTTCCATAATGTGTGGCTATCCATCACCTCCACTGGTACTTGTCCCATTTTCCCCATCAGATCCCATCATATCATTATTATAATTATTTAAATGTATACAGCGAGTGTGTTGTATGGCTCTCCTTGCTTTACATAGCATTGCATTAAGTGCAGATATCTTGATTCCGATGTTAACTTATAATCATAATACATAACAAAAACACAAAACAAAGCACACAAAACTTGCATTAAAAATTATTTTTTTTGCGTTCGCCTTATTTATCTATTCCACAAGGTAGGGTGCATTGCACTGTGGTTTTTATTTTGCACCTGTCGGCCCAATGCATCCGACTTCAACATACATTTTTATGTAAGGGTCTGCTTCCTCCTGCATTTTCTAAGGGTTTGCTTCCTCGAGGTAACGGCCGGTGCTGTGATGGGGATTGAACCCAGAACCTTCGGTTGTGAGCCGTGTCAATTAACCACTAGCCCATGCTGTCCCCAAAACTTGCATCGATAACAGAGAAATTTAAAATACAAAATATTGTAACAAAAATAATTTTCTTTGCACAAGAATACTGTACTAGGATAAGAGACATTTGATTCAGTCTTAACAAAAACAAACTTGGCATTAGCTTTATACCAACCACCATATCGATCTTATGTCCCAGCTGTTTGACTTCAATAGATACCATGTAATCATACAGAGGAACTATGAGGATAGCAGTTCCAGGCTTGACAATAAACACACTGTCCATGTCTAGCGGCCGTTTGTGACCTGGCAGTAGGATCATCATCTGTTGTAGTATAAAAATTGATAGTTAAAAAGTGTGTACAATTTTCCTTGATCTGATATAGGTTAAGGTTAAAGGCGAGGGTTCGATCTCATTAGAAAATTCAGGAGGAAGCAGACCCTTGCATAAAATGCATGCTGGATTTGGATGCACTGGGTCAATAGGTGCAAAATAAAAACCACAGTGCAACGCACACCACCTTGGGGAATAAAGAAATGAGGCGAACACACAAACAAAAAATCATGTAAAATATATTGCTTCAGAAAGCACTACTGCAAGAGTACACATAATACTATGGCACAGGATTTCAGTAAGAAGCCTTCTACAATGTTGGCCATATATGTTTTGTAAGAAGAAATGGAGAACAAGAAAATTATATTAACTTTGTAAGCCAAGATTGTTTTATAAGTGAGTAGCACCTTGAGGAACATCACAATTAGCCCCCTGCCCCACGCACACATATGCAGACATACACACAAATTTAGCTGAAAATATTGCAATTGAACAGAAATAAACTCATTAAATTGAGAAACTGTTCCCCCAATTATTATGCTGAAAATACAGCAAGCCACCAAATGTATACTCTATAAGCATGCAAATCTTTTCCTCACTTATAGTGTCGAAAACAATGCCAGTAAATCAACATAAACTTGATAAATCGGCAAGTCTTTGAAATCAGTTGATGATGTCTTCTGTGTTCTTTGTTCAATTTATGTTGTCTGAGTAGGATCCTTTCATGTTATTTTGTAATGTTTTTTAAAATTCCATTCATGTTGTTTTTTGTGTTCTTGGTGTCATTCTTGGTGTCTTTTGTGTTCTTGGTGTCATTCATGTTGTCTTTTGTATCCTTGTTGTCATTCGTGGTGTCTTTTGTATTCTTGGTGTCATTCATGGTGTCTTGTGTGTTCTTGGTGTCATTCATGCTGTCTTTTGTGTTTTTGGTGTCATTCATGCCGTCTTTTGTGTTTTTGGTGTCATTCATGCTGTCTTTTGTGTCCTTGGTGCCATTCATGCTGTCTTTTGTGTTCTTGGTGCCATTCATGCTGTCTTTTGTGTTGGTGGTGCCATTCATGCTGTCTTTTGTGTCATTGGTGCCATTCATGCTGTCTTTTGTGTCCTTGGTGCCATTCATGCTGTCTTGTGTGTCCTTGGTGCCATTCATGCTGTCTTTTGTGCTCTTGGTGCCATTCATGCTGTCTTTTGTGTTGGTGGTGCCATTCATGCTGTCTTTTGTGTCATTGGTGCCATTCATGCTGTCTTTTGTGTCCTTGGTGCCATTCATGCTGTCCTTGGTGCCATTCATGCTGTCTTTTGTGTTCTTGGTGCCATTCATGCTGTCTTTTGTGTTCTTGATGTCAATCATGCTGTCTTGTGTATCCTTGGTGCCATTCATGCTGTCCTTGGTGCCATTCATGCTGTCTTTTGTGTTCTTGGTGCCATTCATGCTGTCTTTTGTGTTCTTGGTGCCATTCATGCTGTCTTTTGTGTTCTTGATGCCAATCATGCTGTCTTTTGTGTTCTTGGTGCCATTCATGCTGTCTTTTGTGTTCTTGGTGCCATTCATGCTGTCTTTTGTGTTCTTGGTGCCATTCATGCTGTCTTTTGTGTCCTTGGTGCCAATAATGCTGTGTTTTGTGTCCTTGGTGCCATTCATGTTTCCTGTCTGCTAGAGTCTATTCGTGTCATTTTTGAACATGAGACCATTTATGCTAGATCTTGAGCTTTGTCATTATTCTCTTCATCACTGCCTTACCTTCCTTAATTCAAAGCAAAGTTTTGTTGCCATTTTTACAGTTGATTGAATGGGGGCATAACAAAGTCTAGTCACAAATGAGCACCTTTGTTGTGAGAAGTGAAAGATAAAGTCTCAGCAAATAAGACACACTTGTACTGCATAGTTAGTTTAATTTCTGCTGATTAATAAAATCACCTAAGCTATTGTCTCTAACAGATCGTTAAAATAAGGTCAACAGCAACTAATATTTTTGAATCCAAATATTATTTTGTTTTTGCCTCAGCAGCTTATTTTGACACTTTATCGCAAAATTGTTTCATATTTTGATCAATTTATGATGTCTTTTAGTTTGAATATTACTTTTCCATTCTACACATAATCACTATATGTTCACCTCTGATCGTTTCATTTGACATATCAGCTTATGATACTTATGGTTTTTGTTTCCTCTTTGTTGGCTCTTATCCATTTTTTCATTTTGTTTTGTTAAGTGTAGGGAACGTTGTGCGACATTGCACAGTATTATGACTGAGATCTCTGCTTCTTTCAGTTAGTGTCACAGCCACTTTCAACAAGTTATTTTATGTTTAGGTTAATTTTCTCTAAGCTTTCATTGTCACTAGACCACCTGTAAGGCAGTACGTGACATTAAATACGTTTTTCCTTCTAGCCAGATTGTGATATGTGGATTGTGGACTTCACCCAACAAAGCATTCTAGGGTCAGTATTGTGTCTATTCCTTTCTCCTGTGTGATTGACTTGATCCACTCAACAAAGCATTCTAAGGTCAGAGTCTCTTGTCTCTTACTTCCTCCTATGTGATGGACTTGATCCACCCAACTAAGCATTCTAGGGTCAGAGTCTCTTGTCTCTTCCTTTCTCCTGTGTGATTAACTTGATCCACTCAAAAAAGCATTCAAGGGTCAGTGTCTCCTGTCTTACTTTATCCTATGTGATTGACTTGATCCACCCAACAAAGCATTCTAGGGTCAGAGTCTCTTGTCTCTTACTTTCTCCTGTGTGTAGCAAAAGTTCCGTTGCGAGATTGCAAGGACCTGGGTTTTTAATGTGCGTTGCGCTTGCCTAGAGAGCATTTAGCATTAATAAGGGCTTATTATTAATTGCCTTTCACTCTCAGTTAAGACAGCATTTGTGACCTGGTTTATGTTTGATTTCTCATTTGAAAAGCATACATAACGGCAATATGCTTCAGTGAGTTCATGTTCATCTTACCTTGGCAGAGGCAGCTTAGCATAGGGGTGAAACTTGCTCGGCTTTCACAATCCAAATGCACTAGGTTCAAATCCCGCAGAGTCCAGTTTGGCAGACACTGCGTTTTTCTCGGTGCGACCGCTTCTCTACGTGCGAAAGTAATGGCAACCTATCGTACTACCAAGAAACCTATACCTGTCAAGCAGGTTGGCGGTTGTAAGAAGCGACTTTCTGCAATGGATAGGCTATTTACTCTTTACTTACCTTGTCAACTGCTGTATTGAACTCTAAACTAGTCCTGGCAAATGTGACGATAGTCATGAAAGAGTCACCAGGAATCGGCGTGAAAAGACAAATGGTGTCTGGAGTTTTGTGTGTCCAGATTGCTATCTGTAGTCCATAGACTCTGTGAAGATCTAGCTCGCCATATATAGCGTCATACGGATTAATGTCTTCATCGGAATCCTCCAAGAGTGAATTTGAGCTTGCCATGTCACCAACCGCCTGGTAAAGAATGGATTAGTAAAACTATAGTGTGATGATCAGATTGTGTTGGGTAACGCCCTCCTTCAATATGCGAGATCCTTGAAATATCTTGCTAGTAATATAGACATTTCAAGACAGTCTCTGTTCTGGGACCTTAAAGACAAGAACAAAATAAAAGCAGGCCTACTCATTCTTGAATGAGAGAGCTAGTGGAAAATATTAATGAGACTGGAAAGACATGGTTTAAGCTGGTGCGGGTGGCACATGACAAGAAGACGTGTATTTGTTGAACAGCTATGCATCCGTAGGGAGTGTTAAAGGTATTGATTGATTGATTGATTGATTGACTGATGGATGGGAATTAAGATGCAGTAGTGAATTAAAGTATATCAGCCAATGGCACATAGCTGGTTGTCTGAATCAGGGGCAGTGACCCATAACTGACTAAGATCCTATTCTACCTCCAAATGGTGACCCTGGAAGACAAACCACTCTAAAAAATGCAGTGCGGAAATCGGATGTGTAAGGTCAAAATTCTCAGATATCGTAGAGTTGCTGTAACCTACAAAACGACGTCACAAATGTCCTTTTCAGGGCGAGCGCCAAAATAGAAAAAGAAGAAGAAGTAGCAGAAGGCTGATTGATTGATACTAAGAACGTCTATATAATTATGTATGGTGTAATTTGTGAACACAACGGCGCTAAGCATTTTCCGGGCCACCAGCCGATTACATACTTTTTTTTAAGCTAAAAGATTATGTAGTCTATGTGCTCTGTCTGTTTCAAGTGTTTCCGTCTCTAAGATGTGTGGCATAAGCAATACACAATTAAATGGACGAGTTATGCACAATAAAAACTTATATTTATAAGCATAGACTATAGACATATTGATCAAAATGCCTAAAACAAATAACAAACATTAAACAGATCAGTTAAGTTGCCATTGAATGTCCTCTACAGTGTATCTTCCTTGTTCTATCACTTGTCTTGATGATTCATTCTTAAATAGCTTTGTATGTTCATTTCTTGATGTTATCATCCTTCTTATAGCCCTGTCTTCATATTGCATGTTTGCCCTCAATTTTTCTCTTGGAAATTACTGGAACCTTAACTTAACTTAATGTCTTTATACTGGTTTAGAAGACCCTGCAGAGTCTGTATACAACCAGTTTCATTTACATCACATTGCTCTAAAAGATGCTGGGAATCTAATTTATTCTTAAATGCATTAACTGTCCTTGCCTCTACTACCTCCCATGACAATGCATTCCAAGCACTCACCACTCTCTAAAAAAATGTCCTAATATCTATTCTGGATTTGAGACCATCTTAAGCCAGACGAGGAGAGATGACATAGAAAAACGTGGTTTGGTCACAATAAAATTAATCCAAATTAAACTCTTATCGATCTTCTAGAATAGCTGGAATGAGAGAAATTTCAGGATTCTTGTAAGTTTCTTTTGTGTAGAGCTGTGCTTTTCTAGCTGGGCACTAGCGGCCACAAGTGAGCGATTTTAGCTTTCAGGTGTTGTTTTTTTTTTTTTTTTTTTTTTTTTTTTTTTTTTTTTTTTTTGCGTTCGCCTTATTTATCTATTCCCCAAGGCGTGTGTGCGTTACACTGTGGTTTTTATTTTGCGCCTGTCGGCCCAGTGCATCCGACTTCAGCATGCATTTTATGTAAGGGTCTGCTTCCTCCTGCATTTTCTAAGGGTTTGCTTCCCCGGGGTAACGGCCGGTGCTGTGATGGGGATCAAACCCAGCACCTTCTGGTTGTGAGCCGTGCCACTTAACCACTAGGCCACGCCGTCCCCTTTTCAGGTGTTTAAAATACCTGATTTTTATTATTATTATTATTATAGCAGTGCAGAGGCTACATAACCCGAGGAAACTATGACAGAATACCAGCAAACTAACAAAAATAAAACATTTTTAGAACGTGTGTTTTCCCTTGACTGCATATGACTGTTAAACATGGACAGTTGCCCAAACCTCAAGGAAGAGAATCAAGGTTTTTAGTCAAAATGTTATAGAAAGGTTCTCGGAATACTATAGACCGAAAGAAAGAGATAATTCAGACATTCGACAAGAGTTGGGCACAGATGAAAACTAGTTCATACATTCCACCATGAACAAAAAATGGAAATACTTTGGCCACATCAAAAGACAACGGTCTTGAGAGAATGGTAATGGAAGATATGGCACGAGAGGCAGAGGCAGACCAAGAAGGTGATGACTCCAAGGTACCAAGAAATGCTTTGGCATTACTCTGGATCAGGCTGGAGATTTGGCAAGAGATTAGACCTAAGTTTCTTTCAAACGGGCTGTGATGGGAGCAACTTTCTGTAAAGGACATGCCACATAATGATGATGATGTATTAAAAACATTCAAAATATATAGAATCAGTGGACGGCTGAGATGAAATGCCTACGTAGAATGCTTGGAGTAACAATAATGGATGAATCAGAAACGAAGATATTAGGAAACAAGTAGCTACAATATCCGTGCTAAACCTCATCAAAAGACAGCAAACCCAATGTTTCGGCCTTGTGACACGTCAAACACCAGATAGTATCATTCAGAAAGAAATGCTATACATATACAATGGATACCAAGCCAAGGGCCGACCACGCATATGATGGATAACAGAAGTAACAGAAGCAGTAAAGCTCCCTGTGTACGAAGCACGTACTAGGGCCCGGACAAGAAACCTCCTCATAACCTGACGCTTGAAAGGCACAAGCAGGACACAAGCAAAAGAAGAAAGTGGACGATCGCGAAATTGTCTTCTATTTAGGTTTTAGGTGTTAGGAAAAATGTACCCTCGCAAAAGTTATAAAAATGGTCGCTAATTTTAAAAAGGTTGACGAGCTCTGATGTAGAGCAATTCCATGGTAACTAAATAAAAACATAATTTATGAATAAAATGATTCAACAAGTTTACATTGACCAAACTCTGTTTACCGTTGGACATTTTCTGATATAAAGTATAACATAGTTCTAGAGTGATAGGCGCCTTGATAAAGTATAGGCCTAGAGTGGTGGGCGTGCTGCTAGAGTTTAGGTTTAGAGTGATGGGCGTTCTGAAATTGAAAATGTCTCAGAAAAACCGCATCAAATGTTCGATCAATATCAGAGCAACAATAAGCACAGTAGCAATCGCCACACAGAGTCATGTGTAAAGGTTACAAGATACTGAATTGTTCAAAAACGGTATAAATGTGTATTGTCAATAACAAACAGAAGCCTTAATGTCTTACCAAATAGGGTTTATAAGCAGTAAAAATTGTTATTATTCGACAACTGTTTCTGTTTTCTAAGAATCGACGTCACTGCACTCCGAACATACCAATATGTGCTCAGTCTCTCTCAGCAAATGGTGCAGGGTATGGATGCTGATGTGTCTTGTAGTTCCCTGGTTGTACACTCTCTTGTTCCGTCCTCTCATACGACATACTTCGCTCGAACTTTAATGTCAAAACT
This sequence comes from Ariolimax columbianus, assembly GCA_036924085.1. Taxonomy (NCBI): domain Eukaryota; kingdom Metazoa; phylum Mollusca; class Gastropoda; order Stylommatophora; family Arionidae; genus Ariolimax; species Ariolimax columbianus. Next base: position 43,635,429 of record JAVGWX010000004.1, on the reverse strand, counting down.
TTGCATCCTGTGGATTGCTGCTTCATCTATTGCAGTGTCCTCAACTAACAGGCGGCTATTGATTGATTTCAAAATGACATTTTTATCCATCACTAACGTGCCCATGATGGGAGCTTGTGAAGCCAAGATGTCAGCACTTTCGTTGCTCTGAACCCCAGCATGACCACAACAGTAGATCCGTGTCAACCTCTAGAGATTTGAGGCCTCAACAGCTTCTATCCACTCGTACCTAAGCCATCCCTTCTGTACCTTCTGAAGTGCAGCTTACGCGTCTGTCACGGTGGCTACCCTTGTTAAAGAAGTCTCAGATATGCATCTCAGCGCTGAGGTCATTGCTTTCATCTCCGTTCTCAAACTGGAGGTTATTGACATGTATGGCCTACTGCACTCGGCAACGACCTGTCCTCTCACTCTAGTCGAGAAGCCTCAGCCTGATGTCATGTTGAGCAGCACTGATTCATCGATGTATATGACGACATCGCTATGCTGCGAGTTCTCCTTTATCAGCTAATTCACCTCGTGTTCTGCTCTTCCGTTGCCCCATTCTCTGCATTCCGTACCTAAGGTTCTGATGACTCTCTGGTACTTTATCATTCAATCACCAGTGTGGATCCATTCTTCCCCCTTTGCTATCGTCTTAGCTTTGGTGACATGTCCGATTGTTTTCTCTGCATGTGCCACTCATGATGCCCCTCTCTTGATCCCTTGATGTCTGAGATACTACTGCACAGAAGGCGCCGCGTGTCTGTGGTGACGCGCATATAGGCTTTGACTTGTGCCAGTTTATGTCTGTATGTCACCGATAACAATCCCAACATGTACCGCATCATCACAATCAGGTATCTCTAGTGCAGTCATGAACCAGTCCCATACCTTCTTCGACAAGCCATTAGGAAAAAGATGGTCTTGACGCTCTCCAAACTTGGAAACTAGGGCTGAGATTGATTATGTGCTAGGTAACGATTTCAAATTTGTTACTAACGTCGAAGTTCTGCATCGACTGACTATTGACAGTTATCATAGACTAATTCGGGCAACCTTGAATCTGAAGACGCCCCCTATTAAAAATCGAACCCAAGCCCATACCACTCTTGAGTCTGCTAGACCAGCAGAGGAGGTTCAACGACAGGACTGGCAATGTACAGGCTCTCCACCATGCCACCTGGAACAATTGCTAGGTCCGCTGAATAACTGCATCCATGTTGCAAAAATAAAACAAACAAGGACAACATGCAGTCGAATCAAGGATACCACACTAAGTCTCCTTGCAACCAGAAGTCAACGGATTAATCAATACAATTGAACTGTGTGAAATCAACAAGATGATTAGATGCAAACTCAAAGAAGATTATGAACCACACAGGCTACAGAAAATGATCAAAGCGGCTGAGACAAGACAGAGCACGATCAAATGTCGAAAATACCTTGACCAGTTAAAAATGCATCCGACGGCTCTAACAAACAGGATGGTACAACCTTGACGGACAGAATAAAAATAGATGAAGAATGTCGGATGTTCTACACTGACCTCTTCATATCCAAGGCAGTAAATCCATGGACGGCCGCTCACTTCAGGTGCTACGTCAGCACCAGATATTCTAATGTCAGAGACGATTCATGCAATCAAGCATCTAAGAACAGAAAAAGCCCCAGGACTGGATGGAGTCACTGTAGATGTTATTCGTGCGGGAGGGGAAAACTGGCAAGCGAACTAACGAAACTGTTCAATAAATGTCTAAATGAATGTAAAATCCCTAACCAATGGAAAACTTCCAAAACAAAACTAATTCATAAAAAAGGGGACACAAAAGACCTTGTGAACTACCATCCGATACGTTTGCTGTACAAGCTTTTCATGATAGATTATGAACAGACTAGAAAACGAACTTAATGAGAATCATCCACGAGAGCTGGCTTGATTCAGGAAGAGCTACCATACCATTGGCCACCTCCATACTCTCTACCAGCTAATGGAGAAGGCAAGGGAGGTGCGTATGCCCCTACGCCAAGTGTTCAGGACTATGAAACAGCCTTCGATAGCATCGAAGTGACTGCAGTCACAAATGCCCTACAAAATCAAGACATTGAGGAACAATATACGCGGCTTATAGCAGATATAAACGAGGGCTGCTCTACGAATATCACTCTTTTTTTTACCTGCCCTATACATACAAATTGAACATGGCGTACGACAGGATAATACAATCTTTCCCAAACTTTTCACGGCAGCCCTTGAGGAAGTCGTCCGCACACTAAATTAGGATGATAGGGGTATTACCATAGACGAAGAAATGCTCAAAGACCTCCGGTTTGCGGATGACATAGTCATCATCAGCGACATAATCAAGGAAGCTGAGCAATGCCTGAATGAGCTCAACAATGAAAGCATAGGTAGTTGGTTTAAAAATAAATAAGATAAAGACAATGCATGCTGAACAGTTTTTGTTCCTGAGAGGAAATGCGGGTTGGAACTGACTCCGTCAAAAACGTGAATTCGTTCTTCTACTTGGGCCAAGAAATTACGAACTCCCATGATATGCAAAAAAGAGATCTCCAGAAGGACAGCTGCGGGGTGGTTCAGCTTCAACCGCATCAAGACAGTACTTCAACAGATGAAAAACAACAAAGCGAGAGCTCATAATATCAACAGTCGGGTCATTCCAGCCATGGTATATAGTTGCGAGGTGTGGAACCTACGAAAAAAAGTGACACGGCGCGGCTTCAGGCTACTTAACGAGCGATGGATAGTAGAACAATGTCACTTTCACTATGAGACCACATCCGCAACACCGCCATCAGGAGTCACACTATTTCGATGACGTGGTAGATCCGGCGTTGATAAGAAAGTACAGGTTTGCAGGCCACGTGGTACGCATGCCTGACAATAACAATAGATTAACACGTAAAGTGACGTCATTGTGGCCATACACCTAAAATCTTCGTCCCTGACGTCCACTAACGAGATGGAGAGATGACCTTCGACAGGACATTGCTCCGGCATGTACTTAATAGCAAAGACAGAGATGAGTTTAGACGACATTTTGCTTCCTGACATATCATTATCATGTAGCACGTCCTTTGTAGAACGTCGCTCCCATCACAGTCTGTCTTAAAGAAACTCGTTCCCTTGCCAAAACACCAGCTTCCGCCACTGTCTTACTCAGGCATTCCTGGATATCTTGGTGCCATCGTCTTCTTGGTCTACCCCTTCCTCTTTTGCCTGGCACCATACCTTCCATCACCGTTCTCTCAAGACCGTTGTGTCTCGTGATGTGACCAAAGTATTTGCCTTTTCTAGCCAAAATGGAATTGATAAACCAGTTCTCCTCTATGCTCAACTCTTGCCGAATGTCTACATTTGTTCTTTTCTCTGTCCAGGGTATTCTGAGGATCTTTCTGTAACATTTTGACTCGAAGGATTCGATTCTTTGTCTAGAAGTTTTGGTAATCGTCCATGCTTCACGGCCAATATGCTGCCACAGGAAAAACACAGGCTCTCAAGACTTTTACTTTTATCGTTTTGTTGGTGCCCTGCCATAATTTCTTCAGGCTGTTCAGTCTCTGCATTGCCATAGCTAGTCTTCTTCTGATTTCTTTTGAGCAGTCACCATTTTTGTCAATTCTGGAGCCCAGATATTCAAAATGTGTGACCTGATCTATTTCCTCGCCACCCACTGTAAATGTATGCTGACATTGTGTTTTATCGGTGGTCATTATCTTTGTTTTTTTAATGTTTATGAACAGATTTTGATCTTTACTATGTCCATTAACGGCTGAAAGTAGCTGCTCTAGCCCTTCTGCACTTCTTGATAGTATCACTGTGTCATTTGCGTATCGTAACTCTGGAATCTCGTACCCCCCAATCGTAAATGGGTCGAAACTTTCAATGTTCTCATTTTCTCGAACATTTCTCATTATACATTCCCCATATATGTTGTACAGATAAGGTGAGAGGATACATCCCTGTCGGACTCCCTTTTGTACTGCTCCCTGTCATAAGGCACAAAATATGCCTGAGTGAACACCAGTATTACAGTAGTGGGACACAGTTTTAACTGAACGCTAAAACGTGTTTTAGATTGGTCTTACCACGAGTGGGACACACTTTTAACTGAACGCTAAAACGTATTATAGATTGGTCTTCTCGCCACGAGTGGGAAACACTTTTAACTGAACACTGAAAACTTGGCTACAAATTATGTAATGTAAAAAAAACACAAAATGCCACTAGTTAAGAAATTGTAACTTACTCGAGCAGTGCTGAATAACGTTTCTCCTTGGTGTCCTGTGCCCCATCCCTGTAAGGGCTCTTGGTATAGGACTCCTGTCATGTTCAGTGATCTCCTAAATAATCTAGAACTGCTGTGTTAGCTCCTCATTCACCGATGCATTGTGTGATATGTATCCAAGGTCAAGGTCACTGACATTTTTTATTCAAACTTGAGGCAAAAGCCCATACCTGTTTCGAAATAAGCATATGCAGAGACTTTTAATTAGAGATACACAGTAATTTGTCCACAGCCTATAGCATTTAGTGGATTTTTTTTTTAAAAGGGTGTTTGTCTTGTACACGCAAACAAAATGTTGTCTTATGAACTACATAGGTTTCACAATGCCACTATTCAGTATGGATAAAACATGCTTGTAAGATTGCGTTGCAAGTCATTGCTTAATCGATATATAAAATTCATGAAAAGCCCTTCTTCGTAAGAGTATTCTGTTCACAGTGCGTCAGCAATACAAATTGAAATGGACAAGATATGCATAATAGAAACTGCTGTTCATAAACATAGACGATAAATATAAAAGAGATTGATCAAAATGGCTAAAACATATAACAAACATTTATACAGATCAGATAGATTGTCATTTAATTTCCTCTACAATATGTCTTCTTCTTTTATCACTTTATTATATTATGAGCGTATATCGTCTTTCTTCATCTTACGATTACGTGAAAGCTAGTTTTTTTTCCTATTTTATTTCTGCATTATATACATATATACTTTTAGGTAGACTGGACCACGTTGGGCCCTGGATTGAACTCGGTGCTTTTGCTGTGATAAGCCATTGCTCTAATTACTCTGATATTAAAGCGCTCAGTGAACTAAAACATTCCAAAGATTGAATGATTTCTCAAAGTTCTTAAAGGTCCGATGCCTCTATGTCCGCTATCTACCCATGCCGCTGCCAGTCCTTCTCCACCTTCGGAAGCAAGGATTGAGAGTTAGAGATGATTACGGCTCCCATTTATGAGGTCACATATAGCGAGCCACCCAAGAGCCGAAGTCACTATCTCAATCTCCATTCTGATACTGGACATTGTTGTCCAGTATGCGCTTCTTCTCTCAGTAGCGACCCTGCCTCTCTCTTTAGCAGAGAAGCCTTAACCAGCTTTTCTATCGTATAGCACATATCCATCGGTACATAATACACTATCTGAATCCTGGACATTTTCACTTATTAGTTGTTTGACCTCGAGGTCCGTCTTCCAGCTGCACGTCTCTGCATTCTTTCCCCAGTGATAATAACCCGGTGGTAGTCTGTCATTTTATCTCCAGTGTGAACCCATTCTTCCCCTTTGTCTCTACTGTTGTTACCTGATCAATCGTTTTCTCTACCTGTGCCATCCATGACAACCCTCTCCTGATTCTTCTACCCTTGATATATGCCCCGTCCACGAGCAGTAAGTTCCTCTTGCCTTCGGCTACTCGCATGTCGACTTTGGCCTGGACCAGTGCGTATCAAGACTTTACAGAAAGAAGTCCAAGCATGAATATAATCTTCCCTGGTACACCCAAAGAGCAGTGGCTTTCCTTCATTCTGGATGCGTCTCGCGTTTCACACTGTGATATTGACAATATGAAGATGTCCAGCCTATAATCGATAATTAACAGAACTAACTGATTGTTTAGGATGAAAATCAGCGGCTGCTCCAAGTTGGCAGCTATCATTGTCTTTAGTTGGGGGCGGCGTGGGCTAGTGGTTAAGTGACACGGGTCACAACCAAAGGTGCTGGGTTCGATCCTCCCCATCACAGCACCGCCGTTACCCTGGGGAAGAAAACTCTAAGAAAATGCAGGAGGAAGCAGAACCTTACATAAAATGCATGTTGAAGTCGGATGCTTTGGGCCGACAGGCGCAAAATAAAAACTACAGTGCAACGCATACCGCCTTGGGGAATAGATAAATAAGTCGAACGCAAAAAAAAAAAAATGTTCTTGCTCTAACGATTTGATCAACTTGGTACATATAGGCTGCGATAAAAGGTCACTCCAAGATATATCAAGCTATCACGCTTCCCAGGGATACGTTCAACAATGGGTATGTTGCGATAAATCAAGCTATCATGCTTCTCAGTGATACATCCAACAATGGGCATGTTACGGAAGTGAGCCTTTACTATTGAATTGCTAAATAAGCGCCACACCACAGCTGCTGTGTCGGGATTGATCTAGGAGCTTAACTCCCTGCATCACTGTGAGGTTGACTGCAAAGTTTCGTGTATGTTCTTGACCATTTCATGCCTGTCTGAGCCAATCTTGTATGCGAAGACGTCACCTGAAAACGTTAACGTGCTTCCTAGGCCTGTAAGTTGAATATTGGTCACTTTTATCGGGTAGACGTTGAACATTACGGATGAGAGGGTGGAATCATTGGGTAACCCCATATACGCCTATGCACAGACGTCCGTATTCTGAAACAGAGTGCAATTGTTCTTTCTATGAGAACAACTGCTGTCCAGCTCACCAGCTATGGAATGATTCCGCATTTACCCACAGTGCATTAATGTCCTATAGCTCACACGGTTATAATCATCCTCTAGTTTAAGTGCCACAGCGACTTTTTCTTGCTTGAACTGAAAACCTTCATACGCATCAAACCTAATGTCCATCATGCCATGGGTCTTCGTCATTACTGTATAACTACCCAGATTGTCAGACAGGGTTTTCTCATTCTCTAGATGGACATAACTGTTCTGACGATTATGTTCCCAAATTATTTGCCACAGACATTTTGCAAAATAAAATCTCTATAACTGCTAAACATTGTGGGGTCCTTGGCAGGTTTAGGATAGGGACGGAGGTAGATGGGGTGCCCGTCATCAATGAATGATGCAGTGAATTTACTATTGAAACTCCCAACCACCTTTATAATGCATGGTTCTAGTAGTACAAATATATTTATATATATGTAGCAGCTTTTAAAACCCCTCTATTACCAAAGCAATGAGAATAACATGCAACAGTTTAAAAAACAAATGTAATTTCGTTATTACTTCTCCTCTAACATGTACGTGGCTTGCCCATATGTAAAGTCTCTATAGCCGACTATAGGTACGGTGGGTGAATATGACCCCACATCAGCAATAAAACCGAAAACGTATTGATAGTCCTGTATCAGACAATAGCGTCTGCTATAAAGTGTTTGAGCCTTAGTTTTACCTCGTTTTCAAGTTTGTTAGGCGGGATGGCTATCCTCGCTTTCCTAAATGTGAATCAGGAGTCAATCTTACTGGTTGGTGGACTGGGTGCGCAGTGGAGAGATCTGGGTTAGGTCCGCAGTTAATGTGTGATTTATTTTCGAAATCAAAACGGCAACCGTGGTCGACCCAGGCTAAACAATTGTGTACCCGAACAATCTGGAAAATAAAGACGGCCAAGATAATATGGGTCTAACATATTTCCAATATGGCACACGGCGTATAAATATGATGTAAGACGAGAGCTGCGACAGGAATACAGACCTGACCCTTTGTCTCCCTGGCTACTCACGAAAATAAAAGTATATACATGATTATGAGGTCCGATACTGTTAACTACTATACCTAGTTGATGTTAATTAATAAAGTCACATATGGTAGTAGAAACTGCAGTGGGGGATGAAGTGTTAGAGATTTCATTGTACCAAGACACATCATGTATCAAGTGAGATTGCAAGTTATCTCCCTCGTTGCATTTCTTTCCCTGAAGGCAGGAACACATTTTCAAATTAATCACTTTACAGTTCGGTCGAGTGGAGCGTGCGGATAGCGGAGTTGAATCCCGTACCTTTGCCGTAACAAGCCAAGGCTCTTCCACTACAACTAATCAGTTGCTGCTACTATGTGGTATTTATATAAACACAGATCGTATCCACCCGTCGAACCGGGGTTGAAAAGAATAAAACCACTGTATATATAGACAGGATTGTGTACAAAGCTATCAACCTTATAGTGTAAAACCGTTACTACTGAAACCGCCACTGCACATGTTCGAATATAGAATTCCAGATGTAGTTGTGACCTTATTCTTCACGTGCGAATCATCATCATCACAAGATATCTACAATCCTAGAAGAAGAAATAAAATGTACATAAAATACCCAGAACAACACACTCGCCATTAAAAACATGCATGTGTACCTTTGTATCGTGATCCGTGAGGTATCCGATATCGATAAATCAAATGGTTGGTTAGTTGGTTGGTTTACAAAATGGCGACTGAACAACGTAAATAATTGCCTACAAGTTTACTTATGAATAATAGCAGAAGTATGTTTACTGTTCCTATGTTAAACTATTTTTCAGCTATCATTCATTTCGAGTGTTACTAGAATACTTACGATAGTTAGTTTGCAACATCTTTACAAATTGTACATGTTCACACGTGAGAGAAATGTAATACACGTAAATATTATTGATTTAATGTTTCACCTTTCCGCTCCAAGTGAAGCATTGGGCCACTACTTAAGTTGGCCCATAAACAGGGGGCCTGAATCTGAGTATTGGTGGTGACTTTCCAACATAATGTGGGTGCAAGTCCTCCATACACCTCTCTTCGGTCGTCTTTTATGACATTTTAGAAAGTTACAGCGGCCTTATTCTTTTGTAATAGATTAGAACTTTGGTAAAAATACTAACATAATAGATTTAATTATGTTTCAATTTGATGAAAGTAAATAGAAGCAACCTTTCTATTTTAAATGTAAACACTTATGTTACACGTCATAGTCGGGACAATTAAAGTATGAAAGATGGTTTGTATTACATAATAAACAATTCCGTTGTTTTTATAATGAGTTCACAACCAGTTGTCCTTCGACTGTCAAGTGAGTTTGTGATACATGTGAACGTACGGCGAGGCACCGGGAAGTACCGAATTACAAGTTAGTCAAACACACCCTAACACAGACACTATGTGAGAATTCTATAGTGTGCTTAATATCTAAAATCAGTTGGGCTTCACAGAAGTGTCCCGGACAGATTTATATCTCCACCTGTCTATAATACTAGTCTGTAATACCTTCCTTATTTGTGGTCGCAACACGCTTGACTAAATAAAGGGAAGCATTAGCTCCACGAAAAACTTCCTGGCAAGAGTGGAGTGAAAGAATAAAAGTCATACCAGCGAAGAAACCTGGCTATGAATAGCTTTTTGAATCGTCTTCTTGTCGCATTTTCACTCCCTATGGAGCATACAGTCACCACTAATGCTAAACCCCTTACAAGAAAATTGAATCAAAACGTCTTCGTTCGCTGTTGCAGTGCTGGCTTCAGCAGAAATTAGTTTCATATGGCTTGGCTTCGTTCGTTCTCAATCTCCCGCTACCAAGCCCTAAAAGGGCTTACGTAGCAGAATTTAGTCCAGAGAACGGAATGCTTTGTGTCGTAGTTTACAGCTTGACTGCGATATTTGCACCTTTCAGTCCAACACATCCGACTTCAGCAAGCATTTTTTTAGTTCCGGGTTAGCATTCCCTGTTCGGTCCCTTCTCCTTAGCCAGTCTGCCCCGCTGCACCATGTTATCCAGGATCACCGCGTGGAGATGTAGAAGGGTTTTGGCAGCTTTGTTTCGCTGGCCCTGACGCTAGCAGTCAGCTATGGGTCGCTGACCACTGCAGCTCATGCGCTGCTCAGCATCTTGATCCCTAGTTTCATATGAAAAGATTTACAACCCACATACACAACCCTCTTTAGTCGACTTTACACGTTTAACGTTTGCATTGTCCTGTTCTTTCCTCCTTGTTTCCCTTTGATAATCCTTATCTTGTAAGTACATAGAATTCCGTCAATGCAAGGACTAGAAAGGAATACTCCATTACGACATGCAATTACTTAACCGATCACTTGTCAGTTGACGGAAAATCGATGCAAATGGAGAACAAGTTTTTTTTAAATTTCGAAGTACAAGGGCTGAGTTGAGTTAATCCTGAGGTGTTTTTTTAATTTTTTTATAGCTGATTTAAAGTGGCTCCTTTTACATCATGAGGCGTACATGAGAAGGTGAACTGGGATCGTCCTGACTGTAGTGCAATGTGAGGTTTCTCGGTAAAATTATCACTATGGAGATTACAGTATCGATCTCCACCTCTTTAGTCAGACTGCTGTGACACAGCCTTTTCACAGGAGAGCGAAGGAGAACATAAGGTGGGGTCTTGGTAAGTATGATTCACGTGACCCTGATTACTTTTCCCTCCCACCTTGATCAGTATGTTTCACCTGACCTCGATTTCTCTTCACTCCCAACTTGATCAGTCTGTTTCACCTGACCTTGATAACTCTTCGCTCCCACCTTGATCAGTATGTTTGACCTGACCCTGATTACTCTTCGTTCCCTGCAGAAAGAGTAAACTTTATTCGCCTTTCGCCTCAAGGGAAACATATAACCGTCACTACAGCTGGTCTCATCACAGGAAGCTTGCATCTGCGCATTTCCAATAACAGTTTAAATAGCAATAGTTTTACAACTTTACGTTGCAAGCCACACATACAACTTTATTTAGTCGCATTTTACGACTTACTGGGAAGGTTAATTGTGGTCCTAGTTCATCCAGGGTACCAATCGAGTGACATATCTTATGGCATGCATTAAAACTGCATACCAATGCTGACCAATAACAAGAACTAAAGCTAATTAATGGTGTATATAAAACAACATTAACATACATGAACAGGTAAGTTGCATTGTTAGGCAAGAACACGTAGCTATACTTCTACGAGGAGGAGGGAAAAGATACCCTTACTATTATATATTCTATTAATATAAAATATAAATATTACTTCTTGACTCTACTTCGGACATATACAAGTAATTATCACGGACTCCCCACGGACTCTGTCTTTGTAGACCATGCGCGTGGCGCACTGTGAGTTTTGTCCAGCTCTGTCTCCTGTATTTCGACACTGTTTGTTTGACTGTAAATGCCGATCCGCGAATGACAGTCCCAGCCACAGATCGTACAACTAAGCTGAGGAGGCTGGCTTGCCGAGGTGTTTCTCGTACTCTTCAGTCTTTCTCTTTTATCAGTAGCCAGAAGGCATGTACGAGCGTCGGCAGCCACTTTGCCCTTTCCAACTGACTGTCTCCAAACAGTTCGAGCAATTGTTTCCCAGCCCTCAAACTGAACAACCATAAATAGAATGAAAGACAACAATTATCTAAATGTGTTTCGAATGTCATAAATCAATATTAAATCCAAAATTTTAGTACAATCAACAAAATTGATCTTTTTCGTAAGATCGCATACTCCGTTAACAGATGCTTATCCGTGTTTCATTTTAGAAATACCTTTATGAAATATGACCGATTAGACAAAATAAAGTGACACAAAAAGAGGAAAGCAAACTAAATTAAATAAATATTAATATAAATCCGTAACGATTTTAACCTGGGATCATCATTTGATCAATCAAAATCATTAAATGTTAGAAAATGGTTGTGCCTTGAAAAGAACTTGACCTAAAGCTGAAAATGGCTAGCAAGAATGCCAATCATAAATTAGTTATTAAAAGCTTTCGCGACTGAAAGATGTGTAGAAGGAACTCAAAGAAGTGTTTATGCTATCTAGTGTTTTCCTTCAGATAAATCTTGACAGGATTCCTGCACTGATATCACTTTATGGAAGTTCTTTATTGCATGTTCGAGAGTAGAGGAACGTGACATTCTTTGATCAATGCCTTTACATATCAAAGTGCATGTACATGAATGCTACAATTTGTTGGTAAAACTTTATTACTGCCTTTTTTGTTGCTTTGTTCTTCATTCAAATGAAGAAGAAGTAATCATATTTGCTTCAATTAAATTGTTCTCCTTACGTAGATTATATTAAAATAAATTAAGAACTAGAAACCATATATCGGGGTATTACGGTAAATCGATAGTGACGCACGGATAGATATTTTGCCAAGCGTATTTTCGAACAGTCTTTTATTTACCGTTGTTCTCGAGAGCTGTAAGTTGCTTGACACCAGCAGTAATCCGCATATTCAGCCGCACGTTTTTTATCAAATACGCACATAGACACACAAAACATACTACACACCCGCGTCCTGGCTTATCGTGTCGATCAGTTCCACTACGCACTGTATAAATTCCACTACTTGTATTCTTCAACTGTAATCTTACTGCACTTGCTTTGTATATGGTAGAAATTTATGCTACGCTGCTAGGGAACACACAGGTGTGAAAAATGGGGTGGGACGTACAACAATCAAGGGTTCAACCACATGCTTCATGTGATCGATAAGTATACGGGAAAATTTGACTACATAATGTTATGATAGCAAGTAAATTGTCCTAATAGTCGTACATTAGTATAGTTGTAATCTATCTACCTACCTATCTATCTATCTATCTATCTATCTATCTATCTATCTATCTATCTATCTATCTATCTATCTATCTATCTATCTATCTATCTATCTGTCTGTCTGTCTGTCTGTCTGTCTGTCTGTCTGTCTGTCTGTCTGTCTGTGTAACTGACTGCCTGCCTGTCTTTGTGAGAGAGAGAGAAAGAAAGAAAGAAATGTGAGGTGACCAGTTACTTTACTTCCCTAACATTAAAGTCCGGAACCCTTTTACAGCTGAATTGGCATGATTGTCTCGATAACGATGATCGAACCAAGTAGAAGATCGCACTCTGTATCACTCACTACTCAGACGCACTTTGCTCTTTATCAATCAAAATCTGCCAGCTCCCTCTGGAGTATAGGTTTTCAACAAATGCATTGTACTATATCATCCGTTCACTAATTATCCTTTATATTTGCCTCGAGCTCTCTTCTGTCTTGAAATGCAACCAGCTGATTTCCTTAATGTGTGCCCTATCCAACGTTAGGGCCTTATCCTGACGTAATCTTCCACTGATGTAAAGTCTAGTTATTTCCCACAATTGTATATTTGTAATGTTTTCATCCTATTTGAACCTCTGTATTCATGCCCGTGTAGCCATTTATGAAAATATGTACCTTTTCTGGTCTTGTTTATCTCCTTGTTTCAGAGCCATAGAAAAGAATGAACTTTACAATTTGACTTGCAAATTTTTATTTTTGTGTTGTAATTAACGTCTAATGATTTCCATAAGTTCCTAACTGCATTAAAAGTTCTTCTCACCTTTTATACTTTTGTTTCTTATTTATATCTCCTACTTTGTTTATATTGCTTTCAAGATGCATGAATGATTCAAAATCTTATACGAGTGTGTCTCCCAAAATAATACGATTGTCGTTAGTTGCATTTGTTATCATAATCTGTGTTATCATAATCTTTGTTATCATAATCTTTGTTTTGTTTGTTCCCATTGTGTTCTCATCACCAATTTCTGTGACCTCTCATAGTACTAATTTTATTTTGCTTCTGATTGTGGTTCGGTTGTGTAGAATATAAAACAAAATAGCACGAACCATGTTATCGGCAATGTGGGGATCATCAAGTTGTTTTATTTAATTCCATTGATTTCAGTTTCATGATGATTGATGTTGTTGCCTTCATGATCTTCATTTACTGTCATCAAAATGTGTTGTTTTTTGGGGGTTTTTTTTTGGCGTTCGCCTTATTTCTCTAATCCACAAACGGTGTGCGCTGCACTAAGTTTTTATTTTGCGCCGTCGGCCCAATGCATCCGACTTCGACATGCATTTTATGTAAGGGTCTGCTTCCTCCTGCATTTCTTTAAGGGTCTGCTTCCCCGGGGTAACGGCCAGTGCTGTGGTGGGGAGCGAAACCATCACCTTCGGATTGTGAGCCGTGTCACTAAACCACTAGCCCACGCCGTCCTCACACCAAAATGTTTAAAACGGTACAGAAGCAACATACAGCATCAAAATCAGATTCTAAAAATGGAAGTACGTCAGGAGTGAATATACCCCATTTGGTAGTAAGGGCGTATTCTTCTTTTTTGTGGAGAAAATCTCTCTCTCTCTTTCTGTCTCTCCTCTCTCTCTCTCTCTCTCTCTCTCTCTCTCTCTCTCTCTCTCTCTCTCTCTCTCTCTCTCTTCTGCAAAATAAATAATTCCATATCAACACAGAACAAGAAAACACTATTTCGCAGTTATGTGTTTAAATAGTGCAGTTTTTTTTAAATTAACATATTTTAAATAAAAAATTGCTGGGCATTAAGCTGTACGGCCGAAGCATATTATTGTGTTTCGGGTGATAGCATGTTTTAAGTTAATTCAAACTTCAAATTATGAAGGCATCAAAAGGCAAACTATGCAATCCTTATCGATGAAACCCGCTGCTCTTCTCTCTCTCCCCCCCCCCCCCCAATCTCTTCGACTGTCACCCTTGGGGTACCTTTTCTCCTCACTACCCTTTAGTACGCCTCTGGATATGTTACGTGCTGCAAATAATAGCCTGTCCATAAATGTTGACCTATTTTGAGATAATGAGATAATGCCACATAAAACGACATATTTAACGGTCCGTCGACTGTTTTAACGCCTCATTGATTTCCCTGTTGAAAGGCAAGAAGTGATTAAACCAAGAAAAATCAATAATTTCTGCAATACCGGACCCAAAGCTACACTGATTTGATATCAAATGTTCAGTTATAAATTTATATTGCCTAGACAGCTTGTGTTTGCTTATGAAGCGAATATCTACATTTTTGTTCTTTCTATGCTTCCATTTCACGTCTTATGAGAAGACCGAATAACGTGCATTTGAGTTTTATTTACCATACGTTATGTAGGATCGACATCACTGCATTCTGGGCATACCTATTTATGTTCAGTCTCTTTATAAGCAAATTGGGAAGTGTATAAATACGGTTGGTCTCTTTAACTCCATGGTTGTACTCTCCTGATACTTCCTCGATCCACGTTTGTGTTCAAACTTCCACAATCTATTGGTCCACGTTTGTGTTCAAACTTCCACAATTTATTGGTCCACGTTTGTGTTCAAACTTCCACAATCTATTGATCCACGTTTGAGTTCAAACTTCCACAATCTATTGATCCACGTTTGTGTTCAAACTTCCACAATCTATTGATCCACGTTTGTGTTCAAACTTCCACAATCTATTGGTCCACGTTTGTGTTCAAACTTCCACAATCTATTGATCCACGTTTGTGTTCAAACTTCTACAATCTATTGATCCACGTTTGTGTTCAAACGTCTACAATCTATTGATCCACGTTTGTGTTCAAACTTCCACAATCTATTGATCCACGTTTGTGTTCAAACTTCCACAATCTATTGATCCACGTTTGTGTTCAAACTTCTACAATCTATTGATCCACGTTTGTGTTCAAACGTCTACAATTTATTGATCCACGTTTGTGTTCAAACTTCCACAATCTATTGATCCACGTTTGTGTTCAAACTTCCACAATCTATTGATCCACGTTTGTGTTCAAACTTCTACAATCTATTGATCCACGTTTGTGTTCAAACGTCTACAATCTATTGATCCACGTTTGTGTTCAAACTTCCACAATCTATTGATCCACGTTTGTGTTCAAACTTCCACAATCTATTGATCCACGTTTTTGTTCAAACTTCTACAATCTATTGATCCACGTTTGTGTTCAAACTTCCACAATCTATTGATCCACGTTTGTGTTCAAACTTCCACAATCTATTGGTCCACGTTTGTGTTCAAACTTCCACAATCTATTGATCCACGTTTGTGTTCAAACTTCTACAATCTATTGATCCACGTTTGTGTTCAA
Source organism: Ariolimax columbianus (assembly GCA_036924085.1). Lineage (NCBI taxonomy): Eukaryota > Metazoa > Mollusca > Gastropoda > Stylommatophora > Arionidae > Ariolimax > Ariolimax columbianus. Next base: position 43,619,494 of record JAVGWX010000004.1, on the reverse strand, counting down.
ACGTCTACAATTTATTGATCCACGTTTGTGTTCAAACTTCCACAATCCACGTTTGTGTTCAAACTTCCACAATCTATTGATCCACGTTTGTGTTCAAACTTCTACAATCTATTGATCCACGTTTGTGTTCAAACTTCTACAATCTATTGATCCACGTTTGTGTTCAAACGTCTACAATTTACTGATCCACGTTTGTGTTCAAACTTCCACAATCTATTGATCCACGTTTGTGTTCAAACTTCTACAATCTATTGATCCACGTTTGTGTTCAAACTTCTACAATGTATTGATCAACGTTTGTGTTCAAACTTCTACAATCTATTGATTCATTAATTCGTTCAATGTCCTTCGGGGCACAGGCCGTTGATAATTCTCCTCCAGCAAGTTCGATCTTGAGTTGCCCTATCTGCTGATCTCCAATTCAGGTCCAGGGACCGAAGTTCATTTTCAGTCTCTTCTTCGGGTGTTTCTTGGTCTACCGCTCTTTCCTCTTCTTCCTTGGATTCAGTGTCACCGCACTACGTCATACTTCTCATATTCTGATGCCATTCTTTTCCCAAGACGTTTTCTTTTGTTTGGTTGTAGCCAGCTTTGTGGGTTAATGGATATTGGCCTTGATCAAACCTATTATACTCTAGGTGAACCTATGGATTGCTTATTCATTTGATGTGTCATCAGGGTACACTCTGTCATTTAGATATGACATTATCCCCTCACTATCAGTGTTTGCAGAGCCATACAATTGGCTCTTTCATTGCCCCCAGCCCCCACCAGGAGCAGGCCAACAAATCTATTAAAATCAGTTTAATGTCGCTCTTCTATCCACTCATGCTGTATACGTAAGTTCTGCACATTTCAAAGCAAATACTGAATAGACCAGTACGATGATAACGAAGAGAGATCTCGAATAACCACATCAGTGCTAAAGTCATTACTTCAATCTCCATTCTCATACTGCAGACTGTTGTCGTGTAAGGAGTGACGTCATATCTTTTTATCCTAGCTGTTTTCTCATGCGTTCATAGCATCCTACATTTAGACTGTCTTTTTACTTAACTTAACTCAACGTCTTTAAACTGGTTTAGAAGACTTTGTAGAGTCTGTATACAAGCAGTTTCATTTACATTATCTTGCTCTAAAAGCTATGCGCATCCAATTTATTCTTAAATGCATTAACTGACCCTGCCTCCACTATCTCCCATGGCAATGCATTCCATGCATTCACCACTCTATGACTAACAAAATATTTCTAATATCTAATATTGACCTCTCATTAGTTAATTTGTAGCTATGCCCTCTTGTTTTTGTGGGTGGCTGTATTTTTTAAAAAAAACATTGTTGTAGTCTAATTTATCCATTCCTCTGATCATCTTATAAACCTGTATTGTCACCTCGAATTCTTCTCTACTAGACATTGCAGGCCAGTTTGTTTTTCTGAGTCTTTTCTCATAACTGTAATTCTGGAATCCCACTATCAGCTTTGTCGAGCTTTTTTGTAGTCTTTCCAGCATGTTTATATCCCCTTTATGATAATGACTCCACACCTGTACACAGTACTCCAATCTAGGTCTAACCAATGCTTTATACAGTTTGACTATCACTTCCTTGCTCCTTTGTTTACGTACCCAGGCAATTTGCTATCCAGTACACGTGACATGCGAAGCTGCCCATTTTAACTTGCATTCATCTACACGTGTATTCCCTTAGATGTGTGGGAACTTTTTGTTTAATGGTATTTAGCCTGTGAAACAGCACTTGTTAAACAAAACAATGAAAGTCGAAAACATGCGTGCGCATGGCGGAGAGTGTGTATGTATGTGTGTGTGTGCGTGCGTGCGTGCGTTGGAGAGAGAGACAGAGAGAGAGAGAGAGAGAGTAAAACAAATTCTCCAAATTAAGTAAGAAAAATATTTTGGGCACATAAACACACTCGATATTCTGCTGACAACAATACTGGAGTGAAAGGTTGAAGGTAGGCGGCCAATGGGAAGACATAGCTTTAATGGGAGAGTGATGTCAAGAGATCAACTAAAAATGGTCTGTCGAAGTGTACCATCATGATCAAGGCACGAGAAAGCGAATGTTGGAGGTCCATTGCAGCCAACTTTCAATGCGGAGACGGCACTGGACATTATCATCATCAGTGGACATATTCGTTTCTACCAGTGTACACTGTATTCCACAGGTGACACTGCCCGCCACAGTACTTACTACATGAAACGTATTCTTAACGTTATTTTAAATGTCTTTACGTTATATATCTCACGTCTGCATCATCAAAGAATGGGGAAAAAAACAAATGAAAAAAATGTGTAAAAGTTGATTAAAATTTTAATTGGGTATGGTCAGATACCGCACCGAGACGAGAACACAAACAAAATCTACGTTACAACCAATAGACCTTCATCAGGGGCAACAAATAACAACAATACTGAACTAACAAATCAACATATAAAAATCCTCAAAGAATATACTATTGATTTTTTCAGCTACTGTTCCTTATTATAATCAGTTTCCTATTTTTCTTATGTTCCTCTTTATTTCATTACCAGTACACGCCCGGGAAGTTTGAAATCCAACGGAGAGAGAACCGCTGTATTATGCGTATTGTAAACATCCAAGCAGATGATGATGCTGAATATAGCTGTATTTGTGGCAGTGCTAAAACTGCCGCAAAAGTAAATGTAGTTGGTAAGTATTTCTTCACATATAGTATAGTATCGTCATCATCTCATCTGTCCACTTATCATGTGATGTTCAATTTTCTTTGGTTTGCCATCTGTGATGCAGTTGTATGTTTCTTTAGCACTATCAAACCAAATTTATTTAGTCTTCCCCTTACTCTGAAATTCCTGATATCTATTGTTAGACGATCAAGTAAGTAATAGGGAGTTCGTAGACATTCTTGAAAAATGGCCAAGTCATTTATTTATCTGTCTATCTATACTCGTATATGTTATGATTCACACTTTCTGTCAAATTTCTTCACTTCCTACTTTGTTTTCTCTAGTACGAGTATAATATCAATCAATCAATCAATAAAAATCGTTTTAACTCTATGTGGAACATAAGTCTTCACCTAATGCATGCCAAGTTATAAAATGTTAACTTGTCCATTCCTACTTGATTTTGTGGCTTAAAGTTTCTACAGGGTAGTCCAGGTAGCCCACCCTATCTCCAATCCTCCTTAGTCAGCTCTTACAACATGCCTGTCAGGTTACAGTCTTCGCTCTCCTATTGGCCATGGTAACACACATGCGTTAGTGTAGCATTGTGGTCGAGGATCTGTGAGCATGGTTTACAAACCCAATGTCCCAGGTACAAATCATACCACACTTTGATAGGCCAGGTATCTTTTGCACCTTTCGGTCCAACACATCCGACTTCAGCAAACATTTTTTGAGTACCAGGCTAGCATTCCCTCTTCGATCCCTCTCCTTAACCAGTCTGCCCTTATGCAGCCTGTTATCCAGGATCACCAAATGGAGGTGTAGAAGGGTCTTGGCAGCTATGGTTCGCTGGCCCTGACGCTAATAGTCAGCTATGGGTCGCTGACCACTGCAGCTCATGTGCTGTTCAGGATCTTGATCCCGGTCAGACACATTCGACTTCAGCTTGAATTTTTGGTTACTGTGAGGTCTATTTTTAGTGGCATTTCCCTGTTCCTTCGATCTAGCATTATGTTATTGTTTCATGCCCACAATTAATATTAATAAGTTTACTATTTTATGCGACCTGAAAAGGACAATAAGTGGTGGGTTTTAGCAGCTTTCCTCACATCCCGAGCATGCTGATGAAGGTGGAATGCGATCCTCCAGGTAGTTGTGCAATGCTTAGCTTCATCTGTGTGGTGCTCACTACTACAGGGATCACATTGATCCACATCTCGTCAGTCAGACTGCACTGAAAACAACCTGTTTCCAGGGAACGCTACATGGAAGAGGGATTGTGGTCTTGGTCAGTGTATTGACTCTGATGCGAAGCCCTGGTCAGTATGTTGTGCTTGACTGGACTAACGTCTCAGTTTCCCATCTACCTACTCTGCTTCTGAGTGCCCATCCTGGAAACATTCTTCCCCAGTGCAGCCTGAGAGAATATCAATCTAGGAGGGAAGGCAAACCAGATCGTAAACAAAGTACTGAAGCCTGGTGTGTCAGACCAAAAGGTGTAAATATCCCAGCCTCGCTGTAACTTATTACACAATATAACAAAATGTAATTCAGGACAAACACAGAAGAAGAAAAAGGAGAGGGGGAGGAAGAAATAGATGAAAAAGAAATTCATAAAAAGTGCCTCTGTACCTTAGTATAAGTAGTTGTTAATGGTAATGATGCAACATCACGCAACAAGTCTCCAACACTTTATCAGCAAAGACAGTTTCTGCTATGAAATAACCATTACTCTCCAGATCAAACTTTACTTTAATAAACAGTCAGTCATGAACTATTGATTTTCTCTTAATGTAAACAAGAGCCTCAGTGGGAATTCCTGAAGAAAGTGGAGGATGTGGAGGCAGTGGAAAGAGAAAAAGCCACCATGGAGTGTGATGTCAGTGACCCAGAAGCTGATGTGATCTGGCTGAGAGAAGGAAAAGTAAGTTCTGTATGACAAATTGACATTTGTATGGGGCAAAACGAATAATTACATATTTGTATGATAGTTCAGATTTACCAATGTGACAAATCTATTCCATATATGACTATCAATTTATCCAGATGTATCATTGCACTGTTTTTTCTTTATGCTGGGATTGTCTGGGGAGATTTATAGGGCCTAGGAATATAGGCCACATGCCTCTGCAGTCACCACAAAATGTGCAGGCAAGATTTTTTTGCTGGCATATATATAGTTTCTACTTTTCCGTAATTTGAGGTGAATATACTTTCTACTCTTCTAATTTTTTTGGGTACATATAGATAAAACTCTTCTAGTTTTTAGGGTAGATATAGTTTCTGCTATTGTTATTTTTAGGGTAGATATAGTTTCCATCTTCTCATATTTAGAATAGATATAGTTTCTACTATTCTCATTTTTAGGGTATATACATTTTCTACTCTTCTAATTATTTTTAGGTAAGATAATTTTTACTCTTCTCATTTTTGATTGGCAGATAAACTTTTGGCTGTTGTACTATCTATAGCGTTGTAAAGTTTATAATTTTCCCATTATTTTTAAGGTGGTATATAGTTTCCATATTTTGTATTTTTATAGGATGGAGTACTGTTTCTCCCCATCCTATTTTGTTAAGATTCAATGAAGTTTCTACTATGTCCATTATATTTAGAAAATTATATAATATTTACATTACATAATAATTCCATTATTTTTAGGAAGGCAAAGTTTATACTTTTCCCCATGACTTGTAAGATTAAATATGAATGCTATTGATATTGATTATTTATTGCTGTGTCGATCAGTTCATGATGCCAATTTTTCATGAGATCTCTGCGTTCATTGCTGGAGCTACGGAGTTCGTGCTTTGTGCGATGCTCTCAGCAGGCAGGATACTGTTCTGCAGAGAGAGACGGAGCCATATGGGGAAACCTGCGGCGATGTAGTTGAGCCATCGCCTTTAACCTTTATTTACTAGAATATATTTTCTGACTTCTCATTGTTTATTACAGATATATAGTTATGCTCCTCCATCTAATCATTGTTTCTGAATGGTAACACTTTCTACTCTTGTTTTCTGCAATTTAAGAATAATTAACATACTATTAATATTCATGCTTATAAGTTAAAAAAATATATTTGTCCAAACAATAAGCATAACAATTCTTCCATTACTGAGAAAAACTGCTGCTATTTTCCATTTCAATCTATTTTTATTGCAGTCACAGTTACTTGAATGTTTTAGCAATAATTCAATTTATTTTATCATTTTAAACTGAGAGCTGTGATATATTTTGATTTTACCATCAACGATGATCTGCATAGCATTACATATCATTGTATATCATTACATAACAATAAGTGAGATTTTAATGTCAATAGAAATGTTGTTCCTTGTGTTTTATTTTGACAAAATGCACATACAAAAAAATTCATTTCACTAACTGTGTTTATGCTAGAGGTAACATTTCTATTTTCATCAATGACAATAACTTTCAGGAAAAACCTGGCCAAGCTGAGGTATACAAAAGCTTATTTCAAAGTTTGTTGTGAGAGTAGTTTAATAGATTGTACTAAGCCATTCAGATCCTGCAATTCTGAAACAGTCAGAATGTAGTAGATAATTTCCCCTTCAGTTATTTTTTTTAATTCTCAAATAGTAGATTTTTTTTACTCTCTAGTTAGTTTGTGTTTATATTGCTTTTACATTCCATTGCATAATTTTGTAGTTCCCCGTAGAATGAACTCTGCATAAAAATGAAAATTCAAAGTTTAAAATGATGTTTTCCAGAGTTCAATTAGAACATATACCCCTGCCTATACTACCTCTTTCTCTGTTACTGATAATGTATATTTTCATATATCATCATCAACCCTAGAACTGAGGAAACTGTCATGCATCATTGAACAGGGTGCAATCATGTAGAACATTCAATACTTGCTTCAGAAGGTACAGAAAAGATTGCCATGGCATGAGAGAACAGCAGACAGTGGACTCAAACCTGTAGTGGCTTGTGTGAAAATACTGTAGTGGTAATTTTGAAGATTATGGCTTTGAAAGAGCTGACATCATGAATTTTAAAGCACTTATAGTGGGGCATTTCACATTTATATATCTCAAATTTCACCGAACTTCTTCTCCGCATGTTTGGAATTGGTCAACAGGGAATGCAATTGGGACAACTTTGGCATCTACATTGACAGCAGACTCCTCAATTACCTTCATTTTGATGATGACATAGTGTTCATCAAAGAGTCAGCAAGAGAAGCCAACCAAAAGATGCAACTACTCGATTGTGAGGGCACTAAAGCAGGACTGAAGATAAATGTCTTGAAGACCAAAGTGTTGCACAATCGTTTCACCACTTGTGATCCAGTCTTCCTTGGTGAGTTGCAACTAGAGGATGCCAACAAGTATATTTATCTTTGGCGCCTGCTCAATATGGAGAAAAACCTGGAACCTGAATTAGCAAAACATTGCTGTGTGGGTTGGGCAGCAATTGTTTCTATTAACACGGTCCTGGACGGTTGTCAAGACCAGAACCTGCAAGCCTCTCTCTTCATTTCCACTGTGCTTCTTGATATATGCTAAGATGCTGAGGCATGGACACTAACAAAATCACTGGAGGACAGATTGAAAGTTACCCAGGCCTCTCTTGAGAAACGCTTGGTTAGAATCACCCTCTGTAACCAACGTATGCAAAAGCTCCACAATTCTGACATACAACGATTGTTCTTGGTCAATGATGCAGAAATCTATGCAAAGAACATAGATGGGCAGATCACATGTTGCAACAAAACAATGGTCGATAGAGCATGGCGACAGCAATCTGGTATTCCAGAGGTAAAAAGAGACCACAGGGAAGACCTCAAATACATTGATCTGACTCCCTTGCTGCACATAACAACATCTGAGATGCCTCTGGAGGAGGGCTTACCATGGACTGAACTTCCATGGCCTAAGATAGGGTCCGCTGTAGACAAAGTTGGAACCCGCAGCTATGCTAAAGAACGGGTCAGCAAGATCAAGAACATATACATACATACATATATATAAGAGAGACATACCAAAATTAATTAATGAATTAATGTTACATATAACACTATAATCAATCAACATACCAGCCATCCACAGATTTAGGAAGATGTAGGTTCAGCAGGAGTGTGTACAACTAGTGAGCTACAATAATATCAGCATCCATACTTTTTCACAATTTGCTGACAGTGACTGAGCACTTATCAGTCTGTCGTAGGTGCATTAATTTCACTTCTGCATAACATATCATATCATCATCATATTTCATTGTTCTCTCGAATAGGAGCATGAGGCTCCACCATAGCTGACGTATTTGGAAGAAGCCAGCGCCAAAATATGTGTTTAATCTTGGAATGTTAGCTTCTGTAATATTTTATTTTATGTAAAGATATTGGTAGTCCCAGACACAACCCTCCTTAGTCACTTTTTATGGCATGTTCAGTAGGTTATAGTAGAGCTAGTTTTTCGTGTTTAATAAGAGGCTGTGGGATCCACATGCGGATTACACAAGTACATTTTAGTACCCTAGAAATAATCTGAGATGAGGTCATCAAGAAATTTCATGCTAGCAAGATGCAAAAGTTACCATTCTTTTGATTCTGTACCTCACATTAAGAACAGACTCCTGCATGTGTTTTTATCAGTGACGGAACCATGATGATTTTCTTTCTTTTCATCTATATTTGCGTATAGTATTTTGTTTTGCAATATGTTACATACCTAACTTCTTTAAATCGGGAGACCAAGTTAATTTCAACATAACTTAGCATTGTATTAATATTAACTTGCAGTAACATGTTTTGGATAATTCATTCTGTTTTTAATTGATTGAAAATTTTGGAAACTTAAATTTCTTTGTCACAACATGTGACTGTAATTATATAATCATTTATTTAATTCAACACAAACCTAAATTGAATTAACTGTTTTAAATATGCTAATCATTGTGTGTTGATTATCTACAACTTGACTAATGGAAGGAATCATGCTCTCTACAACATCATGTCCAGAATTTTATCAATAAATTCTGTTAATTGATTATCATCTGTGTCATGATGTAAATCATCCAGCATTTTCTTTCATTCACATCTTTATTTGTTGCCAGTTGCTACATTGTGCTTGAGTCCTACTATCTACTTACATTACCATCCAAAAATGCTTTTGCTATCTTGCACGCTTTCTTTCATGTAGGAGCTGAAAGCAGGTGGCAAATATGAATTCGTAAAGGAAGGTCTGAAGAGGCGTTTGGTGATCAAGAACTGCAGTATCAAAGACGATGGCAAATATACATGCAAACTTCTGGATCAAGAAGTTAAAGCTGAATTATTTGTTTCCCGTAAGTTCATCATTTAGACTTGTAGTAATGTGTCCACTATAAAATTGCACTAATTTTGAAATACCCTAGAGTGCTCCTTTCAACTAAGAAGAAGCTGATAAATACACTATTTATTCCTACATTGTGTTACTAATATCACTCTTGGTCCTTACAAGCAACCCAAAACAGTAAGATCCAGAGATGTGAGAAGTGCTGCCGGAAAGACAATCCGTGACTGAATCCACAACACCACGCTGAGGCAGACAGTGAGGACAAACCCAGTCAGTGTCTACGTTGACTCTCAACATATCAGATGGTTTTGTCATTCAGGCAGAATGCATTATGACCAGCCTGTATCAAGAGTATATAATATGCAAGTCTACGGTCCACGAGCAAGAGGCATACCTCGATGTATGTGGATTGAGGGTATCTATGACACTCTCAAGAAGTTACATCTAATGACAGCACAACCCTCCCAATTGGCAATAACAAGAAATCTATGCATCCCACCTCTCACTGAAACCATATGGCAAGAGCTTTAGGACAAAACAAGAAGAAGAAGAGTAATATTCCTTATTTTGTAAAGCATATCTATCCTTGACATGTAATGCATTATTCCAAATAGTCAGTGTTATCCATGTAGCAGTTCTAAAACATTCAGCCTAATAATAGTTATAGAATCCTTTTACACAGTGTTGAGATTAAGCTAATAATAATTACTTTGTGCTTGGAAGCCAGATAACATTCAAACTAATTATAACTGTAGGTCAAGGAATTTTAAAAGACAGACAGTGACAGAAAATGTGCATTAGATTTTGACTTGAAATAGTGTTCCTTATTCATTATTCAGAAAAGTTAATATTTTTTAGATGATTTAGTCATTTGCACAGTATAGATACGACGGAGTTTCAAATTAAAACCTTGAAAGTGGGATAGAAATTAGAAAAACCATGCCTTTGTGTTTTTAACTTGTTAATATGGTTCCTAAGTATGTCAATAGTGTCTTGGATGTGCCATCACGGTGCAGATGAACAACATGATGTCATAATTGCAGTTAAAAGATGGCCACCCCACTATTGACTTGCACCAAAGAGGAGCAGCGCTCTGTAACCTTCTGTTATCCATTTTTTGAGCAGTGAAGGGGTGAAATCTATAGAAATTCATTGGCGAATGAAGGATCTGTACGGTGATGCATGCCTTTCACTCTAGCAAGTGTATAAGTGGTGTAGGAAGTTCCAAATTGGCATGAGTTCTGTGACAGACTGTTCACGATCGGGTAAACAAAAAATAAGCAGATAGTATATACTTAATGAATAGAGACAGTCAATTGAATCAAAAGCATTTAAATTTTGTACATTTTTGTTTATTTGTATGAGGTTTCTTAGGTAGTAGTGCAAAAAGTGATTGTTATCTCAAAAATGTTACCCTGACTTTGTCAGGTACCGAATTACAACTTGGTCAACTGGTATTCATACCATCTAAAAACCTATAACATGTCTGGTCTGTCAAACAGAGTGATGTGATTTGAACCTGGTACGTTGGGATTGTACACCAAGCTCACAACCCCTAGTCCCCATGTTGCCCCTAAATAAATATATTATGAGATAACCTTTATCGTAAAAATAAACTATTTCTTGATCTTGATCTTGATGCAGCATAGTTGCGGGTCCCAACTTCATCTCCAGCAGACACTGTCTTGGGCTATGAAAGTTCAGTCCGTGTAAGCACTTCTCCAGAGGCGTCTCGGATGATGTTGTGCACAGCAAGGGTGTCTTACAAACGCATTGGAGGTCTTCCCAATGGTCTATTTTTACCTTGGGGTACCTGATTGCTGTCACCATGCTCCATCAACCATTGTTTCGTCGCAACATGTGACCTGCTCGTCTTAATTTTTCTTTTTCTACATAGATACATCATTCACCAAGGACAATTGTTGTATGTCGGTGTTGTAGAAATTTTGCATTTATTGGTTCCGGAAAGTGATTCGGACAAATGTCTTTCAACAGAGGCCTGGGTCACTCTCAATTTATGATCCAGTAATTAATTATTAGGCTTTGGAATAAATTTAAACTGTTGATGTGGACTCTTTAAAGTTTTTTTTTAACTTTTATGAAGTAAGTAAGTGATGTTTAAAATATGTCTTCTAGATTGTTAGTAGAAAAATGAAAGCTTTATTAGTTAGTAGTAGTACATTTAGTTGAAGGCCCTCATTGCTTGGTAAAAAAAATATACTCACATTAAAAAATTTAAATAAAATGTGTATCATATTCAAAATAGTATAATGTCAGAGATATATTTGTAACACTCTAATATTTCATTTTAAATTTAAAACAGCGGATGTCAAGTTTGTGAAAAAACTGGAAGACAAGGTCTGTAAAGAAAAAGAGACCATCTCCCTGGACTGCAAGGCTACGAATCCACATAAACATCCTTTCAAATGGTTGAAAAATGGTGAGCCAATCAACACAGATTCTCCTAGGTATGTAGGCCAACATATTCTTATGTTTTGTTGCAATGGTGTTGTAGTTATTGTAGTTTGCCTGAGCATAGCTTTATTGCATAATTATGTTGTTTATTATGGTAACTTAGAAAATACAAATGTTGAAATATAGTTTTATTAAATAAAAAGAGCAATATAACTGGCATTTATTAAATTATGGCTATTATCAAGTACTGGATTGTAGCAAAGTATATGTTTAATCATTGTGTTAGAATTTTAAACTAGTAAGGCCTATGAAGTATGAGACTAAAGATAAGCCTACAGTAGGGTGCTATAGAGGATGTAGTCAAAGAGGAGAGTTGGGGTCAGGGAAGTGTAAAATAAATAGTGGAAAAGCAAACACTAAAATGATAAAGCAAAAGCAAAAAGTGGAAAAACAACAAAATTACAAACTAAAATGTTTTTATGCAAATATGAGAAGCATAGTAAATAAAAGAGAAGAATTGGAACTGTATGTAGAAGAATAAAAACCAGATATAATAGGGTTAACAGAATCATGGACATATCAGGACATTGCAGATAGTGAACTTGAAGTAGAAGGATATACAATGTTAAGGAAAGATAGGATAGTTGGAGACAAGACTAAGGGAATTGGCGTTTTATTACATTGTATAAATTCTATTAATATAAAGATCAAAGATCATTTTTCATGTGGTAACAAAAATGAAAGTGTATGGGGAGAAATAGAAAGTGGGGGTGAAAAAACAGTGATTGGAGTGTGCTATAAATGTCCATCAAGTCAAAAAGAGGAAGATGAGGAGCTGATTAGTAGCATAGCAAAGACAAATGAAAGGAAATTATTATTAATGGGGGATTTCAACTTTCCAGAAATAAAATGGGATATGGCAGAAGCACTTGTAGAGTTAAAACCTTTTGTTAAGTGCATAACAGACAATTTTTTAAATTCAACATGTAGAAGCAGCCACCAGAGGCAAAAACAAACTTGACCTAGTTTTTACTACAGAAGAAAATATTATTGAAAACGTTATCATTGGGGAACTGTTTGACTCAAGTGACCATCAAATCATCCGTTGGGATCTTATTGCAGGGAAAGAAGTAAACATAAACACGCGAACATACGACTACTCTAAGGCAGATGTTAAGAGGATAAAAGAGGCAGCGAACCACATAATCAGGAAAGATATTGTTGGAGGAACAGATGTTGAACAGGAGTAGGAGAGTTTTAAAACAGTTCTAGAAATGCTAAAAGAGGAATGTGTTCCATGTAGGGAGGTAAACCCCCAAGCATAAAAGTGGATAACTAGATTTGTACTGAAATGTAGAAGAGCTAAAAATAAAGCATGGTAAAAATATATAGAGGCAGGTAAATCAAAAGAAACATATTTAAAATATTTGGACAAGCAGAACATATCTCAGAAAGTTAATAAAACAGCAAAGATAGACTTCGAAAAAAAACTTGCTAAGAGGATCAAGACTGATAGTAAAAGCTTCTTCTCTTATGTTAGAAATAAACAAAGAACAAAAGACAAAGTAGGCCCTCTCATAGACAGTACAGGGAAAATAATAAGTGAGAATAGGGAGGCAGCTAATCTACTCAATCAGTACTTTGGCACAGTCTACACAAAATAATTATAGACCGGTGAGTTTAACGAGCATAGTCTGTAAATTTATTGAGTCAATAATCAAAGAAAACATTGTAATGCATTTAGACAAATTTAATCTAATTAGAAATAGTTAGCATGGGTTTACTAGAGGGAGATCATGCTTAACAAATCTATGAGAATTCATGGAGGAGGTTACCAAAATGATAGATAAAGGGGAGCCAGTGGACATTATTTATCTAGATTTTGCAAAGGCCTTTGATAGAGTACCTCATAACATATTATTTTGAAAGTTAAAATCACATGGAAGAGGTGGGGAAGTTGCCAAATGGATTGAAAATTGGTTAACGGGAAAAAGGCAGAGGGAGGGCATAAATAAGGAGTACTCTGAGTGGTGAAAAGTGGAGTGCCACAGGGCTCGGTTTTACGACCAATTTTGTTCTTGATATATATGAATGATTTGGACATTGTTATAGGATCCATGATTGCAAAATTTGCTGATGACACAAAACTATGCAGTAGTGTCTCATCTAAAGCAGAGGTCGGATTTAGATAAAATTCGAGAATGGTCCATAAGCTGGCAAATGGAGTTTAATGTAGATAAATGTACAGTCATCCACATGGGTAGATCCAATATGGAACATAATTATAGAATGGGAGAGAACAATATTAGAAAGATAGATAAGGAAAGGGACCTAGGGGTTATAATAGATCATACAGGGAAGGTGAGTGAGCAAGTTAAGGTAGCAGTGAAAAAGGCAAATGCAATGTTAGGTATGATAAAAAGAAATATTAAACATAGGAGCAAGGAAGTGAAAGTCAAACTGTATAAAGCATTAGTTTGACCTAGATTATAGTATTGTGTACAGGTGTGGAGTCCTTATAGAGGGGATATAAACATGCTGGAAAGAAAACAAAAAAGAGCGACAAAGCTGATAGTGGGATTCCAGAATTACAGTTATTAGGAGAGACTCAGAAAAACGGACCTACAGTGTCTAGAAAAGAGAAGAATTTGTGGTGACTTAATACAGGTTTATAAGATGATCAGAGGAATAGATAAATTAGATTATAACAAGTTTTTTTTAAAATACAGCCACCCATAATAACAAGAGGATATAGCTACAAGTTGACTAAAGAGAGGTCCAGATTAGATATTAGGAAATTTTTTTTAGTCAGAGAGTAGTGAATTCTTGGAATGCATTGCCATGGTAGTAGAGGCAGGGACAGTTAATGCATTTAAGAATAAATTAGATGCCTATAGCTTTTAGAGCAAGGTGATGTAAATGAAATTGTTTGTAAACAGACTCTGCAGGGTCTTCTAAACCAGTATAAAGATGTTAAGTTAAGTGGATAAAACGAGCATAGTACAAAAAGTATGATCTAGCTAAACTAAGTGTGTAATATATGTAGAAAACTGAAAAAGTAAAACGAACAAAGCAATAAATAACTGAAATCAATTAGCGAATCAAAGACCTACTGAATGTTTTATAATGAGTAATAAAAGGACTGATAATTTAAGATATATCTATAGAAATTAATTTAGCTTTACGTAACCGTTAGTGGCCCAGTCTATCTTAATTGTTAACATTCACATAATGTAGAGGTTTTATTGCTGGAACAATAACTGTAGATAAATTGCTGCTTTATCATTTGCCATCTTTTATTGATCAGATTTACAGGATTGAAATCATTTAGTTTATGTAAGTGACCCAGTCAGCCTTCACCATCTACACTTTGTCTGGTGCAGATTTGATATTGTTGGAATAATAATTGATAACTATAGATAAACGGCTCTTTCATCATCTATTATCTTTTATTCAGAAGGAATTTTTACTATAATTAACCAGCTACATGAGGGAATGTAATTAAGCTTAATACCAGTAATAGCTGAAATAAGAACAAGGTTAAAAAACTGTTTTACATAAGGCCATTAATGGGCATTAGCTGACGTCTTGACCTAAATAGAGTTTACAGGCACTGGACAAATGAAAATAACTGACCAAAAATAAGTAATAAGTAAGTTGAATGAATTATGAGTTCATTTATAAAATAAATCCTGCAGAAAATTTGATAATTTTATAGATTATGTAAAAGTATGTAAGTACTTTCTGCTGTGAAGATAATCCATACTTGCTAATGGCAAAGGACATTTGTTGTTTTGTTTGATTAAACAGCTGCATGTGAATATATATTTTTTGAATGTACTTTTGTACTCAAGAATTTCTGTTCCCTTACTTTGGTCAGGTATGAAATCACTCAGAAGGGAGAGGCATTCAAACTGACAATCAAGGATGTGGATTTGTCAGACAGTGGAGAATATTCTCTTCAGATTGGTGACCGGCCCAATAGATGTAATGTCACCGTCAAACCTTGTGAGGAAACAGAAAACTTTGCTTCTTGTTGTTTTGTTATGTGCTTTTGTACCAAGAGTAACAGACAATTATTTCTATTTTTTCATCTTCTTCTTATTTTTTCTTTTGTTATTCTGCTCTTGCCATATGGTGTTGCGGAGAGGTGGGATGCGTATATTATTTTTTATCACCAAGTGGGAGGCTTGTGCTGTTATTAGGTGTAACTTCCTGAGAGTGTCAGAGACACCCTCGATCATGGTCTGTCTTTTGCTCATGGACCAGAGACCTGCATATGACATGGTCTTGATGCAGGCTGGTAATACTGCATTCTGACTCAATAACCAAACCACTTGATTTGTTGAGAGTCAATGTAGGCACTAACTGGATTAACAGTGTGGCGTTGCGGGTTCGGTCATGAATTGTCTTTCTGGCTGCACTTCTCACACCTAACAGCTCTGGATCTTACTCTTATGGGTTGCTAGTAAGGACCGAGATTGACATTGGTAACATAATGTAGGAATAAATAGTGTATTTATTATAGTGTATTTTTCAACAAGTACACATAGTCACTTCTTTTTTATTATTTATTCTAATTTAATTTAGGGATGAAGTGCACATTTAATTTTTGGACTGTCTTCTTGAGTTCTTTCCATGAAACTCCAGTTGACTTGATCTTTTTTTCAGCTGTTCTTCAAAAGACATTATTGCTTATCCACTCTTCTGTTCTCTAGGAATCCATTGCAGCATACTCTGATTATTAATTTCTTTATTTAATTTCAAGTTATGTTGGTTGTTGTCTTGGTTTTTCGGATATGAGCCTGTGTATTTGCAAAAAGCAAATAAGTGCTCAAAAGTCTTGCCTTGTTTAGGACTTAGTTGGCTACTTTATCCTGCCAGCTACTTTATCCTGCCAGCTACTTTATCCTGCCAGCTACTTTATCCTGCCAGCTACTTTATCCTGCCAGCTGATCCTGCCTCAAAAGAACCATGAGAATGATTCATACACATTCCTCCTTAGACAAAGACATCTTAGAACGACTTCTAATAGAAAAAAACAAAGGAACATCATTCCCATTTTTTTTAGACATTTTAGCCACTCTGTAGAGTGCAATGGGTCTAATTCTCTCTTCTCCGGTACATTAAGCAGCACCTTGAGTTCACACAGAAGATAACAGCTTAATCAAAACTAGTGATCACATTTCTTTCAGCACATGAAATCTACATGTAAAGCATGAGCAGAATTAGGAAAAGTATTAATGATAACGAGCAAAGCATTCAGATTTGCATGGTTATACAGTATAGCAATGTTTTTAACTGTATCTCCTGTTTTCTTTCAAAGTGCCACGACCACCAAAGATTGAAGCCTCTAAAGTGAAAGATATTTTTGTACGAAAAGGGGATCTCATTCAACTAAACATTCCCTTTGATGGTATGTTCATTTGTTGATTAATCTATTTGAATTTTCAACTTCTATCTATGAGCCAAGTGTAGTTGTCATGTAACTTTATTTCAATGCTTTTTTTATCAGGTATTCTTATTTGCTAACATATATTTGTTCTTTTTATAATAATGCAAAGCATATCAGAATAACTATTGCAGGAAAAATAAAACTGTTGAAGCAATAAAATTACTTATCTTTTTAGAAAGTTGTGATAGTAATATATAGTTTAAATAATTTATGGCGCTTTTCGTCTTTACAGACGAATTTGAATATGTTTGTTCCCATGACCACTTTGATATGTTCATACATTTCCTTTGTATTTCCCATGACAGCAGCATTCAGAATTTCGGAGCACAGGTTTGTCCAGTTGAGCATTTACATTTAGAGGATACAAGAAAACATTTGATTATTCCATTGCACTTCCCTTTTTGATTTTGTCTTTTAACATTATGTACTTTTTTTTAAAGTCACTCCTCTACTGTATCCCTGGAGTGTAGAGGTAGTGACAAAGAACACTATGTTATCCTTTTAGCTGTCTTCCTTTCAGCACAATGTAACAAACAGCAACATTGCAGAAGATGAAAAAGTGTGAAATTTATAGATGGTTTATCATCATAATATAAAAAACAGTCAATTGCTGTGTTTTTCATCTCATATTTGCTGCAGTTTCTAGCCTTCTTCTTACTAAAGATATGGCCAAGTCATCACAGTTTGGACTATTCTACTCAGGTTTAAATGGACCTGTTTCAATGTCCTGTTGTGTTCTGTGGTTGCGTGACTTTCCCCTTCTTGTTACCTAGACTTTCAAATATAAAGGAAAAACCATATTAATGTTCTTTCCAGTGCTGAGTTTTGTTGGAAACATTGAAATGACTGAGAAATAAAAACTGATTGCACTGACATTCACATTGTACATGGCAGGTTTTTGTTTCACTCCCTATAGACAAAACCAAAACCTAGACTTTGCCAAGGTTTTAGCCTGGGCCTCCAGAACTTAGAACTAGGTATACTAATTGTTTAGCTACTTCTTCCTTACATCATTACGCTCAGGTCTTCATCAAATATGCACCACATCTCCGTGTCCTGGACCGTCCATTCTTTATGCCTTGGATAGTTGAGTTGTATATATCCTATTATCTGACTTCTCCATATCCGTTGAAGTTTTTGTAAACTGACCCTATGCCCAACCCTCCTTATGACATGCTTGATAAGTTTGCAATGCAACTATTCCTTCCCTCTGACTTATGCAACCTTTCATCTACTTTTCTTAAAAATATCTCATTCCTAAAGTTTAGAATTAGATTTTGTGAAAGCTTGTCATTGTCAATAATTTACATCTGTAGGTTACAATCACTATTTATTCTGCTAGCTGCTATAATACACTGCCAATCCTCAGGTGCACCTGTTCCTCGTGCTCTTTGGTCAAAAGATGGTAAACACATTGATGAGGGTAATCTGGATACCTTAACAGAGCCCAAAAACACGAGGCTCAGGATTCCTGATGCTCAGAGATCGGACACAGGTCAATATGAGCTAACTTTGTCCAATGAAGCAGGAGAAGCCAAGGTGCCTGTTAAGATTACTGTTATGGGTAAGTTAACAATTTTATGCAGTTTGAATTTTGACATGCTTTAATAAAATATGTGTTAACTGATTACCTACTGAATTAAAAAACAGGCTGTGGCAGAATTAAATTTAGGTCCCATTTTTCAATTTGCAGGTGCATGTACAAATTTTCTTAATTATTAACATATTTTTATGAATGATATACGATTTTGTAGGTAAATGAATGTTTTCTAAGATAGATCTAAAACAATTTTTTTAGTAGGAAATTTGTAAATGGTAAATTATTATTTAAAACAGAAAAGCATTATAAAATTAAAAAATGTGCCAACTCACCTTCAATTTTTGAAGGTCCAAAATATTTAATGTCTTTTACTTGGTGGCTATCATAAAGTATATCCAACAATAAGAAAATCAAATACAAAAAACACAGACATATAATAATATTTACACCTCTAATAGCTTATGTAACCACATCTACACCAATTCAGAAAAAAGTTCAACAATTTTGAACAATAAACATTTGAAGAAAAAAAAAAATTAAAAAAAATATCTCAAATTTATTTACAGTACATCAATGTCTTTAGTGAGCACCATCTGCAGGATCATATGTATGGTACACTTTAAAACAGCTTTTCGGATTGAGGTGTGGCTTTTCTGGGCAATCAGTGCAATAAAAATGTGTGCAAGCTCTCTTTGCAGAAGTTAAGCATACAATGCAGTTCCTGTCTTTTGCCTGAGTGATCCACAAGATGCTTAGCACCCTCATATCTTTTAATTTTGTTTCCTTCTTTGGATTTTCGCATAACTCTATTGCTGTTTGTGGTTACTACCTCTTGCGGAATGATATGGATCAAATTATCTTTGAAGACTTTCAAGGGCACAGGCTTCTCACCAGCATGACAGAGTGTGTATAATATATGAGTATTTACCTGTGAAACCTCAATGATCCAATAAAATATTTTTTTCCACCATTTTCCTGTTTTTCTTAAAAAACTGCCATAGTATAATACCATCTGATCACTATGGTCACACTCATTCATACATAAGTTGTATCGCTGCACTACTTTGGGTTTTTCAACTGTGTTGCCTTTTCTAGTTGTAACCTGCTCCATCTGAACTGTAGTGTTGGTGGATACAACAATACATGGCTTTTTGGCTTTCTTATTAAGCCAAGCAACACATATTTGGGATCCATCATTATTTCTGTACCACCTAGCTTCTCAGTACTGTAGAGAAATGGTCTTCAATTGAAGCGGAAAATTGTTCCTGTTGATACTGAGTGTGCCAGTATAATCATATACATGGTGGTCTTTTCCAATTCCTTACAGCAGGTAATAAAACACCTTCACGGCCTGACTTGTATGGTCATTGGCAAGGACATATGATGTGTTTTGTCCGAAGTATGTCAATACAGAGTAGACATACCCTGTAGTAGAATCACACAAGCCAAAGATCTTGATGTGATACTTGCTTGGCTTGGGGGCATTGTACTGCTTGTTCTTCCAACGTCCGTTATAGCCTATTACCATTTCATCAATGGCTAGATCCTGACATTGATAAAATGCATCCTGGAACTTTGCTTTAAGTGAATTCAAGAATGGCTCTATTTTGTCCTTTCCTACAGATTCAGATCTCGAACATGCATCATGGTATTGTAAATGATTTCAAATCTCAATTTTGGAAACATCTGACTGTACCATGGGTGTAGTGTGTCCAATAATCCTTTACCTATGATTTTTTCCTAAACCCATTGCGGTAATCACTGCCAACAATTTTAACAGCTCATATTCAGTGATAGGTTTCCAACTTGCAAGTGTAGACTTTTGCAAAGAAACTTGTTTCGATTTCTTCAATTCTGCATATTCATTGATCATTGACACCAATGAATCTAACACATCTGGTGTTATCAATGCAAGCCAACAACCTAGTTCTGAGGAAGATTAATTTAGTGTTGCATGCAGACCTGGTTCACGAGTTGAAACAAAGGGAATACTGCCTGTTGTTTCACCTTCAGCTACTTGGTGCCACTGTTCTCTTTCTTGAGCTCCATTATTTACTGCCCTATTTGTAAATCTAGCAGCAGGCGTCTTGGCATTTTTAGGGACTTTTGATGGTCCAGGACGTGCATCATCTTTGCTATCACTACTTGCGCTATCAGTACTATTTTTTTCACATACATCAAAATCACTTGAATTATTATTGTCAACATCAGTTTAACTTACCTCTATTGCACTCGATGTATCATCCATCTGTTGAAACAAGTTTCTAGCCCGTTCAGCAGTTAGAGTGCTTTTGGTGACCTTATCTTTTGTTGCCATGGTAAACAATTTTTTACAGTTTGGCAACTAGCTTGAAAATATGATAATTATGACAAGAATACAATTTTTCACAACTTCTTATGCTAACATGTGCTTCGTAAATCAACTTCCTGTCGGTAAATTAAAATCTTGTACCGAAACTGAAAGGAAGACTAAATTTATAACTCATTTTACTATGAAACAAACATTGGCTCTCACAGCGGCTTATGGTCACGGGTGAAGAAGTGTTCTGGCGCTAGGAGCGGCTTATAGTACACAACCAGTTAAACAATTATTTTATTCATACTTGCTAATAGTGCATAGATATAACAATTATATAACAGTTATATCAACCTTGTTGATTTCATGACTTTTTCTGTGAATGAGGCAAGTAATCTGCACAATTTCATATTGCTATATATTTTAAGAACAAAACTGCTTATTGCATGCATTAATATTAGATCACACAGACCTTGTTGTAATGTTAACTTATTCACTCTGTATATTTTGGCCTCTAGTCGCATTTATGTTTGCAATGTAAAAATATTGGTAGAAAGTACATTCATAAGGATACATTGAGGAAAACTTGGTATTGAGAAATGTTACATATATGTATAGTTCTTGATAAAGTCAATGTATCTGTTACATGGCATTGTAACAAATTATGTGACTCAAATATCAGCTTTTTGCAGTGAATCTGTTAATCAATGTAGTGACAACAATCACAGAGACAAATTTATTCTTTATTCTATGAACCATAGACAGAAAAGAAAGTGAAGTAATATATACTCTAGAATTTAATTCAGTCTGTCCAGTAACAAACACGCCTTGCAGCAATAAAGAAATAAGTAGAGTTATTCAAATTCCCTAACTCATTACTTTTTTTGCAAGTCATATTCATTATCTGAATGGACCAGATTCAAGCCAACAATATTCTGTACATAACTTAACTTAACTTAACGTCTTTATACTGGTTTAGAAGACCCTGCAGAGTCTGTTTACAACCAGTTTCATTTACATCACCTTGCCCTAAAAGCTATGCGCGTCCAGTTTATTCTTAAATGCATTAACTGTCCCTGCCTCCACTACCTCCCCTGGCAATGCATTCCAAGCAGACACCACTCTCTGACTAAAAAAATATTTCCTAATATCTAATCTGGACCTCTCTTTAGTCAGCTTGTACCTATGCCCTCGTGTTATTGTGGGTGGCTGTATTTTAAAAAACTAATTATAGTCTAATTTATCTATTCCTCTGATCATCTTATAAACCTGTATTAAGTCACCACGAATTCTTCTCTCTTCGAGACACTGTAGGCCGGTTTTTCTTAGTCGTTCCTCATAACTGTAATTCTGGAATCACACTATCATCTTTGTCGCTCTTTTTTGTATTCCTTCCAGCATGTTTATATCCCCTCTATGATAAGAACTCCACACCTGTACACAGTACTCCAATCTAAGTCTAACTAAAGCTTTATACAGTTTGACATGTCCCGATTCTTTGCAATGCTGTACCAACGCAGGCCTAAGTCTTTGTTCAGTCCATCTCGTCATCACATAGGTGTGCAACAGATATGGCCATTAAAATTTTATTCTACGTGCCTATCTGTTGTCAGGCATGAATACTACATATATATATATATATATATATATATATATATATATATATATATATATATATATATATATATATATATATATATATATATATATATATATATATATATATAGTGTGGTTCTTAACAAATGTTGACACTTTTATGACAAAAGAACGTGTTTATCCTACCAAACCATGAGATATTCAAGATCTCAGAGAGAGAATTACAGTTTTCATAGTCTCAAAACCCCCAGAAATGTGTAGTGCTATATTAGTGTTAACATTTTTTTCAATCACCCTATATATATATATATATATATATATATATATATATATATATATATATATATATATATATATATATATGAAATTCGCCCACGAAGATGCAAAATACTAAGCTTCACATTGTAATCTTTTGGATGGTGGTCCTTATAGATACTCCAGGACAACCTGAAGGCCCATTGGAGGTTGTGGATATTTTTGCTACCCGTTGCGCTCTTCTGTGGGACAAACCAAAAGATGACGGAGGTTCCCCTATTACTCACTATGTTGTAGAAAAAATGGACACTGCAGTTGGAGTGTGGCAAAAGGTAAATATAGCCAACTTGCTTTGTATGTGTTTTTATCTTAATTTATACTATTACACTAAATTGATTGTTCACTACTTATTTTTCTCTCAAACCTTTGGGTAAATGAGTTATTCACTGTACTACTTTAGTTGATGGAATGTTTCTAGTGCAGATAGCCAAACAGGTAGGATACTTCTCTCTTAAACAAATAAACACAGATACAAAATGTTGGTATGGCATATTTTTTTTTCAATCATGTGTAAAATAAAAACTTAGCATTTTTACCATGTGACCATGCTAGTGCATGCATATATTTTTAGATAGATCATTTCTATAGTTCTCATATAAATGCAGATAGGTCATGCATAATATTTAGAGTATTGCTTCAAAAACTATCTTTAAAAACCAGATGGTTACGCTATTCGACACTTTACAGGCTTATAGCACCGGTGAATGCTGAGGTGTGCAGTGCCATGTATTAGAGAGTCTTCTACCATACAAAATTTAGATTTGTTGAAAACATATTAAAAGGTGCAGTAAAGCTGAATGTTTAATGTAAATACCCACAGAAACATGTATTGGTCACTTTTACCTCCTCTGTTCCTCGGACAGACCTTCTTGGAAATAATGTAGGTTTTTGTTTTAAATTCGTACTACTCCTCCATACTTGATTCTCTGGGTATTTATTGGTTGCACTGATAAGGGATTAATATGGATAGATAATTAGCATTATTCTCATACAGAATATTCTTAAACTGTGTCTTAACACTAATAGTAATGTTTGCCTAGGCATCAAAGGCCCGTTGTGTTGATCGACCACTACCTTGTCCAGCTGTTGAGGTTTGTAGCCAAACCTTGTCCAGTTCTGAAGGAGAGACTGCTATCTGCCGGAGCCATGTAGCATGGGGATGGCCTCTCCCATGCCTCTAGCTGACCAGTGGGTGATTGTTGTTCCTCGTAACTGATTTAAGCATGATCTGGTGAGCCGGAACTTCCTCGTTCAGTTGAACCACACGTCCGAATACAGACAGGCAGTGGCAGACCAAAGAGTCGGTGATGGAAGGAAGACTTGTCATTGCAGAGATCTCAACATTATGTACAAGATCAAACCACCAGATACCGAGGATGCGAAGTTGATTGTGCATGGAAAACGCATTGTATCTTGATATGTCCTGTTTAAGTAGAGTCCAAGTCTCTGAACCATACAGGAAGAAAGGAATCACACACATCTAATAGATTTGTATTTTGAATCCAAGAAAGAGTCTACCATTATTTCACAAGTGGCAAAGGTCATTCATAGCAGAGGCAACTTAACACTCTCTGCACATTTATGTAAACATCTAGAAATAATAATGAATGTTATGCTGCCTTAATGAATAATCATACAAAAAATAACCATCAACTGTAATCAATTGTCCCAGGTTTGTGAAACTGAAGACCTTGAAGTAGATGTGTCTGATCTTCAAGCTGGCCACCGTTACCAATTGCGTGTGTCTGCAGTAAATTCTCAAGGAGTCAGTGAACCCTTACCATCTGAAGGAGAAATTCTTGCCAAGGATCCTTGGGGTGAGGATACTAACATTGAAATAAAGAACTGCTAGTAGACACAAGATAAAGGTAGTTAAATGTTGGAGACCTTATTATCTTAGGTCTTCAGGTTTGTGATAAGGCGTGGGTGTTACCACTACTATTCCACAAGGCTTTGCTCTCTGTAATCTACAGTAGTAACGTGGTAAAGTTAGGAAATAATACAGTTTCTAGATATGTCTGGATCAAACTCTTCCTATACTCCATAGTCACAAGTGATAAATGAGAAAAAGCTTGACCAGTGTTTGGGGTATCTTGCTAGCTAATTCCCTGAGCTCATCTCTCTCACACGGTAAGGCATTTTCGCCACCTGAAGATCCATGGTTTGAATTCAGGCTGCATAATACTTCACTTTTTTGTTTGCTTCTTGTATATGTTTTCCAAGTGCAGAAAATAGCTTGTATTTGTGCTTGTCACTAACAGAGAAAGTTTTGTTCTTTTACTGACAGATCCAGCAAGTGCTCCAGGAGAGCCAGAGATTGTTGATTTTGACAAAGATTATGTAGAAGTCCAGTGGGACCCACCAGAGTTTGAGAATGGTGCACCTGTCAGTGGCTATAGTGTTGAATACAGGGAGAAGGGGCAGAGTGATAAGGACTGGAAGAAGGTGTGTATCCACAAATTTTAATGTGCATCATAAAATAAATCAATCAGTCTAATCTCATGTAGCATGTCCTTTGTAGAACGTCTCTCCCATCACAGTCTGTCTGAAAGAAACTCGTTCCCTTGCCAAAACTCTCAAGACTTTTACTTTTATCGTTTTGTTGGTGCCCTGCAATAATTTCTTCAGGCTGTTCAGTCTCTGCATTGCCATAGCTAGTCTTCTTCTGACTTCTTTCGAGCAGTCACCATTTTTGTCGATTCTGGAGCCAAGATATTCAAAATGTGTAACCTGATCTATTTCCTCACCACCCACTGTAAATGTATGCTGACATTGTGTTTTATCGGTGGTCATTATTTTTGTTTTGTTTATGTTTATGAACAAATTTTGATCTTTACTGTGTCCATTAACGGCTGAAAGTAGCTGCTCTAGCCCTTCCGCACTTCTTGATAGTATCACTGTGTCATCTGCATATCGTAACTCTGGAATCTCGTACCACCCAATCGTAAATGGGTCGAAACTTTCAATGTTCTCATCATCTCGCACATTTCTCGTTATACATTCCGCATATATGTTGTACAGATAAGGTGAGAGTATACATCCCTGTCGGACTCCCTTTTGTACTGCAAACCAATCTGATGTTTGCCCAGATACTCGGACAGCGACTTGTTGATCTTGGTATAATGTTTCAATGAGATGGACTATATGCAAAGGAAACCCCATTTCCTTCATGATTCTCCACAGATTTTGATGTTTTACCGTGTCGAAGGCCTTAGTGTAATCAATGAAACATGTGTACAGGTCTACATTAAACTCTCTACATTTTTCATAGATATTCCTTAAATTGAATATGTGGTACCGGGTCCCTCTGTCTTTCCTAAAACCTGCCTGGACTACGTGAATATCAGATTCAAACCTTTTCTCTATCCTTCTTAATAGGATTCGCAGGAGTATCTTGCTAGCATGGCTGATCAGTGCGATAGTTCGGTAGTTCGTGCACAGCTTCAGGTTGCCTTTTTTGGGGAGGGGAATATAAATTGATTTCTTCCATGCTTCTGGCCACTCTGCGCTGTGCCATATCTGTTTACACAGCTTGTGGTAGACTCGAGCACATGCCTCTTCTCCTGCTTGTATTAGCTCTGCTGGGATATCATCGCATCCTGGGGACTTTCCCTTTTTCAGGCTTTTAATTGCAGAGCGTACTTCTTCCAATGTTGGTTCAGGTTCTTTCTCATCCTTTGGTAGGATTGTAACTGAGCGCTTTGTGCTGTCTCCATACATGGTTCTGCAGTACTCTCTCCATCTATTCAGTATGTCTTTGGTTTCTGTTAGTGTGTTATCCTCTTCGTCATTTATGACATGTGGAACCGGACGGAATTCCCTTGTCAGTGTTCTTATTGCTTTGAATGCATCTCTTTCTTTGCCTTGTTGTTGTAGGTTTTCTATATCCTTACATGTTTCTACTATGTATCTTCTTTTATCTTTTCTTATTTCTCTTCTAACTTTTCTTGCGCAGTTTTTATATGCTGTGTTGGTCCCCTTACTTCCCATTTGTTTTAATTGTTGCCTTTCTGCAATGAGTTTCTGTGTTTCGTCTGTTATGTAGTTCTGTGTCTTGTGCAATATCTTTGGAATCATTTCTTTTGCTGTCGAGATCAAAATCTCCCTTGCGTACGATGTCAACTCCTCAGATGTCATCTCTTCCTGTATAGCAAGCAACGCCTCAAATTTGTTTTCTACTTTGATGTTGTATTCAGTAGGTATTGATGATACATCGAAGCGTATTGGCTGGCAACCTTTGTAGATCCTGCGTAGTCTTGTTTGGAAAACTGCAAACAGTAATTCGTGATCCGTATCGCAGTCTGCTCCTGGCAGTGTTTTTGTCGCCAGCACATTTGATCTCCATCTTTGTTGCACTAGGATGTAGTCTATTTGGTTTCTGCTGTTGCCATCCGAGGAGGTCCACGTGTACAGTCTTCGTGGATGTTGTTTGAAGAAGGTGTTGGCAATGGAGAGGTTGTTTTCCGTGCAGAATTCAACCAGTCTTTCTCCTCGCTCATTTCTGTGTCCCAAACCAAAAGGTCCTCGAACACTTCTCTCCTCTTCGGCTCTTTCCTCTCCGACTTTCGCATTGAAATCTCCAATGATGACCAAGATGTCTCTTTTTTCAACTTTTTCCATCGCTTCTTGCAAGGTGTTATAAAAATCATCCATTTCATAATCGTCTGCTGCTGATGTTGGTGCATACACTTGAATTATTGTTAAATTTCTAGTCTTTTTCTTTAGTCTGATTAAAATTATGCGATCGTTGACTGGATTGTAACCGAGTAGTGAAGGTGCTGTCTTCTTTGACAGAATAAAGCCGACCCCGCTTTTTCCACCCTTGTCCGTCCCAGAGTATATGAATGTTTCTCCAAGAATCTCTATCTTGGTGCTCTTCATTTCTCTTCCGATCATGAATAACTTGCCCTGGTATAGGCTCCTGACATTCCAGGTGCCTATTCTTAGTTTTGTTTTTAGTCCCATTTCAGAGTTGTCCACTGTAATGCAGTCAGGCTTTGGGCCGTCATCTCTATTACTTGTACTGACTCTGAAATTGGCCTCTTCCCCAGTTGGCGTCGATGATCTGCCTGGTCTGAGGGCCTCACCATCAGATCTTTGAGTTTCGTTTCTCTCGACTGTCATAGGTTTCTTGGCATTTTACATCCAGTAGTTTGCCATTGCTTTCTGGTACTGAATATCAAAATATGAAAAAAATTATAGCATAAACAATGTACTTGAACAATATATGAAATACTTGTTGATTTTTTAAACATGAACAGCATTATTTAGAATCCTGAATCAGTTTCTCACAAGTAATGTTTCCTTCCATTTGCATCATTAACTACACATTGCCAAGAGCTGAAGTTGTCTTTCTTGAGCAAGTGTGTTGTGTTGGTTGTTGTAGGTGCAGGTTGATGTAGGATTTCTCATATGATATCTATCCATCTGCTACATGGCTTTCCTTGTGTCTTGGAGCCAGATTGTCTAATGTTATAAGCATATAATTGTTGTTTATAAGATTGTATTCTCATGAGATCCCATGACTAAATGATCATATTTTCTGCTTTGCAATGTATTCTGCTGCACAAAGGGTAGTTCTCACCATATATCTTATGTCATCGTTTCTCATTTTATCTCTGACATTTTGTATACATTTCATTTCATATGCAAGCTTCCTCCCTGTGTCTTAGAGGCCTTGTATAAGGACAAAGTTTGACTTTGTTGGTACAGTGTTGGTAAAATTATACTGCTTTTCAGTTGATCTTTTGTTGCCAAGTTGATGTTTGGGTGTTTAAGCAGTGGTGACAGTCACAGCAGAGGCTTCCTAACATGCTTCTGTAAAAATACTTCCCAGTTAATTGAACTCTTGAGCCTGCATAAGTTTAATATTGTTTATATGTATGTTAAGTGGACCTGGTGTTCTTGATAGTTGTTGTTGCTGTCTGTGATGAGCTAATCTTTGTATTATATCTTTCACAGGTTTTTACAAAATAATATTACAAATGAAAATATAGACAATTTTTTTGTAGAACAAATCGGATCCAATCATTTAGTGAAGTAGTTCTCAATATTTTGTAAATCATTGATCTCAGGCAGTGAAAAAAAATCGCCCCATCTTCATCCCTCCCATCTTGCTATGGTGCTTTACCTAGCTACACAAAACTAAATGAAAAATTATGCACACATTTCTAATATTCTTTGAAATCTATTTTCAAACTAATTTAATGGTGATTAATTGGACAATAATTAAAACAAAATAGTTTTTCTAAAACATGTTCAAACATTGCATCATTATCATTCATTCATCTTGAAACATAAGACTGCAATGGTCTGAAATGCCTTCTTTAGTTCCACTCCTGAGGCTTCAGCTCCATTGGTCTCTTCTACAGTTAAAACACATTGCAGATAGCAAATATGTTTAGTATTGAAACAAAGAAATAATTTCTAAATCTATATTTCATGTTTTAAAGGTATAGAACCACTGATTTAAGGATGTTAATCTATTATCTTCAATATTTTTAGTCATTGGTTTCCAGTTTTACTGTAGTCTTTCCTATATTATCAGTGTTAGAAGTAAAGGATTTAACACTTCAACTTGTTGTAACCCGAATGGTCTGCCTGGGTCTTTGTGTATGACAAAGACAAGAGTAGCACCATTGCCTCACAGAGAGTGTGTCGTAAGAGGCGATTAAGTGTGACATGGCATAACAACGATCATGGTTAAGTGGTTTGTTAAAAGCAGTGTAGATGTCGCTTAACTGGCTGCGGGTCTATTATGCTCTAGTGTTGGAGTCTATTAAGATGGTTAACCACCTTCTGCGGCACTTGTCCCAACACAGCGGAGTAATAAGTAGCTTGAGCCTAGCTCGCTAAGCATACCTCATGGCTACATTCAGCTCATGCCGGAGCTGGGAGCTGCCAGGGGCATCCACCCCTGTAGAAGTACAAGTAGACTAAGGCTAAGACTTGTTGTAAACAAAGGTACAATTTTATTTCTAAGGGACTTGAAACTGGACCTGAGAACAAGGGAACAGTCAAGGGTTTGAAAGAAGGCAAGCAGTATGAGTTCCGTGTCATTGCCAACAATAAGGCTGGACCATCTGAACCAAGCAATTGCTCTCAACCTGTTCTTTGCAAGTCCAGAAGGGGTAAATATGGTTGTGTGATAAATTGAATGCTTAGAATGACATTGCTTTCAACCTGTTATTTGCAAACCTGTGAAGGGTTAAGTGAATGGTTATGTGATAAATTGAAAGCCTGGAATGGGATTACTATCAATCTGTTGTTTGCTTTGGTATCAAGGTTGTCATTAGTTGGCGCGTAGCATTGTAGAATCGTGTTTAAAGAATTTGATTTGAAATCTGGCTAATATTAACATTTCACCTAATTGGTTCCCAACTGATGAGAGATTTATCAGTTCTGGCTGTCATTAGGATAGCTACTTTTTTTGTGTGACGATCATCTCTTCCAGAGTAGAAAATATGTTTTTGTTCATTTAGGAGATATTTTTTGCTCGCGTTTGTCCATTTGCACTCACTTAGACTTTAAATGTCCAGGTTGTAGTTACTCATCTAATTCATTTCATTGCTAACCTCAGATGTTTTCCCAATTTGATACATAGTGTGGATGTTCCAGTATTCGATCTTGAAGATGTTTTTGGCATATAGCCTGTTAGTTTGTGCCATAGTAATTAAATTACATGCTGTTGATTTATTTCGTTAAATCAGTTTCTGTTTCTGTTGCAATTGATTTTTACGATAGCAGCTTGTTAGGTTGTTGGTCAACATCGGGTCCGACCTGTCTTACTTTGCAAATCCAGGAAGATTTAGTTTGATTGTGTGGTAAATGCAAAGCCTAGAATAGGACCGCACTAAACAATTCTATTTGAAAGTCCAGGAGGGGTCAGTATGATTATGTAAAAAATCAAAAGTCTAGAATGCAATTGCTCTCTACCTGTTATTTACAAGTCTATGAAGGGTTAGTTGTTTGACTAACAAATTACAAGTATATATTGTGAAAATTATTTGATTGCTTTATAAATTGCAATGCTTAGGCTTGATTTTTCTGGGATCTTTAAAATTGGTATTCCATCAGTCGAATGCTAGGTAGCCAAATGTTGAAACTCATTTCTGTTCTTCTCCCTGGGGTGCCATGTTGGATGAAGGACTTCTTATAGGCCATCTGTCTATCTCATTGGTGAATGGCCAGGTGAGCGCTTGTAGTTGTAGGTCATCACTTTTTATTTCAATCTGCTGTCAGGGAGGCACACCATGTGTTTGGGTCATCTGTACTTTCTTATCCACACTGTATCTATGACATTGTTAAGAGAAGTTTCTGCTGGAAAACAGTTTTGTGAATGTGATCCCATAGCGAACTGACAATGTTCTTCACTTTCTCGCACTTGAAGTAACTCAAAGCCTCGCTACATTTGCCTTTCATAGGTTCCATATCTCACAGTCATATATCACGGCTGGGATGACCATGAGCTCTTGCTTTGCCATTTATCATCTGTTAAGTATAGATTTGATGTGATTGAAGCTGACCAATGCCGCTGCTACCCTTCTTGAAATTCACCATTTATTCTATGTTCATTAGTAATTCTTGACCAAAATAAATATAATAATTCGCGTTTTTGACATGATCATTTCCTAGTCGCAGTTTCTCTTGTGAACAGAAAGTGCTTTAACATGTATTGGGATTTTGTCTATTTATTTCACTGAGGTTATTCAGACATTGCTTAGCTGACTTGACACTATTGCTGAGGATGATATAGATAATGGAACAGGTCTCCATCTATGTTGATTCCCTTCATCATCCTCTGGTTGATCAGTCCTGAGACTGGTTGTAAAGTTGTCTGAGAATGTTTATCTATTTGACATTATCCTCTGTATTTCTCTTCATTTCAGCATGCTCACACTTTAACTCATTCACTCCTAAATATTTTGGACCTCTGGACACAATTTATTTCTTATGTAAAACTGAAACACAGCATCACTTAGTTGCGATCTATTTATCTTCAATAAACGTTCACTGAAATAACACATATTATTTACCAAACTGTTCACAGTTGAAGCTAGAATACAATGGAATACACATATTTTACAAATGGAGGTGTAAATTGGTGTTTGATGGATTCAAGTTGCATAATCGTTTGTTATTTTTTTAAAATTATGAACAAAAATGTCACATACATCAATACATTATTCAGCTCTAAACTAATATATAAATAACATAATGAATTTCTATTGACGGTAATCCTCAAGGGACGATGTTCTGAAAATTGCACCTAATTTGGTGCAGTTGTTTTCACTGTATTTATATTTTACTGAAGGCAAGTGAAGTTGAAAACATGCTAAAAAATAAAAGCCCAGATCAACATCAACGTAAGTGTTTACAATTTATGTGCACACGGAAAGAATGTTCATGCTGTATTCAAAATATATATACACACATTTATATTATACATACTAGAATGATTGTGCAGGATCTTGAATCTTAACTGAATTTTTGAACTGTTATTACCATTGCTTGAGAGAAAAGAGGGCACCTACCCTTCGTCAGTAGATTTAGTTTTACTTTCATCGCTCAACTTAGAACTAAGACTAGATAAATAAATTGAAACAGCGCTATCATAATGATCGATATCTTCATCATCACCACCATTAGCAATAATATAATCTATCTATTCCCGAGCTTGTACTGAAAAACTTTATTTGGTGCGACTGAAGGTGCATGGGATAGCTTTAAAGTTGCTCTCCAGAAAAAAAATTATATTTTCCAAGTTACGAAACTAAACAATTTTTCAACGAAACTCAGGATAACTCTTCCGGAATAAAAAAAGGGAAAAATCTGGACTTCCGCCAATAACCAAAATAACATTTAGGAGAACTAGGAATGGGAAAATATGTGATTTTGTGAACACAGTAGCAAAAGCCAATACATCGGCTTCTGGGTTTTCTAAAAAAAAAACCAGAAGCCGATGTATCGGTTCGTGGGAGTGAATGAGTTAATGTCCCTGCATGCCTGAGATGTAAAGGTTAGTCTTGGTCGCCCGGTCCTCTCTTTCCTTGAATCTTGCCCTCAAGTATCTTCTGTAGAAGACTTTCAGGTCTCATATTGTGGCCTAGCCAACTCAACTGACCTTTTCTTATCATATGCAATATTTGTCTTTGTGCGCCCACGTCAGTGAGTAGAGTACATTGGATCTTCTTTCTGTCCAACTCACTCTTTCCATTCAATGGTAGCAGCACATTTCAAATGCTTCCAAAGATTGTATCACTCTGCTGAAGACCAGTCATTTTACTTCAATCAAAAGCTTTTTCACAGTCCACAAGCATTATGCATAGGGCATATGTACTTCACCTGCCCTCTCCATTAACTGGTGGACTGTGTGGAGATGGTTAATGGTTGAATAGCCTTTCTTGAAACCTGTCTACTCATGTGACTGATTTCCATCAAGTTGCCTTTCTGTTCATAATCACTTTCGTGAAAAGCTTGTATATGGATAAGAGCAAGAATGTTGATTGTAGTTTGCAAGGTCTTTTGTGTTTCCTTTTTTAATGAACTAAAATTGTTTTGGAAGTTTTCCATTGATCAGGAACTGGACCTTCATGGAGGCAATTGTTGAATAGTTTTTTTCAGCTTGTTTGCCATTGTTTTCCATCATGCCTGAATGATATACAGTGATATCATCCAGTCCTGAGGCTATTCTTATATTTTAATGTGTTATTGCATGCATCATCTCTTCCATCATGATTATTGGTAATGGCACAGGCCTTGAAGTGGATGTCTTTCTACTAAATACAACCTTTGATGCTAAGAAGTCAGATGCTACACTGATTGGTTTTTAAATTATTTATTGTATGAAATCTGAAATCTGTTAATGGTTATTATCTTATCTGGCATCTGATTTGTATAGTGGCAGAGCACTCCACTTACTTTTCGTTGCAAAGGTACTGGATTCAGCTCATTTCCAACATGTTCCAGTTTTGCTGAAAATGGGTACTTGACTTACTGTTAGGGAAGAAAAAGCAGAGAGAAAGGAAGCTGACAACCCCACCTCATATATATGCTGTGGTCTCATACAATGAAGTCTCTAATGCTTCATCCCCAACAGCATTGTCTGGTATGGGATTATCTTTACTTTTACATATCTTATTGTGTGATAACTACAAGTCATATGTGGAGGGTTAATTATCTTACTAGGCAATAAACTACAAGTCTATGAAGTGTTAATTATCATATTTTGCAATAAACTGCAATTCAAGAAAATGTTGGCTGTTTGATTGTGAGATACACATTTGGATGAATCATACTGATTCTAATTCTTCTTCTTCTTCTTGGATTCACTTATTTATATTTGCACTGCACTGTCAGATGAGTTCTCATGAGGAACTTGTCAGTTGTTTTTGGAGCTCCTCCATGCAGCTTTGAGTTCAGTATAGAGTTATTTGGCCAGTGAGTCTTTCTCTACTGGTTATACATAAGACATCCTTGTAAAACATTCTCTGCAATTTCCTTGCTCAGTCCACACTTACACATTAGTAAAGCAAGCAGATGAAGCATGTACATGTGTTTATTGAGACTGAGGTGAAGAATGGTCAAATAAGAATAAAGGCAAGGTTGTCATTTCTAACACATTTCAATCACCATACATAAATCTATAAACACCCAAATGGTAAAACAGTTAAAGAATTTCTTAATGTAAAACTGACCTGATAGGTAACCTAGGCACATCATGTTCTGGTCTACCCAACTAGTAATTGGTATCTTACTGTTAGATTTAGGGAACCCATAGTAGCGAAGAAGGTAATTAGTTATTTCCCCTTACAAAATGTAGTTTACTGTACAAGGAAGTCTGAAATACTTTAGCACCATTATGAAAGGCAAGCACACTAGCATCTTGGCCACCTGACAGAGCAGTTTATTAGATAACACTTTATTAATGGAGATTACTCCATCAATTGGAGATCCAGAGAAATGAAGATTCACACCAAAGTTAGAATATTCAGTGTCTCAAGTTGGTGCTATTGAATGGAACAATGGGAAAAAAACATGGAAAAAAAACTTGTAAAAGTTGATTGAGTTTAATCAAAATTTTAAAATGGGTATGATCAGATACCGCAACAAAACGAGAACACAAACAAAACCTACGTTATGACCAATAGGCCTTCATCAGGTACAACAATACTGAACTAGCAAATAACATAATAAGAAAAAATGGTCAACTCATCTGTATCTGATAGTATGGAACACAAACATGGATAACAACCAAGACAATTCAACAAAGACTCCATTCCTTCATTAATAGATGCTTTGAAAAAATAATGGACAAAGTGGCAGAACTTGGTGTGGATTGAAGACCTGTGGAAAAGGAGCCAATAACAGCCACTGAAATGACAAATTAAGCGAACAAGCAGCGCATGAGCTGCAGCGACCCATATCTGACTGTTAGCGTCAGGGCCGGCAAACCAGAGCTGCAAAGACCCTTCTACACCTCCACGCGATGATCCTGGATAACAGGCTGCAACAGAGCAGACTGGGTAAGGAGAAGGGATCGAAGAGGGAATGCTAACCACGTACTCAAAAAATGCTTGCTGAAGTCAGATATGTTAGACCAAAAGGTACAAATATCGAAATATCGCAGTCAAGCTGTAAATTACGACACAACGCATTCCGTTTTCTGGACTACATTCTGCTACTTAGGCCCGTGTCAGGGTTTGGTAGTGGGAGATTGAGAACGAACGAAGCCAAGCCAAGTGAAGAAAGTAAGACTGAATAGGACATATGTTGAGGAACAGGGCACTGTCCAACATAGCTAGACAAGCTCTTACATGGCATCCTCAAGGGAAGAGAAAGAGAGGTAGACCTAAAAATACACGGAGAATAGAATGTGAGAGGAAAGTACAATTAAATGGTAACACCTGGAGAAAGGCAGAAAGAGTCGTCTAGGACAGTGTGTACTGGTGAGATGTGGCCAATGGCCTATGTGCCAAGAGGAGCAATAACCTTTGATTGATTGACTTCATCCCATCAGGGATGGAGTGGTGAAGCAACTAGAGCATTTACTTCTCACATCTTATAAACTAAATTTACATTTAGATTACAACATGCTCCTGTCTACAAAACTGTAACTATGTACATAACTTTAAATTTAGGAAAACAAGACAGTGAAGACTGGAACTTTGTACAATTAATCCTTATCTCTATTGGCAGCTACTGACATGGAGCCACCTTGACCTTTTTTTATTTTTCACCAAAACATCAACAAGGCTTTACAAGTAGCAGGATGTAGTCCAGAGAACAGAATGCATTGTGTCGCTGATTTACAGGTTGACTGAGATATTTGCACCTTTCGACCTGACACATCCATCTTCGGCAGACTGCTAACTTCTATTGTTTTCTCTGTCTTTTTTAGTCAAACCAAGAATTGACGAAAGAACAGTGCCACAAAACATTAGAATCAAAGTTGGACAGAAGTTTACCATGGGTCCAATTGCCTTCATTGGAGAGCCTGCACCTGAAGTGACATGGGTAGTAAAGAATTTGGTAAGTTCTATTGTTTCATCCTATGCAGCACTCATATCATTTATAACTTAATCTAAAATAAAATTACACC
The DNA here is from genome assembly GCA_036924085.1 of Ariolimax columbianus. Lineage (NCBI taxonomy): Eukaryota > Metazoa > Mollusca > Gastropoda > Stylommatophora > Arionidae > Ariolimax > Ariolimax columbianus. The sequence goes on along the minus strand of JAVGWX010000004.1, from coordinate 43,583,302 downwards.
CTCTTATTATATATACTGTTTCAGCATTTAAAAAACCAAAAAAGCAGAAATCTTGTCAAATGTTTTTGGCTATGCTTGAAATAATCATTTTAATTTTTGTTATTTTGTGGTGAAATATGTATTTGTATTTCTAGTTTCATTTAATGCACATTATTTTTGCCATGCTGCACAGTAATAATATCAAAGGTTTTATAAATTTATGTTTAATCTTGCCTGAGTTAGCAATATGTTTTACTCATAACAGTAGCTAAATGTCCATCTACTTTTTTGAGTATGCAGCAATAGCTCATAAATGATACAGTATTATCATACTATTTATTACCAATCTTGTACATCTACAAGTCTGGTTGTTCCATCTTTTTGTATATCTTTCTGTTCATATTTAAAAAATGAGATGTCCTTGAATTTCTTCAAGTCTCAATCATATTATGCATATTTCTTCCTATAATTTGCTTTTTCTTCTAATCTAAATTAATACTTTCTTTTTTCTTACCTTAATAACTACTAACTTTCTTCTAATCTTCAACACATTCTTTTTCTTCTACTCCATGCATAATCTATCTCTCTCTCTTTCTACTCTTCCTTTTCCCTCTCTCTCTTTCACTCTCTCTCTCTTCTCCTTTCTGCTACAAATAAAGTATATGGCCACCACAGCAGCTGATCCCTTACAAGGAGCTCGTATCTAAGCACTTTCAAGTGCTATTGTGATGGTGGTTTGTGTAGCATTTTGTTTTACACAATCAGGTTGCTATCCCCATGCACAACCCTGTTTATTTGCCTTCAACTAGACGCTTTACAGGTTACAGTTGCACTATTCAGTTCACCCTGAGCACCACTACATGAATGACCATACTTATTAAATTGTTTTAATATTAAATTCTTCCTATATTCACATGCCACTTATCCATTTATTCAGATATATCTCTTTCCAAATGGTTTAATTATTTTTAACTTGTAATATCTGTATGTATGTAATATAAAAATGAACAAATAATGCAAACAATTTTTTATAAAGTTGAAAAGTGTCATCAAAATGAGAAAATTTGTAATTGAACATCATTAATTTATCTAAGTATTGACTATATTATTACATACATACATACAGATAGTATAATATAACATTTAGTTTCAGCATAACTAATCCTTTCACACTACATTTGTATAGGGTCCTAAAGGGGTAAGTGTGTGGTGCCAAACCTGAGAGTGACATCCCTTTAGATACATACAATATTAATTCAGTTTCCATAATTTGCCCACATCAGCTATACTTTTTGTTCATACTTTTGTAATGAGTTTAAATGCAGTGGAATATTAGGCAATGTTTCCAAAAGATGCATCTGCTGCTTGGTTGTGACAGATTTAGCTATCATATTTCATATATTTATTGTTGCAGTGTAGAAAGTAAGCAGTTATAAAACAAGCAAAATTGTAATCATAAGTAAAGAGTCCTTAGTTTAGTTGATCTAATTCATGACATGTATAATGTTACATGTCAATAAAGCGAGCAGGCAGTCCTTGTTATTTATACAGACTCTGCAGAGTCTTCTAAACAAGTATAAAGATGTTAAGTTAACTTAAGTTATACAATCATTATATCAGTTTTATTTATAAACAGTAATCACAGCAATAAGCATCATTCACAGTAGATATGAACTTCAACTTTCTATTCATCAGCATATTCTTAACCTGTCATGCAAATATGTTCCTTCTGTTTTCATATCAGTCCTTAACAGTGTCTCTCTTTCTCTTGTTTCAGTCTCATTTTCATCTGTTTCTATATTGTCCTCAGATCCTTTTATTTAGTACATGTACATGCTTAGTGCTAAATTGATTTTATGTATTCTCCTGTTTAGCTTCTATTGATTACAAATGATCTAACCTTTAAAAAAACTTTGATTTAATAATATGAATTATTACAAGGCCTTTCATAGTTTATATTTTAACTTTTTCGTCCCATTTTAACATTTATATCTTTAGTCTGTGCAAATGTTTTACACAGAATGCTAATATGAGCTGGATTAATTAATGCAGGAGCTGTAAAATTGTGTTGTGGCAATAAAGAAATAAAACATCAGCACATTTGCTAGGCATCTGACCATGTATATATACCAAACAAAGGGAAATATTTGAAGTAATAGGCACTTCATATTTTAGGTCAGTCCATTCAGGAAACACATTTAAGATGATTTAGGTATTGCTATTTGGTTTTAGCATAATTATTGTCAGTCCTAACATGAAACAATGGATATAGAACATAAGCAAACCATGTAAGTTTTCTAATATGCAGAGTATGTGATTAGAAAATAGAAAAGCAAAAGCATGTTTTAGTTGAAAAGTAAAACTATTGACATTGAGCTAGAAAAGACATATGTTTATTTTCTGGAAATTTGTTTTGACAGAAATGTGTTATGTCCGTAATGCCACAAGAACCCTTCTTCTAAATGTTTAATTAATCACACAGATTAGAAAACTCTCCAACCAATAGATACAGAATATGCTCCTGTAATCATCTTTTAATTCATTAGCTGAGTTTTGTAAACCTTTAATCTATTATGATTTACTTAAGTGACCAGGTTGATTGATACTTGACATGCTACTCCGTAAATACTACACTGTATTTATGCTAAGATTCAATACACAAGTATGACAGACAAAATAGTGAACTCTTCCATATTTTTTCTCATGGAAATCACAGGGTCACTTATTGAGGAGGATAGAACAGGACCATGGCCCCTATTAAGCAAATAATAAAAAATGGATAAGGAGTGTTGTGGAAGGGGCTGGCAACCATATAATATAAAACTAAGGGTTGCAGAAACCACTACTGCAAGAGCACATAAATGCTTTGAAGTCAGACTTTCTGCAAGGACATCAACACTGCAGGGGTGCCCTAATGCTCTTATAATAGCAAATAAGGAAGTATGTTGATGATGTTTGTTGAAGACCTGTTCTCCCCAAGAAGTTGAAAGGTTTTTAATGATGATGATAACTCCGTCAAGTCCTGTTACAATAAGTGCCCTTGAGAATTTCCTGTAAATATTTTGCCAAATCAAGGACTGCCTGAACATACAAAAATAGAGTTTACCTAACATTCCACTCATATTTTGTGGTTAACTGCAGAAAACCCTTTTACCTTTATTTCATTTTTATTTAAGAGTGCATTATTTTATTTTATTTGTTAATTTAAACATTATTTTGATACCCATTTATCGCTGTTTATTCCTTTCTTTTTAATTTTCATCCTACAAAATATTTGTTGCAAATGTATTATGCCATTGGTTTTATTGATTAAATTATGTTTTAGTGTTTCATTTGGCTTTTGAGCTACTCAAACTCTTTGTCAAGTGCCAAAAGCTAGTGACTGAATTTTGTATGATCTGCCAAACATTTGTATTTAATTAAACATCTTAATTGCTTCACAAAAATTGTAATTTGTTGTAGCAGTTACATTAATTTAAAAATACTAGAAATAATTATACTTAGATTAATTTAATCACCTTTGAATAAAACGTAGTACTTTTTGCTCTTGCATATTGTTTCTTTCTCTGCCTTTTGGCTAAGATCAAAGTATAGTTCACTATATTTTTATTGTTAAAACCATATACTACCTAGGGGTAATTATTTATAATATAAATAAATATAACGCTCATACATAAGCGTAGTTACTTAAGTAATCTATGTGTATTTTGTTATACTAAATTTTGTTTATGTCTAAAAATGTCTATAACTTTCATAATATTGTTTTACACCATTTTTACTGTGTACTAAACTTCATTCCTTTTTTAAAATGTTTAATGTTTTTGCTTATTATTGACATTATGTTTCAATCATGATATGTTATAAAAACATATTCTGATTCTGTCTTTCAAGCTATGTAGTTATGTTGTCCTATTATGTATTTTCCTACATGTTTTATGTTTATATTGTAAAATGTTATTTATGTATGTTGTCACAGGTTTTATATAATATATATATATGTACATATATGTGCTTGTGTGTATATGTGTATGTGTTATGTGGCTCTCTATTATTAAATATGTTATATGTATAAACTGGTTTTAGCACAAACTTTTTATTTATCAGAAATTGCAAGTTGTCAGGTTACATAATTTATTTCAATGCTACTCCTTCACTAGGATCTGGAAACTGGACAAGTGAGACATTAGTTACAACATTTTTAATTTGAAATGTTTAGATGTAGACACAGCTGAATCTAATATGATGTTGTGTTAATATTATGAATGATTTGTTAAAATATTTTGTTTCATTTACACACCCCAAAAAAATCAATTCATTGGGAAAAGCATAGACAAGCAGCATAAAGGAATAGTTTTTAAAACAAACAAAGTGAGCATTTTACATCAAATTTATTTCTTTTTGGATAAATGAATGAATAAAAAATACTTTTCTTGAAGTACTGTCAGAATAAAAAAAGTGGATATCTATTAACAATATTGGGAATAATTTGTTATTAATGTTTTCAACTATTCTAGGGAAATGTGTGCAGTGACAAATTTAGCTTTGTATTGGTTAGTCCTAACCTATGTTGTTAAAGTCATTGTGAACTCAAATTGATAATAGAATGTCAGCTTTTGGGCTTTTTGAAACAACATTTTTTTGGTGAAAATGTGCATTAGTTTAGAAGACCTCAGTTTGTTAAAAAAAATTATAGTATTAATCAGATATTTTCAGATTAAATTTTCTTAGATAAGTTGCAAGCAAATATGAGGCCCTTTCTCCACATTAAATACACACACTGGTGATCTGGCAACGTAAAAATCATTAAATAAATTGCCAGAACCCATGTCTTCAGAGAGCTGTATAAAGATATTGTCATGAGAATGTTGGCATTTATGGCAGGAAAAGAATGGATATGCTTGCCACACCCCATATTGTGACATGAGATAAGGATAAAGGGGACATAAAAATTACCCAATTGCTGCATTAATTCATGATAATTAAATCAATGAATCAGCAGTCCTGAGACTGCTGGAGCTTGGAACCATATGCATGATGTGCAGGGAGGAGAGACTAAAAGGACAAAACAAGACTGGTTTTAATGAGCTAGCTTCAAAACTCATCAGATTTCATAAATGTTGCCAGTTGCTGAAAGAGAACAAACATTTTGTCATCTGCTGCAAGAGAATAAACTAATATGGGTTTGCTAGAAGTGCAGTAATTTAGGTTTTCCTTATCATGCAGTATGTCACCTTGAATACAAAACCATGACAATGGTGGAAAATGCAGTTTAAAAAATGTTCACTATAACCAAAACATAAGTCTGATGCATATACTCGGATGGAATATTAAATGTTTAAAGTGAACCAACACAAAATATTTCAGTCTTTTTTCAAATTCTGCACATTTATTGGCAGTTTCATAATTAAATTTTAATAAGTGTAATAGGAAGTTCAACTGGAATGGAAGCTGTTATTATAGATTAATCCAACAAATATGACAAATTTAATTAATTAATTTTTTTTTTGAGCAGGCAATTTATTTATTTTTTTGAGCAGGCAATTTTTTTGGATGTTAATATTTCAATTTTAGGAAGTCTAAAGTTTTTTGAAGTGGAATGCTAAATTTAAAACAAAAATGGAAACAAAAATAATTCAATTTTGATCGTATAATTTTTTCATTACATTATATTTATTGACTGCTTTGTTTGTGCCTGTATGCCTCTGTGTTGGCATGGTCTTAGGTAGCATACAGTTGTGAACGTCTAATGTGCTGATTGTGGACTGGGCTACCTATATGTGCTTATGTTTGAGCACATTGTGTTCCTCTTGTTAATGTATATCCGTGTGTTTATATTGTTTACTTACACATGCCAAATCTACTGTATAACATACTTCTATTTGCATGTAGCCACTAAGTTGCTCTGTTTCTAAATTAAGGATCATATCATTAAATTATCATCATTTACTGGGCTGTCAAACATTCTTCCTCAAGTGCTGTCTATCAATTCTATATCAAAATGCAAAATTGTCTACTAACTTCTCTCTTCACCCTCCTGTGTCCCACCTTCGAGCAATAATGCTTGTTATTATAGTGTGCCCTGGCCATGCTGCTTTCATGGCATATTCCAAGTAAGAAAGATGATTACCTTTTATATATATTACTGACTTGCTGATTCAATGCCCTGCAAGGCATTGACACTCCTGCCCCACTGCTTAACCTGATAAGGAAGCTACACACAGACACCGGTGCCAGAGTCTATCTAGGTGACACTCTCTCTGACAGGTTACCAACATCTTTGGGGGTCAGGAAGAATTGCATCCTTGCCCCTAAATTTTTCTGCCGAGCCATCAACTGGATTCTCCACCGCATCCCACCATCTGGGTATTGACATGGACCAAACATGCATCACAGACCTCGCCTATGCTGATGACATAGTCTTCGTCAGCCCAGACAATGGGGCTCTGCAACAATCTCTCGAGGAACAGGATCATGTAAAAGTCAAGCCTGAGCCTATCAATATCTTGGGCCAAGACAAAAATTCAGAATCCTGGCTCCGTTACTGGTCCTCACATTGTGTCCATGGCCACACGGTGTAGTGAATCAATGAATTTACATACCTGGGGAGTTCTTTTTTATCCGATGGACGCAGTGCACTTGACATGTTAGGTGGCTTGGGCTTGCTGCCTCTGAACGACCTTCGTCAAGTGTGGAATAATGGCAAACTCTCTCTGATCCAAAATTTGTATTTATCAGACGTGTGTGATTCATATCCTCCTGTATGATTCAGAGAATTGGACCCTACTTAAACAGAAAATATCAAGACTCAATGCTTTTCATATGCGCAACCAGCGACACATCCTTGTCCGTAATGTTGAGGTGTCTGCAAAAACGAGGCTTTCCTCCATCTTGGACACTCTAGTCCGCCGCCGCCAGTCTGTGTTTGTTCATGTGATTCAACTGGACCGGAAAGTTCTGGCTCACCAGATAATGTCCAATTCAGGTAAGTGTAATAACGGCCGGCTGGAGGCGAGGGAGGGCCAGCCCCCGTTCTACATGACTCCGTTAGATAGCATTCTCTCCTTCGACATTGAACATGGTTTGGCCACACGCCTCAGTAGTTAGACAAGGTAGTGGTCAATCGAGGCAATGGTCAATCAAGGCAACAGGCCCTAGATATATATATATACAAATATATATATATATGCAATTTGTTATATATATATTTATATATTTATATATGTATTTATGTATTTATATATATTTATATATATATATATATGTGTGTGTGTTGCTAGAGGATATTGGACCATATTTCAACCTGCATTCACTTTATCAAAGTGGCCAGAGAATATCAGACTATCTTGATCTTCACCTTCATCGATTACAATAAACATTTGAATCTATAGACCAGCACTATGTCTGGTAGTCACTAATGGCACAAAGTGTCAATCTTGGCTACATCAAAGTTCTTGCTAACTGTTGCACTACCACCTTCCATCCATTCCAGTGCACAGTGATATCTGTGCATTTTGGTCTAACACATCCAGTTTCAGCTGGCTTTATTGGATATTGGGTTTGCCTTTCCACTGTGATCCCTAGTCTCTAAACCAAGCTATACAAGTGCAGACCTTTTCCAGGGTCGCCTCTTGGAGGCAGAATAGAGTCTTGATCAGCTCTGGTTCACTAACCCTAATGCAAGCAGCTAGCTTTGAGTCACTGACTGCTTTCAGCTCATCTTCAGCTGCATCATACACTGTGAACTCAAGCAGTTTCATGGACATGTGCGCAACAGTTTACAAATGTTAGGAATACTGCATGTTAATAATAATGGACTAACACTGATAACCATTTACTTATGTGTTCTTTTGCTTAATCTTATAGTTCTCAAAGAGATTTAATGCAATTTATATCTTTACCATGCCCAGTTTTTTAAAGCCTGTCTTGGATTCTTGTTTGTTTTGTGTGTTTAATAATTTGATAGTTTACTGAAAATCTGTGCCTCTGTATTAGAATAAATGGCAAGATTAGCATGATTTTGTAGCAGAACTAAGAGCACATACAAAATGTGTACTTGGACATAAATACAAAATGTGTACTTGGACATAAATACAAATTGAATAAAAATATAACCCACTTGTATTTATTGGAAAACAAAAGTGAATGGGTTCAGAAATATGTACAGTAGAACATTATCGTAATTTATTTTTCCAACACCATTAGGTATTGTGTAGAGTGCTCACAGAAAGTAGAGGATATTGAATATAAAATATTACCACAGACAATATAAATGAAATCAGCTTATTTATTCCTTTGTACAAGTAAAATGAAACCCCACAACAAGACATTTATGATAGAAACAATTGTTTGTTTAATTCCGTGACAATAGTCACCCTAGCAATAAAAGAGGTGTCGGTACTTCATTTTCACTAGTTTCCAGTGTTCTTAGTACAATGCAAGTCCCCCATTTGCTACTAAGCATGCAGTGCAGTAATGTCTTGTGCTGAGAATAGGCCTTCTGATGTTGTTTTGGGGAATTTTTTGCTGCCATTCCTAGTGAACAGCTTGGACTAACTGCAGAAATATCCGAGGAGCGGCTATGCGTTGAACACGTTTAGTCTACTGAGGAGGTCCCACATATGTTCAATTGGAAAGAGGTCAAGGTCATCTAGATATGTTACTTGTGAAGGTGATCCTGGACGATTCGAGCATAATAAGGATGTGCATTGTCATTCTAAAAGATGAAATCAGGTCCATGCCGCTGAGCAAATGGTACAACAAAATGCTTGATAATGTTTTCGCGGTAGTAGAGATCTGCCATATTGGTCTGGCAAATATGAAGGTCAGTCCTGTCATTCATAAAGATGCCTGCCCAGACCATTACACTCCAACCTCATTAACGATTCTGGAAAACCATTTCAGGGGCTGGTAACGTTCACCTTGGCTCTGCCAGGTACGTATTTGACAATCGTGAAAGATGGCAGCAGGACTCATCAGAAACATTCCCATGCCCACTTTTGATTGGTCCATCTCAGATTACGTTTGCACTAATCCATTCTGGCTTGCTTGTATCGTAGTGAAATGGGCAAGACAACATATATTTGGCGAGAAGCCAGTTTCACCTCGTGCAAGTGGTTTGTATTGTTTGCGTTCAGACCTAGATCAGAGTGGTGTATTGAAGAACTTCTTGAGTACCATTTTGGGTCTGAATTCTGAGAGCCTGAATAATGAGAAGTTGGTCTCGGGGCATGTAGTGACTCTTGGATGGCCAGTCCGAGGCAAATCAGAAACTATGTCGTGATTTTGGTAGCTGTTCCACATTCCTGCAGACAACTGATTATGAAATATTAAGGTTCTGAGCAAAATCCACATGCTGACTTCTGGTTTGAAATATACCTATTCATATTTGCTGAGTCATTTTAAACCTGTCCATGTTGAGCAAGGCTCAATGAACATGAGTTGCACGCATTTGGATGAAAATTAAAACATGTGTGAAATTTTGCAATAGACCCCACCTTGTTTTTTGAATAGACTTGCTCAGCACATGTGAGTTGGGGCATGTATGCCTGTCATGTCCATATAACCATAGTAACATAAAAAACCAACTTCTTTTTACTTGTGCCGTTAAGCGTCGTGGGAGCTCAAAGTCATCTATCCTGGGCCAAGTGTGTTCCGTCGGTCAATGTGAGCCTGTGTCACTGCACAATCACTCTAATGTCACCTATCCACCTGTGTTGAGGCCATCCTCTTGCCCTGTAGCCAGATCTACAAGCGTTGTAAGCCATCAGTGGAAGGTAGTGAGAGTGCATTCTCATGATATGACCAAACCAACGTATTTTGTTCCTGGAAATGTATTCTACATGGGACGTAAGCCAACCATACTGCGAATGTTGTGGTTTCACAGTCTGTCTTTCCTGGTAACACCAATGACTTTCCTCAAACACTTCATTTCACATTTCAAAATTGTGCTCCCAGCACTCTGGGCAGAGGCTATATTTGGCACTGGTAGCACAGAGTTGGCATAAATATACTGTTATCAGCTGTTGCTTTGTTGCCAAACTAATAAAAGATTCCAACGTACAATATTTCCTACTTTCTGTGAACAGTATATATTGCAGTCATTTTTAACCCAGGCATGTACAAAATATTTACAATTATATATAATAATGTACATATGTAAACAAGCATACGTAAATATGTACGTACCTGACACATCCCATGTAAGTAACATGGCTATATGAATGGAACTACGCTTAAACCTGTGTCGTATTTCACGGCCTAATTCACACGGCTGAACTTCATGAAATTGGCGTGTGAGAAATTTAGACACTACTCCAATGAACTGAACACGGCGGGGGAGAGATGCCAGACTCACTAGCACGCTGAGTGATGTCCCTATGACCTCTTGCGGTTGTGGAAAAGGCACAACACACAATGTTAGATGTCATCCCCCTCCGCTGCCTTGCTTGATACCTGTTTACGGGGAAGGTTTCGGAAGTTAACCCTGATGAAAAATCTGCATCCTATGCTATCTCTAGTCGTCTCGATAAATATCTTGCCACTGGCCAAAGGTAGCTCAGGACCAGAGTGTGAGGTTGACAAAAGGCACAGTTTCTTCCTCACTTTAATCCAAATCACTACGCAGGTCACACATTTCAGCGGACACAGCAAGTGAAAAGACTGTCCACACGGCTGAACAAAGAGAGTGGTCTTCATCACTTGTGATGGACGAACATCATCAAGTAACATGAATACTGTACATTTAGATGTGATATTGCTGGGGAAAGTAGATGAGTTTGCAGTAAGAAAAAATGTGGCAAATGGATGGAACATTTGAGATAATCTGTATAATGGATGTGATCTGCTTCTCGAATAACCATATGCTTTGTATCTTTGTGTATGGATTTAAGGAGTCTTATAAGACAGATTGAGAGATAAAAAGAATATGATCTGAAGATTAGAAAAAAAACGGAGTAGTTTTTTTTAATGACAAAAGACAAATGAAAGTAGTCATTTAGATTAGAAGAGAATTATAAGAAATAAGCATGCACATATATAGTCTTCTCTAACATTTCTTATTATACATTCCGCATAGATGTTATATAGATAAGGTGAGAGGATACATCCCTGTCTTACTCCCTTTTGTACTGCGAACCAATCTGATATTTGCCCAGATACTCAGACAGCGGCTTGTTGATCATGGTATAATGTTTCAATGAGATGTATAAGGTGCACAGGAAACCCCATTTCCTTCATGATGTTCTACAGAATTTGATGTTTTATTGTATCGAAAGCCTTGGTGTAATCAACGAAAAATGTGTACAGGTCTACATTAAACTCTCTAAATTTTTCGTACAAATTCCCCATATTGAATTTATGTTCCCTGGTCCCTCTGTCTTTTCTAAAACCTGCTTGGACCACGTGAATTTCAGATTCAAATCTTTTCTCTATTCTTAATAGGATTCGCAAGAGTATCTTGCTAGCGTTGCTGATTAGTGTGATAGTTTGGTAGTTTGTGCACAGCTTTAGATTGTTTTTTTGCAAAGGAGAATATAAATTGATTTCTTCCATGCTTCTGACCACTCTGTGCTGTGCCATATCTGTTTACACAGCTTGTGATAATTCGAGCACTGGCCTCCCCTCCTGCTTGTATTAGCTCTGCTTAGATATCATCACATCCTGGGGACTTTCCCTTTTTCAGGCTTTTGATTGCTGAGCGTACTTCCTCCAATATTGGTTCAGGTTCTTTCTCATCCTTCGGTACAATTGTAACTGAGCAGCTTTGTGCTATCTTCATACATGGTTCTGCAGTACTCTCTCCATCTATTCAGTATGTATTCAGGTTTCTGTTAATGTGTTATCATCTTTGTCATTGATGACATGTGGAACCAGATGGAATTTCCTTGTTAGTGTTCTTATTGCCATAAAAGCATCTCACTCCCTGCTTTGTTGCTGTAGATTTCCTATGTCCTTACAAGTTTCCACTATGTATCTTCTTTTATCTTTTCTTATTTCTCATCTAACTTTTCTTGCACAGTTTTATATGCTGTGTCGGTCCCCTGACGTCCCATTTGTTTTAATTGTTTCCTTTCTTCAATTAGTTTCATCAGTGTTTCATCTGATATTTAGCTCTGTTTCTTGTGTGACATCCTGGGAATCATTTCGTTTGCTGTCGAGATTAAAATATCCCTTGCATATGATGGCAACTTCTCAGATATCATATCTTCATGTACCGCAAGAAGCGCCTCAAATTTGTTTGAGAATGAGGATGTATGAATAATTGTACGTAACTACCAGCAAGCATGCCACAACATGAGGCTGAAATACCACTTTGAGGCACATCTTTTTCTAATATTGACTCTCAATAAGGCCAGCTCCCACTTTTATGGTTTAATTTGATTATTTGACATTATATTATGTTTTTTGTGTCCATGCACACACATACTGAAAAGAGACAAGATTGTTTGTTGCAAACTTAATTAAAACGAACTTGCTATTTTGTAGTGTTGTTTATCTGATGTTGGGGTGCCTTGTCAATTATGTCAACAAGCCCACCATAAAAAATAGTCTTTCTTATCCCAAAATGGCTGTTATTGTTTGTTGCCTGTGACATTTTACAGTTTTCTGGGAGCAGGGCAAGAGATGTTGATTATTTTTACCTCGCACTGTGTTTGTGTTATTGTTGTAGAAGCCTACGTTACAACCTGGTGTATGTTGTAGCATAGAATCTGTGTGTTTTGATTTTGTTTAAGTAATACAGGGGCCTTAAACCACCTCAAGGGCCATTTGAGGAAAAATTAATAAACCAAGGCCTCATGAAGACAGTTATGATGGCCAAGCATCACTGCACAGTAAAACCTGTTTGCATACTTAATTTTGACCTTTTTGAGCATTATTTTTCTGTTACTTTACCTAGGTATAACTGTTCAACAGCTTGCTTATTTTTTATGTGATTAAAATCTCTTTCTCTCCCCATTTTATATATATATATATATATATATATATATATATATATATATATATATATATAATTATATCTTTTTTCTTTAATGTCACTTCACTTGTAATAAATGTTCTGTCATTTATTATTGTTATTGTTTCTCTTTTAGCAACATTTAGACATAATCTTTTATAGTTCCTACTTTTATTATCACTTATCCCACATTGCGATGGCACCTCATGTTGTATACCACAGGATAAAGATTGAAGAACTGCATGTTTGAGACAGCTGGTATAATAAAAGGAAATAATGCCGACATCATCATTGTTAAAAACATCATACAACCACAATTTTGTCATTGTTTGATAATAATTATTTTATGTATATGTAAGGTTTATTATCTTATTGTAGACTACTAGAAAATATTATTTTGTCAAAGTTGTCACCAAGTAAATGTTACTGTCAGGTGTGAAATAATGAAAGACATTTTATATAGTAGATACAGATTTCAATTTATGTTAATTTAATGTCAGAATATGCTAATTGTGTTGAAATACTTCACATTTAGTATCAAAATGAATAAGTGGAATTTGATATATGCCTGTTTTAAACTTAAATGAAAGCATATTTATCAGCAAATAGCAATAATAAACAGTTCTAGGTAGGAAACATGAAGGGGGAAAGGCATCTAACAATTCACTTGTCCTTGCTTCCCATAATTTTTTTCAATATGTCCTTGTGTGTCTGCTGTTTAAAAATTCTATTTTAGACTCTTTTCCTTGACATGAATGTTAAATTGACTTTTCTCTGTGTTTTACTATGCCAGCCAGGGTATAACATTGTTCATGACATATCACTTATAATGTATTTATAGAGATATGCCTCAGCATTCTCCTAGATTACATGGAGGAAAACAGATAGAAGAAGATATTACCATTTGTATATATACAGTCATTATGTAGTTTAATAAAACGTGAAAACCAAAGTTACAATTTTACAAACTAAAAGTGAATTTTTTTTAACAAAATAATAATTACAAATAAACATAATTTTATTAGAAGTAATTATACTTCAAATTATCACATAGTCAATAATTCAAAACCTACCAATTTTAAACTAAAGCCTATATATTGTTTTATTCTTTTCAGTTTCTTGTAGAAATATATTTTGTTAAACATTTTCTTCTCCTTGGGTAAATGGATTGAATCTCATTGTTAGTCAACTTTAAAAAAAATGTTTCAGTGTAGGGGGTAGTTCTTTTTTTGTTTGTTGCCTACATCACATACATATCCCTCTTGAAAATCAATTGTGTATAATAAATTAAACCTTTTCTTAATAAATAGAACAAATAGAGCATCCTTATCAAATTCATGTAGGTATAAATTTTTTAATGTAAATGTTATAGATATTTTCTTAATTTCTTAGATTTGGTATGGGAAATCAGGTTTCACTTTAAGACAAACAAAATTGTCATGAAGTCATGAGTTTAGAAGACTGAGATAAGAAATGTCAATTTTGTTAGTGTTTGCTACTTCATTATAGTTATTACATGCATACTGAAACAGGAATTAATTATAAATGTATGTCTCAACAGAAACAAGAAGAAATACCACTGGAACCCACTGATGTCATTAAGATAACCAACAAGCCCAAGGAAACAACAGTGGGATGTACAGATGCTGCTCGCAAGCACACAGGAGAATACCTGTTGACTATCTCCAACAAGCATGGTTCAGATTCAGCCATTGTTAGTCTTGTGGTTCTAGGTATGCTATATTTAGTCATTTGGACCCTTCAAATCAAACATTGATGTGTGGTAGAGGAATGGTTGGCTGAGTGGTCTGTATACTGATGAAGCATGGGTTCTAAGTTCAGTAAGGCATAGCATTCTTTCTTGGAGGGTGGGGGTGTTGCAGGCATCAATAACCAAATCTGTACACTGCATGGCAACAGCTAGCATGCATAAGCAGCCTGTATTCTTCAGCACTATAAAATCTACCCATTAGACCTCAGTAACTGGAATAAATAGTTATTTTCATTTTTGTTTTTCTTTTCTTTAAATTTATATTGAGTCCAGAGAATTGACTTTGATTATGTTTGAAGTTATAATTTTGTATTACCTTTTATACGTTTGGACGTTGATATTCAACGAAGGATACAGGCCTTGGAGATGAGATGTTTCTGAAAACTTTTAAACGTTACGTATAAAGATCGAGTTACAAATGAGGAAATACGAGACAGAATTACAACAGCAATAGGGCCTTTCGAAGACCTCTTGGCAACTGTGAAAAGAAGGAAACTCACTTGGTACGGTCACATATCGAGATCAAATGGTCTTGCAAACACAATCCTCCACGGAAAGGTGCATGGCAAACGTCGAAGAGGCCGGCCCAAAAAGAGATGGGAGGACAACACAAAAGAATGGACCAGTCTCCGACCAGAAGAGTCACAGGCAGTGGCATCTGACAGAGAGGAGTGGCGTGGGATTGTGAGGATGTCTTCATGTGTGCCCCAACAACCTCAGCGGTTACGAAACCTAGTTTATACAGTGCATGGTAACTGCGGGAGCCCAAGCAGCCATTTTTCCTCAGCCCAACACATTCTCCCAGTATACTTAGCAATGGGAACGAACACCATAGGGATAGTTAAACTTGTATATGTTATCTGAGTGGTTTACAGCCTTTAAAGTCGTGTATCATAAAGTGCTTGAGCAGTATGTATGTCCTGGAAAACCTGACATTTAGTTCATATGAACTTTTATGTTATCTAGCGGCCAATCAGAAAGTAGTTATTTTTAGCTCGTTTTAAGTCATCAGAATATATGCAAAACCTACTGTAGCTTTTATTAGATGAGATCATGCTTTTCTTTAGAGTGATCTGTCAGGATTGCTGCATATGTGACCATTTGTAAGTACTGCATTGCCTGTCACGAATAGACTAATATTATCATCATCATGTAGCATATCCTTTATAGAACGTAGCTCCCATCACAGTCTGTCTGAAAGAAACTCTTTCCCTTGCTAAAACTCCAGCCTCTGCCACAGTCACACCCAGGCACTCCTGGATATCTTGGAACCATCGTCTTCTTGGTCTACCTCTGCCTCTCTTTTCTGACACCATACCTTCCATCACTGTTCTCCTGGCACCACTGTGTCTCTTGATGGGACCAAAGTATTTACATTTTCTGGCCATAATGGAATTGATAAACCAGTTCTCCTCTATGCTAAACTCTTGCAGAATGTCTACATTTGTCTTTTTCTCCATCCAGGGTTAGTCTGAGGATCATTCTGTAACATTTTGACTCAAAGGATTCGATTCTTTGTCTAGAAGTTTTGGTAATCATCCATGATTTGCAGCCATAAGCTGCCACAGGAAAAACACAGGCTCCCAAGACTTTTACTTTTATCGTTTTGTTGGTGCATAATTTCTTCGGGCTATTCAGTCTCTGAATTGCTATGGCTATTCTTCTTCTGATTTCTTTTGAGCAGTCGCCATTCTTGTCAATTCTGGAGACCAGATATTCAAAATGATTGACCTGATCTATTTCCTCACCATCTACTGTAAATTTATGTTGACATTGTGTTTTGTCTGTGGTCATTTTCTTTGTTTTGTTTATGTTTATAAACAGGTTTTGATCTTTACTGTGTCCATTTACAGCTGAAATTAGCTGCTCTAGCCCTTCTGCACTTCTTGATAGTATCACTGTGTCTTCTCCATATTATAATTCTGGAATCTCATACCTACCAATCGTAAATGTATCAACACTCTCAATGTTCTCGTTTTCTCTAACATTTCTCATTATATATTCCGCATAGATGTTATATAGATAAGGTGAGAGGATACATCCCTGTCTTACTCCCTTTTGTGCTGCGAACCAATCTGATGTTTGCCCAGATACCCGGACAGTGCCTCGTTGATCTTGGTATAATGTTTCCAGGAGATGTATAATGTGCACAGGAAATCCCATTTCCTTCATGATGTTCCACAGGCTAATATAGTAGTCTAATATCATCAGCTTGTTTCAGTAGATGCCATTTAGAGAAACAAAGAACTTCTTGTACATATGTAGTGTTTAGGAAGACATAGAATGTTCTTGATATTACCAAGCCCTGAAGGGCAGCAAAGAAGAGTAACACTGTAACCTGCCAGACATGTTGTAATATGCAACTAAAAAGTTTTTGGACATGAGGACAGGCTTCTCCACTCTTTAAAAATATAAGCCACAAGAACAGTAAAAGATCTTTGCACCTTGTTGTAAAAGACGGTAGACTTAAAAGTTATGTCACAAAACGATGCTGAGATTTGCATGAGATGTCAGTGTTTTCAAATGACGAGTCAAGCTACATGAAATATTGTTACATAATAAATTGTTTAAAAGATAGCTCAAGTATATAAAAATATGAACAGTAATTTGTATGTTTCCTCACTGTGAAGTTCATATTTTCTTTCTAATGTATCAGGGCCACCAGGCAGGCCTGGAGGACCATTGGAGGTGAAGGACATTTCCAAAGACAGTGCAACTGTGGTATGGAAAGCACCTGATGATGATGGTGGCAGCAATATAAGGTATGGCATACTATATGTTGCGATGAATATATATTTTTGAATTAGTCTATGGCAGCACAGAAATTAACGTATCACTCTTACGGTATGGGATACTGGCCAAGTGCCTGTGTCATGGCGTGGTGGAATAATCATTTCTCTGTACAAGGGAAAGGGCTCCCAACTGAAATGTAGCAGTTACAGGCCTATTACCCTACTGTCCGGCCCTGGAAAGGTCTTTGTACATGTGCTCCTCTCAAGACTGCATCCTCTATTGACAAGGCATTGTCATACCCAACATTCAGGGTTCATCACTTCTCGTTCCACCATTGATACCATTCTCGCCCTCTGCACGGAATTACACCATGAGTTTAACCGCCCTCTCCACGTCGCCTACATTGACCTATGGGCTGTTGTCTATTCTATAGATAGACACACCCTATTAAAGGCTCTACAATGTGTAGATATTCCAGGCACCCTGCTGACCCTAATTGAGGAGCTCTACAGTCATACGAGCGCCAAAATTTGGCTCAGGTGTGATCTTATGCAGGAGCTCTCTACATCATCCAGTGTCCAAGAGGACTGTATCCTCACCTCTACATTTTTCTGCTGCACCATAGACTGGATCCTCGCACAGTATTCTGCACATAACCCAGGGGTTCCTGTTGGCGTTTTCCTGGTAACCGATCTCATCTGCGCTTATAACATCGTTATATCGACCCATGATTCCCAGGTTCTGCTAGGGTCCCTAGAGGCACTGGGTGATCGGCTACCTAACTAGGCTTGCACATCTCCTGGACAAAGATGAAAATACAAAACCTCAGCAAGGGCCTCTCTGCGTTGAGCATCACCATGAACGACAACCCAATTGCAGCCACCGAGGACTTCGTCTACCTGGGCAGCCGACAATCTTCTGACGCACGCAGCATTCATGACATCACCTGTAGGATGGGCCTGGTGGCTTCATCCATGCACTCATTCCCCAGAGTCTGGTAACAGAGAATGCTCTTCCTGGAGACTAGGCTTTATATATACTCCTACATCATCCCCATCCTCCTGTACGACTCCGAGACCTGGACACTACTGCAGTGGGACTGGCAGTGTATTGAGGCCTTTGACTTGCAAAAACAGAGGAGCAATCGTTGTGATTTACTGTCATAACCTGATTTCCAACAGTGAAGTAGTTCAACGTACTAAACTTGCAGGCATTGTCTCAATGATTAAATGCTGTCACCTCTCCCTCTTAGCCCAAGTCCACCTCCCCTGGGAAGTTGCCACCTCCCCGACAGAAATTCAGGCCGCCTGGGACATGGTCATTCGACGTGTTAGACACTAGTAGCCTAAGCGTACCATTGTATTGTTGTCTATACATAAAGTACCCTTATATCAATGCACAAATTGGCCTTAAATCTACACAGAAATTAGTCCTATATTAATGCACAATTAATTATATCTAAATCACATTTTATTACTCATGTTTATATTGTCATTTTCTTTTCACAATTTTCATGGCAGACTATATGCTGTAGCCTTTCCCAATAAGCATTTTTTGCTATTTACTTTTGGATGATTCTCTTTTTGTATATAAGTGGCTATCGTGTTGAGAAGTTTGACATGGCCAAAGGCAAATGGGAAAAAGTTGCCACTGTGCAGGGCAACAAATGTCTTGTACCCAAGCTCCTAGAAGGTCATGATTACAAGTTTAGAGTCATTGCTGAAGGTCCTAATGGAGACAGTGCTCCATTAGAACTTGAGAAACCAATCACAGCCAAGAATCAGTTTGGTAAAGACTTTTTAAATTTTGTTTGTTTGTACTGTTTTGTTTAGCTTTTGTAACCTCATCAATTAAAACAAATTTCTACAGAAAACAACACTGCAAGAGCACAGGAAGCATTTTAGTGCAGGCTACTTTTAAGGACCAAAATAAAGAGTGATGGCGCTTTTCTTTGTAAGGAGTCAAATACAGACTAGAAGAACACATACCAAACTCTTTAAATAAAAATATCACTTTTCTTCATGTTTTGTACATAAAGATTGTTTATTCAATAATTTCCTTGAATGTTAAAGTGCTTCTTTTATTTTCTTACAAAATGAAATTACTTTTACTTCTTCTCATTAAATCTGAATTAATTTAAGATAATTCTCAGAGATTAATGTTTTCAACATTTCTTTTTGTTTTTAAATATATTATTAAATGTCATTTATTGTTTCAGCAAGATTAATATTTAATTAAACTATGCTGCATTTTTACAACTACTTTGTACATTTTCTCTGAGCAACTAAAATTTAATAAGTTTTTAGGCAATACACTAGAAATACAGTTACCTTTATAAGATGTGTGCGCCAAAAAATGGAAGATCATGTTCTTGGAAAAAATACAACTGTATTTTATAATATGGTACATGTGATTGAAAATATTTTTAGAAAACCTATAATGGCATCCATGCTTAGATTATAATTGAACACTAAGCTCAATACAGATTTCTTGCAAAAGGCTTAAGTTCAAAGTGACAAGGAGAGAGAAAGTTGGTAGTAAATACTTTCATAGGTCAGATGACACACAAACGAAGAGTCATACACATTTCTTGTGCTAGTTTAGTGCAAATACGTCATGACATCATAACAGACCTGATGTATTAATTAACTGAATTCTACTTCTTAAAACTGGGACAAGATACATCAGTTCTTATTATACACACCTGCTGTGTTAACAGATGAGCCAGATCCACCAGGAAAGCCTGAAGTCCTTGACCGTGACCGCACATTTATTGAGACTAAATGGGAGCCACCAGCAAATGATGGAGGAGCACCAGTCATTGGGTATGACATAGAGAGGAAGGATGCCAAGACCAACAGGTGGACGAAACTTAACAAGACCCCTGTCGAGGTAAGCTTTCCATGTGTAGATGTTGTTACTCAAAGCCACTCATGCTGCGTTGACGACATTTATTGAGTAGCAAGTTACAGTGGCTCATCTTACATCCCAAGGAATACTTGAGAAGGTAGACTGGGATCCACCTGGCTGGGGTGCAATATAAGACTTCTTAGAAAGCTTATCACTATGGGGATTACAGTGTTAATACACACCTCGTTGACCAGACTGCTGTGACACAGCCAGTTTCCAAGAGCATGTGTGAGAACACGAAATGAGGTCTTCATCAGTATGTTTCACCTGACCTAGATGATTACTTTTCACTCCCATCCCTGCACAATTCCCAGGGCCTCATTTTGGGGGAGGGAACAATTTGCACCATACTATGAATGTCATAAGAGATGACAAAGAACAGATCTGTGTGTGAGGTTTGTAACCTCACCATGTAAAACAAAGTGCTTGGAAATCATCACTGCAGGAGCATATGCAACCTAAGTGCAGACTTTCAGGAAGGAGACTAAGTACATTGGCTGCCAGATATTCCTAATCAAGCAAGATAGGAAAGAGAAGGATGTGAAGGTATGCTTAACCATTTGTGTTTCATGCTTGACATTACAAAAGTACTTTTAAATAAATCAAACCTTTAGCCGTATTGAAGGACAAAAGTTGATAATTAAAATATATAGGTAATGGTTCAGCGATTGCACAAAAACAAAACAAGTCATTTTAACAGGTGTAATTTTGTTTTTGTCCTGATGTGCTCACTGAGCCATTACCTGTAAATGTCACCACAAAAGTCTGTTGTTTTTCAATAAATCACTCACACTACTTCTCACTCATCGCATTCTGTAATGTTTCTAAGTATATAACCAAATGGTAGACAAGGTAGCGAAAGAGTTAGTGCACTGGCTTCCCAACCGAGCAAATGAAGTTATGTCCCCATTTAGAGCAGGATTTTTCCAATCGCAAAACTGATCCTGAGATCAACCCAGCCTAAAATAATTGGTACCAGAATAATCTTTGAAAGTAAAGGTGACTGATGGGATTTTTACCACATCACGCCTAGTGTGCCATTGTTAAAAACAAAATATGGGCCTAACACCATATTTCCAAAATGCCACAAAGATGTGTTAACGTGATCTTTTCACGAATGCAGATAAATGGTGGGAGTGACTATAACTCTCGTAAAGTAGCCAAATACCTAGTCATCTAATTAATGGCAAGCATGAATGGTTGGGATGAGTCAATGACACAGGTAAATTAGGAGAGTGTTACAAAATCAGAGTGCTAAGGCATCAATACCCGGTGGATCTTGGTGGTAGTAATAAATGCCTAAATCATTGAATGGTAGATGCAAGCTGTGAGTACCCAGCTTGGGCCATGAGATTTGTTCGTATGGCATGATTAATATCTCCGTCATATGCTTGTGATGCTCATCAACAGACTCACTTTGACACCCTGAGTGGTTTCTTGATAAGGGCCATAATTTCATCATGACAGATGACTGAGGATGGATGTACTGAAAATGAAAATAAAAGGGTCAAGGATTTCCTAGAATGGAATGATGAGTACATGTTGCTGAATGAATGAAATATCATTTTAGGTATAACTTTTTACAAATTTACCTCTATTTATCAATTTGTTTTATATATATATATACTGATCAGACATGTTAGTCAGGGTCAGGCAAAATATACTGGCCAAGACCCTCACCTCGGCTTCCTAGTAGCCCTCCCTGAAAATGGACTGTTTTTGCAGATGAAGCCAAGCATAGCACAATCACCTGTAGGACCCCGATCTACCTTCATCAGCAAGATCGGAATGTGAGGAAAGCTACTGCAACCGTCGCTTAATGCCCTTTTCAGTGCGCACAAAAGAGTAAACCTACTCAATGTGGGCATTCAAAACAACATGTATAAATATATATATATATATATATATATATATATATATATATATATATATATATATATATATATGTATACACATACACACACACATATACGAGGTATGTTCAATAAGTATCTTACCTTTAGGCCGAAAAAATACAATTACTCACCTTGAGGTTTGGAACCCTAATTCCCTTCAAAGTACTTTCCTTGGTATTCCACACACTTCTCCTAGCAGTTCCACCATTGTTGAAAGCATTTCAGGAAGGCCTCTTTGGGAATGGAGTATAGCTGGGTCATTGCATTTTGCATAATATCTTCTTGTGACTCAAATCATGTCCCTTTCAGTGAAATTTTCAGCTTCGGGAACAACCAAAAATTGCACTGAGCTATTTTGGGAGAAAAGATTATCATTTGCGCAGTCTAGCATGTCTTGTGAGACTTTCAGAGTTGTTTCTGCTCCATCGTTTGCAGCTCTGGCATGCATTTTGAGAAAACTCTCTGCATAGCCAAATCTTTACTCAAAATGCAGTGAACCAAGCCAATGCTTATTCCCACCTGATCCACAAGTTCTCAGATAATGACTCGGCAGCTCTATAAGACTAAGGTTTGTACTTGGTCAATGACTTCATCATTTTGGATTGTTGAGGGTCTACCAGAACGTGTGTGGCCATCTTTGAAACGATTTTTCTACTCTGTTATTAATTTATGTGATGTTCATGGCATCATCACCAAAAGCCTGTTGAATCCTCCAAATGGTTTCTTCTTGGGTATTGCCTAGCTTTTGGCACAATTTGATGCAGCACTGCTGCTCAATTCTTTCCATCATTTTGTTGGGAATGAAAACCCAATGGGTGCTCACTTCACTCAACACTGAAAGACTGATTGCTAGTGACTGACAACAATCTGCAGGCTAAAAAAAAATTAATGCATGCGCTAGATGGCCCCCTATACCTTCTTGCTGAAGGACAACAGCCATTCTTCATTTGTTTTAACGTAAATTTATTTATATATATTCTGGAATTTATAATCAGATTTGAATTTTGAAGTCTCTGCAAAACACAATTTTACTTAGTTGTCACTCTCTTACCTGGATACCTACCTCAAATTATGTATAAGCTCTTGTAGAGATCATTTCTGGGGCACTATGGTTTACATGATGAGATTGCCAGTTTCAGGCACAATCCTACTTAGTCCCCTTTTTCTACATTCATAGTCTGGTACAATCGCTCTACTCCTTCCTTCTCTGCTTGTGTTTCCAGAATGGCTACTTTACCCCTTTACTGTCCCGATACAAAAAAATTGTGCCATGAAACACTGTATCGTTGCTTATATTATATCCAATTAAAAATAGTTTTTGCTTTTGTGAAGTTGAAAATTACAGAACATTAAAAACAAATTTTTTGATACAAAGAGCACTGTAATACATTTTAAAACCAAGTGCCTTTTGTGTTACAGGAGTGCAAATTCAAAGATGAGAAAGTGCAAGAAGGCAAAGAATATGAGTACAGGGTTTATGCCATTAATGACGCAGGTCCTTCCGAGCCCAGTGCAACATCAGTTCCTATCATTGCTAAGCCAATCAAGGGTAAATTTGATTTTTAATTATGGCCTTCTCATTTTAATAAATTACTTTTAGATTGTTAGCGGGATCAAGATGCTGAGCAGTACATGAGCTGCAAATGTCAGCAACCAAAAGCTGATTGCTAGCATCAGGGCCAGCGAACTGGAGCTGACTAGACCCTTCTGCACTTCTTAACGGTGATCCTGAATAACTAACTACAACAGAACAGATAGCTAAATAGAAGGGATCTCAGAGAGAACGTTAACCCGGTACTCATAAATGCCTGCTGAAGTCGGATGTGTCGGACTGAAAGGTGCAAATATTGCAGGAAAGCTGTAAACTACAACATAAAGCATTTCATTCTCCAGGCAAAATGCTGCTACTTGCAAAGCCATTTTCACGGCTTGGTAGTGGGAGATTAAGAATGAAGTAGAAGAAGAAGATTGTTGTAGCAATTTTGTCATAATTGTCATTCGTAATTGTGACAACAATATTATCAGCAGTAAAATATATTGAAGATCATATTTCAAATTTCTGGAGTCCACAGATGGGATCAATGG
The DNA here is from genome assembly GCA_036924085.1 of Ariolimax columbianus. Classification (NCBI taxonomy): domain Eukaryota; kingdom Metazoa; phylum Mollusca; class Gastropoda; order Stylommatophora; family Arionidae; genus Ariolimax; species Ariolimax columbianus. The sequence goes on along the minus strand of JAVGWX010000004.1, from coordinate 43,558,977 downwards.
ATTTCAAATTATAACAGTGGTGATATTTGTATTTTCTTATAGTCATTATTGTTAAACCTTCTTTATGGGGTATTTTAAACCAGATTACCTAGCAAAGGTTTTTCAAATGTTCCATGATTTACCTCCCTCTTCTCTTTCTTTCTCATTTCAACATTTTACATTTCATTTTCATTATACTTTTACATGTTGTATCCACCTTGGGTCAGTTTCTATTTGTCTGTTACCAATGTCATCATTTAGATAAGTTGAACATTCTCATTTCTTTTATCCTCTGTGCCCGATGAAGACCTTTTTGCTCATAACTATATGTTCATTTTAATATTTGTGCCCTTTTAAAATTTGACAAATATTTGTTTGTAATTATTTACTGTTATAGTCATCATTCCTAAAGTATAACAATATATTTCAGCTTGTGTGAGTAATCTAATTTCTTAAGTTAAACTACATTTCTATCCAAGTACTGGCATACATCATTTTGTATGGTTTCACTCACAAAAATTAGCTTTATTATTACAAATAATGTAATTATACTGTTTGTTAATCCTGGAGGTCCATCAATTATGACAAATCAATTATTACAAATACACAGCCAACAGTTTTGTAACCTATTTAGGTTGCAAGAACAATTTGTTTGTTAATCGCTTTTGAATTTCACATAAGTGCTACTTAATAGATTTATAAAATTCTGTCAATTGTTCATGCATAATAAGAATTTGATTTCATGTATGGTTCAGTTCTTCCATTAGTAGCTTTTATAAATCTGCTGTATGGGTTTTCACTGAAGTTAAGTTGGCATTTATGTAGAACACATTATCTGACTTATTTCTTGTTAAATAAAGTTTTATATCAAATCTCATTTAACATAGCTGCTGCAGGATGATAAACTGTTAATTAATTGTAGTTAATCCATAATATACCCTTAACAGAGGCACCCAAAATAAATTTGGACAACCTGTTTGGAGCCAAAGAGATTCGTGTGAGAGCAGGAGAACCTATTAACATTAGCCTGAGCATATGTGGTGCACCAGATCCTACAGTAGAGTGGCAGAAAGCTGGAAAACCACTAAGCAGTGCAGTATGTGATCATTGATGTAACACTTACTCTATACTGATTTTCGAACATACTGTTATACTGTCGCCTTTTATTAAATATATTTTTAGCTTAAGTAGAAACTCTGAGCTACCACTACAAATGACCTCTTTGGAGGAAGTCTACAGAAAAACATTTATCTGCTCATATGGAAGTGTTTTCTTTGACACTTTGTTTTACTAGCCCTATCCACAACCCTGCTTTATCACCTTATATGGCATGCCATGTAAAGTACAGGTCTATTTGTTCCTTCCCAATCTGGAGAACTTGGATTAACTTTGGCTGTACTTTGGTCTATCTAATTCCTGCTTTCACTGTGGGCTCTACATCAGATTATGCCAAGTTGGATTGCTAAGTTTATTTCTGAGAATTTGTCCAACCCATCTTTACTTTCTCTCCTTAATCTCCATCTGAACTGATGTTGTCATCTTCTTAGCAACAAATCTCTGAAATAGACATTGACTTAAGAGTTATTCTTCACTAATTCACTAACACTATTATGTCATTTCTTTAGTCTTTTCATCTAAACAAGTTTATTTTTCATTTACTTTACATTTGTCTTATCCCTCCATTGGATCTTTCTGTCTTGTCAGACGATAGTAAATGTGCTTTGAAAAAAAGAGATGTAACTACAGTCCATGACGGTAACGAATGTGACTCATAAGACCAGTCCGAGCAGGAAAGTCAGGACTGTTAGCGGGATCGCATGATGTGGTGTATCTTCTCAAACATTGAGTCTTTAGCCTATCAGCAATGACTTTCTCCTTTGTCTGTATCCAATGCTTAATCATGTCCCTCTGTATAACGCGATCCATGGCGCCCTGTTTCCATGATTCCAAATTTATGCCTGCATCATTCATATCCCGCTTGCGTATATCCTTATACTGAAGTAGTGGCCGGCCCCGAGACCTTTTCTCCAACAGTAATATTCCCATAGAAAAGATCTTTTGATATTCTGCCATCATCCATCCTCCGGGTATGTCCCAGTCATCAGAGCTTTCGAAGACTAAGCATGGAAAAGATTGTGACAGTGTCTGTTCTCTCCAACACCTCTACATAGGTGACCTTGTCTTGCTACCCAACCCCTAGGATTCTGTGCAGAAACCTCATGTTTAGCTGTTTAGCCACTTCTGCTGGTGCATGTACATAGACCATGTCTCACTGCCATAAAGTTCTTCCAATACATGGTGTAAAGGTCTACCAGAAAGAGAACGACAGTCACTTTTATCTGCAATATTTTTCTTGGCCTGCTTCTAGTCTAGTCCTGAGTCTCTTAGAGGCTGTCCTATGCTGGATTAGAGCCAACTTTTGGTTTTAAGTTCCTATCTTGTGGCTTCTCATGATTGTCATTGCATCTGGTCTTTTTTCATTCTGTATACGTGATGATGCCTCAGTAATTTATATTGCTGTCTATTCAACGCACTGAAGCTTATTCCATTTTTTGATAATGCAGTAATTTAATTTTTGTTTTTCTAAAAATGTTCTTTATAATGCATTTAAACAGACAGCTACTGAGATTGCCATGTTTATATCAGAATGTGATTCGGTTCCATGCAGGCTCAGCTGACAAGTGATGACAAGGAAGCCAAACTTCATATACCAAAGTCAGAGAGAGGGGACACTGGAAAATATCAGATCAAAGTGGCTAATATACATGGGGAAGACACTGCTATGATATCAGTCATAGTCTTAGGTGAGGAAATCTGTTTGTGCCACTTCCAGTGCTACTTGTTTCTTGTGCATGTGCAGGCCAAAGACTTAACTTACACAAGCATGCAGGCACTAGCCTATATACATACATTCATACACACATGTGTGCGGGTGCGATGATTAATATCAGGATCAGGTGAAAGATACTGTTTAAGATCCTACCTTATGTCCATATCATGCACCTAGATACAGTCTATGTTACAGCAGTCTGGCCAATGAGGTTGGAATAAATTAAGACAACTATCTCCAAGTCTTGACACCTATGTTTATTATAATGGTGTAATAAAAACCTAGCCTGTACACTGTGCTAGCAGCTATGGCAAGTGGGCTTATTGCTCAACCTATAAATCCCCTAAGCAAGAACATCAAAATAAAAATGGAAAATGACTCATATAATCAACTTCATTGAACCAGGATGCCTCCATATGTGTAGAGTTGCTTTCATTACTGAAAGTGCGATGACAGAGCATAAACTCCATAACTCCATGACAGCTCTGAAATTCTTCCATGACTTTGTCAGGTACCCAAAGACAGCTTGGTTGACTGGAAGAAGCAGTCGTACAATGAAAAAATCCACGACAATGCGGGTCTGTCAAATCAAGTGCAATGTTATGACTCACCTTAACTTAACGTCTTTTTACTGGTTTAGAAGACTCTGCAGAGTCTATAGGTAACCAGTTTCTCTTACTCCTTGTCTTGTCTTTCCTATTCCTCCAAGAGATTGGAGGGGCACCACTCAGGGTCTGAGTGCGATGTGACATTGGCATTTAGTTAGGGCCCAATTTCTCTCAGGTGATGTTATTGTCCATTATTGGCACATTTCTACGCGACACAAACCCACAACTGTCAGAAAACAAGGCAATGGGCGGTAATCTTATGAAGTTAAGCTGTGTGGCACTGGACTGAAAATATGATACAGGGTAACTGAAACACTATTTCAAATAGCCGATGACCATGCCAGGATAACCACAAAATGAATGAACTAATCTAAATGGAAAGCCACAACACGGACGCAGTGTAAGTCATTTACTAGTGTGAGTGCCAGTGAAATCCTGGACTGACCGCATCCATAATGGACTAAAACATGAGAGCAAGATTGAATTTAGTGTGTTGTATGTAAACCAAGCTCTCAACCTCTAGGCCATCCAGCGCCATAATAAAAATTTGACAGTTGTATGTTGTAATACATACACACACATCCACACACAGACACGAGCACATTCAGGCGAGACAGACAGACACACACATATGCCCACATACAGACACACACACACACACACACATATATATATATATATATATATATATATATATATATATATATATATATATATATATATATATATATATAAAATCTGCTAAAACAGACCTCCACCCAATCTCAGAAAAACTTTACAGACGCAGTGTTTCTTTATTCGGTCATATTGTTCGACTGGACCAGGAAACCCTGACCTACAAGATACTACACAAGTCATTCCTCAGTGTCAAAAGTCTTTCCCTGACCGCCTGAAGGCACAGAAGTGGCTGACTCCGCACAGTGTAGCTGCTTCAGCAAATATCAACCTCCTCCTCTGCTGTGGTTCATGGATGTGGCTAATCGACACAACAAGCTTCAGATGCCTAAGCAAACATTATTATTATATAGAAATATCCACAGATCCAACCCTTCTTTGAGGCCTGGTATCCACATTCTGGAAGTGAGAGGGGAGGAAAGGCCTAATTGGTTGTGATTGTTGTTCTTTTACAAGGTATTTTAAAACATGGACTTATTATTGAAGTAAGTATTTGTGTTATCTATCAATTAAATATAACTCCATATTTGTATTCAGACAAGCCTGGCCAGCCTGATGGACCTCTGGATGTAACAGATGTTACTGCTGACAGCTGTAAACTCTCATGGAAGCCTCCAACTGACAATGGTGGTGCAGAGATAACAGGTAAGAAAATGAGGGAAGTGTTTGCTTATTGGCTGTTATAACCATTTGTGTTGGGTATTTGTTTTTGTTATATAACATTTATTTTGTAATACCAGATGTACATGAGCAGTACCAATAAACAGGATAATATGCCAACAGCAATTGTTTAGATACTCAATATACCAGGGGTCTTAAGTTCAAAACACTCTGAGGACCATATGGGCCAGGTTTTTCTAGACTTGCAGGCCACATCCCATCTGTATATTTCTTTTTCTTCTTCCTGTAATCTAGGAAGTCATTAGGACTACCACATTGTGCTGTATTAATGAATTATCTGTTCAATAAGACATTTCTTTGTTTCAGTTTCAGAACTGTCTTCTCTGGTTTTTCTAGCGATCGATCATATCATAGTGGCAACAAACATCAGACACTTTAGCACAGTTTTGTTTAAAGACAAATTGAGCATTGAACTTCAACCTTCAGCTTTGTGATAATGTTCAAATGCTTACAATTTATTTAGGATATTGTTGTGTTTGCCTTCAAACAGCGTTTTCGTTTTATGTGATGCAATTTCCAGGCTAAATCTATGTTTAAACACTGTATCCAAAGGAAGACTAAGTTACATTAGTAACTAAGAATTGTATCTTATAATACATGCCTTCATTAGTCACTATAATACATAATATAATAATAATAATCTATCATCACCGACAACCTTTCACTGGATGCAGAGCTGCAGAAACGATTAGGAATGGCCTCGTCAGCACTTGCCAGGCTCTCACAGAGAGTGTGGAATAATAACATGGTGACCATCTCCACAAAGGTTGATGTGTACAGATCATGTGTGATTAGTACACTGCTCTATGGCAGCAAAACATCGACTCTTTATGCCTCACATGATAAAAGGCTAAATGCCTGAGACACATATTTGGAATTTTATGGAGTGACAGAGTCACTAACAACGAAGTGTTGAACCGTGCAAACATTGTCAGCTTAGTTACAATCCTCCGCCAGCGCCGCTTGCAGTGGCGTGGTGACATGTGCATCATTTAAGAAGAGCTGACCACGAACAAGCATAAAAAAAGGTAGACCCTTCCTCCACCACAAAGATGTTTGCAGGCGTGACCTGAAGGCGTTGGATATGAACACCTGCAACTGGGAGGAATTTGCGAAAGACAGACCCGCTGGAGGCAGGCCCATGTGTTGGTCTGTAGGCAGGGAAGACAAGATACAGACTACAAAAGTTTGTGATGAAAGCTAGAGCAACAACTGACTTCTGTCCCCTCTCTAGCGTGAAGTCCATTGTCTATCGACACTGACACGATGCCAATCAATCAATAATAATAAATAATGCAAGAACAACTGTTACTAGGGGATCAAATATAGTGATCTTCTTCCCACAATAATGAAGCACTATTTAGTTTGAGAAGAATTTGTTACCAAGAGACCTCCTGGTGAATATAAGTTGAATATTGAAACTTTTTACCTTACTTTTTATTGAAACTTTAATACAGGTATACCTCAATCTATAGCACTTCATTGTACTGGGGATCTTTTCCTTAGTCTAGTGAAACTCAGCTTACCAAACCTAGTACCTTTGCCGTGAGAAGCAAGCATGCTACAACTACGGTGTTCAAATACTTTATTTTTACTCTATGGCTCCGAGGAGGAAGACAAATGTCTGGTGAGGCAAAATATACTGATCGGACATGTCAGTCAGGGTCAGGCAAAATATACTGGCCAAGACCCTCACCTCGGCTTCCTCATAGATCTCCCTGGAAACGATCTGTTTTCATTGCAGCCTGGCTAACGAGCTGAGGGATCAATGTGATCCCTGTAGTAGTGAGTGACTCGCAGATGAAACCAAGCATAGCACAACTGCCTGGTGGTCCACCTTCATCAGCATCCTTGGGATGTAAGGAAAGCTGCTGCAACCCGCCACTTAACATCCTTTTCAGGGTGCACAAATGAGTAGACCTACTCATTGTGGGCAATCAAAACAACAACGTACTCTAATGCTCAGAAATATGGCAATTAACTTAGACTATCATTTGCAGACTGAAGACCTTTACCAACAGATGTCTGCATTGCTCAATTTCTAACAGATAGCCAAATGTATTAACAAATGAAGACTTACATTGAAGAATTACATCCAATATAACTAGAGATTAAGGAAACCAAGTACAAATGATAGCACACACCTTCAGGAAAAAGTAGTACTACAATATAATTACACATTCACTGATATGGAACCTTCAGGAAAGAGATCATTACAAAATCTGATGCAAATTAGTTGATCAATTTTGTTCCCTCCACAACAATGCGACAAATAGGGTTTACATGCACAAGGAGAAACAAAGTATGTATCTATACAAACAAAAACAAACATTTTTAAGAAGAAAGTTCCTTAAATGAAAAAACCTATAGATTGATAGAAATGGAAAATAGTTCTACTATTTATGTGCAATCCATACAAGTTGAAATATATGGAAGTTATAGTTTTCTGAACATGTTACCTTCTTAGTGTTTTAGTTAAGTTAAATATTCTTAAATTTTGATATGATTTGAGTGTTTGAATAGCAGAGTACCTGCTTCTTGGAGCAAAAGTACAGGCTTGCAGTCCTGTTATTGATGTACTAGAGTTGACCAAACTGTAAATGGATGCTTTCCTTAATGTTATGGAAGACAAGGCAGTGAAGAAGGGAACTGACTACCAAACTCATAAAGAAGCTGAAGACTAGTGCATTCAATTCTCTAACACTTCATCCCCAATTATAAATTCTAATGTGTGTTGTCTTTAGTTCCTGACAAAGACTTTTGGTCATGCTGTTATTTTGTACTATGGCCATATTTACATCTAACATTCAGTTTTCTAGTTTTGATGTAAGATTTCCTAAATGTCATCTATCCATCTGCCAAGCAATTTATCCATGCCTTGTAAGCTAGATCTTCCTATGTTGTAAGCAAGCATTGGTAGTTGATCAAGGTGACCTCAGCAATGGGAATAACTGCCATAATGATTGTTTTTTTGTTTTCCCATTTTTTACAATTGAAACACACATCTCAATAAACAACTTTGCGTTTATCAATCTTTGTATGTATATCTTTTCCTTTAGGATATGTTGTTGAGAAATGTGAGGAAGGTACCAATATCTGGGAGAAAGTACCTGGCATTGTCAACAAGGAATCTATCACAGCTAAAGGTCTAAAGGAGGGCAAGAACTACAAGTTCAGAGTTAAGGCTGAAAACATTTATGGTGTTGGTGAACCACTGGAAAGTCAGAGAATCACAGCCAAGAATCCTTTTGGTTAGTTGTCAGCTTCATAATTTGTGCTGAATAGGACTTCTTAATGCTCCTTCTCTGGCTTTTTTCTTACTCTTTCTTCTCTCTTAACTGTGGCTCTATAGTCTGTATACAAACAATTTATTTCGCTCCATGTATACTGAAAATATTATGAGCATTCAATCTATTTTTTAATACTTTAACTAACTCTGCTTCCACTACATCCTGTGGCAATGCATTCCAAGAATTCCCCACTCTCTGACTAAAAATTACTTCCTAATATCTAATCTAGACCTGTCTTTAAACAATTTGAAGCTGTGCTCTCTTGTTCTTGTAACCGGTCGTAGTTAGTAAAACTTGGTATAGTCTAATGTATCCTTTCATTGATTAATTTATACACTTGTATTAAGTCACCTCTAATTCTTTTTTTTACACTGTAATGCTGAAGACCAGTTTTTTTTTAGTCTTTCCTCAAAAATATAATTATGAAACTCTGTGATTATTTTTGTAGCTCTTCTTTGTATCCTTTCCAGCATGATATATCCACATAATTTTTTATTTTTTTTATTTGCGTTCGCCTTATTTCTCTAATCCCCAAGGCAGTGTGCGTTGTATTGTGGTTTTTATTTTGCGCCTGTCGGCCCAGTGCATCCGACTTCAGCCTGCATTTTATGTAAGGGTCTGCTTCCTCCTGTATTTTCTAAGGGTTTGCTTCCCCGGGGTAACAGCCGGTGCTGTGATGGGGATTGAACCTAGCACCTTTAGATTGGGAGCCATGTCACTTAACCACTAGCCCACGCCGTCCCCATATCCATAGAATGATATGGACTCCACACCTGAACACAGTACTCCAATTTATGTCTCACCAATGATTTATATAGTTTGACTTTTACTTCCTTGCTCTTATGCGCTCTTCATTCTCACTATTTCTCCTCTTCCTCTTCATCAATGAGAGCTATATAATACTATGTACTGTACAAAAATACAGGTAATAAGTGTACTAAATGAGCTGATTTTCATAAAAGTTTCCTTCATTTTTCTGCATAATAAATGCTCAAATTAAAAAAAACATTTTTCCTCTATTATCATCCTTCCTATTTTGTTCCAGTAGGAGCCCTGTGGCACTCCACTTTTCACTTCACACCACTCAGAGTACTCCTTATTTATACCCACCCTTTGCCTTCTTCCCGTTAACCAATTTTCAATCCATTTGGCAACTTCCCCCCCTATTCCATGTGATTTTAATTTTCGAAATAATCTTTGATGAGGTACTCTTACAGATAAATAACATCCACTGGCTCCCCTTTATCTAACATTTTAATAACCTCCTCCATGAATTCTAATAGATTTGTTAAGCATGATCTCCCTCTAGTAAACCCATGCTGACTATTTCTAATTAGATTAAATTTGTGTAAATGCATTACAATGTTTTCTTTGATTATTGACTCTAACAATTTACACACTATGCTCGTTAAGCTCACAGGTCTATAGTTTGCTGGATCTGCCTTTTTGCCCTTTTTGAATAAGGGAATGACTCCTGCATCTTTCCAATCCCCTGGAACAATCCCTTGTGCAAGTGATTGAAAACATAATATAGCCAATGGTTTTGCTAATTGGTCTCTAATTTCAAACAGCAATTTTGGATGAATACCTGGACATTTATCCACTTTTAACCTCTCCAATTTTTTAAAAACCATTTCCTCTGTAATACAGATTGATCCTAATCCTGCTGTATCCATGTCTCTTTGAAAAATATCTACAGGCTCTGGGATCTTGGAGCAGTCCTCTTTTGTGTACACTGTGCCAAAGTAGTGATTGAGTAGATTTTCTGCCTCCCTATTTTCACTTATTTTTTTTCCTGTGCTGTCTATGAGAGGGCCTACTTTGTCCTTTGATCTTTGTTTATTTCTAACATAAGAGAAGAAGCTTTTACTATCAGTCTTGATCCTCTGAGCAAGTTTCTTTTCGAAGTCTATTTTTGCTGTTTTATTTGCTTTCTGAGATAAACAGACCCTTTAGCTACCAAAGAATCTACATATGAAAATAAAAATGAAATATTAAAAAATAACATTTAGTGTCTGATCCTGACTACTTTATGATATACAAATAATTTTGGCAAAATATTTCTTTAGTACTTTACTGAAGCATTTATCTTTGCTACTAACTGCCGGTTAAGAAATACTGGTTTCAATGATATTGCTTTAATCAATCAGTAAAAACAATTTCAGCTCCCTGTGGAGCACAGATTTTCAACAAAAGAACAGTCACCAAATGTTGACCTGTCTATATCTGTTGAAGAATTTGGGACTTATTAAAGTTTCTACTTGATATAACTAACTTAACTTAACGTCTTTATACTAGCTTAGAAGATTCTGCAGTCTGTATACAACCAGTTTAATTTACATTACCTTACTCTAAAAGCTATGCACATCCAATCTATTCTTAAATGCATTCATTGTCCCTGCCTATACTACTTTCCGTGGCAATGCATTCCTCGCATTCACCACTCTCTGAATATGATAGTCAATACTATGCCAAATTGTCCTAGTCATTTTTTAATGGCATGCATGGCAGCTTACAGTATTGCTATTCTTAGCTCTTCATTCAGGCCTCAGTAACAATTGGGTAATGATATATTTATGAGGGCATGTCAGTAAATAGGTCACAAATGGCTATTTAAACTGAAGGAGATACAAACTTCAAAACCAATCAATTATTTCACTTACATTTTTCCTTATTTCTCACCATAATTTTCACCAACATTGATACAATTATCCCATTGCTTTATTGGTACACCGAAAACCAACAGCATAGAAGTTTTGGTATGCTATCACAGCCACATTTGCACATCATGTTCAACCTCTTTATCATTCGCGAAACATCTCCTGCCAAGTTTGGATCATGTGTTACTCTGTGAGCTAAACCATGTGAACACTGTATTGCAGTCGCTGTACTGTCTATCATTACTTCCCTGTCTGCTTGAATCATTTCCCCCAGCTATTGCACAGATGCTTCTTTTGCAATCTAAACAGTGACGACTAGGTCAGGTTTCATCAGCAATTTGTGAACATCCTTGAGAAAATGTATCGATCCAGCTCTGCACCACTTTGCGCCACAATTCAATTTCCTTTTTTAAAATATCCTTTGTAGAAAGTCCTTTTGCCCCCAAGAAGCCATGCAACAGTAAGCAGCTATTTGATTTTACATTCTGTGAGTAATGACACCATTTTGTATCTAAGCTCCGCACGTGCATACGACACCTAGCATCTGCTACCTACAGTAACTACAAAACTAGATGTTTCTGCCACCTGACAGAACCTTTACAAACTACCAATCCCATTTTTCAGCTATCATAATTCAGTTGTGACTTACTTACTGACTTAACATCATACAAGAGGCCTATTTAATATTACTTCACAGGTAACCAATGATAAAGGTTACCTACAAGGTAATATTCAATTGTAAATCTATGAGAGGCAAAAATCAATCTCTAACATGTTGTTTATCTAATGTTTTTGTAGACACTCCTGATGCTCCACGAGACCTGGAGATCTCCAAGTATGACAGGTTCTCAGTCACACTCAATTGGAAGGAGCCACTTAGTGATGGTGGTAACCCTATCAAAGGTTTGTATGCAAAATAAAATTTTACCACATGGAATATGAATTATCTTAAATTTATCTGCACTTGAGAAAGTTTGTTTAGCATTGCAGAACTGTAACAAAAGAGGCTAGCTAGCAGTTTGTTGTGCTTATATGATTAATTTCAGATGCTATGTTCTAACAAAGCAATCAGAGGGCAAAGTTATTCAAAACATTTGCATCACCAAAAAACTTCTTTTTCTTCTTTTATCAACTGATGCTATACTTCTAGTCTGGTGAGGTTCATGTCTTTGCCCATCCCCCACAGCTTGACGAGCATAATCACTCCCCCAGACCAAACTGTCTCTCTTTGTTCTGTATATATATGGCAGTCCTGTAGGATGTTTTCTGGTGTTTGCTTGGGTGCTGCACAATCATATGTGGTGGTGTATCTGATACCCATTGATACCGGTTCTATGGAGGTGGGCCTAGAGTCTGCAATGTCCCTTTCTGAATCTTAAAATTCTTGTCTGCCCATCTCTGCCAATGTTGTCCATGCTGTAATTTTCTGGCTTGAATTCTTGATAGTCTGTCAATTCTGTCCTCATGAATGGTTTGATGAGTGTCTTGGCTTCTTTATAGCTTGCTATAGAACTGACCAGGTAATCAACCTAGCTGGGTCTATCGCCAATCTAACTAGCTTTAAGGGACAACACATGTACAGTTAATCTAGAGAGTGCACATAGGAAGAGAACAGGACACCAGTTTTTACACACGAGTGCATGATATACACTTTCAAATATTATTTGAAATTCTACAAGAGAGATGTTTGCTGCTCATTCCATTTCACTATGATAATTCTGAATGGTGCTATTTATTCTTTCTTTTTCTTCTTCTTTTTCTCCTTTGTACTCTGTTAAATGTCAACTTGAATTTGTTCAAAGAAAGCAGCGGTCATCTTGAAGCTGTTGACACTACCATAGAGCTTTGTCTAGTGTTGACACTGGTGATGACCACATGTACTTTATCTGGTCCTTGTATGTAGGAAAATTTTGCAGCAGATGTTCAGAGGTCATTTTCCCAGTACCACAGGTGCATTTGTCAGTAGCACCTATCTTCAGTTTATTGAATAGATGGTACCTCAGTCTGCTGTGGCCTATGCGGAGTCTGAAGACCACCACCTGTTCTCTTCTATTCAATTAGTAATAAGCATCATTTTGTGTAGCCAGTATGCTCGGGTTCCCATTTGTCCATGTATCTGACCCTAATAAACCTTTTGGACTCTTTGTAGGTCACACTAGAATCTGGTTGTGGTATCCTTCCCCTTTCTTTCACTAGTCTGTCTGCCTTCTCGCTGCCTTGAATGTGACAGCAGGATGGGACCCACTGTACTATGAGTGCTATTTGATTTGAGCATAATCATCCTGTACTTTAATCTCTCAGTTTTTCATCTAAAGCATCTCTTGTATTGTCTTGAATTATTCTGGTCAGAACTTGTTCACCCATTGCCAAGAGTATTATGTCTCATCGTTTACAGAAAACAAAAACAACACAATGAAGTTAGGGAACTATTCAGCCCACCTCACGAATAAGATAAGATCTCATACAATGAAGTTAGGGAACTATTCAGCCCACCTCACGAATAAGATAAGATCTCATACAATGAAGTTAAGGAACTATTCAGCCCACCCCATGAATAAGATAAGATCTCATACAATGAAGTTAGGGAACTATTCAGCCCACCTCACGAATAAGATAAGATCTCTTACAATGAAGTTTCTATAACTTAGTGGAAGTATCTGCTGGAAGACCACTTTTACAATATTTTTTTCTATCACTGAGCTGTAAATTTTGTGACATCCACTTGCAATGAATAAGTTGTTTTTCCCCTTTACTGTCTTAGTTCTTCTTCTTCTTTCACTTCTTCTTCAATCAACTGATGCTATGCTTCTAGTTTGGTCAGGTTCATGAAGGAGACTGTGTTTCAGATCTTTGTAGGTCTCCCACAGTTTTTCTAGCATGGTCGATCTCTGCTGACCAAACAGCCTCTCTTTGGTCTGAATATGTAGGACTGCCTTAGTATTTGTAAATTCATCAGGCCTTTTTCCAACTCTCAATCCTCCCCCACTCCACCTCCTCTCAGTCTTTTTAAGTATTTGAAGAAAGTGTTCTATTTCCCAAACTTGGAGGGAAAGAATAAGACAACAGCCACCTTTCCAAATATGTCATAAACGGCAACTAAAAATGAATGTTGTACTTGGGCTGGCAACCTTGTCGAATAAATAAAATACTACCATTATAATCAGCCACTGTGTAAGCTTGATTATAGACTTTCTGATCAGATACAATTAAAACCTATGTGTCATATTAGAGTGAAAAGGGGAATATGTGCAAGTGTTCGTAACAGGCTTCCTTTAAAAGAGACCAGCTGCAGTAGTGGCCTATGCTTCATATTGTAGTAAATAGGGGAGTGAATGAATGAATTCTTAATTTGGCTTGTTATCTTGAGCTCCACTTAAAGACTGGTTATTCGGTCTTTTTCTTCAACTTTTCTTTGTCAGGTGTTTGTTCTCTCCTTACCCTTCTCTTTTCCTGTGGATACCAATACAGTGCAAGTCAGTTTATTTTATCAGATTTCCATTAAAGTAAGTAGCATGTCCTTTGCAGAAAGTCGCTTATTACAACCACCACCTATTTGGCTGTTATAAGTTTTTTGGCAGGTGTGCAGTTTGTTAGGTTGCCAATAAGTTTTTTGGCAGATGTGCAGTTTGTTAGGTTGCCATAATTTCTGTACGTGGAGGAACGATCACACCGATAGAAACCAGTGTCTGCCATACTGGCCATGTTGGGATTTGAACTCAGTGCATTCGGACTGCAAAAATGAACATTTTTCCCCCTAGGTCACGCTGCCTCCAGATTTCCGTGAAGTATTAAAAATATATACCAAATGTTTTTGTTATAATTTAAATATCTGTAAATTATTAATCTGTAACATGTACTATTGAAATGATCATTCTCATAAGGTTACACAATTGAGAAGAAAGAGAAAGGCAAAGAATGGACAAAGGCCTCTGCATTTCCAGTACCAGAGAAAACTTACAGTGTCATTAAATTGAATGAAGGCTCAGAGTATGAGTTCCGAGTCATGGCTGTCAATGATGGCGGTCCTGGAAAACCAAGCAAAGCTACACCCAAACATATTGTCCGAGATCCTATCTGTGAGTTCAGTGATTTTGTTTATCTGTACGTAATCTGTTGCATGTTGTAGTCTGTTGAGTATGAGAAGGACTGTTGTAAAACCAAATGCTAATCTATCAATCATAACCCTTACAGCTTGCTATGAAGCTTCACCAAATACATGCCAAGTCCTCTTGTCTAGACTGGTCTGCTCTAGCTTGCTTCAAATTGTCCCTGTGTCTTTTCTGTTTGTCTTGATCTACATTCTCCATGTATATTTTGGTCTGCTTCAACCTCTCCACTGGAGATTTTAATATAATACAAGTCCCTTCTTGTATTTCAGTTCTTTGCCATAAGTTCTTTGATCACCCTACTTTTCTCTTCTCCAGTGGGTTCCAATGCAACATGTATGACCATATTTTCTAAAAAAAATATGAATATATCATTTGTTCACTTTTCTATTGTCCCCTGTTTTGATTCTTGGTCCCTTTATCAATGAGAAAAGAAAAGGTCTTTTGCACCATGCTATGCATATCAAAACAAGCAGTGATATTATTTTTTCTTTTTTGAGTTTCGTTCTGAAAAGGAAGTTGTGATATTGTGTTGAAGTTTACAGTAAGGATGCGATATCTGCGCCTTTTGGCTTGGTACAACTGATTTTAGCACTACGTTTGTGTGGCCGGGTTTGCCTTCCCTCTTTGAATCCTTTTATCTTAGCCAGTCTGCATAGGCAGAGTCTGTTTCCAGTTTCGCCATTTGGAAGTGGAATAGAGTGTTGGTCAGCTCTTCATTACTGACCTTAATGCAAGTAGCCAGCTATGAGTTGCTGACTGCTGTCAGCTCATTTATTGCTGCATCTACAATCCAAAGTAATTATATAGGGTTGTACATGGAGCTGGCAACATTGCCATGTAGTAGAACAAAGTGCCACAGAAATCACCACTACAAAAGCAGATAAATGCTGTGACATAGACTTGTAGAATGGAAACCAGCTGCAATGATGACACCATGCTCATATTGGAGCAAGAATGGAATGATAGTATTGTTTTACTGTAGATCCTAAAATCCCAGAATGAATCTCTGTGTCCCTTAATGGAGAGGAAAGAACAGGTCTACTGCACCTCCTTGCAAGTCGCAAAAGGTGACTAAAGAAAGGTGTGCATGGGACTAACATTGTGTAAAACAGCTACAGAAACCACTGCTGCGAACGCATGCAAAGGGCTTTGGTGCAGGCTTCCTAAATGAAGCCAAATATAGTGGTCACGCTATACTTCACCTGTAGTGAAAAAGAGACAAAAAGACAATAAGTAGTTTCCATATAAAGAATAGGCACATCGCTGCAACTGCCACTTTAACAGGAGGCTTGTATCGAAACATGTACATGCACTCTTGACATCATATGTTCCTGTAGCAGTTGGTTTTATTTGATAATGTTGCACAACTCTCTTTAGTTGCCCCTTAACTTATGCTTTGAAGGTAGTTCTATTCATTCTTCTCCATTCACCATATGGTTTGCTATAGTTTCCATTCCTCTTGAATACCT
Source organism: Ariolimax columbianus (assembly GCA_036924085.1). NCBI lineage: Eukaryota > Metazoa > Mollusca > Gastropoda > Stylommatophora > Arionidae > Ariolimax > Ariolimax columbianus. Next base: position 43,542,676 of record JAVGWX010000004.1, on the reverse strand, counting down.
TTGTCAGATGATTTCACATTCTTGTTTCTCACACAACTACAGTTCCAGCAAGTGCTCCGAATGTGCCCAATGTGGATAAGATCACCAAGAACTCGGTTAGTCTGTCGTGGGCGAAGCCAGTCAGTGATGGTGGCAGCAAACTGACTGGTTTTGTGATTGAGAAGAAAAAGAAGGGCGAGGACTGGATTGAATGTGCTAGCCTGCCTGCCAGTCAACTCAGTGCAACAATACCACACTTGGAAGAAGGAGGAGAGTACCAGTTCCGTGTCAGAGCTGACAATGCTGCAGGTCCTGGGGAACCCAGCAAGCCCACAAATGCTATCAAGATTGAGGACCAGCCAGGTATCACAATCATTAAATAACAATCATCTCTGGTGGTTTTCGTTTTTTTTCCTTCTTTGTTTGTTCTTCATCTTTTCTTTTTTTATTTCAGCTTAACCCTTTGAACCCTGGCCACTCAATCTGTAAAATTCCCTTCTCCTGTGCCCCTGAGAAAATACGCACAATGTAGATATTTGAGTAAAAGCTATTTACAATGACAAAACTATGTGCTCTAATTTAGTTATTTATCTCAAATGACTGACTTGCTAACCTCCATTATTCCTACCAGTACTGTGGAATATAATCTTCAAATTTACTTAATACATTATGTGGGATACCCATAGTCTGATGCTCTGAGAAACAGATCTAGTTTGATCAATGGACGAATCATTGAATAGTAATCCAAATCACAAACATCTTCTTGTACAAATAACAACTGATCCTTTTCAGAATAATCACCATCTAAATCCAATTTATCAGCCACAAAATCCTTTAAATTACTTTCAACAACTAGTTCTGTTGTTAGCCTTTTAGAATGGCCATTTCCTGAATTTTCTACAAAAAAAAATTGAATCACAAAAATAATAACTTAACTAAACTAAATTATTTTATACTGGTTTAGAAGACTCATCAGAGTCTGTAGACAACCAGTCACATTTGCATTACCCTGCTTTAAAAGCTATGCCCATCCAATCTATTCTTAAATGCATTAACTGTCTCTGCCTCCACCACCTCCTGAGGTAATGCATTCCAAGCATTTACCACTCTCTGACTAAAAAAATATTTTCTAATATCCAATCTGGACCTTTCTTCAGTTAATCTGTATCTGTGCCCTCTTGTTCTCGTTGGTGGTTGTATTTTGAAAAGAAAATTGTTATAGTCTTATTTTACCTGTCCTGTGATTATCTTATAAACCTGTAGTACACCTCGATACTACTATGTTTAATATTTCTTTTTATCATACCTAACATTCAGTTCAGTTCAGTTCATCCTGTAACCCATCAGGTCGTTGGGGCACACATGAAGACATGAAAATCCCACGTCAACCCGCTCTGACCCGGGCTGCGACCAATCCGGTAAAATAGATTTCGAATTTGTCCTCATGTGGGATTCTTAGGCTTGAAATCACCTGGTGGCGCCCATTTCCTCTCCAAGCTGCGGTGGGCCAACATCTGCAAGTAGCCTGAAGAAGCCCGTCCCCCCAGGCGAGCCATTGCCTCGTTAGCCTAGAGCCTCACGGTTCTAGTTGCCCAGTGTGTACCCCGAGGAGGTGAGGTTGGCTTGTGAGCTCACTTTAATCGGCAGGCTACTAATTTCACTTTTCACTCTTCAAGGGAAAAGCTAGCCGACCTCAGCGCCACTGGAATGCGGCGGCAAGCATGAGCACACCTTACACCTTCCGGTCATGGCACGCAATTTCCAAGCAGGTCGTGCACACCAACCAAGGATGGTGCGCAATCCGTAGTGACGTCCTATCCAACAACGCGAATTCTGTTACACAAGAAGAACAGATCGTGTATCTCCGAATTCCGATGAAATTTACACACACAGGCATCCTGTGAATAGCGTAGGACGTGTTAGAAAATGATCGTCACACAACACCGCGCCCCACACATGAAGTGGAACGAACAAACCACACGAATATCGCAGACCATGAGAGCAGCTGTTGCTCGGTCACCATCTTACCGGAAATTCCTAACATTGCATTTGCCTTATTCACTGTTACCTGAACTTGCTCATTCATTTTTCCTGTATGCTTTATTATAACCCCTAGGTCCCTTTCCTGATCTATCATTCTAATATTGTTCTCGCCCATTCTATAATTATGTTCTATATTAGATCTACCCATGTGGATGACTGTACATTTATCTATATTAAACTTTATTTGCCATTTCACAGAGCAGTCTCAAATTTTATCTAAATCCGACCTCAATATATCGGCCAGTTGACATTCATCGCAGAATGCAGGCAGTTTATAGTGATAAAAGTGTGGCAAACGTAAGCTCCAGTGATGGTCCACCTGAATTGCTGCATCAATTTTGTCAATAACATCTTCTGACGCAACAATGTGCGCCTGACCTGGTCTCAGAAGATCTTTCGTTAACTCATGTTCTTTAAACATTGTTGTCCAGTTCTTCACTTCTTCTTTTGTCACCATACACTGCCTGCATTCTGCTATTAATGTCAACCGGTCAACATCCTTCAGTTGTTAGAAACTGAATCACCGCTTGCTGATCAACTCTGAACAGATTCCGTATCACACCTGCCATATTTTCAACGGTCTGCTGATGAAACTATGAGTCAGAAGATAATGAAATATTGCAAACTTGGCTGTTGGTATGTGCTGTTTACATCAAAAGTAACGTCATCATGCGCATCATACGTATGTTCACTTGGTGCAGTTAGGTCCAGTTTAATTTTAACATGTCTTGTAGAACATAATGCTGTATATTTTTTTCCAACTGTATTTCCCTTTACCACATGGTAAAACAGCAATCATATTCCAGGTCGCAGACAATGGCTTTGTGGGTTGCAAGTTTGTGACCTCTTCTTAGATGAATAGTCACTTATAGCTTACAAACTTTCAGTTTTAGGGCACAAGTGACTTTGCCTAATTCCTTTTCTCATTACTAGGAACAGATATGCCATAAGAAGGCCAGGAGTTCTACAAGAGTATATAATTGTTTTGACTCAAACTTCCTGTAAGGAAGCTTACAATAGTAGTGTTATCATGCTTCTTCTGCATTGCATAAGAACATAAGATGATCAAGAAGCATATATAAGGTAAATTAACGCTTTTTTTAATTCTATACACAGAAAAGCCCAAGCTTGATGCAACAAGAGTTAAAGATATAAATGTGAAGGCAGGTCAAGAGTTCACCATTAAGATACCATACAGTGGAACTCCCAAGCCTACAGCCAAGTGGACACTTGGAGGCGAGGATGTTTCGGATGCCCCAAGAGTGACTATGACGGTAACTTAAATCCTCTTCTTCTTCGTTCATTCTCAATCTCCCACTACCAAACCCTGAAAGGGTAAGTAGCAGAATGTAGTCCAGAGAACGGAATGCGTTGTGTTGTAGTTTACAGCTTGGCTGCGATATTTGCACCTTTCGGTCCAACACATCCGACTTCAGCAAGCATTTTTTTTAGTACCGGGTTAGCATTTCCTCTTCGATGTCTTCTCCTTAGCCAGTCTGCCCTGCTGCAGCCTGTTATCCAGGATCACCGAGTGGAGGTGTAGAAGGGTCTTGGCAGCTCTGGTTCGCTGGCCCTGATGCTAGCAGTCAGCTATGGGTTGCTGACCACTGCAGCTCATGCGCTGTTCAGCATCTTGATCCCGTAACTTAAATGATTTCCCAAAGGAGATAGATAAAAATATATTTTACAGTCCAAATACTTTTTGGAAGGGTTTTTTGTGTGTGTGAGACAGAGATACGAATAGGACTACTGTCTCACCTAGAGCATGTCATAAAATGCCTGAAATAAAAACTTCCTAACCCCTCCAGGACAGATAATTTTCCATCTCATGACATAGTACCGCACACCATTCAAACAGGTCAAAAATATGTGGAGATTAAAGAAGTGTTCTTGTTTAGAAGGAAAGCTCTGTAACAAATATCCAACCAATAAATAAAACAAGAAGAAAAGATGGAATAACTTATTTTCCTGGAGATCAGAGGAAGAAAAAAATATATATTAAATGGTGCTGATATACAAATTGAACCTTTTTTTGGTTTCATATTAGCAGCCATAAACTGCATAATAAAAAAGAAGAGGTATTATCCTTATTTTCAAACAGCCTCCAGTCTTTCCAGCTGTAAATGGTCACCTGATGGTTAGGAAAAACAGTAAGGATGGAAACTGGCCATGAACCTCATAAAAAACAGAGGTCTTGTACAGTGAGCGCATCATCCTCAGCTGCAGTGTTTGCTATGGGACTGTCTTGACCTATTTATGCCCTTTCAACCATAGACAATCATTTTGGTTGGTTTACATCAGAGCAAGTAGGCAACAACAACAACAAATTGACATACAGGTCGAAACTCTTGAACCCTAATGAAAAGTACTTAACCCTAAAATGTGATGTACCTCTGTACTGACTTATGACAGAATCATGAGGAGGTAAGAAATTAACCATGACTTCCTGTTATGCCTGTTGGGAATGGTGACTTATGAAGGTTGTGTATGGGTCTGGGAGTATCATTATATACACTAAATTACTATATAAACCACTGTTGCAAGAGTACATAAATATTTCAGTAAAGAGACCAGCTGATCACTTCATGCTGCTTCTGAGCAGCAAATATTAAAGAGGATTAAATGTGTGTTGATATTTATTACAGAACACAACTGATTAAAAACTTTTTTTCTCACTCTCCCAGTGGTTAATCTCTAACATTATTACTGTCCTAGCATTAACAATGGATTGTTCAACATTTTCCAGCTGACTGACACTCATGCAATCCTCCATTGTGCCAAGGCTAAGCGGGATGATACCGGCAAGTATCAACTGACACTGAAGAACAGTGAAGGGGCTGAGAGCCTAAATGTCAATGTCAATGTTCTAGGTAAGTTATCTTAACTGTTCACTTATATCATTCAGGTGCTGCACTCTTCTCATGTGCTATTTTTGTGGTAAATGTTTTTTGGTAGTTTACATAAAAGGAAATGTTCTAGAGAAGTTATTAGGTAGTTTACATGTCAATGTTCTACAGAATTCTATATAAGGGGGACTCAGTGGTCTCGAGGTAAGGTGTCCACCTCAAGTGCCTGAGGTCGCAGGTTTGAATCACGGTGAAGACTAGAATGATGCACAATAAAGTGATATAATATTTCCACAGACAAACCAGCACCTCCCCAAGGGCCGCTAGAAGCCAGTGAATTTGAAGGTGAATCACTCACTTTAACTTGGAAACCACCAAAAGATGATGGTGGGGAGAAAATTGCAAACTACATTGTGGAAAAAAGAAAGGTGTGTGTTTTACATTTCATATAGAAATATAATATATATTTTGTTCTGTTTCAACACTTTACAATAACAAAATATAATTGTTTTTGTTCCAACATTTTACCATATATTGTAATGTGTTTTTTTTCTGTCCTACTGTTCTTGCCTAGTGACATCACAGAGATGAGGTATGCGTAGACTTCTGGTTTGCATTAGTTGGGAAGTTTGTGCTGCCAACATATTGAACTTTTGGAGTGTTTCTTTGATCCCCTCTATTCATCATCGTTAGGGTCGACTTCTTGCTCATGGCCCCGAAAGGTCCATAGAATATGGCCTTGCTGCAGGTTGATCATACTGCATTCTTGTGAAATGACCAAATCACTTCTTCTGTGCTGCAATACATTTGTTAGCTGATGTGTAGTCTCCACCTTATTCCTCGGTGCCCTGTTGTGAATTTTGCTGCAAATCGTCCTTCATGCTGGACTTCATTAAACAGCACATTTCACATTTGTGTTTACTTAAGTCTATGTTTTTTTTCTTTTTTTATTTTTTTATTCTTTGGCCTTACTTCGGTATTCCTTAACGCGGTGTGCGTTGCACTTCACTTTGTTTTTTGTTTTGTGCCTGTCGGCCCAGTGCATCTGACTTTGGCATGCTTTTATGTAAGGGTCTGCTTCCTCCTACATTTTCAAAGGGTTTGCGCTTCCCTGGGGTAACGGCCAGTGCTGTGATTGAGGAGCGAACCTCGCACCTTTCCGTTGTGAGCCGTGTCACTTAACCACTTGCCCACACCATCTCCAATTCCATGCTTGACACTGATAATATAATGTAGGGATGATCAACATGTTTATCAGCATCTGTTTAGTTGATATAGTGACACGTGGATGTTTCAGTATTGGTGCTAGCTAGTAGTGCACCTTGTTTGCCTTTTGAATTATATTTATTTAGAGAAGGCATTTGACAAGGTGTGGAAAGAGGGACTTAAAGTCAAGCTACGAAGAAGTGAAGTTTGTTGGAAAATGTACAGATGGATCAGCCACTACCTCGAAAACAGAACAGCCAGAGTTCAAGTACAAGGGCAGATGAGCAAAAAGGTGACACTTGAGCAGGGAGTACCCCAAGGGGGAGTACTGTCACCCACACTTTTCCTGGTGTACATAAACATTATCATAGAGAATATACCAAGAAGAGTGCACAGCTCCATGTTGGCAGACGATCTGGCTATGTGGACCTCTGAAAAAAATCTCACCATAGCAAACAATCGGATGCAGCAGGCCCTAACATCGTTGGAGGAGTGGGCGAACTCATGGCTGGTCAAAATAAACAAGAAAAAAACATGTACGATATTCTCGCTTTAAAATAAACCCCACAACACCAAAATAAGTCTTAACGGCAAATATCTGCGGCCAAATGACAACTCAAACAACCTGGGAGTCACATTTGATCGGCGCATGACATGGAAAAGTCAGATCGAGAGAAACCGAATGAGAGCCAGAGAAAGAATGGCAATCATGAGAAAACTTGCTGGCACAAGCTGGGGAGCAGACAAAAGTATACTAAAGAAACTGTACACTGGAAGAGTGAGACCAGTTCTCGAGTATGGCATTGCGGCATGGACAACAACAGCAAAGGCAGACTTTGATAAAATTAGCAAACTTCAAAACCAAGCCATGAGAGTTATAACAGGAGGCACGAAGTCAACACCAATTGTAGAAATTGAAAAGATTACAAATCTGCAATCCATGACTGACAGTAGAGACTGCAGAGCCCAGCAGCAAGCAGAGAAACTCAGAAGACTGACAGACCATCCAATGCATCAGAGACTAAATAGATTTGGAAATGGGAAACTAAAGCGGAGAAACTTTGCAGAAATAGCCAAAGCAAAGATGAGCGAAAACCCTATGAACACCGTAACAATACCAAAGCCCATCCCTACTGTATGCAAACCTACCTGGAAGCAGCATATCATTCTGGAGGTGGTAGAAAATATACCAGGTATTGGAAACAAGAACAGCCAGACTGAAAAAGAAAGAAAAGGCATAACCCTGAGGTACATAACGAAAAACTACTCAAGCATGGACTGGACCCATGCATACACCGACGGCTCTGTAACAAACACAACACAGAACGGAGGGGCAGGGGTATTCCTGAGCCTACCAAATGGTAGAAAAATAACACTGTCAGTGGCAACTGGAAAATACTCAAGCACTTTCAGAGCGGAGGCAGAGGCACTGAGGGCTGCAGCAGAAGCAATGCTGACAGGCAAAAGAAATGAAAGCCAGATAGTCCTGTTTACAGATGCCCTGGCCGTAGTCACAGCACTAAAAAGCCAGAAAAATACTGAACTTAATGATTTAAGAGCAGCACTCTATCAACTATGCCAGCAGACTGCACTAAAAAGAGTAGTGGTACAGTGGGTTCCATCCCATTGTAACATCCAAGGCAACGAAGAGGCAGACAAACTGGCAAAAGAAGGTGCAAGACTACCACAACCAAATTCTAATGTGACCTACTAAGAGTCCAAAAGGTTTATTAGAGCCAGATACATGGCCAAATGGGAAACAGAACATACTGGCTACACAAAAAAATTATGCTTATTACCAATTGAACAGAAGAGAGCAGGTCGTTGTCTTCAGACTCTGCACAGGCCACAACAGACTGAGGTACCACCTATTCAATAAACTGAAGATAGGTGGCACTGACGAATGCAGTTGTGGTACCGGAAAAATGACCGCTGAACATCTGCTGCAAAACTGCCCGAAATACGAGGACCTGAGAAAGCACATGTGGCCATCACCAGTGGCAACACTAGACAAGCTCTATGGCAGTGTCGACAGCCTCAGGATGACCGCTGCTTTTTAAAAAAAAATACAGATTGACGTCTGACAGCGTACGAAGAAGAAGAAGAAGTTTGGGTCTCTCACTGACAAGGACTCCAAGGTAGACAAGACACCTTGTCACCTCTTGTGGTAACTGCTTGTAATGATGTAACTTCAACAGGTCTAGGTATCATGACTCCCATCTTACCTTTATCAAGTTGTTATCGAATATCGGCTTATCATTGGTGTTGTCTATTATTGTGAACAATTGCTATTTTCATCCTCCACTCGCATAGCACAGGTCTTTTTATAAAAGTCCTTTAGGTGTTTTGGGAACAAAAAAGTTCACAAAAAAAGACCATCTGTCCACCTAAGAATAACTATCATTACATGGAAGATACACTTGAATGAACATCATCTTTTCTTTATTATGAAAGTGAGTTGACATTATTCTTTCTTATATGTAAGAAATTTCTACCACTAAATTAGCTAGTCCTAGGTGTAATATAAAATCCACATCGTGCATCACACTTCGTCCGTCTGTCACTCTGCTTGTTACCAGCACATAATTGTCATGTATTTTCTGTACCCTTATCCCATGTCTCCTGCAGTCTGCTAACCCCAGAATTACTATGCCCTGTTGGCCATAAATGTAATGCATCTGTTTCCTTTAGCCCTAGCCTATACATAAATGACATGGCTATTTTGTAAGATGAACCTATTACTTTGTGCTTTATCTTGCCATGCAATTTTTCTTTATGTATATTTATCTCCTATTTCCCTCGTAAGCAATTTTTTTAAACAGTTGAAAATTCTCTATTGGATTGCTGGGCCTGTCTTAGAATCACTTTAACACAGTGTAATTGTTTCTTTAGGCCTTACATGTGAAGTGGTTTCAGAATATTCTGTATTTACACCACAATATTGAATCATTGGAAAAAAAATACCGCTCACTCTGTTATCTTTACCAGAACTTTTGTTTTGTAGAAATCTTAAACTCCATTTACCCTAAGGCTCACATGAGGACAAGCTAGATAGTCCAAGGCCCCACACCACTGAAAACTTGTTTCAGCTAGTTTCTATCTAGTTTTTCTTTAGTTTTCTCCACTAACCTACTCGGTTGCATCACAATAACAATGTCAACAGACCATGCATATCTTTTCAGTCAGTTTAATCAGACAAACTGAAGGAGTGAATTTAATCATTATTGGCACTATTATTGTAGGTTACAATTAGATATAGTTTTTACACCTAATGTATAATATATTAATTGAAAAAAACATTAGACAAATCAAATAAGTCAATATAAAACAAATTAACAACTGTAAAAGCTAAAATGAAAATCATGAATTAATGCAGGAACACTATGAAGTGTGACTACAGATTGAGCTAAGTGATAGGAGTTTGTTACTCTCAGGTGTGATGGTCACTGATTGCATGGTTACTCATCCACCACCAATTTCAAAACATAACAGAAAATATAACAAGCTCATATAATAAAAACACTGTCTGTACTAACATTATGATATCATTGCCAGACCTTGACACTTTTCATATTTATTATAATTTATCAGAACTATTCATCTGGTTAATTATTCTTTCCAAGGCTGGAACTAACAAATGGCAGAAGGTTAGCAGCTTCCTGTCCAATCCTACCTGTCAAGTCAGAAACCTTGAGCCAGGCACAAAGTATGAATTTCGAGTTGCCGCTGAAAACCCACAAGGCATCAGTGACTTCTTGGAAACTGAGACTCCAGTTTTGGCAAAATTTTCTTATGGTTAGTATTCATTGTATGATATATTGGTTAGTTTATTTGTGTTACATATAATTTTGATGTATATTTGTTAACCCTATGATATAATGATCTTTACACAAGGCCAATAGATGAAAGTAATCTAATAGCAGACACTGTAGTCAGTGAATAAGTATTAGAAACTCTGTTATACTAACTTTCATTGTATTTTTAAGTTGAGGTGATAAGTTCACTACCTTGCTGGCTTGTTATATGTAATTTTAAGTCAACTACCAAACTACAGCTGAGTAGACTTGAGTGAGTTGAGGTTAAATATATATATTAAGGCTTTGATTTTCAGACAACATAGTGTTCATTACAGAGAAGGCAGCGAAAGCCAACCAAATAATGTTCCTATTCGATGGTGAGGGCAGGAAAGTGGGACTGGAGATGAATATCTCAAAGACCAAAGTGTTCTGCAATCCTTTCGCCAATTGTGATTCAGTTTTCCTTGGCAGGGTTCAAATAGAGGATATCAATGAGAACATCTATCTTGGGCGCCTCCTCAATCTGGAGAACAACCTGAATTGACAAAACGTCTCCGTGTGGGCTGGACAGTCTTCTTGTCCATTAACACGGTTGCCAATACCAGAACCTACGAGTCTCTCGCTTCAATTCCACTGGGCTCCCTGCTATGGGCTACAGTGCTGAGACATGGACAATAAAAAACTCACTGGAGGACAAATTGAGAGATGCTTGGTCGAAATTGCTCTGTGAAACCAACGTATACAAAAGCTCCAGAATTCCAACATATAGTGATTGTCCTTGGTGAATGATGCGGTAATCTATGCAGAAGAGGCAAATCATAGATGGGAAGGCACATATTGTGATGAAACGATGGTCGATTGAGCATAGTGAAAGCAAACTGGTACCCGGGACGTTTTGTTGTAGTTCTACCTGAATTGGTTATATCGTGCTGAAACTACTATCATTAGTTAGAGGGGCACTTGTGTTCTATTACTACTAGGTGGTCCACTTGACATGGGCCAATCGTGTGACAGATAAATAAAAATGGCGGACAACACTTAGTATTTGCATGGAACAGCATGTTGTGATGAAGTTTCTTGTGAATGAAGGTGTGAAACCTGCAGATATTTACAGAAGAATAGATTCACAATATGGTGATGAGACACTCAGTGGTAGTAAGACATTTGAATGGTGTAAAATCCATGAGTGATGATCCTGGCCATGGTGGCTTTCTTCTTCTTCTTCTTCGTCAGACGTCAACTTGTATTTGTTCAAAAAAAAGCAGCTGTCATCCTGAGGCTGTCGACACTGCCATAGATCTTGTCTAGTGTTGCCACTGGTGATGGCCACATGTGCTTTCTCTGGTCCTTGTATGTCGGGCAATTTTGCAGCAGATGTTCAGCGGTAATTTTTTTGTACCACATGTGCATTCGTCAGTGCCACCTATCTTCAGTTTATTGGAGAGCCTTATCCTGGACATTGATTTTCTACCTCATGGTACCACTATCAGTAGTGAACAGTACATATGCATTTTGAGTGATGTACATAAAGCTCTGCAGAAAAAACAGCTCCTGCTCCTGCAAGATAATGCTCGACCTCATACGGCTTACCACACTATGTGTCATCTGCATAAACTCGTTTTGGAGATATTGCGACATCCACCTTACACCCCAAACCTCGCTTTAAGAAATTTCCTCCTCGTCAGAAGCATAACGGTGTCCCTTGAGATGTTCCTTCATCTTCGGGAAGAGGAAGAGGTCACAAGGTGCTAGATTGGGGTTGTACAATGGCTGCTGTAAAATGTCATTGGCGGATAAAGGCATTGCCTTCCTATTCATCTTGCACCAGAAACTCCTGACACACTTGCTGTCAATGCTATTTCGTATCTGGTGTCAGCGTGCAAGGGACCCATCTCACACGCCTTGTACTATAACCAAAAAGGACATGGATAATCTGATGAGCTAGCTCAATCAAAATCATAAGCATTATGAGGATATCTTTCTGCTTGACACAGTGAATGGCACAAATCAGTTCATCCACGCGAGTTTGGTGCTGTGCTTACACAGCTGTGATCTGTCGCCAGATGCGAGCCTTGTCATACAGGTTTGTTGTGGCTGGATTATCACCTTTAAGAATCATGCCCACCTCTGCACTATATTGACATATACATAAGCAACTCCATGTACAGCATTCTTTAATGCATGACGATGGTAAAAAACCTGCCGCCGCCAGGAATTCAATCACAGCACGTTGTTTCAACCATAATTCCATGTAGGCCAGCATTTAACTGTCTGCTCTATGCATGTGTCACATTTCAGGCACATGCCATTACATGCCCCTATAGTAACTTCATTAGAGATTATTTTCACATAGGTATCAAGTGGCTCTGTGCACTGTTGTCATAGTTATTGGCGCTGGACGTAAAACTGTTCAAATCACCTTTGTATATATATATATATATATATATATATATATATATATGTCACAACTAGTGTATAAACTAATATATATATATATATATTAGTTTATACACTAGTTGTGACATATGTTGTACTTCTATCAATAAGAAGTTCACTTGTGTTTTATCAACAGATGCACCTCAAGCTCCAAGTGTCCCGGAATGTGTGGGCACCACAGAGGACTCTATAACTTTATCGTGGGATCCACCCAAGAAGGATGGTGGATCTCCTATTACTGGTTATGTGCTAGAGAAGAAAGACAAAGGAGATAGTAAATGGACCAAGTGAGTCATGCCTGAATGCTGTGATCTTGCTACTGATTATACTTTTGAAAATATCTCATTCTATAATGACCATTAACTGTAGCCACTCAGGTCATCTAATCACACATGATATAAATATATAGGGTGACCACATATGGATATGTTGGTCTAAATAGGTGCAGCTATTGCAGCCTACCTGTAAACTACAACACAATGTCACAACATCATTGTCAGGAGGAACATTAAATAAATTATAGTTTAAGTATGTCTTTAGGGTTTTATGTGCACTGTCAAATGAAAAAAGGCAGGGATTCAATTCACTACAGTTTTAGAGCTACAGCGGTGGTCTAGCACGAAACATGCCATTATAGAAAAATATGCCTGTATAATCAATTATTCTAGCTTTCAATGTGATTGATTTTGATCTGTGTTTCCAACAGGGCCAATGTCTCAGAAATTCTTGACACAGAATACACTGTCAAGGGTCTTCAAGAAGGCAAGGAGTATGAGTTCCGTGTAGCGGCTGTCAACAATGCTGGTATTGGAGATTTCAGTGAGGGCAGTGGCAACATCAAGGCCCAGCCTCCACCAGGTTTGTCTTCTTCTACAATAATTTTAGATGTCATGCTTCTTACTCCATCCAGACTGCAGACATTCACCAACAGATGTCCTCACTGCATGCTTTTTGTTAGACAGCCAGAGATAATAAACACAGATTTTTGTTAAAGAATACAATAATAACCAATACAGCCGTAAATTGGGGGGGGGGGGGTGGGGGGGGGAATGGACAAGAACAGAAATTGCTCTCCGAAAGAAATCTAACAATTTAACCAGATATGAGATTGATTGGAACCCACTGAGGAAGAGAAGAATATGGAGGCCAAAAAACACTTGCCAAGAAACTGTGAAAGGAGAGACCAGGGCATCTGTAAAACCATGGGCAGAGCTGAAGAAGACTGCTCTAAATAGGAGTTAGAGCATCATTTGTATTCCAAGGTGAACTGAAAGGATTAAATTACATGTAGATCTTGTTCTCTTGTGAACTAGAGACCAACATTAAAAGATGCTTGGCTGATTGTGTGCTTCAGAGAAATAAGTTGAAATAGGAACTAGATAGACAATTTGTAATCTATAAAGAGAACACCTAGGGCATAGAAACTTCACAAGACTCTTTTTATATTTGTCATTTTTTTAAAGAATTGAATTGTTATGTATTTTCTTTTCTTCATGTTAATGCATTGATATTTGTTGTGATGTACTTCCATCACGTGTGATGATGACCATTCTCTCTGTTCAGCCACGCGGACATTCTTTTCCATGTACGGTGATTTAGCTTAAAGTGAAGAAGATTTGCGCAATATATCAACCTTACTGTCTGGCCTTGAGCTATCTTTGGCCAGTGGTACAACATTATCAAGACAACTGGAGAAAGCACAGGATTCAGATTTTTCCTCAGGATTTACTCCTGAAGCCTTTCTCGAAAACAGGTATGCCACAAGGCAGACGGGTTTGGACATCCAATAAGTTGAGAATGTAGCATGACCAGGACTCTAAAGCTCTATGTTCATAACAAATGGTTCAGGAAACTACAAGTACCAAATAATGTTCCAGATATTCCCAAAGTAAATACAGCTTTCCTGAAACCCACAGGAGGCAGCAAAGGTAATCCAACCAAATTGTGAAGATGTGCACAAACCAAAGATACAAGTCACAAAAATGTCATCAATGGCAATGATAACTGAATAACTAGTCGAATGTTGCTGGTAATCCATTTGCACAATCTTAACTATGAAATGTCACATAATATAAGGATGACAAGTATCATAGACAAGGTTGTTGTTGTTTGTGAATGCCTACAATGAGCAGGTTACTCTTTTGTGCGCCCTGAAAAAGACATTAAGTGGCGGGTTGCAATAGCTTTCCTCACATCCCGAGCATGCTGATGAAGATGGACCAAGGTTCTTCAGGCAGTTGTGCCATGTTTTGGCTTCATCTGCATGTCACTCACTACTACAGGGAATCCTCACCTTTTTAGCCAGGCTGTCATGAAAACGATACTTTTCCAGGGAGGGATACTAGGAAGCCAAGATGAGGGTCTTGGGCAGTATGTTCTGCCTGACCTTGACTAACATGTCTGATCAGTATATTTTCTCTGACCGGATGTTAGTCTTCCTCTCCATTACAGACAAGGTAATCAGCATTACAATAGGCAATCATCAAATCTACACTCTCACTGTGTTCATATCAAATGTCACAGGAAAATAATGACTAATGCATTAATCTGACTTGCCTCCAGACGACGAAATATGAAGAAACTGGTAATAACACACTTCCATCCATCCTACACCACCAGTGGCATGTGTTCAGACTCGCTATTTAACGGTTGAATCAAATCCAGTTTAGAACTCAAGAAAAACTAAAAAGTTTAATTTCAGCTGTCAAAAAGGCACATCTATCTTGGTTACTATGTGTTGTAATGAGTGCTAAATCACTCACATCAGGGTCATAGGAAACAGACTGACTAAGATCTCACTTCATGTCCATGAGGTTTACTTGGACACAGACTGTGTTACAACAGTGTGGTCAACTAGTTAAGGGTCAAAACTGATCCCCATTATGGTGATCTTTATGAGAAGTCCAGGGGACGATGAGGCCTAACATCTGGTCAGGCAAAACACACTGATCAGACAGTGTTAGCAAGGGTCAGGAGAAATATACTGGCCAAGACCTTCACCTGACCTCCTCATTGGTCTTCCTGGAAACGGGCTGTTGTCAAGGACAGCAGTCTGACTAACAAGGTGAGGTTCAATGTGATCCCTGTAGTAGTGAGCGACACACAGATGAAGCCAAGCATAGCACAACCTCTTGGAGGACCCCAGTCCACCTTCATTAGCATGCTCGGGATGTGAGGAAAGCTACGAAAACCTGCCACTTAACGTCCATTTTAGTCCGCACAAAAGAATAAACCTACTCATTGTGGGCATTCAGCAACAACAGAAAGAGAAGTCCAGTGTTGCACAACAGTCAGATGAACCAATGTCCGCTTACTACGGGATGCCATTGGTTAAAATAAGAAACACTACAATGTGTTACAAAAGGAAATTCATAGAGTGTGAAAATTCAACATGTGTAGCTTCAGACAACATATTTGTTTTAAACATTGCCTTTCTAACGTCTTGGCAGTGTTCATTTTCAACCATTTCAAGGAACATCAGAAATATACATTTTTAAAAGCCAGCAATTTTTAGTATGCAAGTGATAAAGTATTGGCGGCTGACAGTGCATAAGATAAGCAACAACTAATGAACAACTAAAGCCTTGGTCATTGAATGGGCAATTATAATAAGAGTAATAATAATAGCTGTCCATCGTTGTCAATGAGGACCGCCGACATCATCTTTGTCACAAAAATTACCCTGTTGGGTATGGGTGCGCATGTGGCTGAACAGGCCAATGCGGGCACGAAAACATCTGCTACATATCGGGCACAAGAGGTTTTACTTAACTTAACTTAACGTCTTTATACTGGTTTAGAAGACCCTGCAGAGTCTGTATACAACCAGTTACATTTACATCACCTTGCTCTAAAAGCTATGCGCATCCAGTTTATTCTTAACTGCATTAACTGTCCCTGCCTCCACTACCTCCCCTGGCAATGCATTCCAAGCAGACACCACTCTCTGACTAAAAAAATATTTCCTAATATCTAACCTGGACCTCTCTTTAGTCAGCTTGTAGCTATGCCCTCACGTTATTGTAGGTGGCTGTATTTTAAAAAACTTGTTATAGTCTAAGTTATCAATTCCTCTGATCATCTTATAAACCTGTATTAAGTCACCACGAATTCTTTTCTCTTCGAGACATTGTAGGCCGGTTTTTCTGAGTCGTTCCTCATAACTGTAATTCTGGAATCCCACTATCATCTTTGTCGCTCTTTTTTGTATTTTTTCTAGCATGTTTATGTCCCCTCTATGATAAGGACTCCACACCTGTACACAGTACTCCAATCTAGGTCTAACTAAAGCTTTATACAGTTTGACGATCACTTCCTTGCTCCTATGTTTAATATTTCTTTTTATCATACCTAACATTGCATTTGCATTTTTCACTGCTACCTTAACTTGCTCACTCACCTTTCCTGTATGATCTATTATAACCCCTAGGTCCCTTTCCTTATCTATCTTTCTAATATTGTTTTCTCCCATTCTGTAATTATGTTCCATTTTGGATCTACCCATGTGGATAACTGTACATTTATCTACATTAAACTCCATTTGCCAGCTTACAGACCATTCTCAAATTTTATCTAAATCCGACATCAATATATCCACTTCCGCTTTAGATGAGACACTACTGCATAGTTTTGTGTCATCAGCAAATTTTGCTATCATGGATCTCACATCAATGTCCAAATCATTTATATATATCAAGAACAAAATTAGTCCCAAAACCGAGCCCTGTGGCACACCACTTTTCACTTCACTCCACTCAGAGTACTCCTTATTTATGCCCACCCTCTGCCTTCTTCCCGTTAACCAATATTCAATCCATTTGGCAACTTCCCCATCTATTCCATGTGATTTTAACTTTCGAAATAATCTTTGATGAGGTATTCTATCAAAGGCCTTTGCAAAAGTCTAGACAAATAACGTCCACTGGCTCCCCTTTATCTATGATTTTAGTAACCTCCTCCATGAATTCTAATAGATTTGTTAAGTATGATCTCCGTCTAGTAAACCCATGCTGACTATTTCTAATTAGATTAAATTTGTCTAAATGCATTAGAATGTTTTCTTTGATTATTGACTCTAACAATTTACAGACTATGCTCGTTAAACTCACCGGTCTATAATTTGCTGGATCTAATGTTTTGCCTTTTTTTGGATAAGGGGATCACTCCTGCATCTTTCCAATCCTGTGGAACAATCCCTTTTGTAAGTGATTGAGAACATAATATAGCCAATGGTTTTGCTAGTTGGTCTCTAATTTCATGCAGCAATTTTGGATGAATACCATCTTGACCTGGACATTTATTCACTTTCAACCCCTCCAATTTTTTAAAAACCATTTCCTCTGTAATACAGATTGATCTTAATCCCGCTGTATCCATGTCTCTTTGAAAAATATCTATAGGCTCTGGGATCTCGGAGCAGTCCTCCTTTGTGAAGACTGTGCCAAAGTACTGATTGAGCAGATTAGCTGCCTCCCTATTCTCACTTATTATTTTCCCTGTATTGTCTATGAGAGGGCCTACTTTGTCTTTCGTTCTTTGTTTATTTCTAACATAAGAGAAGCTTTTACTGTCAGTCTTGATCCTCTGAGCAAGTTTTTTTTCAAAGTCTATTTTTGCTGTTTTATTCGCTTTCTGAGATATGTTCTGCTTGTCCAAATATTTTACATATGTTTCTTTTGATTTACCTGCCTCTAAATATTTTTTCCATGCTTTATTTTTTGCTCTTCTACATTTCACTACAAATCTAGTTATCCACTTTTTACGCTTGGGGTTTACCTCCCTACATGGAACACATTCCTCTTTTAGCGTTTCTAGAACTGTTTTAAAACTTTCCCACTCCTGTTCAACATCTGTTCCTACAACAATATCTTTCCAGATTATGTGGTTCGCTGTCTCTTTCATCCTCTTAACATCTGCCTTAGAGTAGTCGTATGTTCGCGTGTTTATGTTTACTTCTTTCCCTGCAATAAGATCCCAACGGATGATTTGATGGTCACTTGAGCCAAACAGTTTGTAGAAGGTGATGGTGTTCCCGCTGTTCGGGATTTCCGGGTCTCGTATCTGCTCTGGGCTTTCACAACACGGTCATCTTCGTCCGTAGCTACACCCGATTTGACTGCGCTTCTCCAGTCAGATCTGTTTTGCGCAAGACATTCCCAGGTGTCGATGTCTATCTGGCAACTTTTCAGTTAGTCCTTCAGACCGTCTTTGAAACGTTTCTTCTTTGGGTGCCCTCTCTCGTGCCATCCCTCTCTCTGCTAGCCGTAGAGAAGATTGTTTGGGAGCCGCTCGTCTGATATACGAACGAGGTGTCCGGCCCATCCTAGTCGTGCTTTTTCTAGCAGTGCATGGATGCTGGGCATGTTAGCCCTCGAGAGAACCTCGATGTCAGTGACACGATTTTGCCATCGGATGTGGAATATTCGCCTCAGGCAACCTGTGTGGAAGTGGTTTAATCTCCTTGCATGTCCAGAGTATACAGTCCAGCTTTCACAAGCGTATAATAGGGTTGGAATGATGGTTGCATGGTAGACTTTGAGTTTGGTTTTGACGTTGATGCCACAACGTGCCCAGACCATCGAGCGCATTCTACCAAAGGCTGTGCTGGCCTTTGCTATTCTGCTTGCTACCTCATTGTCTAGGCTGACAGATCTCGACAGCGTGCTGCCCAGATATGTGAATTTGTCTACGACATTCAGCGTCTGCCCGCTGACTGTAGTCTCTGGTTTTGTGTACGGCATGCCTGGTGCTAGTTGGTACATGACATTTATGGTCAGGCCAAAATTTTTGCATTCGCAGAGAACAGGTCCATTCCAACCTGCATGTTCATTTCTGAGTTGCTCATTAGAGCGCAGTCGTCAGCAAATACAAGTTCCCTGATTATATCGCCAGCCACTTTGGTTTTGGCCTTCATTCTTCTGGGATTGAGTAACTTTCCATCTGTGCAATACTTTATGGGTATTCCAAGCTCCAGTGATATGAAGGCGTCTGTCATTGTGGCCGCGAACATCATGTTGAGCAAGGTCGGGGCAGGTACACATCCTTGTTTTACTCCGTTTGATACTAGAAACGTTTTAGAGATTGCTCCGCTGTCCAGTACATGAGCACACATGCCTTTCTGTAGCTGTTTCACCATATAGAATGAGATACAGTTGGACCCAGAATGATACTCGCTACCTTCAAAACTGCCAAAGAAGAAGACATTATCCAATGTTATGCACCAACCAATGACAAGAAATACTTGGCGAAAGAAGAATTTTACACCAAACTTCATTATGATTTTGATGGCAAACCTAAATGCTAAGATTGGGAATGACAATATCTGTTTTGAAGATATCATGGCAAATACATATTCAGAACTGCAAATAAAAATGAGATTTCCTTAAGGACTTTATGCACTATAAATCAACTGGTGATTAGTGGCAGTAGGTTCCTACATAAAAGAGTACACAAAGCAACATTGATATTACCAGACCACAGGACAGAAAATCAGATTGACGATATAGGCCTATGTATAAATAAGAAATTTAGATCACAATTACTCAGTGTAACAGTATGTAGGGGAGAAGATGCAGCATCAGGTCATCTGATAGCCAAAATAAAGATGAAATTTAAAGGTAAACAACCACATATAAATATTCCAGTCTTCTCTCATTTATCCTTCAAATTTGTTTGAGAAGGCTATTGTGTCACTCTACTTTGGTTCAGACATACATTGAGAACATTTTTCTCCTGTCTGTCTGGCCTCACAACATGGCATATGATGTGTGTGTCCAGTTTTTTAAAAATCTGTTGAACAGATATTTGAACCATCAGTTGCTAGTTATCAATCTGAAATTGTCATTTTATTCTGTTCCATTTTGCCATATGCTCATGCTTTTTCTATAACATTTATTCTAATTGTGCCATCTCTGCGAGTGTCAGTGGGAATGTGTGTTAATTTCTTCAGCTTTATTGGGTTAAAAAAATGTAACAGTTCACTATTACAGTTTGTGAAGGGGATTTTTGTTGAAAACTTTCATTAGGACTGCATGGATGAGCAGTTAGTCTGGAGATGTGTCTTCAATCCCAAGTATGGCCTAGTTTCTCTACAAGGTCAAATAAAAACTTAGCCTGCACATTGTGTGATAATTGCTGCGACAAATGGACTGTATTCCTGAGCAGTGAAAAATCTACTTGTTGGAAGTCACTACTGAGAAAATGGGGCACAATAGTTTAGGCCTAGACACCTACAATATTTTGTAATGACTCATGTTCTGATTATGTAATTAAAAAGACTATCAGTGTTTGAAAGAAGTGTGTACTTTTGCCCAAATAGGGTTGAAACCTTAACAAACAACATCAACAGGGAAAATAATGTAATGATAGTTTAGCTTTTTATTTTGGAGATTCTATGTTCAGCATTAATTGTTTTTCTTCTGCCAACATTGTTTTGTGTTGCTGTTTTATAAATAAGGTGTTGAATATACTTCTCAGCTGCCCCACGCATAAATCGTGATCTGCTACCATCATCCAAAGATATCAGGGCCAAGGTTGGAGATGAGTTCAAAATCGTTATACCATATAGTGGAAACCCGATCCCCACAGTTTCATGGATGCAGGTAGGTTTTAGCTCTTTAACTGACAGTAGCTGTTATCATTATACTTCAGTGATACCTAGGATCCTTGTTAAAGAATGTTGTAGAATGTAACTAAATAGGTTTGTATTTTGAGCTGGTAACCTCATCATGTAAAAAAGCATTGTCATTATAATCAGCAAAGCAACACTTTGTTTACTGGCTTCCTATTAAGGGACCAGCTGCAATTAAACCTATGTTTCACATTGGAGCAAAGAGGTGAATGATTGCAAATGCTTGGAAAGAGGCAACCTTTAAATGAGACCAGCTGCAGTTGGTTCACTTCCTATAGGGGCACTGCTTAGTTGAATTCAAACATTTGATTTGAGAGTCTTGTCTCATTAACCACTATGCTATGCAGCACACCTTACCTAAGTTTGAACCACTGCATCCTAGGTTGAGTCAGGTGTCTGAGTCACTTGGTCACCTGTTTCTCTTATCAAACATTAAAAGGCAATATCTTTTGTGACAGGCGTGTCTGGATTGCCTGAAAAGCCTCACAGTTTGATACTGTTGCAACAACTTTCTTTTCAATCCAAGTAGCTCAAGAGGTTTTAACCAATGTGGATTATGATCTGTGTCATTGCCATAAGTCTGAGAGTACTATCTGAGAGAGGTTTACAATGCACTCATAGACATATACGCCTACAAGCAGTACGCATGCACAACACGCACGCACGCACACACACACACTAGTTATTACTGTTTAAGTCTCCTTCTCATTTTTTATTATGAAGTCTAGTTCTCTGGATAAAAGTTGCTGTAGTGAAAAGTTCTTCAAGGCTCCCAAATAGTTTTGTTTTAAGGTTTGTCTCTGTGGGTCAGTGTTCAGTATTAAATTGCCTATGCTTATGACCATGCTTTTAAAATATATCCGACTGTCTATGCTGCTTGTCTGCAAGTACACATGGGTGATGGACCAGTTTTAGATTGTGTAACCTGCCGAAGACAGATGTGTTAGACCGAATGGTGCAAATATCTCAGTAAAGCTGTAAACTAGCGAAACAACGTTCGCTGGACTAATCCTGCTACTTGCAAAGCCCTGATCAGGGCTTGGTAGCAGGAGATTGAGAATAACATTACAGTTTGTAGGAAATTTTAAATATGTAATATTTTTCCTGGAAATAAATACAAATTTGTAAAAATGACTTGATATCTTTTTTAGGGCGGAGTAGCCATTCAAGAGAACAATCGTGTCAAGTTTGAGATCAAACCAAATGCAATCACCCTGAAATGTAAGAGTGCAGAGCTGAAAGATGCTGGAAAATACACTCTTACTTTGACCAATGAGAAAGGAAGTGACAGCATTGCCATGAACGTGATTGTTGTTGGTAAGTTGTTGAAACCACTTTTTTCAATCAATTTTAATCACTTTGTTAAAATAGTTTGGAGCATGAGTGAATTCATCCTTTTTTTTTGGATGGTTAGATGTAATAACAATAATAGTTGCCCATCGCAAGCGATGATCGCTACATCAACAGACAGTTTTGTCTTGATGATGTAACTTGCCCTGTATTTGCATTATAGTGAGAAGAAACTGTGCTTGTCAACGACCCCACTCTCTGGTACTGAGCTAACTTGAACCAGTGGCGAGACATTAGTTAAGATGACTGGAGGCAACTCAGGATGCAGGCACTCTGGTCCCACCTCCCGTGAGACCGGGGGTCACTATGATACTTGTGGGATTCAAATGTCCACCTTTTCTGTTCATCGCTTTGGGAGACAAGTACCTGACCTCTTGACCACAGCAACCCCAGAAGAGTCTGTAGACAACCAGTGTTGCATTCCAGTTCTGTATTTTAGCCCAAACGGAACCAGCGGACGATCATGCCCCCTGAAGTCAGCCCCACGTAGTCATTCTGACTCATGTTCTCCCATAATTTGTATATTTTTTGAAAGGGTCATGTTTTACCTCTTCATTACTCCAAAAATTTCAAACAATTTCTAAATGCTCATAACTAGGATTGAAAAAAATATCTCTCTTCGGTGTTTCTAAGAATTTATGTCACTGCACTCAGGGCATACCCATAGGTGCTCAGTCTTTCTCAGCAAATGGTGCAGGATATGGATGCTGATGGTCCCTGCAGTTCACTGGCTGTACACTCTCCTGCTCCATGCTCTCAAGAGCCCCACTTATTTATTATTGCGTTATAATTTTATGTAATTTATTTTCAATGTAAAATTATTACTAATACTAATTTAGTTGTCTTTTGTAGGTCGTTTATAATTCTAGACATAGATTGAGATCTGTTCTTTATCTCTAACAGTTCGATTTGCCAGCACAACTCAAAAGACATAAATATTTATAGATTTATAAGTTATTTTAACTATTTATTTATAATAATAATAATAATGTTCGCTTAGGCGTCTGAGGCCCATTGCATTGGTCAGCCACATCCATGACCCACAGCTGTGGCATGGTTCCAGGCCTCGTCCAGGGTAGAGGAGCAAGTTGCTTCTTGCTGGAGTCATACTGTTCAGGGACGGCCTCTTCTGCGCCTACAGCGGGAAAAGACTTTTGGTACTGAGGAACGACTTGTGTAGTATCTTGTGGGCAGAGATTTCCTGGTCCAGCCATACAACATGATCTAACAAAGAAATTTGGTGCTGGTCAAGTGTTTCTGAGATTAGGTGGAGGCCTGTTTTAGCGGAGACCTCAACATTGCAGATGTAGTCATGCCATTGGATGCCCAGGATACGACGCTGGCTGCGCATGTGAAAGGCTTCCAGTCTCGACATGTTTCAGCAATGTCCAGGTTTTGGAACCGTAAAGCAGGATTGGGATCATGCATGACTGGTAGATGAGGATTTATGTCGAAATGGATATCTTGCCATTACTCCGCACACATCTGAGGTCATGCATAGCGGACACAGCTAGCCCGATCTGCCTTGACATATCGGGACCGCTCCAACTTATTAATGAACTCTATGGTTTTTTACTCACTTTGCTTGCCTCCGGGCCGGAGGAGCCTGATAGGCTGGTCTGAGGTCGTGAGATCTGAGACCAGCTTCGACTTCATCAGCAATTTTGCTGTTATTATTGTTTGCGAATGCCCACAATAAGTAGGTTACTCTTTTGTGCGCCCTGAAAGGATATTAAGTGGCAGGTTGTAGTAGTTTTCCTCACATCCTGAGCGAGCTGATGAAGGTGGATCGGGGTACTCTAGGTGGTTGTGCTATGTTTGGCTTCATCTACGTGTCACTCACTACTACGCGGATCACGTTGTTCTCGCACCTCGTTAGCCAGGCTGCCATGAAAACAGCCCGTTTCTAGGAAGGGCTACTAGGAAGCCGAGGTGAGGGTCTTGGCCAGTATATTTTACCTGACCCTGACTAACATGACTCATCAGTATATTTTACCTGACCAGACTCTATAAGAAATTTCGTTGAGAAAGCATTCCTTGTCTGCCCTTGCTGCCGCACTGAATTTTCCTTTCAGCCATCATCGTTCATCGTGGTCATTGCAAAACCTGCCTGAGTTCTTCTGGAGTATGATGTCATACGAGGTATTGGAGAGCCATTGTTGACGCTTTTAGGTCCTTGAGTAGGAGATTAGCTTGGCGGCCTCACATGTGCACATGTGGCGTTCTGTATGACTACCCACGGTGCCTCTGAGTCATCTGAAAGGAGGCCCGATGCAGCCAAGTTTCCTCTGACATCATTGACGTCAGAAGACAGTAACAAACACCAGCCTGACACACAGGAGACAGAGTATTCCTTACAAACTCCCTCCTTGTGGCTCCCGTCCAAGGCAGCGGAGTAACCGGCTCGCCCCCAAGAGCCTCCAGGGATCGCAATCGCCACATCCATTGCTCATTCAGAACACGGTAGTGCCCCCTTCTCCCTCTTACCGAGGGTTGCGGATCTCATCGAAATGTGTCACCAGCATCCTTGCCAGTAGCAGTGCTGCACCTGGATATAAAGGGCCCAATGAGGGTTGCAACATCAAATGTACTTACACTAAACGGTACTGACTATGTTGTGGCACTGGCTAGATCACTAGGTGGATTCAACATTGCAATCGCCGGTGTCACTGAAATAAGACTAAAGGGTAAAGGCGAACAAGATGTTGAAGATACATGTCCGCTCCACTCTGGTGACCTTCAATGCAGAAATGATGAAGGCTTATTCATGGCACACAATCTCAGACAGACTCCTTGTGGCACGACTGAAACATAAACAAGGTCATCTCACAATAATAGTCGCCTACGCCCCCACATAATAGGCTCAACCCCAGGCAAAGGATGACTTCTACTAGGATCTGGCCAATGTCTCAGCCGCAGTTCCACCACATGATGAATTCATCCTACTGGATGATTTCAGCAGTTTCAAGGTCCCAGTGTAGTCGTTATAAATCAGTCCTGGGCTTGTTCGGCAATGAAAATGCAAATGATAACTCCAACAGGTTTCTGTCATTTTGCGCCGCGTTCAGTCTGAAGATTACCAACTCATGGTTCCACCACCTAGACATCCACCGCCACACATGGATCTCTAGTGACGGTAGGACTAGGAAGGAACTCGACCACATCCTTGTCAGAAGTCAATATCCAGCTTCTGAAGGCTAACCCAAGAATCGCCGAGAAATATTTATGTATCATGAACTGATTAAAAAGTATATAGGCTTTTTAAAGGTGCATGGGTCTGATACAATAAAGCACATTCTAATGCAAATAAGCAATTTTAAATTTTCACACATGTAAATAATTTTAATAAATAAAATATTATTGATTTGCATTTTTATTATTAAGTGATAAACTTGTGTAAATTAATGAACTCTTACTGTAAGACTTTTTTGTTTCTGTAAAATATTTATGTACTTAGATGCAGTTGGAACATTGACATTTCTTGCAAAGAAAATGGTAGAACAGGGTAGAGCTCTTTTATATGCTTTATTAGCTTAGAAGAAGCCATTGCCAGGATGCCATGGAACAAATGTTTTCTCCATTTGAAACAGCTGAAAGTGGATAGGGCAATAGCTGAACTTATACAGAACATGTGAAAATCAAACTGCAAATATAGAACAAGAAGAGGAAAACAAACTCAATCCTAATTAGAAAAGGAGTAAGATTAGGATGTTAATTATCATCACACTTAATAAATGCTTATTCTGATGTGATGATGGAAGAAACAATCAGAAAATATAACATACGTGTTAAGGTTCCAATGCAATTTTAAAAAAGAACACAAATAATTGATGACCAATGTTTAAATGAATAAGTATCTTTATCAAGAAATTGACAAAGGAAAAACAGCACAAATAAACGAGTTAAGCTTAATTAATAATAGAAGTTTATAAAACTAAAAAAGTTTACCAATAAAGTGATTAATTAAACAAAATCCTGAATGAAGAGAAACGATTAATTGGCTCGTCATGAATGACATCAGTTGTAAAAATTAAAAAATAATGTTAATTTAATGTTGTAGATAAGTTATAAGAAATATTGTTCATAATCTATCTTGCCAATATGACAATCATCCAACAAGTAATTAGCATTACATCACACAACAAATATGGTCTTCCCAATGACAAGAGTCTGTAAACTTGTTTTAATATTCTAATGGCCACATTCATCTTCTACATATATAGCTGACTCACCTTCCTCTACAATTATAGAATATAAGGTTTACTCGCTATTAAATTCCATTATAGAATATATGGCTGACTCACCTTCCTCTACCATTATAGAATATATAGTTAAGTACCATTATAAAATGGATGGCTGACTTGCTATTAAACACTATTATGGAAAATAGAACTGGCTCGCAATTAAACACCATTAAAGAATATATTTCTGAATTGCCATTAAACGTCATAAATGAAGTGTCGTGCTGAGCAGTTTTTGTGATCAAATTTGACTACCATCTGTCTTTTGAGGAATTCATCCATTCTGGTGCTTTTCCATTTTCCTATTCAGTTTATCATGCCTTTAAAATATACTTTAATTCTTTTCAAATGTAAGCTCAAGGCCATCGGTGTTGACGTACCTTTTAGAGGTGATGGTGGGAACTGCTCTATAACAAGACCTTACACAAGGACAGTTCAGTGGTTATTAGCACCACAAAAGGCAGAGTGGGCTTCCATAATGCTGGGTAGGTTAAATACAAGCAGGAAAATGCCTGGTGGCTGGACACCCCTGACCTGTACTTTCGCCATCCCTAGTAAGTCACATGAGGAAACCACTCACAAACTTACTACTAATAGTTAAATGTGAATCCAAAAGGCAAACAAGAGAAGACCTGAGGTGACACTTTCTAAGGAGGACCAGTCAGATAAATTTACAGAACAAAAGGATAACTTTTAACTACCTGGCATCAAGCTTTGATCTTCTTGATTGAATACCAGGATTCTCATACCCAGCAATGTGTTTTGGGTAATAGCAGAAATTGTTGTTGGGAATAAAGTGTTGAAAGACTTGATTGTTCTAGATCTCAACATTCCTTGCCTGCCCTAACTATAAGTCAGAGATCCATTTACAGTTGGGTAGACTGAGCATGTCCAGACTGGGGGGTGGACACAGCCCTTTTTGTCATGAGAAACAAACAATCTTACCATTCAGAAACTCTGTTTAAAATATTTTTTTCTTTTATATTCAGATGTTCCAGGTAAACCTGAAGGGCCATTAGAGGTCAAAGATGTTACTCCAGAATCATGCATTCTCACCTGGAATCCTCCAAAGGTAAAAATGAATATTAAATCTTAAATCAGAAGAAACATTAATTATGTTATAATTCTGGTATTGTGTTTTTCTGCTGTTTATAACAAAATTAATTTGTGCTTCTTTCAGCACTATCTTGTTATTTGTTTGCTTGTTCGCATTATTCTTAATATTTTGTTACCAAACCACGGGGGGATAATTGCATTGATAGTATAGCTAAGACACTGACCTAGAACAAAAACATAAACGAGACATACATTACAACCAAAAGATCTGTGTTAGGGTAAAAAAAAACAACACAAATAAAAACACCTAAAAAATACAGTTGGTAGATGAATTTATGTGAATATGTCCCACAGCTCTCCCTGGATATCTACATCTCTGGGACCTCCAATGACTACCTTCTTTGTTCATTCATTGTCTGTGATTTGCTCTGTTGTGACTGAATCATCCATTATAATGCTCAAGAATGTTATCTCATTTTTTCCCATTAATAAAGATTTTAAGAAGCCATCACATTTTCTAGGATGATGTTTTTGTTAAGGATGTTCTAGTCTTTATTTCTGAGTTGCATCTACAATCTGATGTTATTAGAGTTCTCAAGCATTACAATTTATAAAAATGTAAAAGCGGCTTCAAATGAATACCTTAAAGTTGTGATAGAAATTTGAAACACCATGCCATTATGTCAGTTCGCAGTATCATTGCTAAGTACTTCAAGAGTGTACTGCAGTTGGTATCACAGTGCAAACAAATTATATGATGTCATAGTAGCCATTTAAAGATTATCACCTCTACTAGTGAGATGCACCAAAGATGGGTGCCATCGCAGCCGACTCTAGAATTTAAACAACGATATGTGTTCACACGCCACCAAAAGACTTATTTTCTATTGGGATCCATGCACTTTGTATGTGCTGGACAATTTATATGGAACACAATGGAGTCTGTCAAGAAATGAGACAGTTGTGTGCTACTTTTTCTAATAATTTTGAATAAAAAAATAATTAAGTTATTCATTTAAAGTACCCATGTATCTACTTCTACACTACCTTTACTTTAATTTTTATGTTGTATGAGTAGGCTAATTTAGTTTAATACTAGATATTCAAGCTATTGTAAAATAATAAACATTCCTTCTCTCAGTAGGTAACAAATATACATGTATGCACTTTTGTAATGGAATATGTGTTTTAAGTTACTGTTTTTAAAATTAGAATGTTGTACTAATATATCAATGTCTGACGTGAAGCTGTTAAAGTGATTGTCGATCACAGCAAGTGGACCTGGTTTATGACTAGGTCATAGAATGCTTTATTTGACAGAATGTGAAAATTGTGTGCTTTTGTTTACTCTTAAATGATCTTGGTAGTCCCATTGGGGAAGCTGCAGTCAGGAATGAAGTGTTAGAAACGTTATTGTACTGGGTCTCAGATTTGTATGAGGATAGGTTGACAGTCCCCTTCCTTACTACCTTTCATTCCCTCACAGTAAGCCAACTACTAATTTACTGCTTGGTGAACTGGAGCATATCAATAAAGAGGGTTGAACCAAGTACCTTTGTCATGAGAAGTAAACAATGCTACTCAATACTCTAGGTTCAGAGATAATGGAAGCAATGTAGCAATGGAAATTGATCATCCCACCCTCACAAAGCTGAAGTCCTAGTCTGCCATGAGGAAGTTCCTAAAACTTCATAGTCTATAGCACTATCTGCTTTTAAACCATTCACATTTTGATAATAGGAATATGCTGACATAAATTTTAACTATATTTTCTAGTTGCAAAGACTAAACATTTATTCCTTCTTCTGAATCAGGAGGATAGGGGCAGTCCAGTCAGCAATTATGTAGTTGAGAAGCAGGACAAGGCAACTGGCAGATGGGAACCAGTGAGCAAGTTTGTCCGGGGCACAAAGTATGAAGTTCTTGGGCTCACAGAGGGTCATGCCTACAACTTCCGTGTCAGTGCTGAGAATGAACATGGAGTTGGAGAACCTTTGGAGACTCTGCTTTCAACAGTTGCCCAGCATCCATACAGTGAGTTGAAAATAATACATGATATTTTACTGGTAGTTGACATTACTCATTGTATGACATGAAAATAAACATAGAAAACACAAAGATAATGATCAAAGCCAAAGAGCCAATGGAAGTAAAGGAAACCATTAAAGGGAGAAAAATCTGGCAAGTATACCAATTCCCATACCTGGGTCAAATCATAACTGAAGATGTTTGATGTCAAAGAGAAATAATAACTAGAATTACATTGGCAGAGAAGGAATTTAAAGAGAAACAGAGAATCTTGGTATCAAGTTGCATTACTATTACGCCACGGAATAGAATCCTGACCATATATGTCTGGTCTGTGACATTCTACAGTTCTGAAATATAAACAATAAATAAAAGAGATAAGAAATACTTGGGGGATTTTGAGATGGATATTTCCAAAATATGAATAAAGTGAGCTGGAAAGAGAGAAAATCAAGCAAAAGGATGTTTTTAGAAGTTGGAGAGGAAAAAAAATTGCTACAAGAGATAAAAAACAACAACTGGTCTGGCAAGGCCACAACCTATGTAATGATAGCTTAATGAAAACAGTCTTGAAAGATAGAACACAAGGAAAGAGAGAAAGGGGCATACCAAGACATATTTTTGTGACACAAGTATGCAGATACATGGCGGTGAAGACTTACGCTGAGCTGAAGACGGTCACAGATGACAGGCAAAAATGGAAACAGAATCCTGAGCTTGCAAACCAGTCCAAGGACTAAATGTCTTGATGATAATGATTGACAGCTCTTCTTGTGCTTTTTACCTACTTTTGAGCCCTACAAAGCATAAGGTCAATATTGTTGTTTATTACTTACAGAAACTTAAACTAAATAAATTTATATGCTCTTGTAATGATGGTTTTTTTAAGCAATTTGTTTTATGTGATGAAATTACTAGTCCCATGAACACCCCACTTTCGTTACAAAATTGGGATGTGGCAGTAGGCCTATTCTTTGCTTTGTTGAATCCATACAAACCCCAAGGGGGAGTACTGTCACCTACACTCTTCCTGGTGTATATAAATAACATAACATAGAATATACCAAGAAGAGTCCATAGCTCAATGTTTGCATACGATCTGGCTATGTGGACCTCTGAAAAGAATCTCACCATAGCAAGAAAACGGATGCAGCAGGCCCTAAAATCACTGGAAGAGTGGGCGAACTCGTGGCTGGTCAAAATAAACGAGGAAACAACGACATGTACAATATTCTCGCTATCAAACAAACCCCAAAACACCAAATTAAGTCTTAACGGCAAATACCTGCAGCCAAACGACAACCCAAACTACCTGGGAGTCACATTTGATCGGCGCATGACATGGAAAAGTCAGATCGAGAGAAACCGAATGAGAGCCAGAGAAAGAATGGCAATCATGAGGAAACTTGCTGGCACAAGCTGGGGAGCAGACGAAAGTATACTAAAGAAACTGTACACTGGAAGAGTGAGACCAGTTCTCGAGTATGGCATTTCGGCATGGACAACAGCAGCAAAGGCGAACTTCGACAAAATTAGCAAACTTCAAAACCAAGCCATGAGAGTTATAACAGGAGGCATGAAGTCAACGCCAATTGTAGAACTAGAAAAGATTACAAAACTGCAATCCATGACCGACAGAAGAGACTGCAGAGCCCAGCAGCAATCAGAGAAACTCAGAAGACTGACTGACCATCCAATGCACCAGAGACTAAACAATTTCGGAAATGGGAAACTAAAGCGGAGAAACTTTGCAGAAATAGCCAAAGCAAAGATGCACGAAGACCCCATGAACGCACTAACACCAAAGCCCATCCCTACTGTACGAAAACCTACCTGGAGGCAGCATATATTTCCAGAGGTGGTAGAAAATATATCAGGTATTGGAAACAAAAACTGCCAGACTGAAAAAGAAAGAAGAGATACTACCCTGAGCTACATAACGAAAAACTACCCAAGCATGGACTGGACCCATTCATACACTGACGGTTCTGTAACAAACACAACACAGAACGGAGGAGCAGGAGCATTCCTGAACCTACCAAATGGCATAAAAATAACACTGACATTCACTACTGGAAAATACACAAGCAATTTCAGAGCGGAGGCAGAGACACTGAGGGCGGCAGGGGAAGAAATGGTGACAGGTAAAAGGAATGAAAGCCATATAGTCCTGCTTACAGATGCCTTGGCCGTAGTCACAGCACTAAAAAGCCAGAAAAATACTGAACTTAATGATTTAAGAGCAGTACTCTGTCAACTATGCCAGCAGTCCGCACCAAAAAGGGTAGTGGTACAATGGGTTCCATCACACTGTAACATCCTAGGCAACAAGGAGGCAGACAGACTGGCAAAAGAAGGTGCAAGACTACCACAACCAGATACTAGTATGACATACGAAGAGTCAAAACGGCTTATTAGAGCTAGATACATGACCAAATGGGAAACAGAACATACTGGCTACATAAAAAACGATGCCTATTACCAGTTGAACAGAAGAGAGCAGGTCGTGGTCTTCAGACTTAGCACTGGCCACAATAGACTGAGGTACCACCTATTCAACAAATTGAAGATAGGTGGCGCTGACGAATGCCCGTGTGGTACCGGGAAAATGACCGCTGAGCATTTGCTACAAAACTGCCCGACATACGAGGATCAGAGAGAGCAGATGTGACCATCACCAGTGACAACACTAGACAAGCTCTATGGCAGTGTCGACAGTTTCAGGATGACCGCTGCTTTTTAAAAAAAAATAAAGGTTGATGTCTGACTGCGTACGATGAAGAAGAAGAAGAAGAAGAATCCATACAAACAATTAGTCATTACATGCATTAAGCTTTTTCTGTTAACCCTAAAAGTAAAGCTTTGTATGCAACTGAAGTTTCTTCTCTTAAGTCAAATGTGATATGTTGCCTGTTGTATTAGGCCTGTGTTTGGGGAAATTTTTGTTATATCATCTATCCAATGGTCTCTTGGTCATCCTTCTGCCCTCTAACTGGATCTTCTATTATTATTGACAATAGTAGTTAGTTCAGGTTCAATTTTAAATGACGTTCAACTTGTTGGAATGTTAATGTTGTTAAATATTATAAAATACACTTTAATAGTACCGGTATTTTAAGTTTATGTTATATATTTCTATAACGTCACTTTTTCATTCATGTATTATCAGTTGTACATTTTACTAGCTAGTGTTGACATTTTTGTGATAGTTACATTTAGACATGGACATTGTTGGTGATGTTGGTAATTATTATATATTTTTTAACCATTTATAAATCATTTTTTATTTTGATATTCCTGACAAAAGAGGGTGTGCAAGTGTCTATTGGGATATAAATTAGGTCCTTTTTAATACACTTTATACAAAAGTGAGAGATGGCTATTGTGCTTGTTTCTCATGGCAAAGGGACTGTGCTCTACAGTCTACCTAGCTGTAAATGAGTATCTGATTGCTGTTAGGGAAGGCAAGAAAGTGAGTGCTCATCCCACTCACATAAATTTAGACTTTGTACAATAAAGTCTAACATTTCATGCCCAATGGCAGCAACTACTATAGTACTTCTTTTGACTATACTGTTTGTCTGTGCTTTTAGGAATTCTTAAAGTTCTTATGGATGATCTTATGGCATTTCTTATATGAGTTTTTGTGGGGATTCTAATAAGAGCTCGTGTGGAAGTTCTTATGACAATACTTATGGCAGTTCTTGTGGGAGTTTTCATGTGAGTTCTTAATGGAGTTCTTAAGAAAGTTCTTAAGCAACTTTGAACCATTTTCAACCGCCGATCTTATATGATAGTTGCTACCTCTTCTTCATTTAATCCCTGTGAAAAGGAGTAATTCGTACTGCTATCCTCCGCTCTTAATCAGGGGAAACATACTGACCAATCCCCAACTTGTTTGAGCTCCTGGAAACATGTTGTGTCACAACAATTTGGGCAATGAGATGGGGATTGACATTGTAATCCCCATAGGGGTATGCATACTGAGGTCCCTTACATTGCACTACAGCCAGGAGGACTGATTCAACTTCTCAAGTACATCTAATGATGTAAGAAGACCCACTGTAACCAACTACCAAAGAAATATCAAGTTTACTCAATCCAGCATGAGTTGCTTAGAATTGCAACAACATCATGATGTATTGTTTCTAGAGTTTTCTTTCAAACCCAGGGGGCTACTCTATACTCAACAGGCTTTTGGTCTGTGTGAATGCAAGGTTTGCAAAGCTATTAGTTAGAGAGTTTTATACCCTAGATGGCTAAAGTTACACCATTATTCACCTCTTATGACATGCTCTAAGTCCAGCTGTGTTAATATTCTCGTCTCTGCTACACACAAGATCCCGCCCAAAAACTACTTGTGCGAAATGATAACAATTGTAAAATATACATTTTTGATGATTTTATAAACAGAGTTAACTGGGTTTTCGTTTTGTTTGCCTATTTAACAGCTGCTCCAGAGTCTCCACTTCAAGTGGTTGTTGATGACGTGGATGAAGCATCTGTGACACTGAAATGGACTAAACCAAAGAGTGATGGAGGCAAGAAACTGGATGGTTATGTCATTGAGTACAAGGAGCCCTCGTCTAATAGATGGAAAACCTACAACGAAGCTCCTATCAAAGAAACTATGTCGACAGGTAACTAAATTCATAAGTTGGACTAGTGTATTATTGTGGCACTTATTTTCATTTCTGAGTCAGTCGGGGGAGATGTATCTGTAATACTAAGAAATAAAGGTCACTTGCCCATATGGTCACCACACATTGTGGTTTTTTTTTTTAAATATTACTTTTCTTAACTCAAGTTCAGCTTATGTGAATACAAAAATCAGATTTGAAATAAACCACAGATTCAGGGACAAACAAGGAAGAATATAATAAATTATCCATGTCATCAGCATAACACATTCTCTATAGCAGAACATTCAGCAAAGAACAAAATTGTAAGGTAATTAAAGCAAAAATAAGATGTTTAGCCATGGCTACTA
The DNA here is from genome assembly GCA_036924085.1 of Ariolimax columbianus. NCBI lineage: Eukaryota > Metazoa > Mollusca > Gastropoda > Stylommatophora > Arionidae > Ariolimax > Ariolimax columbianus. The sequence goes on along the minus strand of JAVGWX010000004.1, from coordinate 43,508,075 downwards.
CCTCTTCATGTTAGGTGAGTTTTTCCTTTACCTTTATTGTTCCTCTTTCTTATTATTCAGTTCTTTTGCATAAGTAGATTAATATTAAATCTCTGCTTTCCACAATTATTCCCATACCTGTCAGCCTGTTAAGATGAAAACTTGTAAACCAGATCTGATAAATCTTACAAAAACAACAAAGAACTTCACAGAATGGATTAATTAATTTTCACCTTTTCATTTAGTAAAGAAATCACAAAAACGATAATATATTTATTTACCATATTTTGTTTCAATATCAGGAAACTTTACTTTGTTTATTTGCATTAGAATGTTCTTTCTGGAATGAAACACATACACCTTTAGCATTTAAACAATTTATAAATTAGGTTTTTAAGTCAATATAGCAGGAGTCTTTGGGCGAAAAGAATTAATGTTTTTCTGCATTGAAGGACTGTCTGCATTCAGTGTAAGTCATTTCCATCACAATTAGCTTTCCTGTAATGTAAAATAAAGTAGATGCTGTCTTTGGCATATCTATAATGCCACAGAAGACTAATCTGATCAGCATTACATTTTCCAAGACTTTTAACTTCAGTTTAGTTTTCATTTCATTGGTGTAGACTGGTCTCTCCAAAGGGTATCAGGACAGAAGCGATAAATAAGCTACTGGTGTCTTTGAATGTAATATAATCCATAGTAGAACAAACTTTATAACTGCTACATAGTTCTTGTGAATGGAAAACAAGCTGGAAAATGAAACGAGCTTACATATGAGATGAACAGATACATTCAGGATCAGTTAAAGATCTGGAACGCAAGGAGTGTCAAGGCCAAAATGTTGTGAAAGAAATACAGAAGAAGGTCATGTGTTATATTATAGTTTAAATGAAATGGACCACATAAATGGAGATCTTCTTGCACACTGAGGTGTTAAAAAACTCAGTACTAGAACGTCAACCAACGTCTGGGAAAATCATGTAAATACAGGTATTAAGTGTAGCTATGTTTTGTGTACAGGAAGTAAGTGTAGCTACTCCTTAGCCCTATCATCTGATTAGTGTGATGGTTGAGCATTGACTTTTTAGGGCAAATGTACACGGTTTATCTCCCGCTACAGATACAATTCAGTCGATCCAGCTGTGTAGGGGATTAATTTGTAAATGTGTACATGAACTACGGTTAGAGACAGAATGGCAGCAATGAAGGCAGCAGGCTACCTCACACAAGCTGTTGCATAGAATAATGGAACTTATAACACTTCATCCTTGATGACGGTTTCTGCTTTTAGTCTTTTTTTTTCTTTTTCCTTTTTTTTAATTGATTATTTCCTTATTATAGCAATACTAATTTTGTGTTCTCTATTTCAGTCAAAGGTCTTGAAAATGATACAGAGTACGAGTTCCGTGTGAGAGCTAAGAATTTTGCTGGTTTGGGCAACCCAAGTGACAGCACAGGACCAGTCCATGTCAAGCCTAAATTCAGTAAATAAACAGTACCACTGCATAAAATAATTAAACATATGGTCATCCCAAACCTGAAAAGGAGAGATCAAATCACCATTTTTCTATTTTGCACTCAACACATACAACTTAACAGTACATACCAGCATCCCTATTAATCTGTTAAGCACCATCTTTTTGGATGTCAGGCGCTTGCGACTGTTAAGAAAGCGCTTCTTCCTCTGAGGCCAGACAAATGGAACATTTTGTACGGAGCTAAACAACAGCTCACAGACACTTGCAGATACCACTATATGGCATTGGGTCAAAGGCCAGGAGCCCATAGGCCGCCTGATCAATTATCAATAACATGGACAAAATCATCATTATCAAGTGCCATGCAGGTGGTGTTAACGATTATTTCCTTCTACAACCTATGACCAACAGACCATTCCAAATCTTGTTGTTCTCTGCCTTCAATTGCCTAAATTTCTCATGGTCTCTCCTGTTTTCACAAGAATTTCCCTGGAATGAAAATCTGGACAAAATTACCTAATGTAAAAGACATGATCATCTTCTAGATGTGTTAAGTTCTTGCTGTCTCTTTTCTAAAATAAATTTATTTAGAATGCAGAATTAGACATTTGGTTATGTTATTGCATTTTAGTTTGTTTGATATGGTTAAGCTCTGTAGTCACTGCAGGTTGAATATGAAAAAAAACTAATAATTCATTTACATTACTTTTGTTTTATAGTATTAACCTCATTGTTTCCTGTACGTAAGCATGCAAATGGCAGATCAGTTAGAACACTAGCACAGAGTAAAGGGGCCAAGCTCACACACTTGTTGCAGCACCTCCAGTCTACCCAGCTGTAAATGGATGAACTGATCAACCCAATTTCTAAAAAACTTAGATCTCATACAATTAAGTCTCCAATGCTTTATCATGGTGATAGTGCCCGCTATGGTACTACTTTTACCTTTACCTCCCTTACATAATTGGTAATATTTTGCCTATCACTACTACATTCTATGAAATCTTAGATGGCAATGCAAGATCAACAATTGTTGTGTTTGTCTGTAGGCAAGCCATCTACTCCTGGAGTTCCTGAGGCAGCAAAAGTTGGAAAGACCTTTGTGGAACTGAAGTGGGATAAACCCAGAAATGATGGAGGATCCAAGATCACAGGTCAGTTTTTTTGCATGTATGATTGAATTGGTTTCAAAACATGAACATGTAACATAACAAAATTATTTCTCTAGCAATAATAAAATTACATGTCCATGTGGATCAATCAATCAATAGCCCTGTAACCCCCCAAAGAGAAATAAGCGTTCAACAAATACTCTCTCAATTTTCCAATCAATTGCATCCATTTAAATTCAGTACATGACCTCCCTGTAACTCAAATATCAGATTTTAGTACCTCTTCCATGTGTGCTGAGGTCTACTTCTCACCCTCTAAGGAACAAAATACTTAGGAACAAAATACTTAGGAACAAAATACTTAGGAATAAAATACTTAGGAAAAAATACTTAGGAACAAAATACTTAGGAACAAAATACTTAGGAACAAAAAAAATAATGAGAATGATTTACCAAAAAGATAGTTCCCTCGAGGGCAAGAAACCTCATTTTGTAAAACCAGTTGCTATATCAACAGAAATTATAATAGTACTGATTTCACTTTATATAAATCAGTGAACTTATTTTAAATTGCTACATGGACTTCAAAGTTAAAGCAGGTGCCCTACATTTTGTAAATAGCAAACTGGAGATATAAAAGGATATATCATTTATCTGTCATTAATTAAAGATAATGTGCAAGTAAACTAAACTGTTGTCATTACTATGATAAGAAAAAATAATAATTGATCTGTTCTATTACTTACATGGGCAAGTGAAAGTAAATTGCCACCACTTCTCTGGTAGTAATAGTTGAGACATGATGTGCTGCCCCCTGTGTTTGGAAATGTTCTACCCTAGTTCGAATTATTTAGACATAGTTAGTTTATTGTATTTTTGCTCTGAATATGCACAATTTAAAAAAGAACTAAATTACATATTTATTTAGCTTTTTTAATGTTAATGTTTGTGTTAATTGTTTTCTAGGATAATTTAGCTGTATTTGCTAATTGTACAAAAAAAACTTGTTGATTCCATAAAGGTTAAATTATTTGTGCTAGTTTATTTTGTTGTTGTTAATACTGCACAAAAAATTGGCAAATAACAAAATTTTAAAAATATGCACTTTATTCGCTCCTTCCAGGTTACGTTATTGAGAAACGGGAAAAAGGCATGTCTTTATGGACAAAGGCTAATGAGTTTCCAGTCACAGATAACAGCTATACTATTTCTGGACTGCCTGAAAATTCGGAGTACGAATTTCGTATCGCCGCCATCAATGCCGCTGGTACTGGAGAGGCGAGTCTTCCATGTGCTCCAATAAAGATTAAAGAGAAGATTGGTGAGTTGTTGCAGAGAATTTGTTGTGTCATGCTTGTAAATTTGTTGTCAGGTGTTTAAAACTAAAATGGATGTGTATGGTGTCAAGGGACTTAATTCTTACACTGAGTAGGCTTGTTGTCATTCTTCTGATCAAACAAGACACTTTTATGTCTTCATTACTGACTGTCAGTACTAGAACAAAAGAAGATTACCAGATGGTTGGCAACAAACTGAAAGAAGAAAAAAGACAGAAAAAGAAAGTGATGTATACCAAGGCATATCACTACAAATTCATACCAAAAAAATGAATGCAAATATACTTGGACAAAAAATAAGACCAGTTGTTGATTTAAGCTGAACTTGTATTCTGTAAGAAAATATTATGCACTATTGCCCTTTTTTTTTACTTTTTATGCCTTTATTTACCTTAAGACAATAAAGCAAAAGAGCAATATAATATGACAATTTATAGATCAGGAGAAATCTTTGAATAAAGTTGATAGGAATAAACTCTGGACAATACTAGAAGACTGTAGAATATAAGGACGGCAACTATAATGTGAAAGTAATGTAATAAGAAGAACTGATGAAGTCACAGATTCTTTTGAAATAACTACAGGACTACGACAATAATGTGTGCTTTCACAATTGCGGTTCAAAATTTACATGGACAGAATAATGACAGAAGCCAGCCGAATTGCAACACCAGAAGTGGAATTCAACATAAGAAGTAAAGAACCCAACTCATTATATGAATTACTTTTTGCAGAGCACCAAAGCCGAATATACAAGGATTAAGATAGACTGCAGAATATGAGTGCTCTTGGTAAAACCTGTAAAATATATTTTTAAAAAAGACTAGCACACCAAAGACAGAAACTAAAAAGATTAGCAGAACGCCACGTCCACAACATAGATACAAACAATGTCAAACTTAAGCAGGCTCAGGAGTTCAAATACTTGCCAAATATTGTTACAAAAGATGGAAGACTTGAAAGAGAAATTGAAACTAGATTTAAGAAAACCTCTGCTTTAATGTATCAACTGTCACCACTGCTTAAACACCTGAACATCAGCTTGGTTCTGTTCTGCTCTGTTAAGATGATACATCATTCCACTCTAGGCAGACCCATTTATGCTCTCTCATTTTCAGCAAATGGTAAAGAATATATGGTTTCCATAAATGTACACACTTCTGTCTGTCCTCTCAGATGTACCCTTCAGTTGGACCAGCGTATGATTCCAAAACTTTGTAATGTAATCTGAGCATTGCCAGTTCATTTATTGCAGTGTCTTCACAAGTTTCAGACTTCTAGCATAGACACCTACAATATATAACTAGAAATATGATAATAATAAATTAATTAAATCAAAATCTACATAAAGAATTCAGTTATATTTAGGTAACCCATTATCACTCCTTCAGCTGGACAAGCCCCTTACTTTGTGAAGAAACTCCACAATGTCAAAGCTTCCCTTGGAGGAGATGCAACGTTCAGTGTGGAGATTGCAGGATCACCAGCACCAGAAGTTCTTTGGTAAGTCAGAACTGCTCTTTTAATCTCTCTCTAATCATTTGATATTCTTCAAGGTAAAGAAATTTTTCTATAATTTGTACACTATTGCAGATCTCCTTTCTTTGGCAACTTAATTATGTGGCCTTGCTTCCTTTCAGCCAGTATTTCTTCTTTCCTACATTTGACAAAGTAATTTGCACAACATTCTAATGTCCATTAATTGCTTCATTTGAGATACCACCTGGAACAATGACATTATCATCATTCAAAAGCAGTATGGTCTTCTCAATTTCCTCTGTAGTTCGCCTTTAACAATACAGATGAATATCTGGATGTACTTGTTGAATGTGATGAGGAACCAGTGGGCGCCCTTTAAAATGTTCTCCCTACCTCTGCAGCTGCTTCATTGTGATGCCATGCTTATCTTTAATAAGGGCATTTACTTGCTTATGAGGTGCGTATGGCCGAACGACTTTGATGCCTGCCTGCAGCAAATCGAATTCCTGATAAGGCATATGTTGTTTTTCTGTTGGAGGGGAAATAAACAAACATAACTAGCACAACTTAAACTTAGCTTAATGTCTTTATACTGGTTTACAAGACTCTGTAGAGTCTGCTTACAACTAGTTTCCTTAACATTTCCTTGCTCTAAAAGCTATGCACATCTAATCTATTCTTAAATGCATTAATTGTCTCTGCCTCCACTACTTCTTGTGGCAATGCATTCCAAGCATTCCCCACTCTCTGACTAAAATAATATTTTCTTATGTCTAATCTGAACCTTTATTTAGTTAATTTGTAGCTATGCCCTCTTGTTCTTGTAGGTGGTTGAACAAGTTGTATTTTTAAAAACGTGTTATAATCTAATTTTTCTGTTTCTTTGATTATCTTATAAACCTGTATTAAGTTACCTTGAACTCTTCTCTTTTCTAGACACTGTAGGCCGGTTTTTCTGAGTCTTTCCTCATAATTGTAATTCTGGAATCCCTCTATAAGCTTTGTTGCTCTTTTTTGCATCATTTCCAGCATGTCTATATCTACTCTACAATAAGGACTCCACACCTGTACACAGCACTCCAATCTAGGTCTAACTAATGCTTTATACAGTTTGACTATAACTTGCTTACTCCTATGTTTAATATTTCTTTTTATCATACCTAACATTGCATTTGCCTTTTTCACCGCTACCTGGACTTGCTCACTCACTTTATCTGTATGATCTATGATAACCCATAGGTCCCTTTTCTTTTTTATCATTCTAATATTGTTCTCGCCTATTCTGTAATTATGTTCCATATTGGATCTACCCATTTGGATGACTGTACATTTATCTATGTTAAACTCCAATTTGCCAGCTCGCAGACCATTCTTGAATTTTATCTTAATCCGACCTCAATATATCCACCTCTGCTTTAGATGACACTACTGCATAGTTTTGTGTCATCAGCAAATTTTTCAGTCATAGATTCTATATCAATGTCCAAATCGTTTATATATATCAGAACAAAATTGGTCCCAAAACTGAGCCCTGTGACACTCCACTTTTTACTTCACACCACTCAGAGTACTCCTTATTTATGCCCACTTTCTGCCTTCTTCCCATTAACCAATTTTCAATCCATTTGGGCACTTCCCTACCTATTCCATGTGATTTTTAACTTTCTAAATAATCTTTGATGAGGTACTCTATTAAAGGCCTTTACAAATTCTAGATAAATAACAACCAAAAGATGTGGTGACAGCATTAGCAAAGTAGCCTGTAGTCTTCTGCCTAAAAACCCTTTGAATACCACAGCAAAAGAAATAAAGTTGTATGACTGTATTTTTATTGTTGTATTTTTTTAAATTAGCTTATATTTTCCCATTCATTTTTGTAGAAGTCTTTCATGTTTTTTTGTTTTTTTGCATTAGCAGTCTCAGTTGGCTACTTTCTTCAACTCATCTATATATTTCTGTTTGTCCATTCTGATACTCTTCTTGACTTCCTTGTTGGCCACATTGTATAATTCCTGAGCATTGTTTTTAGCACTCTTGGTTGTGCTGCCATCTTAGTCTACTTTCTTTTTCCTTCTCTCCTTTATCTTAATGATTGTCTCTGCGGTATTTCAATCTTGATGATGATGTTCTTTGTTTCAAAGAATTTCCTCACAAATTCCATTCCAGATACCTTTTATCCACTGTTAATGTTCTTCTGTATTTTTATAACCATCAATTGTTATAACACCTGATATTTATTTGAAACTGACACTTAAATTCTAAAAAGTAAGTAAAATAAAAAATCGTTTATATTTATACATTCAAGTTCAAAATTCTATTTTTTATATGACCTGTTTTATTTGTTATATTTACTCTCACTGCAAAGACTGCAGATGATGAATTAGCAAATGACATGTTGCTTGAGTTTTAAATCAGATGAAGAGTCATCATGCAGGATCACCTCTGAAGATCGTGCAGAAGTGTATCTCATTTGATGTGACCAAAGTATTAACATTTTCTGGCCAAAATGGAATTGATAAACCAGTTCTCCTATATGTTCAACTCTTTCTGAATGTCTATATTTGTCTGTTTCTCCATTCATGGTATTCTGAGGATCTTTCTGAAACATTTTGACTTGAAGAATTCATGTTCTTTGTCTAGAAGTTTTGGTAATCGTCCATAATTTGCAGATATATGCTGACACAGGAAAAACACAGGCTCTCAACCAAGCTTAAATACATGCTTCATATAAAGGATCCATCTTTAGTGGTTGCCCTGTGCTTCACCTGGTGAAAGAAGGCAACAATTAATCATCATCACATTTCTCTTTGTCATATTTAATGTGTTCCTGTGTCAGTATTTGAGCATCAGACAACTTATTTTATTGTGCTACAATTGTTGATGTTGATGTTGTTAGTTGTATCAAGATACTGAGCAGTGACCTACTGCTGACTGTTTGTGTCAGGACCAGCGAACCAGAGCTGTCAAGATCCTTTAACACCTCCATGTGGTGATGCTGGATAACAGGCTGCAACAGAGCAGATTGGCTAAGGAGAAGGGATTGAAGAGGGAAGATTAACCCTGCACTCAAAAGTGCCTGCTGAAGTCGGATGTGTCGGACTGAAAGGTGCAAATATTGCAGTCAAGCTGTAAACTACGATACACCGCATTCCATTCTCCAGTCAATATTCTGTTAATTGGAAAGCTCTTTTCAAGGAGAATGAGAACAAACAAAAAAGAAGATATTGATATTGAGAAAAACAACTGTTATGTGAAAATTTCCCTGAGTTGATCCTCTGATCCCCATACTGGAGAAGAATGAATAGACCTACTATATCTCTATGCATGTTGTACAAGATGAGTAAAGAAGGTTCACCATGTTGCTAATGACCTTGTTATAAAAAACAAATTACTGCAAAAGCCACCAATATAAAAGCATGCAGAGTGCATTGGTTCAGGCTTCCTAAAGCAGGCCAACTATGGTGATGGCCCTATGATCTGACTGGAGTGAAACGTGGACAAGAAAAAATTATAACATTCATTCCCAGCATTGTTGGGGTGACCAGGAAGTGTATATGGCTCAGGAATCTAGGCTGAATGCATCAGCAGTCACCATGTAGTGCACAGACTAGGTTTTTATTTTACCCCCAATAGAAATAACAATGCAGAGAGTAAGGTGCTTGCCTATCAAAAACAAAGGTGTGAAATGGAGGTGGGGGGAAGGGATTGTAAGTTTCAAGCATCCTAGGTCTCAAGGGAGGTGGGACCAGCATTCAAATTGAGGATTGACCAAAAACTCAAACGTCCTGTGTACAAACTGCGCAAAAGTATTCTTGACAGTTGAAAATCAAAAAGAGCAGGCTGTAGCTGCTGTCTGAGCAAAACTTTAGAAAGATAATGAAATTCCTACCCAATACACTACCTACCTTCCCCCAGGTCTAGTAAGCAACAGGATGTAAAATTGCAAAAGAGAATGTACTATAGATAACTTCTGCTACCTGACATCAGGCATGGCCTCTTTACTTAAATACCAAGATTCAAATAAGAAAAAGAATCGAAACCGTACCAGGATTGTAACATGCAGTTTGATTTTCATATGTTATATATTAGTTCATCTATTGGCCAGCTATTATATCCACCTTCAGCTGTTCCAAAAGGGGGAAATGTTTGATCCACTGCATCTTGTCAATGTCTTTTTCAAATCCAATAAAATATTTAAAAGAGCTCTACCCTGTTCTACCATTTTCTTTGAAAGAAATCTTAGTGTTCCAACAACTCCTAAGAACAAAAATATTTAACAGAAACAAAAAAAGTCTTACAGAAAGAGTTATGGTATCCTAACCACTTGATCACCCACTCCTCTGTATTGTGATTATGTTCCCTTAACTGTGTCATATTTATGTCTCAAACTTTAAGGTTCAAGAATGGTCTGGAGATAGGATCTGCTGGAAGAAATCGTGTTAAAGTGGATGGAGATGTGTATACACTAGCCATTAGTGAAATCTATGACAAGGATGCAGGAGATATTACCTGTGAAGTAAAGAATCCATTAGGAAGAGAATCATGTACTGCACAGCTATCAGTGCTTGGTAAGAGCAATCACTTTGTATCTTGTACTTAGTATCTCTAATTTAGTTATTCTATCTAAAATTGACTGACCTGCTGATCTCCAATGTTCCTACTTTAATAGAGTGTGGAATATATTCATCAAATTTACTAGATACATTGTGTGGGATACCCCGCGGGACTGCAGTGATCCTTCAAGAAGCAGATCTAATTTGATCCTAATCAATGGTCGAATGGTAATCTGAAGCACACACGTTGTCGTTCAAATTATAACTAATCCTTTTCAGAATAATCACAGTTTAAATTCACTTTATTAGCATCAAAATCCTTGAAATTACTTTCACTTTGTTCTTTTGTTAGCCTTTTAGTATGGTCATTTCCTGAATTTAAAAAAAAACGTACTTTTCATGACAAAAATCATAGTGAATACATACTTCAATATTTGCACCCACATATTTGTTATTTCTGGAAATGTGTGTACTGTGTAAGCATCATTATATTATGGCCAAAGGTCAAGCAGTACAGCCCAAAATACACCTTAAAATAATGGTCCACCCATCACACCGGCAAATGGGTGGCTCGGGGTATTTACACACACCCCAATTTATAGGTGTCATGGGTTCAAAGCGTTAAAAACAAAGGTTTCATTGACTGTTTGTTTATAAGGTTGTCATTGGAAGTCACTCACAATGAGTTAAATTAACTATTGAGCTTGTTTCTTTAGTGGTGGGTTTCAGTGGCTCTTCTTACATCCTGAGGAATTTTTGAGAGGTTAGACCAGGGTTCTTCTAGCTGTGCAATGTGAGGCTTTTCAGTAATCTCACAACATGACATACATCAGGAAGACTGGTTTGCATGCTTCCGGCAACATTTCAGTAAAATATACAATAACTCTGGTCCCCCATTCGCCAGGTACTTCAATGATCCTGGATACCAGAGAAAGGTTGATGTCAGTGTCACAGACATGGTGTCCTGTTTGGCATCAATTAGAGCTTGAGAATAGACTGAACTCCCACATGGGCTGCCTTCAGCTGCACATCAACATTTTTCATGCCTTTACCTAGGCCTTATCCCCTGTGACCTTTCCTCCCATCCTCCATTTACCTTTCTTGTTCTTGTTTTCCCAGTTAAGTGATTAATGTGTACACAAATCACCATCTGGTTTTTCCCTATTTATCCGCTATTGACTTATACGGCCCTCTCTTACTTTTTTCACTTCATATGCTTCTCTGACCAGCCACTTCCACTCCTCGTCAAATTAGTCCACTTGCAATCTCCCGATTGATGTATTGGCTCCCAATTCAACCATTGACAAGTCCCATGCTGCTTCCAGCCAAGTATTTTGTCATACTGTGTTCATTTCTTTGTTTTGTGTATTCATCTCTATCTCTTTGATTTGTTAACATATATTTGCTCTGTTTTGTTGTCCCTAATAAAGATGTTTAGGTTGTGACCAAAGCCTGGTATCTGATGATACTTATGAAATAATTTGTTTACGTTCACCACTATGGATATTAGTGTGGCAATTAAAATCTGACCTGACTGCTATGACACAACCTGTTCACTCTGTCTCTTGTATAGAATGTTGAATAATTTATTTGAAGAGTCAAAATGGCTTATTAGAGCTAGATACATGACCAAATGGGAAACCGAACATACTGGCTACACCAAAAACGATGCCTATTACCAGTTGAACAGAAGAGAGCAGGTCGTGGTCTTCAGACTTTGCAGTGGCCACAATAGACTGAGGTACCACCTATTCAACAAATTGAAGATAGGTGGCACCGACGAATGCCCGTGTGGTACCAGGAAAATGACCGCTGAGCATTTGCTACAAAACTGCCCAACATACGAGGTTCAGAGAGAGCAGATGTGGCCATCACCAGTGGCAACACTAGACAAGCTCTATGGCAGTGTCGACAGCCTCAGGATGATCGCTGCCTTTTTCGAAAAAATAATGGTTACTGTCTGACTGCGTACGATGAAGAAGAAGAAGAAGAAGAATTTATTTAAATGATAAGTAAAGACTGTCCGAAAAATAGTTAGTAAGCTTACTCTTGCTCAAGGGAAACTGATGGTTGCTTTAAAAAAGACATGGGCATTGAAGTAGAGATTATAAGAATAGAGTTCACAATCATACAATATCACAACATCCTCGGCTTCAGTCTGGTAGGTGTGGCATATGTGAGGTTGTTGTTGTTTAATCCCCACAATGAGTAGGTTTACTCTTTTGTGTGCCCTAAAATGGACGTTAAGTGGAGGGTTGTAGTAGCTTTCCTCACATCCCGAGCGTGCTGATGAAGGTGGACCGCGTGCTCCAGGCGGTTGTGCTATGCTTGGCTTCATCTACGTGGCGCTCACTACTATGAGGAATCACATCGATCTACATCTCATCAGCCAGGCTGCCTTAAAAACAGCCTGTTTGCAGGGAGCGCTATGTGGAAGAGAGATTGTGGTCTTGGTCAGTGTATTGACCCTGACGCTACGTCCTGGTCAGTATTTTGTGCCTGACTGGACTAGCGTCTTAGTTCCCTGGCATATGTGAGATAGACAACAGTGTCCTGACAACAGCAGTCCAATACTTTGCAGTATTCTACAATGTTGGACCTATGTCTCTCATCAAACCATCTTGTCATCGCATGGGTGGTTGGTCATGTAGGCATGTATAATCATATGACCACCAAAACATCATTCTGAGTGTCTATCTGTGTTGACTGGCATGCACACCAAATGACCAGCACAACAATATTTTCCTGAAAATATTGCCTCCACAACATTGCGAAATAGAATATGAAATCTGATTTCAACATTGTGGATATTTTCTGTGATCGAGATTCCAAGAACATGTCTTTCCATTGCTTGCTGAGAAACGCTGAGTTTCTCTGCATCTTGTGTTGCATAAATTTCACCCCTCATAACCATAAATTATGGCTGGGATGATCACGGAATGAAAAATGTGCGTCCTTGACATCTTGTCTTTTAGCTGTAGGAGTTTTGACTTTATGACAATGAAGCTAGATCAAACTGCAGCACATTGTGGAGAGATTTCCTGAAACAATCTAATCTTATTTTTATAATTGATACTTAAATACTTGAGAAGCAAGGGACTTGGTACTTTGGATACCAAAGGATAGCTCAGGCAGTTTAAATTTACATACATTCATGAAAACATGCCATGCCTTTCATCATGGGGTTATAATAGATTATACAGGTAAAGTGAGTGAGTAAGTTCAGGTAGCAGTGAACAAGTCAAATGCAATGTTAGGTATGATAAAAAGTAATATTAAACATAGGTTCAAGGAAGTGATTGTCAAATTGTATAAAGCATTAGTTAGACCTAGACTAGAGTACTGTGTGCAGGTGTGGAGTCCTTATCGTAGAGGAGATATAAGCATGCTGGAAAGGATACAAAGAAGAGCAGCCAAGCTGATAGTGGGATTCCAGAATTACAGTTATGAGGAAAGACTAAAAAAAACTGACCCACAGTGTCTAGAAAAAAGAATTCGAGGTGACTTAAATCTAGGGTTATAAGATAATCAAAGGAAAGGATACATTAGACTATAACAAGTTTTTTCAAAATGCAACAACTTACAAGAACAATAAGGCATAGCTACAAATGAACTAAAGAAAGGTTCAGATTAGATATTAGGAAACCTTTGTTTAGTCAGAAAGTAGTTTCTACTGTTTTTGGCCAAAGTGTTCTTTGGCATTCTTGCCCTTTTCTTCCACTGTAAGTTTCACTCCAGTGCACACCTTGTTACATTTTTATAGTTCATCCTGGAAGTATGTTCTATCAATCTCCAAACTTCATCTCTTTAATCTTCACCAAAGACCTTGTTGACCCATCTTTATCTTGACTTGGCTGACTTTGTTTGTTCTCAATCTCCCACTGCCAAGTCCTGAAAATGGCTTAAGTAGTAGAATGTAGTCTAGAAAACGAGATGTGTTGTGTTGTAGTTTACAGCTTGACTGCGATATTTGCACCTTTGGTACCGATACATTCAACTTCAGCAGGTACTTTTTTAGTACCACATTAGACTTTCCTCTTTTATCCCTTTTCCTTAGTCAGTCTGCTCTGTTGCAGCCTGTTATCCAGGATCATCGCTTGGAGGTGAAGAAGGGTCTTGGCAGCTCTGGTTCGCAGGCCCTGATGCTAGCAGTTAGCTATGAGTCACTGACCACCGTAGATCATGTGCTGCTCAGCGTCTTGATCCCCATCTTTTATCTGATTTGAAGTATTTTTTTAGGTATCTTCTTGGTGCAGGCCGGCAATCTGTATGTGATACTCTTAGTTTCATGTTGAGATTTAATGTCCATAGAAAAGCTCTAGTTTCCATGAAAGTGGAACAGCCTAACCTTATTTTTATCATTAATACCTTAAATACTTGAAAAGCAGATGGTTCAGTGCTATTGGTACCAGCCTCCTGACCAAGCGTAGTACAGCATTGGTTATTTCTGTCAGGGGTGAATTAAAAACCTTATTTAGCATACTGAGTGAGCATGCAGCTTTTATTTGTCAGCCCTTTAAACTCCCTGCAATGGACCCTAGTATATATACTTATGAGACTCCCTTATCTTGCTTCCAGTTGGAATTTCATCTGCATGATTTCATATTTCAGCCCCACCAAGACTGGAAAAAGAGCTGAAAGACCAGAAAGTTACTGCTGGTGAACAGTTTAAGGTCAAACTGCCATTCAGTGGGACAGGACCTTTTGAAGTTGTGATCAAGAAAGACGGAAAGGAGATTCATGAGAATGATAATATTAAGATCTCTGCTTTTGATGATTTTGTGACCTTTGTTATCAAAGGTATGATTATTGTGTAGTTGTAACTGTTTGTTTTGGTAGTATTAGTACACATAGAAAGTTATTGCCCATCGTGAAGCGATGATGGCCACAACATCAGACGGTATTGTCTTAATAATGTTATGTACGCTGTATTTGGATTATAGTGAGGTAGAATCTGCGCTGGTCATCAATCTCACTCTTATCCTGAGTTACCTTGGATCAGTGGCAAGACTATTGGTTGAGACAACTGGAGGTAACTCAGGATGCAGGCACTCTAGTCTTACCTCCAGTGAGACCAGGGGTTGCTTGAAACTTGCCAGATTCAATCGCCCACCTTTTCCATTCATCACTGTGACAGGCGAGTGCCTTAACCTCTTGACTACAGCGACCCCCAATTTAGTACACATACTGCATCAGTTACTAAGCTCATAGAATATATATTTTAGTAAACCATTCACTCCACTGAGTTAGTGTCATCAGGTATAATCTATATGTGGGCTTTACATAGGCTATCCATTTGAATCCTAGGTGTCTTAGCTGGAGAAGAGAATACATAAAACTCTTGCACTTTAATTATCATCATCGTTATCATTCACTGTAATGTGAAGCATAGACCACCCCACTGCAGCATGTCTCTTTATAAGGAAGTCTGTCTTGAAGCGTTATAAGTCATTCAACTGTTCACTTTGGGTGCACAAAAGAGTAAACCTTCTCATTGTGGGCATTCAAAACAACAACTGCTCACTTTAATGTGAAGTATAGGCCAGTATTGCAGCTTGTCTCTTTTTAAGGAAGCCAGTCTTGAAGCGTTGTCAGTCATTTACCTGTTAACTTCAACGTGAAGCAAAGGCCACATTGCGCTTGTATCTTTTTAAGGAAGCCAGTCTTGAAGCGTTGTCAGTCATTTATCTGTTAACTTCAACGTGAAGCAAAGGCCACATTGCGCTTGTATCTTTTTAAGGAAGCCAGTCTTGAAGCGTTGTCAGTCATTTACCTGTTAACTTCAACGTGAAGCAAAGGCCACATTGCGCTTGTATCTTTTTAAGGAAGCCAGTATGTGAGCTTCTACAATGGTTTATTATAATTGCAACCTTTTTTACACGGTGAAGATGCTACTAGCATCGTGCACAGCCCAGTCATCTTCAACGACATGGTTGGAAGGTATGAGTACACCTACTCTTTGCATCCATTGTGGCACACTGCCAAACATGTTTCCATTTGTATGTATGCTGAAACAGCATTATGGTTGATATCAAAAGATATTGATCAACACTTTAAGATTGTATGTTGTGATGCTGACTGTGAATATCATTATGGTATCTGCATAGCTTGTGAAATTAACAAAAGATATTTTCTGCTCTTCAAATCATCAGAAGAATGTTGTATTTCCTTCACGTATGTTACTTTCAAACAGTTTCAGCTTATCCTGGAAAATCTTGACATGTCCGTAAAATTTGTGTACCAGCTGGCCTTGTGTCTAAAATTTGTGATTAAGATCATTCACATGCTTAGTCATGCAAGCTGGCAGATCCACAAAGAGTCTGATAATTCTTTGATCTGGCTACTCTTTACGTCCATGAAAAGCTTGATTTCTGACCATAGGGCATAAAATCGCTTCGACATTTTTCCTCAACTTAACCAGCATAAATCACAGCAGCAAAGCAGATTGCCAGATTGCAAAAGAAGTTTTACAATACCAAAATAAACCATCACCCAAATGGTACTAGGGAAGGAAGTAGTACGGCAACTTTAACATTGAATACATGTTCTAAAAGGTGGCTAAAGTTTTTTGTATACAAGGCTAGTGTAAAATGAATTGTTATAGAAACCATCATTGCCAAAGCGCATATAAATACTTTGATACATACTTCCTGACAGGGACCAGTTAAGGTGGTGACGTTATGCTTTAAATGGAGCTAATAAAAGATAAGACAAACAAAATTAACAATGTATTCGAAAGATCTAGCATTTTCTAACTAAAGAAGTTAATTTATTCATCATTATTGTAATTTGGTACAACACCTTTGTATATACGAAAAAGATGTTAAATGCAATTAAAGTTTAGTGTTTTCCATTTTTATATTTGTTAACAATTAAATATGTTTTTTTTCTCTTTCTTCAATTTGGAAGAATCTGAGAGAGCTGATTCTGGTAAATACACAATTGAGATCAGCAATGACAGTGGCACAGCAGCTGCTCCATTCCAGCTCAAAGTTGTCAGTAAGTCAAAAGTTTACACTTTTTTTTCTATTTGGATAGTCTGTAGTAGAGTTGTTTTTCTTGTTAAATATTACCAATTCCCATATTACATATATATTTTAAGCAAACTATTGTGGTATTCATACCTTTCAACTCAGCCACAATCAGTATGTTTCAGTTAGGCCCGAACGATTTGTAGCTTGGTATTTGCAGCAATGCTTTCTGATGCAACACGTGGCTGGGACACTGGTGTACAGATCAGATACTGGACAGATGGGCAGCTGTTCACTCTGAGGTGCCTAAAGTCCCTCACGAAGGTGAAAGAAGCAACTATCTTAGATATAATTTTTTCCGGTGACTACGCAATCAATATGTGCTCAGAACAGGACATGCAAGCAACCATGAATGAGTTTTTCAGCTGCGTGCACTAATTTTGGTCTTACTGTAAAAATAAAAAAAAGGAGGTAATTTTTCTACCTGTGCCCAAGTAGCCCTACCACGAACCAATCGTCACTGTACAGGGATATTGCCTAAAAACAGTTTATAGCTTTAATTACCTTGGTAGTACCCTCACCAGAGAATCGAATATTGACTTTGAGGTCCACAACATGATTTTCAAGGCAAGTGCTGCTTTCAGAAGACCACGAGAAAACATTTGGGACGACAAGGCATCAGCGTTTCCACCAAGATAAGTTTGTATTGAGCTGGTGTGCTAACCACACTTTTGTACGCATGCAAAACATGGACAGTCTATGGTAGGCATGTCAGGAAACTAATAATTTCCATGTAAACTGTTTCCGTAGACTGCTCATGATTGGTTGGCAGGATAAAATGCCCAACTTTGTAGTCCTCATCAGGGCAAGAGTCTCTGGCATCCCTATGCTGCTGCAGAGAGCCCAGATCAGATGGACTGGGCATGTTGTTTGTATGTCAGATGAGCGCCTCGCTAAACAACTCTTGTACTGTGAGCTCAGGACAGGACAGAGCTTGCTGGGGGGGATAAAAGAAACAATACAAAGGCACTCTAAAAAATTCTTTGAATAGTTTCTCTATTGATTTTGTTGCCTGGGAGCTGATTGCTTCGAACTGCTCAGCCTGGCGCACTGCCATCACACAAGGTGCTTGCACCGCTGAGAAGAGAACCATTATGAAGACGTAAGAAAAGCAAGCTGTATGAAAGGAAAGAATGCAAGATGGCCCAATTACAAATGATGTTCACATGTGCCGTACGTGCAGTAGTTTGTCACGCTCAGATCGAATTGTACATTCATATGCAGTCACATCTGAATAAACATATCTGATGCTGTTGCCATATTTCTTGTGATGGGCAACCAGCTTAGCATAGTTCCCCACAAATGGTGAACTGAACTATGTGACCATTTGGCTTACATGTTGAACAATGTCTTTTGTCATTATAACGTTTGTGTAAGCATCTACATTTGTTGAGAAATTGTATCGAATCCATACTTCAGCAGATGAGAAATGACAAGGCAAGAGTTCACGCCTCCAGCAGCATGATTATTCCAGTTATATTTGTACAGCTGTCAGGTATGGAACCTGTGAAAAGCAGATGCAAAAATGCTTCAAATTGTTCAAAGGGAATTGGAGTGATGATGATATAATCTCTTTAGCTGTGAACTGGCAACTCTTGACAGCCCAATACCTCCCAAACAAAAGCACACGTCCTTCTCAATTGTTGTAGTGATGTGTAACGAGTGTTGTGTATTGTGGAGTGTGGTGGTAGCAGCAGGTTCTGCAGATCGGCCAGCCTTCGGCACAAAGTGAGGAGGTGCTTGACTGACTCCTCGGGGTCATGGCAGAATCTGCAGTTTGGTTCACGTAGTTTGTCTAATCTATTCAGATATTTGTTGAGAGAGGCATGGCCTGTTATCAGCTTGAAGATCAAACTCTGGTCTCTTCGTTTCAGTTTCTTGGCTGGGTCCTAAGGATCTGGTTTTACTTAGTTTTTTAAATATACTCGGCCTGTATAGGATATGGCCCACTGATCTAGCCACTCCTGTCTATAGTTATTTTTCAGGATTTTCTTGCAGGCTTATAGTGTAATGCTAGGTAGTGACTGTGGTAGCATTGCCCGGCTTCTGGCCAGCTCATCGGCCTTCTCGTTTCCTGGAACTCCGACATGGCCAGGTATCTACTGGATCACTACTTCCACTCCATAAGAGGTCAATTAATTTGTAGATTTTATTAACATCTGGAGACATTCTGTTTTCCAAGGCTTCAAGGGAATAAGAGTAAAGAACTTTGAAATTCTCTGTACAGGACTGAATTTATAACACCAAAATCAGGTATCAAACCTCCTTCAATGACTTCATAGATACTGCATTGTTAAGAAAGTGCAGGTGGGCCAGGCATGTGGTGCACATGCCAGACAACAGTTACATACAAAAGATGACATCCTAGTAGTCTTATAACTTTTAGCATCCACTTGGATGTCCATCAATTATTTGAAGATATCGCCTGAGTAGAGCCTTTGGTCTAACATGGTGCTTTAATGCAAAGGAGAAAGTGAGCTTAAACAATATTTGGCTACTTGACATCAACCACTTGTTATGTCTGACTGAATATCAAGATTACAAATAACTTTAACAACTATTATATCCAGTAACGTTATATTACAGGAATACTATTAGTAGATCACATACTAATTAAAATAGAAAGATGACATATACATAGAGGAAGTCCTGGTAAACCTTGTGACAACACAAAAGATGGAGGTCAAAAGAGGTTGATGAAAATATAAACAAGTATAACAACATTTTTCTTTGCTGCAAGCTTTTATTTATACAAAAACATGTTTGTTTTTTTGTGTTGGGTATTACATGAGTGTAATTTTGTTTTGGTGTTTCTGTGGTAAATTGGTGTATCTGCATCATCATGTGGCATGTCCTTTATAGAACGTCGCTCCTATCACAGTCTGTCTGAAAGAAACTCTTTCCCTTGCCAAAACTCCAGCCTTCGCCACCAGGCATTCCTGGAAATCTTGGTACCATCGTCTTCTTGGTCTACCCCTGCCTCTCTTCCCTGGCACCATACCTTCCATCATTGTTCTCTCAAGACCGCTGTGTCTCTTGATGTGACAAAGTATTTATATTTTCTGGCCATAATGGAATTGATAAACCAGTTCTCCTCTATGCTCAACTCTTGCCGAATGTCTACATTTGTCCTTTCTCCATCCAGGGTATTCTTAGGATCTTTCTGTAACATTTTGACTTCTTCTTCTTCGTAAGCTGTCAGACGTCAACCTGTATTTTTTCGAAAAAAGCAGTGGTCACTGCCATAGAGCTTGTCTAGTGTTGCCACGTGTGCTTTCTCTGATCCTCGTATGTCGGGCAGTTTTGCAGCAAATGTTCAGTGGTCATTTTCCCATTACCACACGGGCATTCGTCAGTGCCACCTATCTTCAATTTATTGAATAGGTGGTACCTCAGTCTATTGTGGCCTGTGCGCAGTCTGAAGACCATGACCTGCTCTCTTCTGTTCAACTGGTAATAGGCATCGTTTTTTGTGTAGCCAGTATGTTCTGTTTCCCATTTGGTCATGTATCTAGCTCTAATAAGCCTTTTTGACTTTTCGTAGGTCACACTAGGATCTGGTTGTGGTAGTCTTGCACCTTCTTTTGCCAGTCTGTCTACCTCCTCGTTGCCTTGGATGTTACAGTGGGAAAGATTCAATTCTTTGTCTAGAAGTTTTGGTAATCGTCCATGTTTCGCAGCCATAGGAAAAACACAGGCTCTCAAGACTTTTACTTTTGTTGTTTTGTTGGTGCCCTGCCATAATTTCTTCAGGCTGTTCAGTCTCTGAATTGCTTTGGCTATTCTTCTACTGATTTCTTTTGAGCAGTCATCATTTTTGTCAATTCTGGAGCCCAGATATTCAAAATGATTGACCTGATCTATTTCCTCACCATCTACTGTAAATTTATGTTGACATTGTGTTTTGTCGGTGGTCATTATCTTTGTTTTTTTTAATGTTATAAACAGGTTTTGATCTTTACTGTGTCTATTTACAGCTGAAATTAGTTGCTCTAGCCCTTCTGCACTTCTTGATAATATCACTGTGTCATCTGCGTATCGTAACTCTGGAACCTTGTACCCACCAATCGTAAATGTATCAAAATATATATCTGCATTTTAAAAAATGTATTTGTTGGTGTTGGTCAAAAGTCAATACCAACTGCAATATTTTAAAATGAACATCATTCACATTGATTTGTTTACCTGCATCAACTTCAGTGTCTACTTCATGTGGTTCATGATTTTCTGCTCAATGGGCATGTGTGTCTGTTGGAATAAGACTTGAATTTGCTGTCAATGCAAGTAAATACTATGTTTTTTGGTACAAGCTTTTGAATGACATGTCCAGAATCCACTAAAATGTAATGGATTAACAGGCCACACTAGTAGACGTGTACAAAATTTCAGTAATATATAAAGTTGGTTAAAATAGGAGAAATAGAAGTCCATGCAAACAGACAGTAGTTGGGTCAATTAAATTAAAGCTTGTAAAAATATCTTGGGTAGCAGGACAAACTGGATTGTAATACCAAAAAAAGCTGAAATACTAAAATATTTAAAGGATATGTGATTATGGAAGAAATTAATCATAATCGCAACATGGCATGACACCTAACGATACTGACAATGATTGTGGAATTCATGTATTGTGCATGTTTTATTTTCTTCTCATTTCATTATTCATGAAGATTTAATTATGAAAAGATTCATAAATGTTCAGCTATGTCCATTTACTTATTTCTGTGCATGAATTAGTCTAAGTCTCGATTACATTTTATCAAAGTTATATTGTCTTGCAGGTCCACCCGGTGCTCCAACTGGTCCTCTGGCTGTGTCTGATATCACTAAACATACATGCAAGCTGGCATGGAAACCACCTCAGGATGATGGCGGCTCCAGAATCACGAGCTATCTGATAGAGAGACAAGAAGTTGGCAAACCATACTGGGTCACAGTTTCATCTCACTGTAAGGTATGAAGTCCTACCCCTTTTTGTTTGGATTGACAAACCATACTGGGTCACAGTTTCATCTCAATGTAAGGTTTGAAGTCCTACCCCTTTTTGTTTGGATTCACAAACTATACTGGATCACAGTTTCATCTCAATGTAAGGTTTGAAGTCCTACCCCTTTTTGTTTGGATTCACAAACTATACTGGATCACAGTTTCATCTCAATGTAAGGTTTGAAGTCCTACCCCTTTTTGTTTGGATTCACAAACTATACTGGATCACAGTTTCATCTCAATGTAAGGTTTGAAGTCCTACCCCTTTTTGTTTGGATTCACAAATTATACTGAGTCACAGTTTCATCTCACTGTAAGGTATGAAGTCCCTGAACTCTTGTCTACCTCATTTGTTTTAAAATTGGCACACCCTAATGAATCACTATTCTATTTCACTTAAAGATAGGGAGTCCCAGCTTCTGTTTACTGAGTTTTTCTCTCTTGATGGATATTCTCTGGTTGCTCATTGTAGTGCCTCTTCTTATATCTGATGGGGTGTTGAAAAATGTGGGCCTTGGTCTTCCTTGCTGTAGCACAATGCAAGGATTCTCAGCAGCAGTATCGCCACTCCAGAATCACAAAGGTGATCCCCACCTTGTTGACAAAGGTGCTATAACAAAAATTTGTTTCGAGTGGGGTCTTAGTCAGTTTATTGACCTTGATCCTGATGCTAATCTTCACACCCTATAACTGTAGGGTATAAAGTACAAGGCATGGCCATGCAATTTAATACATTTTTGAACGACTAATATTTGGAGTGGGGTTATGTGGATGTCTTTATGTGTGCTCTAACAACCTCACCGATTATGAGATGCCTTGACTTGCATGCTCAAGAATTTTGAGTACATTAAACTTTGTGTAACTTGGAAATATGGCTTCTTTTCTCACCCCCCCCCCCCCCCCTTCCCCCCAAATGTGCACCAACATGTATACATTTGTTTCTCTTGTTTCTCCTCAGGACACAAACATTGATGTTCAGGGACTATATGAAAATAGCCAGTACCTGTTTAGAGTGGCAGCTGTCACTGAGAATGGACCTGGTGACTTCTTGCAGACAGAGAGTTCTATTATTGCAAAGATGCCTTTCAGTAAGGATTTTAGTATTATATCGTGACTTACTTAACTTATTCTTTCTAGTTCCTATTGGAAAATAAGGCTGCTCTCCACCAATTCCTCTAAGGGATCTTCAAGAGTTTGACCAGTAGTATCTGCAGTTAGAATTTACATATCAGCTTTTGTAACAGTTTTTTTAACTTAATTAACTTCATTATACTGGTTTAGAAGGCTCTACAAAGTCTGTATTCAACCAGTTTATTTCACTCCATGAATAATGAAAATACTGTGAGCATCCAATCTATTTTTGAATGCTTGAACTGACTCTGCTTCCACTACATTCTGCGGCAATTCCAAGAATTCACCACTAAAAAAATACTTCCTAATATCTAAACTAGACCTGTCTTTAAACAATTTGTAGCTGTGCCCTCTTGTTCTTGTAGCCAGTTGTACTATGAAAAACTTGGTATAGTCTAATTTATCCTTTTCATTTATTAAGTTTTACACTTGTATTAAGTCACCTCGAATTCTTCTTTGTTCATTGAGAGATTGATGACCCGTCTTTTTTAGTCTCAGCATTTTAATATCCACTCTATTATATGGACTCCACACCTGAACACAGTACTCCAATTTAAGTCTCACTACTGATTTATATAGACTATTACTTTAATGACTATTACTTTCTTGCTCTTATGTGAAATGTTTCTTTTTATCATGCCCAACATGGCCTTTTTCTGCCACCTGGACTTGCTCACGCACCTTTCCTGTATGATCTATTATAACTCCTAGATCTCTTTCCTTTTTTATTGTTCTCTCCCATCCTGTAATTATATTCATTATTGGATCTTCCCATGTGAATGACTACATTTTTCTACATTAAACTCCATCTGCCAGCTCTCAGACTATTTTTGAATCATATCTAAATCCGATTTCAAAAGATCCACCTCTTACGAAGAAGAGACCCTCCCGCATAATTTTGTGTCATCCACAAACTTTGAATCGTAGGTTTTTTTTATCTCATGTGGCTTTCATAATAGCAATGTTAAAGTCATATTCTTACCATTGAAACAAACTAGAACTTGTACCTATGGATTTGTTTAAAACTCTGGTGTTAGTCTCTATATCAACTGTTGTCCTTTCTATTTCAACAAGACCTTGAACTAGTACTTGTTGTCTGCCTGTGCTCCATGCGATGCAAAAAAACCACTGCACCTGACCCCCTTAAAGAAAGTTGTATCATAACTCATACCTGAACTCTTGCATAGAAACATATGTTTAGAAATGGTTTAAAAAGTGCACTGAGACAAAAATAAGAGCGAAACCTACATTGCAAATAAAAGACCTTCTTCGACGACAACAGAAAATGCAGATGTAAGTTAACACGTGGAGTAAAATATGAATATATCAAGTGGAAATAGAAATGCATAAAAGGGTTATAAAATTATATGAAATGATACCTAATCAAATGGCCCCATCCAAATTTCCTTACGGGGCAAAAGGGAAAGACAAGAAGTGAAAAACAGGATGTGATTAAACTTGTCAAAGCATACAAGGTGAGAAGGAGTGGGATAAACCAATAGCAGCCAAACTAAAAAAAACCATATGATAGTAGATGGTATGAGACAAAAAAAATCAATCAATCAAAAGAATGGGACACGGCAAGAAATAGGCAAATCAAGAGAGGGACTAAAAGAGAGGAGATGGAGCCTAGGAAAAAACTTAACTTAACTTAACGTCTTTATACTGGTTTAGAAGACTCTGCAGAGAATGGAAAAGGTATGGAAAGTATTGAAGTAAAGCAACCCAAGACAGCCCATTTGAGAGATAATTTATTTTTCAGTTTAAAACAATGAAGGTTGTCCATGAAGCAGGAGACAATGCATGTGACTGACGTCAGCCTTCCCTGATGCC
Organism: Ariolimax columbianus; assembly: GCA_036924085.1. NCBI lineage: Eukaryota > Metazoa > Mollusca > Gastropoda > Stylommatophora > Arionidae > Ariolimax > Ariolimax columbianus. Next base: position 43,483,156 of record JAVGWX010000004.1, on the reverse strand, counting down.
CAGAGATCTTAGAGATATCAAGGTGTTACAGGAAGTACACACAGAGTTCAAGACCATTTTCCCCAATATTTGTCATGCCAAATTGGTTGCAAATTAAGAAGTAATTGGGGTTGGGGACCTGAATTTTTGTGGTGGTGTTTCTTGTAGCAAATTAAAATGCAAGTATCAGGTTGCTGGCTTATAAATAGACCTCTTTAGTTACCTTTTATGACATGATAGGAAAGCTAAAGTGCCTTATTTTGTTACTACCAATGAACTGCTTAGGTATAACCACAAGACTTAAAATCAAAAGTGACATTTTGTTTTCCCATCACAACTTTTAGATACACCTGACTCACCTGGTGTCCCTGATGCAGCAGAAGTAGGCGGAGACTTTGTCAGCCTGACCTGGGCTAAACCAAAGTCAGATGGTGGTGGCAAGATCACTGGCTACTGGGTGGAGAAGAGGGAACATGGGACTGAAAACTGGTCTAGAGTTAACAACAATCCTTGTATCACTAACATGCTCAATATTCCAAATCTGATTGAAGACCGCCACTACGAGTTTCGTGTCTTTGCTGAAAATGAAGCTGGCATTAGCAAACCATCCTTGGCTTGTAATCGTATCAAGATCAAAGACCCAAATGGTGAGTGATTTATTCATTTATTAAAATAATACAAACTGATGTGTTTTGTGACAGGCTGTAATTAATTTAGAATTTGCTTAATCATTAATATTATTAAAGCCGGTACTGGATATCATCCATGACCAGAGCCTGCGCACCTCTCTATTCAACTCCACAGTACTACCTGAAATGTGTTATGTGACGGAAACATAGACACTCACGAAGAAGATGGAGTCTAAATACAGAGTGATCCAAACCTCCCTTGAAAGACGCATGGTCGACCTCATGCTTCATAACGCACAAAGGTCTTCACAACTCAGACATACGTCAGTTGTCCCTGGTAGAAGATGCAGTTATTTATGCAGACAAAATGAAACATTACTGCGAAGAACGGCTGATCGTTGGAGCACAGTAACAGCAATATAGTACCTCAGAGACAAGAAACGACCACTAACATGTTGATCCGACTCCCTTGCATCTCACTCCCACAACAACATTCATGTTGCCACAGACGGACGACTCATTATCCACTGGTCCACCCTGGCTCAAGACAAAGACTGTTGGCAAAGAAGTTGAGACCACCGCTGAAGAACAGGTTGTCCAGTAATTAACACTATTAATTGTTTAACTTATTTCACTATTTTTGTTTGTCCAGTTTTATAGAAATCTATTTAGATGTAAAATCTCCAGTAAAAATATGTTGATGTTTGCATGACATTACATTTCAACCATACTTATTTTTCAATCCTTATTTTTTTTTAAAGTGTTAGAAAGCAGTTTAGCAAGATGGATATTACCAAAAGGATCTAGTTTATGTTTTTAATTTCTTACTTACACTTTCTGTTTACTACTCTTCCTCTTACGTACAACTTTATTCCCATTGATGGGGTAGTCAAGGAGTTTTTTAGGCTGAAGACTAGAGATTGCTTTGCCACTGCTGTAGCCTTTGACCTATGTCTCTCTTTGTTTCTCATCTGAAAATTTGTCCAGAAATTGTCATCATTTTTGCAGTGTGCTCTAACTCTCCTTTTCTCGTAACATGAGTACAAAATATGACTGTTTTGTTTTGATATGCGTAATAATTTGTCTTTACATATGAACAACATCACATTCTCATTAGTCTCCTTTGCTGTCCATGATATTCTTAACCTTCATCTATAAAACTGCATCTCTGTGGCTTCAAATCATTTTGCCTGTTTGTTTGTTTGTTTGTTTGTTTACTGATTATCCATTCAATGATTGGGCAATGAACATGAATTATACTGCTGAGAAAAATCAGATTAATTAATAAACTGATGTACTTCAATTTAATATTTTTTTTTGCAGCTGCTAAGATACCAGAATTTATCATGGGTTTGAAGAAGACCCTTGCAATTGAAGGCAAAACTGCACGGTTTGAATGCTCAATTTTAGGAAACCCCAAGCCAGATATTCAGTGGTAACTTCATACATTTATTTGGTTCTTTTTTTATCTTCATTTTTTGTTCACTCATTGATTTTTACACTGTCGGACGAGTTCTTGTGAATAACTTGATTGATGTCTGGATCTCCTTATCAGCTCAGTATAGCTTTGAGTGTGGTGCTGAGTCATTTGGCCTGTGAGTCTTTTCAACTGGCTATGCAGAGGACAGTCTTACAAAACATACTCTTCAGCTTGCTCTCTCAGTCCACACGTGCACATAGGTAAAGCAAACAGGTTACATGTGTTTATTTAGTCTGTTATGCCACACCTGAGGCAAAGATTAGTGATATGTGCCTGTGGGTCAAGAGTGTCGGAGTTGTCGTCAGTTTGGTACTGATCTTCTCTAATAACCTGGATTGCTCTCTTTTGTTTAAGTGTGTGATTTCACTGTCTTCCTATTGACAGTACACCTAGATAATAAAGAAGATAGATGAAGGCTGTTCAACTGCAATCTCTATTTTTCACAAGCCATTTTCCATACCTATACACCAAGGTATACAGCAAGGAGATCCCATCTCCCCAAAACTGTTCACAGCTGCTCTTGAAGAAGTTTTTAGGTCTCTGAACTGGCAGGATCGAGGTGTCAGCATGGAGGTGGAGATGCTCTCACACCTATGTTTTGTGAACGACATTGTGATCTTCACCCACATCATTGCAGAAGCCAAACAAAGTCTAAGTGAGTGGTTAGTCTGAACATAAATATAAAGAAGACTCAATTTCTACTGAACACTTTTTGCTCTACAGGGAAACTACGATTGGCAAATGAGCCCATAAAAAATGCCAATGCATATTTCTACCTAGGCCAGGAAATCAACAAGAACCATAACATTGATAAGGAGATTTCATGCAGGAGAGCGACTGGTTGGCTCAGCTTCAACCACATTAAACCAGTACTCAAGCAGATGGTGGATGTCAAGGCCATGGCTCACAACTTCAATGGCATGGTTATTCCAACAATGGTATTTGAATGTGAGGTTTGAAGTCTATGCAAATGATATATAGAGAAGCTCGGTATTACTGAAAGAGCAATGGGGCGTAGAGTCCTAATATCCCCATAAGAGACCACATTAGAAGTACCAACATCCGCGACCAAACAGAGTTATGGGATGTTGTTGACTCTGCGTCAATGCAAAAGTACAGATGGGCCAGCCATGTAGTTCACATGACTGATGATAGATGGTCGAGGTGGGTGACTTTCTGGCACCATACAACTACAATTGCCAATGTAGCTGCCTGCCAGTGATGAAGAGATGATCTGTACCATGCCTTTAGACCGTCATGGTACTCAAGGGCGAAGGACAAACAGATTCATGCAGCTTTGAGATGCCTGATATTAGGCAACCTTGCCTGATTGAATATCAGGATTCAAGTTTTTAAGTAAGTATTATTATATTGGTTAGGCAGAAGTTCAAGACAATGAAAGAGCTGACATCATTACTTGTAAAGTATCAATGATCGAAATATTGTTTATGGATAAGAGGGACAAGAATGGTAATATGCTCTTTGATGAGACTGATATAGCAGTTAGATATGCAAAGTATAGGAAGGAACAATTTGAATCCGAAGAACCAAACTAGCATCACAATAACGAGGGCCCCCTGCATTCTCATGTCAGAAGTAGAACATATGTTGGAAACTATGAAGACAGGAAGACCTACAGATGCAGACTCCATCAGCATAGAAGTGATGGAAGCCTTAGAAGATATTATTATGGATTAAAATCACATATTGATGTGAAGATATATACTTCTTCTTCGTACGCTGTCAGACGTCAACTTGAATTTGTTCGAAGAAAGCAGCTGTCATCCTGAGGCTGTCGATGCTGCCATAGAGCTTGTCTAGTGTTGCCAGTGGTGATGGCCACATGTGCTTTCTCTGGTCCTCGTATGTCGGGCAATTTTGCAGCAGATGTTCAGCTGTCATTTTCCCTGTACCACAGGTGCATTCGTAGTGCCACCTATCTTCAGTTTATTGAATAGATGGTACCTCAGTCTGTTGTGGCCTGTGCGGAGTCTGAAGACCACAGTCTGCTCTTTTCTGTTCAACTGGTAATAGGCATCATTTGTAAAGATATATACAACACTGGATTTATACCGAATGACTTGAAAATTGTTCTTTATAAACGTACCCAAGAAACACAGGGCAGCTGAATGCTCAGATTTTCAAACAATTAATAAAGCAATACTATTTAAATACTACTCAAGATCATACATGAGAGAATAAAGGTTAAGGATCAATAATTTTTTGCTTCTACAACTCTAAAGATATCATCAAATTCTTTTAGAAGAAACTCGTTTGCTTGCATATTCTCATTCTTCAACATCATTGTTAGCTTCTTGAAAGATTCTTTGTTGCAATAGGGGTGTGCTTGAAAGAAAAAAAATCTTTTGTACATTTTCACATAATGAACCAAGTTTAATTTTTTCTAATATCAGCTGTACATCAAATATTATGTTGCTTTCCTTGTTATATTTATCAACATGAAAAAATAACTTGAAAAACACCATCAACTGCACAAGACCTTGCCTCATATTAACTGAATTTGGGTCTGCATTATACATGGAATTGTTATACAATTCATTCTAAATTTGATATCACATTTCTTTAAACTCATTAATCTTGACATAGCTGTATTACAGTTCATTTATTTATTGAATTTCATATCTTGAATATAGAGTTTTGTTCACAGAAGAATTAATTTTAATATTGTAGACCTTTATCAGTGAGATACACAACATTGACTTTTGTCACTTTGTAGTTGTTGTTTTGAATGCTCACATTTAAAACGGTTTCTCATTTGTGTGTCCTGAAAAGAACGTTAAATGGTGGGTTGCAGTAGCTTTCCTTTTCCTCACATCACAAGCATACTGATAATGGTGTACTGGGGTCCTCCAGGCGGTTGTCCTCTGCTTGACTTCATCTACGTGGCACTCACTAGTATGAGGATCATGTCAATCCCTCACTTCGTTAGCCAGGCTGCAACGAAAACAGCTTGTTTCCAGGGAGGGCTACTAAGAAGTCGAGATGAGGGTCTTGGCCAGTGTGTTTTGCCTGACCCTGACCCTGACCAACATGTCTGATCAGTATATTTTGCCTGTACAAACATTAGTCTTCCTCACCTATGTAATTGACAATTTATGTTTTGAAATTAAGACATGTCTTATTCTGTCTCGTATTTGCTACTCAGACATTGACCAACTTTCCATTCCAGGTACAAAGGTGCACGTGAGATTTTTGACTCTGATAAGTTTGAAATAAGGACAGAAGGAGACAAGGAAATCTTGGTAGTCAAGAATGTCTATGGTGAAGATGCAGATGAGTATTCAATTCGTGCCACCAACAGAGGAGGAAGTCGTGTGTCTCGGGCTGATCTTGAAATTAAATGTAAGAAGCTTTTTGTGTGAAATATTTACAACAACACCCATTGAAATCAAGTCACTTTTTTGTCATCATCAAACCAAGAAAATTGTGAAAAACAAGTAATTTTAGTAAAAATAGTAGTTACAATTAAAATTTGTATGTATTTGGATTATAAGTTTCATATAAGTTAACCACAGTTCAATGTGTACATTCACCATAGTGTGGAAAAGGTGAACAAAAATAAATTATTCTGCAATTTTTTTCAAAAAAGTAGATCATCATCAGTCCTATAACCCGAAAGATCATTTTGGCACCAATACTGCAGACTGTTGAACCAGTTCCTGCCACTGCACTCGGTTTTGTGCCAGGATATTTGTTGTAGCTATGGACCTTCCTGTACACTCTCTGATGTTATCTTCCCATCTCTTTTTCTGCTTTCCTCTCTTATGCTTTCCAGGCATTGTACCTTGCAGGACCGTCTTGGTCAACACCGACGATCTTGAAACATATCCATACCATGTGAGCTTGTGTGTTTTTATCATACTCAATAGGTCTTTATATTAGCCAACTTCTCTCTTAATGGTGTCTCAAACTGCCTTATTCATGAGTGGTCTAGATACAAAATGCAGAGGATTCGACGCAGACATCTCATCTCCATTGCACAAATTCTTCTCTCTAGAACTGCTGTCAGAGTCCAAGTTTTGCATGCATAAAGGTACACGGAAGTGATCCGTGCAAATAGTATATAAAAAGCAGAAAAAAACATGTTGGATGTTTTATAATTGTGATTGCATTTACTTGATTACACCCTTATATTTCTGCTGGAGACAAGAAGTTTTACATTACATACTACCTAGAGGTGATGGTGGGAAATGCCTAGTAGCAATACCTTACATAATGACAGTCTAATGGTAACCAGCCCCACCAAAGACAGACTGTAGACCCTATACCATGGGTAGCAAACATGGCAACAGGGAAAAATCTGTAATCAAGATACACCTTTCCTAGTAAACTGCAAGAAAAAAGCCGCCCTTTACTATTAATAGTCAACTAATAGATCAAAAGCCAAACCAAGGAAGACATGGGATGCAAAATTTAAGGGCCAACCAGATCGACTTGCAAAACAAAAATATAGCTTATGGCTATCAGCCATCAGACACTCATCTTCCTGATTGAACACCAGGATTCCAGTTGTACATCAGAACAACAACACTTTGCACAAACATTTCTAATTATAAATGTTTTTACTGAATTCTGGAAAAATATGTAGGGTTCAAAAGGCAAAAGCAATCTAAGCAAAAGCAGTATAAACAAATATTGGTTTGAATTTAAGTCTTTTGTAAGAAAGGTATTTAGATTTTAGACATGCACTTTTTCATGTACATGTTTTTGGGTCCATGTACATGATTAATTGATTTGCTGTACATGTTTCATGTGGTACTTGCTGACATCTATCTATGATGTAAATTGATCAAGTTTTATAAAAAAAGATTGTCTTTATGTATATATACACGTGATCAAATCTATAAAATGCAGCCCCACAAGTTATTTTATCTACAAGTAGATAAGTAGTTTAACTATAAATCTATTTGATAATTGAAATCTAAGATTGAAAATTTCTTAAGATGTGGCAGGTATTACCCTGAGAGAAAATAATCAGCACACTACAGCCCTCCAAGAGTGCCAGAAAATGGAACTAAACAGGATTGTTCTTGTGGCTGGCAGCGTCATCACTTAACACAAATTGCTATATAAACTAATGCTACAAGAATGCACAAAGTACTCTGACACAGACTTCCAGCAAGGACCAATTGCATTGGTGGACATATGCTTTTTAAGAAATTAAAAAGAACCAAACAGAAGGAGAAGGAAAGAAGTGTGCTTCTGTTATTTTCAATCACATATATGTATAGCATTGTTGAGATGTGTATATTATTTGAGTGTTTATAATGTACTTGTCCTTTGCTATTGTTGTTGTGCTTATTCCAGTGATAGGAAACTCTTACAGAGTGTTGCAATTGCAATTTACTCTTCTCTTAACCTTTGGATGTGAAGGTCTTCTTTTCTTATTCTTTTCACAAACTTTCTACATGATGGGGTTAGCTGTTCCTATGCCCTAGTTCATATGTTTCTTAAGATCCCTCATTCCCTTTGTTCTCAAATGTCCTTTCTCTTGTTCTTGGCAGTCCTTTCTCTTGTTCTTTGCTGCCTTTTCTCTTGTTCTTGGCTGTCCTTTCTCTTGTTCATGATTGTCTTTCTCTTGTTTGTCCTTTCTCTTGTTCTTTACTGTCCTTTCTTTAGTTCTTTGCTGTCCTTTCTCTTGTTTTTGACTCTTTCTTATTCGTTGCTGTCATTTCCCTTGTTCAGGGCTCTCATTTTTCTTGTTCATGGTCTTTCTCTTGTTTGTGACTGTCCTTGCTCTTGTTCTTTACTGTCCTTTCTCTTGTTCTTGACTGTCTTTCTTGTTCTTTGCTGTCCTTTCTCTTGTTCTTGACTGTCTTTCTTGTTCTTTGCTGTCCTTTCTCTTGTTCTTGACTGTCTTTCTTGTTCTTTGCTGTCCTTTCTCTTGTTCTTGACTGTCTTTCTTGTTCTTTACTGTCCTTTCTCTTGTTCTTGACTGTCTTTCTTGTTCTTTGCTGTCCTTTCTCTTGTTCTTGACTGTCTTTCTTGTTCTTTACTGTCCTTTCTCTTGTTCTTTACTGTCCTTTCTCTTGTTCTTGACTCTTTCTTGTTCTTTACTGTCCTTTCTCTTGTTCTTGACTGTCTTTCTTGTTCTTTACTGTCCTTTCTCTTGTTCTTTACTGTCCTTTCTCTTGTTCTTGGTATATCCTTGTTCATGACTGGTGTTTCTCTTCTTTTTGGTTGTCCTTGCTCTTGTGCTTAACTTTATATTCCTCTTCACTTTCTCTTATTCTAGTTTGGCACTTTCTTTTGTTCTTAAATACCCTTTTCTATTTTTCTTAGCTGCCTTTTGCTTTGTACTTGACAATCCTTTTCTTGTGTTCTTGACATCTTTTATTTTAGGTTTCTCTTTTAGGGATTCTTAATTACCCTTTTCTCATGTTCTTGACTGCCTTTCTCTTGTTTTTGATTACCCTTTGTTTTGCTTTTGACTGCCCCTTTTTGAACTGCCTTGTTTTCTTGTCTTTCCTGCACTTATTTCTTGCTCTTGGCTGTTTTGCTAATCACACTGAAAAAATACCTAGCCATTAGGAACAACATAGAACCACTCTTTGTTGCAGCTCCACCCAAAATTAATGTTCCTCCTCGCTTCCGTGATCTGTGTACATTTGAGAAGGGAGAGAACGTAGTGTTGAAGATTCCCTTCACTGGCAATCCCAAACCTACTATCAAGTGGATCAGAGATAACGAAGAGGTTAGAGGAGTTAGGTAAGTCATGAAAGCATACACAGACTATTTACCTCTGGCTCTCCTTGGAATATAGGGCAATATCAAAAGCATTCCACGTCTTCTTATTTTAAACCATCATCTTTATCTTAATTAATACAACTTCTGGTGCCATGACCTCCTTTTCTACCACTCATGAGAAGACTTGCTGGTGATAGGGCTTCCAGTATCTGAGCTTTTATCAAGTTGCATCATGGGTGCATTGATGTTTGTTGTAGTTTCTATAACATTCTGTTTGTATGGGTCTGGATTGTGAACCCAAACCAAACACTCAAACCTTCTCTCTTGTTCACGCTTATGCCCTCATGATCAAGCCTCTACCCTCATAACTTCTTTGATTTGTCTAAACCTGTCATAAGCAATTGGCTCCCTCTGAGATAATTAAGAGGGACAAGACATCATGTCATTATGGATGAAATGAGATAAAAGTAGTCCCATAGCAGATAAGCAGGTACTAGACAGTTTAAAAACATGGATAGGTATGTAGTATCGCCGCAGCCGTGTCTAATTTTTTTTTACTTTCATAGTAGATACTATTGTTGGGGATAAAGTGTTGGAGATGCCATTGTACTAGGTCTCAGCTATGTTTTTTTTAAAGTAGAATGGCCAGTTCGCTTCTTGTAGTCTGCTTTCTACAACTGTAAATCAAATACTGATTTACAGCTGGGTGTACTTGTACATGCTGAGATCAAGAGTTGAACCCTGTCCCTTTACTAGAACAGTCAGCAAACTAACAACTATACCACTAAGATGCACTATGTTGTTGCTGTTGGAATGTACTTGCACTGAGATTAGTTAACTCATGACAACATTTCTTTGATATCAGGTTAAAATGACTTTTCTTACATCGCAAGGCGTATTTGAGTAAATGGACCTGGGTCCTCCTAGATGTAGTTCAATGCAAGACTCCCCAGTATGCTCATTACTATGTGGATCATAGTGTTGATGCCAATTAGCCAGACTGCAACTACAGCTTTTTGTTGGGGAGTACGAACACGGAGGTGGTGGTGGAGTATGTTTCACTTGACCCTGATTCCTTTTTTGCTTCCTATATGTGCTTCAAAAATGGTCAAACATGATTTTTTAAATTGAAAAATCTACAAATTAACGCTGGAGAAAAGACTTGGAATTATAATGTATGGCACTTATTGATAAACAGAAAATTAATTAGTTTCGACATTTAATTACGTAATTGTCTGGGTGTGGTTTCCCATATATCTTTTGTGATGGTTCAGTGCAAAAAAATGTTATCAATTATTGTATATTACTCTCACACAACTAACTTCAGGAATTGCCAACATTGTGTAGTACTGATGTCACTTACTAACGCTGTTTCAATATAACATTTGAGATGTCACTTGCCACCAGTTCAGCTCATTCCATTTGACCGTAAAGATTAGCGAAATCAGAGCTCTTGATATCTCAAAATTTAAACAGAGCTTCTTCCTTTGGACCATTATCCATTGAATAAGGAAATTAAAATGTAAGTTTTTGATTGCATCTTCAATGTAAGTGTTTGATTGTATCTTCAAGAGAAAAGACAAAATTAGACTTATTAAAATGAACAAATTGTGCACTGCCGAAGACATCTTGAGAACAAGGTGCAAATTTATTGCATTTTGTTTTTAAGAAAATTATCATGCGTTCAGTTTGTGTAATTATATTTATAATTTTATGTCTTTCTTATTAATTACAGAACATATAGAGAAGAATGAATTGTTTATGTTGTTGAAGAATGCGGGCGGGTAAATGTGCGGAGAAGGCAATGAAAAATATGAAGAAACTTACAAGAATTAGCAACAAGAAAAACTATTGTTCAAGCACTTTCAAGAGGAGAGACGAGATGAGCAAAGTGATGGGCCAGTTGGAGGAAGAGATGGGCTGGATGAGAAGGGTGGACACGGATTGAGGAGGGGGGGGGGGGGAGACAATGGGTGCAGAAATGGGAAGATCATTTCATTGGTAAATTGTTGTTGTCTCTTTCATATTATGCAGTTTGCTTGACATGCAGATCTTCTGCAGGAGTATAGCTGGTATGACAAGAATGTTTCCAAACCTATCTGCCACACAAGTCTGTAATGTCAGAAAACAGGACTTACAAGCAAGGGGAAAATAAAGACAGAAAATGATAGTGTTAAGGAAATACTACACAGGCATGGATTGAAAATAACAAATAACAATGGTAACACAGATGGCACACATAAATTCACTGCACTTACAAATACTATTTAACATTATAAGTGGATAGATAATAGAATAAGTGGTTGCTAATTCAAACAGTCAAATTAAGACATGTCTTTTTCTATCATGATTACTACGCCTGTTTTTTCTTGACCTAATATCAGTTACTGTAATTTTACTTTTACTTCAGATTTCACACAGAGGTCACAGACCGCCATGCAATCCTGACAATCAAAGACACTAGTAAAATGGATGATGGACCATACAGGCTGACAATAGAAAATGAACTGGGATCAGACTCAGCTGTTCTCAAGGTCCAGGTCAATGGTGAGCTGATAGACTGATTGCTTAAACACATTCAATGTTTCCCCTGTTTTCTGACCTCTGTGTCAAGTTTAATAATCTAAATTTATCTTTCTAATTTCCTGTGTCAAATATTCTAGTTATTGCCAATGTTCTTACTTCGCTGTTCGTATATTCACATAGTACATACATTTCTTCAGAAAAGCTGCTTTTTCTGTTACTATTATACTTGCTTAAATTACTTACCTGTTCACATTTGTTTCGTCCTTACTCTCTTATGATGTATTGGTATGTTTTGTGACTGCATTATTTAATTTTTTTGTTGAAAGTGTTTGTCTCTCTGTATTCTACTGGCGGAGGCATGGCCTTTTAGGTGATATCAGGACATATTAACCAGTGCTTGGATGCATGTGTGTGTCTGTATATACCTATACTAGTCAGGGCGCTCTCAGATCAACCAACTAAAGTGCAATGGAATGGCCTCACTCTGAGGGCGCATATGATTGTTGGACAGAGTAAAATGAAACATAATATGATTACAGGTTGAAAGCCTTTGCTGCCCAGAAAGCAAAGAAGCTGTTGATTGTTACAGTGTCACTATTCTCTGCTACCCCTTTATGCTCTGGTAACACATGGGCATCTAACACTACTGTGTTTATTAATTATTAGCCTCTGAGTTTCTCTTGGCTTTATTGTGTGCGATGGTTGATGCTTTTATTATGAATAGGGTAGATCTCTTTCCTGGCTTTATGTAGCTGAATTATAGTGTATTAAACAATGATCTTTCTGGCAATGCTATAATGACTAAGAGACTTTGGTACTGAGAGCATATGTTAAAATATTGATGCCAGCAAATAAAATTAAAACAACAAAATCTGTTCAATAAGAAACGTACTTTTAATTAGAGCAATGCATTAATGAAAGGAGGGTTGACATGGGGCTGATTATGCCATACTGTAGACACTTTAGATCATAGCAGAAACCTCAACAGATAGAGCCAGGTCAAAGTTTGATGATTCAGGATTTATTTGTTGAAGATACATGCTCCACATGAAATTGAAAAGGTTTTTTTGTTTCCTTGATTGATTGATTGATGGATTGATTAATTGATTGATTGAATAATTGGAAATAATAAAAAAAGATTTTTAAGGAAATTTGGTTTGTAGTATAGAATCAACTAAACTAAACATCAGTTCAGTTCATCCAGTGACCTCTTGAGATCATTGGGCACCCTTGCTGACACCTCCACAAAATCCTGCACCACTAAACATTTTGCACAACAAATACATTTCTTATAATGTAATGTAACATTTATAAGTTCATTCCCCATTTGAGGCGGAAATGATTTTTGAGACCGCAACGGCTCCCGGGTCGATCCAGCTTTAAATGGGTACCGGTTCAGTCAGGGAAGTAAAAGTGGCGAGGGAAAGGAGATGGCTACCGCCCTCTTGTAGCTAAGCCTTTGAAATGTGAGATCGCTAACACCTCACACCCCTACAGCAGTAATGCTATGGGTTACTTTACTTTAACATTTATAAAATAATTGATCCTGTGTATAGTCCTAAATTTGTGAAATTGGTTTAGTTTCTGTCCTATTTATAAATTGTTCCATGCTTTAATTTAGTTTAGTGGTGATGGCTGTTTTATTATTCCTGTTGGAGTATTTTTTCTAGAATGTGGGTATTTCTTACAAATGCATTTTATTAAAAATATTTCAGATCGTCCTGACCCACCCAGGTTTCCAGTGGTTGAGAATATTCGAGATGACTCTGTTGCATTGTCATGGAAACCACCCCTCAATGATGGTGGTAGCTTCATCACAGAATATATTGTGGAGAAGCAAGAGCCTCCTAGTGAAAAATGGATCAGAGTGACCTCCTCAAGGTAAGTTCATGTTTTTTTAAAGTCCCAGCTTTTTTATTTATTTATTTTTTAAGATGTTTTAATATCTTTTGGCATATGAATAATATAAAAGTAGAAGAAAACTGGGAAAATTAAAATGAAAGATGAAAAAATGTATTTGAAGCAAGAATCAGACATGGAAAAGAGAAAATAAGGCAACAATTTTTAGGAAGACGTGAAAAGAACAATAGCAGACTGTCACTGTCTGGAACAAATGTAAATGATATGTTATAGAGATTCTTCTGGAAATTACAGTAGACTTGTCTTGTCTTAGTCACTTTGCTTGTGTCATTGGGTGTTTTAAGGAGCCACAGTTTTCTGTCCAGGGCCAGACACATCGCTGAAGTAATTATCATCCAAATTTAGAATATCTGCAACATTTTCTTTTTCAGTTTGCCACAGTGGCTAAAACATGATTGCTGTGCATTATAGATGCACAGGGGAAGTTGATCAGGTTGCATTCTCATTAAGGGGCCAAACTATTTGATTTTTCCCCATCAATATTTTTGGTACAGGGTATTGCTTATACGATGTTCCACACCTCTTCATTCCGCATTATGTCTCCTAGTTACTACAGTGAAAAACACTGAATTAGAGCACTCATTAATACATCATTGACCGGGCTGACCTGTATGTCTACTAAACTCAAGGACCGCATAAGCTCCCAATGACAAGAAGGTTTCAACAAATGGAATATTATTGTTACATTATTCAAAATCGACATCACTACATTCTGGGCAGATCAATAGATACCGAGTCTCCTTTAGGAAATGGCAAAGGCTATTAATGCTAATGATTCCTATATAGCTCACAGATTGTACATATTTTTCTGCCTCATTGTTTCAGTCGCTCCTCCTTGCTTTTGATACATGCCTGATGTCAATCTCTTGCAATCAATATAATTCAATTTTATCAATTACATGCTACTGGATTATAGCAGCTTTTAACTCTTAGTATACGTACTCAAAGACCATGTTTATACGATTTTATTTTAAGGAGTTACTTTTTATACTTGGCTGCTGTTACTGATTATAGATTAGTAGCCTATATTTATTTATAAAGATAAACTAAAGTGTTATATGTCAAAACATGCGGAAATCAAAGACCTATTATATGAACTTAGTTAAACAAAAATGAAATGTTTACTAAAAACCGCCAACAATTATTTCAATATAACAGATCAATTTTCAAATAATGGGCACGAGGTACACCGGAAAGAGTGATGCAAATGTATAGTGTTGTTATGATTGGACAAAAATTTGTCAGACTGTCTGTAAACTCTGTATAAAAAGAGTGTTAAAGAGTGAGTCAATAGTTGTCTGGTTTCTCAGGGGAAGTCCTTGGAAAAGGAGACAGCTGAAATGGTTTCTGAGGGGGAGTTTCAGATACTAAGAGTTAAGACAGCAATAATAACCTGACACTGAAATATCGTTTTACTATGCTTAAGATTATACTTAAGTTATGTGTATACCATTATGCTTTGGAATACATCAATATTAATAACAAGTTATGAAGATGAATAGGACATGCTCTCAGGAAGATATTTAAAAATGTAACTACACATGTGCTCCACTAGAACTGGCAGAACAATGGGACGGACAAAGAAGACCTGTTGTAGAACAACGAAAGAAAAAGCCAATGCAGCAAGATTGTCATGTACAGATCTCAAGACGATGACCTAAAATAGTTGTTAGAGAATGATCATTCCATTCATTTATTCTTCTATAGTTACATGCAGGAGTCTTCAACCTGGGGGGGGGGGGGGGGGGGGAATTATCTCTTTCCTTGCCCCTGACTAAGGAAGGAATTTTAGGGTTTCAAGGAGATGAGTAAACTAGGATTGCAGAAGCAAAACGGCATTCTAAGAAAAAGAAAAGCTTTCAATATCAAATAACATCAATATTAGGTTGTGTAAAAGAATAATCACTACACATATCTGTCCTGTAATACAACACAGCTCTGAAACATGGACTAAACAAAAAGAACGAAAATAACTTTGAAGTTTTTGTGATGTAGTGCTACTGCAGGATGCAAAGAGTGAGCTGGAAAAAAAAAAGAGGTAAAACAGGGAAGTGCTTAATGATATAGAGGCACATAGATAACTAATGAAAAATATATATATAGATAGATTGCCTTGACATAACCACAACATAAGACATGGAGGTCTACTATTGAAAATCCTGGAAGGCAAAATTCAAGAAAAAAAGAAGAGGGTGTCCAAGAAACAAGTATATTATGCAGACTTGCAAGCATGTTGAGGTACAAACTTATGCTGAGCTGAACAAAATATGTCAAGAGCAGAGGACAGTGGCATGACCTGATCAGACATTCAACATCAGTCTGGATTGACTAACCTGATACTTAACTTAACGTTGTTATACTGGCTTAGAAGTCTGTATACAACCAGCTTCTTCTACTCCTTGTCTTGCCTTGTCTTTCCCATAACCCCAAGAGGTTGTAGGGGCATCACTCAGCATGTAAGTGATTTGTCTTGGGTATGCTGCTAACCGCAGTGGGCCAAATCTCTCCAGGGCTGTTCTAATAAGCCTGTGGCCCAGTGAGTCTGTGTTCAACAGACATTCCTGTCATGTTTGCTCTACTTAGCCTTTGGCTCTCCCCAACCTGCCTTCAGAGCAACAGCTTTGTAGCTCAAATTTCATGGCCTTTACTCTGCTGTTATCTGCGCTAGTGCCAGCATAACTCTTTGAGGTCATAGGAACACACGTGAAAAGTTGGTGACGAGGCAAGATAATATAACTTTTCACTTTCAATCACATTTTAGACTGTACTTTATGTTTGTTTCTCTCTCCTAGGTTAACTTTTTACAATGTGACTGGGCTGTCTCCCAACAAAGAGTACTCCTTCCGTGTGTTTGCAGACAACTTTTATGGTCGCAGTGAGCCTTGTGAACCCACAGCTCCTATCAAGACAGAAGAACTAGAGTCAGTACGAAAGAAGAGACAGATGGAGGGTAAATATGATGACTGGACAGAGCGAACATAATCACTACCTACAAATGTATTGTTTTAACAGTACTGTTTTCATTGCATTAGGGATCAGTGCCTTGAACCAACAAAACTTTACATAATTTTCCAAGAAATGTATTCATACTTTGGATTATTTTTTTAGCTCGTTCTTTCCATGGCATGGGAATATAAATCTGTCAGATAAGTTCCAATGATGAACTCAACAATTTTCCACAGCACCTCTCTAGCTCAGTACAACTTTGAGTTTAGTGTTGAGTCATTTGTCCTTAACTTACTATACAGATCACAATCCTTTAAAACATGCTCTGCACTTGTATTATATACTTTTATGGTGAGGTGTTTCTGAAAGTTTTTTTAACAACACAAATCAACCTGTTAACCTAATATTTTACAAATTGAGCTAAAACTACGATCTGAACATTGTAAGACATATAAAATATTTATGACATGAAGTATTGAGTGTCTCAGTCAAAGTTTGAATCGGGCATGTGTTTCATACCCACAAGTAATCCAGATGACAGACTACTATCAATGCACTGCTAAAATAATGAATCATTTCTTAGGTCTTGAAGCCCAACTTTTGGTTTGAAAAATGTTTTGGCTTTCAAAGACTATGAAACGTGCTAATGTTGACATACCAAAAATAATTATACAGTTAAGAGTCAATTGCGCATGTAGAACAATTTCTTTTTTTAAATTCTGCAATCTAAATCATGAAGCACAAATACATGTTTCAGAGGTCCAATTTGATCTTAACAGATGGCCATTTTAAGCTTTTTAAGTCTAATTTTGGCATCTACGAGCTGTAAAGTTTTAAGCTTTAGCTATTAGATTGAAACTTCCTTGATGTCCTCTGTCACTGTGTTTTATCAGGGGTTCAGTGGCATCCCCCTTCTTACCTCTTAAAATTTAAAGCTGGCGGCTTGCATAAATGTTGGTAATCCACCTTCTGGTACTGATCATACCTGTTTCTATTTTCAGGTGACATTATAAACATTTTAAAAGTATTTACTTATTAAAAGTATTTTCTTGATATTTCAGATGAATTTGGCCGCAAAATCAGAGGCAGATATGATGGTCCTCCAATAAATGACTATGACAAATTCTGTGAGTATAAGGGATGTTCTATTTTTTAAATATATCTATGAACCATTAAACTTATTGATTCCTCTTCTTCTAATCCCCAAGGAAACACGAATTTGACTCTTATTTCTTGTATCATATACAGGCCATTTTTCCTGGAGTATTCTTTCAAACTGGCTACCCCATCTTATAGAAACTTTAAGCCATGTAAACTTCAACAGATATAACAGGTTAATATTTGATGCTTTAGCATGTATTTGTTAAACACCTGTGCTCCACATGGAGCTAAAAAGGTTTTGATTGATGGATTGATTCTTTCAAACCCTAAAGCTACTGTACACTCAGTGAGTTTGTTACCTGTTTGTATGAAGGTGTGTTCAGTATCATGCATAGTTAGTCCTCTCTCTTGGTCACCTATGGGACATTTATTTTGCATAGCAGTGGTTCTATTCTTATCTTTATCACACACAGAGCTCACTTAGAAACCAATCTGACAAAAAAAATATTGTTTATAAAATTTGGTTTTAATATGTTTGTGTTTGACAGTTCTGAACTTATGTTTCAGATAAGTACTCCTTCAGTCTGTTCATCTTTGCTGTTATGATTTTCTAGCAATTTTCATTTGTTTTGTTCTTTGTCCCAGACAAAGACCTTTTGGTTCATTTATGTTTCTGTTCCAGCACAATATCTAAGCCGTGCATGCCTATTTTAAAGAGTAACCAAAGAAAACTGTTTCCAAAGTAAAAAATATATAACTTTATGGCTATTGTACAAGTGAAGTCTGAACTAATGTTCTACACAAAATATTATGTGCTGTAAACTCCAATTTATAATGTGTCTAGATAATGGAAATGCAAAGTTAATAATATGATTATCCAATGGCAGGGTATGGGTACATTATTTTTAGTAACCTGGTATTTTACTTCAAAAGCATTTTGAAAAACATTGCAAGTGCTTACATAAGTACCCATTCTTCAAGCAGCTAAGCTTCAAACACTTTTTTTTATTCTTCTAAAAAAGGAACAATTTGGAGCCAATTTTTAGGAAGAAAATATATGGTAACTGGACCATTCGATAGATTTTAAAATAGGTAACTAAAGAGGACTATATAAAGGATTAGCAACCACAGCATGTGAAACAAAGTTGTGCAGAAACTACCTGTCTTCTTATCGCTTTTCTTGTTTTGCCTTTCAGCGTCAGCTGATGAAGAAATCTCTAGAATAAGCCTAACTGTGTGCCTCAAACACAGTAGCATTTACTGTCTCAGATACTTCTGTAAACCACGTTTTTCCTGATCTGCCCTTAGCTTTGAATTGTTTGTATCTAAATAGCATTGTTTGTTAAGGGGTGCTCTGTGGTGGTAGTCTTGTTACGTGTCCAAACCATTTTAGTTGCTGTCTTTTGATGTAGTCTAATACTGGTGTTGCCTCCACTAGTCTCCTGATGTCATCGTTTCTGATCATGTCTCTCCTTGTTACACTCAATATTTTTCGCAGTCATTTAATTTCAGCTGTTACGATGTGTCCTTTTTAATTTGATGTTACTGTCCAGTTTAGACAATGATTACTCAGTGCTGGGACGAAAATTGTGTTGTATAAAGCTCTTTTAGTACTTGTTGTCACATGGTACCACAGTAAAGGACAGAAATGCTTTATAGCACTTCCTGCAAATAGAACAACAATAGTAGTAGCCCATGCTTCTATAGAAATTTTTTTTAATGTTGAAGAATGAGAAAAAGGAAACATTTATACTTCAATATGGGCACTTGACATCACCTTCATTTAAAACTGCATTTGCAAGTACCTTGTATTTGTTTATTTTAATTCCATATAGATGAGGACATCTGGAAAAAGTATGTACCCCAGCCTGTGGAAGTCAAACAAGGAAGTGTTTATGACTATTATGACATCCTTGAAGAGTTGGGCAGGTAAGCTCTAGTGACTGAATTCAAAGTTCCTCAGAGATGTCCAAATTATTTTCATACATAATGAAGAAATGATTCGGGGTAATGGAACATATGAAAGAGGAAGAGAAATCTTTTTTTTTTCTATGTTGTGGCGGGTTGGGTAAAATAATAACCAGATATTCAGTTTGACTGTACAGAGGTAAATGTAGTCCAAAAGTAGAACCTGCCATCAGGATCAAATGTCAAAGACTTTATTTTACAAGATTTTAACTTACTGTTCCCCTCCTTGCTGCCTTATCTCCCCTAACTGTAAGTGAAGTATTCATTCACAGTTGGGTAGATTAGTATGTCACATACTGCACAAGAACTCTCTATTTTTGCTCTGAAAGGTATCAACATATTGTTAAGCTTGCACAGCTTGCAAATTATGGGGCCTATATAATGAGGGTATATTTTTATGTTTTAGCAGTAGCAATAACCCATCAATATTGACAGATGTTTTTAGATGTCAATCAAAATAAAATATAAAATATTTAAAGATTTTCATCATACAATTATGAAGAAAAAAAATTCTCATTAGCTGGATTTGAACCAGTGACCTAAGGATTTTTAATTTTTGCACTACCAACTGAACTATCATGGATATACAAATGTTTCTCAATTTGCTGCATTTATACGTTATAGGGTGTAAAATTGTTTTAAAAATCTTTTCAAAGATTTCATGTATTGTTCCTTGACTGAAAATGACATAAAGCTGGCCATGCATAGCAATAGTACCATGTATACACAGATGGATCTGCTACCAGGGCTACCATCAACACTGGATATGGCACATCAATTAAATACCATAACCACCACCATGAAGACTATCCCTACATCTATGGTCTTTACGGAGAGACCATCTATGACCCTTGCAGAGACACTTGTTCCAGCTACGATGCAGAAATAAAAACAATAAAAAATGTTCTATGTCTAATATTAATTAATTATAAATTATTTTTATTATATCCTCAGTGGTGCCTTTGGCGTTGTCCACCGTTGTGTAGAGAAGGCTACAGGTCGAGTATTTGTAGCCAAGTTCATCAACACACCCTACCCACTAGATAAGTACACAGTGAAGAATGAAATCTCAATCATGAACCAGCTCCATCACCCCAAACTAATGAATCTCCACAACGCTTTCGAAGACAAATATGAAATGGTGCTGATTCTGGAGTTGTAAGTTCATGGCACTTCTAATTTCTAATATACTGTGCTTGTTATATTTGAAATCTTTGGGTTTAAAACAAAACAGGTAAGCATTGAATAGCTTAAGCCAAGCAAACAACTGAACCTAGTCGGTGGATTTTATTGTGGGAATGGATATATACCCGACCAATGAAAACCTGTGTACCCGACCAATTAAAACCTGTGTACCAGACCAATGAAAACCTGTGTACCAGACCAATGAAAACCTGTACCAGACTAATGAAAATCTGTGTACCAGACTAATGAAAACCTGTGTACTAGACCAATGAAAACCTGTGTACCAGACCAATGAAAACCTGTGTACCAGACCAATGAAAACCTGTGTACCAGACCAATGAAAACCTATGTACCAGGCCAATGAAAACCTGTGTACCAGACCAATGAAATAATGTGTACCAGACCGAGGAAAACCTGTGTACCAGACAAATTAAATCATGTGTACCAGACCAATGAAAACATGTACCAAGAAAAGACAACTTAATTAAGCTCCTCATGATGCTCAACAACACAAATGGATGGAAAACTAACTAACTGATGTAGATGGAACACTTTATCTGTGGTCACAACCTGAATAATCTATTCAATTTATGTGTTATTGTTTCCTGCAGTTTATCAGGAGGAGAACTCTTTGACCGTATTGCCTCAGAGGACTACAAAATGTCTGAGGCTGAGGTCATCAACTACATGCGACAGGTGTGTGAAGGCCTCAAACACATGCATGAGCACAGTATTGTGCATCTGGACATCAAGGTAAGTCTTTCGGCAGCACTGTACATCCATTTTTTTCATTGGTTGCACTATTACTGTTTTTTTTTAGCAATGTGGAAAGATTTTCTAATATATTTAGGTACCTATGTGATTATTGAGTTTTTTTTTCATTCTTTTTTCTAGATACCACATCACAAGGATTATTAATGTTTTTTGTGCTGGTTTTCTTTGTCAGTGTAAGTGAGAATTTGATTTCTTGTATGTTTCTGTGCAGAACCAAATTGTAGAACTTGGTAAACAAACCAGAAATTCAGTTGAAGTCAGAAGTTGGGAAGGAAGACTAACGTCTGGTCAGGCAAAATATACTGATCAGACATGTTAGTCAGGGTCAAGCAAAACATATTGGCCAAGACACTCACTTCGGCTTCCTAGTAGCCTTCCTTGGAAATGGGCTGTTTTCATGGCAACCTCTCTAACGAGGTGAGAGATCGACGTTATCCTCGTAGTAGTGAGTGACACACAGATGAAGCAAAGTATAGTGCAACCGCCTGGAGTACCCCGGTCCACCTTCATCAGCTACTGGAAAGCTACTGCAACCCGCCACTTAACCCTACCAGACCTAAGGCCCTGAACCCAACTGTCCCCCATTCCTGGGTTCCAGAGCATTAAAGAGAAAAAACCAACATGATATAGAAAAATGTTAGTTACATTGCAAACAAGTGGTTAGAATAAGATGTAACTTGGAGACATTGTAGAAAATAGGTTTACCTTTCATCTAGTGTCAATATTCCACCTTTGTGTGCCAATTCACCCAGCAAAAGGCAAAGAATCTGTCTCGAGTCATAAAACATTTCGAAATCCGGGAGTAAACACAACAAAGAGCCCTCATTTGTCCAATAATCCTGATAGCTGGGCTTTATACATGAGTATTCCATATAGATCCTCAGTCCAGGAAAAGCCTTCATCTCATCACTCGAGCTCTCACTGTCTGTTTCACTTGAACAGAGTCTGAATCAACCAAATTATTGATCACCTGTTGAACTGGCATAAGCCTAGACTTACTTTGCTTTCCTGTTGAAGTGCTTGGTTCATCAACCATTCGTTTCATTGTCAATTTTCCGAATTTGTTCACGTTAAACCCCACAAAATCAATTGCAATGACTAATCACGAGGATTGACCACAATTGGTTGGTTATTTTTAGATTCTGACGCATTTTATGACGTACTATCCAAATTACCGAAAATTAGGTCCAGCGGTTTAGCGGCAGTTAAGGAAATTACCAAAAATTAGGTCCAGCGGTTTAGCGGCAGTTAAGGAAATTACCGAAAAATGGGGACAGCGGTCTGGTAGGGTTAACGTGCTTTTCAGGGTGCACAAAAGAGTAACCTACTCATTATGGGTATTCACAAACAATTTCAAACCAGAAGTTTTACAGAAGAATGGGTGAAAATTCTATTGACATCTAATAAGACGTTTTAGGGGATCAAGAGACTGAGCAGTGCATGAGTTGCAGTGGTCAGTGACCCAAAGCTGACTGCTAGCATCAGAGCCCGCGAACCAGAGCTGCCAAGACTGTTCTACACCTCCACACTGTGATCCTGGATAACAGGCTGCAACAGAGCAGGCTGGCTTAGAAGAAGGGATCGAATAAGGAAAGCTAACCTGGTACCCAAAAATGCCTGCTGAACTCAGATGTGTCACACCGAAAGGTACAAATATTGCAGTCAAGCTGTAAACTATGACAGAATGCATTCTGGTCACCAGATTACATCTTGCTACTTGCAAAGCCCTTTTCAGTGCTTGGTAGCGGGAGATTGAGAACGAATGAAGAAGAAGACTTAGGAGAATAAGCTGAGGGCATAAAGGTTGTTGTTGTTTAATACCAACAATGAAAAAGTTTACTCCTTTGTATGCCTTAAAATGGGTGTTAAGTGGTGGTTTGTAGTATCTTTCCTCACATTCCGAGCGTGCTGATGAAGGTGGACTACGGTCCTCCAGGTGGTTGTGATATTTCAGCCTTTGAAATGGCACATGGTGATGATGCTCATATTCTTCAGCTGTCTGAACACATTTTAAAGCAAGCTCATGATTTCTTAATAAGGAGATAAAACTGAGCCAGATATAGTAAAACTGATTGTCCAATGTAAATACTCATGGAAACATGAGTAAGTCAATTTTATATGGGGAAAATCTTATAATCTGTTTCCTTCATTCTACGTTTGATCCTCTAGTTTCTTCCGATGAATCATTTTTGTTTAGCATAACATAACAACATTAGATTATGAGAGTGAATGCATCTAACATCAATTCTGTGATTTTGGATGATATGCTCCTACTTGATGTGGTATTTTTCATTTATCTTGGTAGCAATGTAGATGTAATAGAATGTACGGATAAAGGTTTCCAATGAAAAATATAAAAAACTAAAGGTACTTTCATTGCTCTATGGAACTTATGGAAATCAAAAACAGTCCACCACAGAAATGGAAATCTTCAACTCCAATGTAAACTCTGTTCTATTGCATGGCTCTGAGACATGTGGAACTATAAAAGATGCAGCAAAAAAGGTGCATTTAATAAACAAATTCATATGCAAAATCGAGGGATAGAAATGGTATGACAAGATCAGAAACATGGAATTGTTGAAAAGAACCATTATGGAAACCAGCAGGTAGCGTTTCTATACATTCTCTGTTCTAGAATCTCAGTGGCAAATAAGGTAATGGCATACCAGGACACACATATAGAAAGGAGCTTGAGACTAACATAAAAGGAACAATAAAGATGTTGACAGAACTGGAAAGGATAGCCCTGGACAGAAATATGTGGTTTGTTGAAGACCTGTACTCCTTTGTAAGTTGAAAGAGTTTGATGTTTCATTATAACAACACCTCTTAATCATTTTCATCTAATTGATTAATATTTGTTCATTTCATCTGTGTTTTTCTCTGTCCCTGATAAAGACCATTGCATCATAATGTAGGTTGTTGTGTTTGTATTTGTGTCCACATAAAATTGACATACATTTGTTTCTTTGATTACCATAAATGAATATTTCTTGATGCATTCACATGTCTCTTCCAGCCTGAGAACATTATGTGCGATACAAAGAAAGCTTCCAGTGTGAAGATCATTGACTTTGGTCTGGCCACAAAACTCAACCCAGATGAGATCGTCAAGGTTACCACAGCTACAGCTGAGTTTGCTGCCCCTGAGATTGTTGACAGAGATCCTGTGGGTTTTTACACTGATATGTGGGCTATTGGTGTCCTAGCTTATGTCTTGTAAGTCTGTGTCATGTCTCTAGACCAATAAACCATATTTAATTTTTGTGTATAAATCTTGTATATCACACTACTTAACTTAACGTTTTTATACTGGTTTAAGAAGACTCATCAGAGTTTGTAGACAACCAGTCACATTTACATTATCCTGCTTTAAAAGCTATGCACGCCCAATCTATTCTTAAATCCATTAATTGTCCCTGCCTCCACTACCTCCTGTGGCAATGAATTCCAAGCATTCACCACTCTCTGACTAAAAAAATATTTCCTAATATCCAATCTGGACTCATTAATCAATCTGGAAATTGGAAAACCAATCGGGGAAAAATTAGGCTTATGTTTAGCCAATTTATTTAAAAATATTCTGTAAGCAACAATAAATAAGGACATTCCAAGTGGAGTGGATCTCTGGACCCATTACTAAGAAGGAAAGAATGGAACCACTACATCTCATGTATATCATAAAAAGTGACTAAAATAGTTACGCATCAGACTACCAACCTCATCATGTAAAACTAATGGCCATAGAAACCACCACTGCAAAAACACTCAAACTGATCTGCTGCTTTGTTCCCTATTTCATCCTGCTTTGTTTCTAAGAATCGCCTTCACTTCACTCACTATGTGCTGTTTAGTCTCTCTCAGCAAATGATGAAGGGTGCGGACTCTGATACTTCCTGTAGCTCATTGGTTGCACATACTCCTGCTCCATCCTCTCATGCACTCCACACTCTCATGCTCTCCACACTCTCATGCTCTCCACACTCTCATGCTCTCCACACTCTCATGCGCCCAACGTCTAGGGGGTGAGAAGTTTGAGAAACTTTGGTTTAAAATTTCATAATCTTTCACTCAATATGTTTAATTCAGGTCAATGATTTACTTGAAATTACATATGAATGGCATAGGTCCAATTTTGTTTAAAAGCATTATATAGTGATTGCTTTTCTATGTCTCCAATACCGTGACTTTATTCCATCATAATTGTAGTATTTGAGAACTAGTCTATTTCATTGTAAAAAAAATCTTTTTTATTTTTATGTCTTTGGTTTTAGTATAATTTACAATGAGGAACAAATTACAGGAACAAATAGAGATCAACAAGTCCACCACAAAAATTATGCAGAAACAGATAAAAAGATTATTTTACCAGTTGACATTAATTAAAAAGTGGTAATCATGTACAATGTAGAATTGATTGATAATAGTTTATTAACCTTCTGATTCCCAGTTTACAAAATTACGTCTATTTCCTGTCTCTGCATAATTTTTCAGCTCTTCATGCCCGACATGGTTGTTGATTTTAAGTGCCTCTAATTTTTTTTTTTTTGGTGTCTAGACGTATATTAATAAAGACCTTGTTGGTGTTATTGTTGTTATTGTGTGTATGTTAGTTTCTGAGATATCTAGAAGAGGAAGGTGATAATGGTGAAAATTAGCACAAACATATAGACTCACCCGGTAGCAACGTTCCTTGGTTATGAAAAAGAAAAAATTCACAGAAAAACGTACTAATACTACTATTGATGTTTACTACCATAATGGCCACTTATGTCACTTCTACTATAAATGTAATTATTGTATCAACAAACTAAATAGATCTACCTCAGAAAAATCCATTGCAGAAACTTAACCTTTCCAAAATCTAAAACAAATTTTACAATCACTATTTTCTTCGTCTAACTATACATAATGGAAGTTAGAACTCTCTACAATCAAAAGAGCAGTATTTTAAGCCGTTTCTATGGCATTAGCTAGGTAGTTTAAATATGATAAAGCGATGACTCTAGAGCTGGCTGCCAGCAACGCCAGTGAAACTGAGCCAAACTGTCATAATCTCACGCCATTGAACCGAAAAAGGTAAAGCAAACTAGAGACAGGAATTACCAACAATTGTAACTGTAATATTGAAAGAATAACTACTGAACATGTGCTGCAAAAGTTTCAAATAAATAGGACCAAAGAAAGTATATATGAACATCACTTGTGCCACACTGGGACAAGTTCTATAGAGAATTCAATAACTGTAGGATTGTTTAATTTTATGTCTTAACTATTTGAACCCTGGCTACTCAGTCCATAAACTCCCATTTCCTTGTGCTCCTGAGAAAATATGACCAAAGTAGACATTTGAGGAAAAATAGTTACTATGATAAAATTATGTGCTCTTATTTAGTTATTCTTCATAAAATTTACTGACCTGATAATCTCCAATGTTCCTACTTCAGTAAAATGTGGAATACATTTATTGGAGACCATCATCTATCAAATTTACTTGATACATTATGTGGGATACCCTGCATGACCTCAGAGGAGCAGGAACAGATCTCACTTGATCATAATCAATGATATTCCAAATCACACACACGTCGTTCAAATATCAGCTGATCCTTTTCAGAATAATTACCATCTAAATCTAATTTACCAGCCTCAAAATTATTTTCAACGACTTTTTCTGTTGTTAACCTTTTAGAATGACCATTTCCTGAATTTTCTAAACCAGTTTTCATCATAAAAATGATCAAAATCATAGTGGAGACATGTTTTGATATTTGTGTTGCCATATTTGTTGCTTCCGAAATTGAGTGCACTATGCAAATGTCACTATATTATGGCCAAAATTCAAGTGGTAAAGCCAGAAATACACCTTAAAATAATGGTCCACCCTTCACACCTGCAAATGGGCGGCTTAGGTAATGGGGTATTTACACTGTTGTTTAATCGTCAGATGATCACTTTGTTAACTGCTGCTTGTTATACAATGTAGATTGAGTGGTCTGTCACCATTTGCTGGAGAAGATGACCTGGAAACACTACAGAATGTCAAGCGCTGTGACTGGGAGTTTGATCAAGATGCCTTTTCTACTGTTTCACCAGAGGCTAAAGATTTCATAAAAAATTTGCTGCAGAAAGAACCAAAGTGAGTGTGGTACTACACACATTTATTTAGTATTTTATTTTATATTGCCAGAAATACAGATAAGGTTAAAAAGAAGTTTTTCGTTGAACAGTAACAGACATTTACCAACATTTTGTCACAGATACGCTTTTATCAGGGACAAGACAAATGACTACAGCACAAAGAAAAATAAACTAAGTTAGACAAATATCAGTGTAGGATATACATATAATCCTGAGGAAAACATATTCTATAAAAATAAGAAACGATAAAGAGTGTAATTGGAAAGTAAAGCACACGGTTAACCAGTTGGTAAATGATCTCTCAGGCTAGTGATGCTATCATATATAATGATGGATCGGTGCTGCACAGGGAGATATTAGCTTGGGACTTCTCTGCCAGAATGAGAAGCCAGGTCAGGTTGTTGCTGAGTGGAGTGGGGCATACACGGCAGCAGCCTCCAGTATGAGAATGGAAAGGGAAGCAGTGACCTCAGCTTTAAGTTGGCTATCTTAGACCTCTTTAACAAAAGTGGTCATCATGCCAGACTCTAAATTCTTACTTTTGAAGGCACAGAAAGGCTGGCCAAGACATGATTGTTTGACCTGTTGGTTTCCTCAATCCACCATGGGTTAGTGTGAATCTATTGTTCTGGTCATGCTGGAGTTCAGGGCAACTAATGAGATGACATCCTGGTTTCACAAGCATCCATTATGGGTATGCTAGATGTGGATGTAAATGATTTATAGAAGTCTATCAATGATTGCCTGATGAATAATGGCACAGCAATAGATGAATCATCACAGACTGCACAGCGTTGACATAAAATTAGGGTCAAAGGGAGTGGCAAAGATGGAGCATGTGTGTACAATGGATCACAGAAACCATCTGTATCCACTCCCTTCACCATTTGCTGAGAAAGTCTGAAAACCTTTAGGTTTTCCTGGAGTGCAGTGAAGTCGATTCTTAGGAACATTTGTGTTGTGACTTGACTAATGTGTTCAAGCATATTTTATAAACATAAACTCATGATAGTACCAACTGTGGAATATGCTCTTTGTAACAGCAGTGAGTACTGTCCTTGGGGTATGCCTTACAACAATGTCCAGTATCAGAATGGAGATGGTTATCTGGGACCTCATCAATTAGGGCCATAATTATCTCTGACTCAATCCTTGCTTCTAAGGTGCAGAGGGGATGGCTGGGGCATGATTAGATAGCGGGCATAGAAACTTCAAATCTCTGGGAACTTTTGTAGAACTACTGTCTTGGCCGTGCTGACGTTTGCAGGAATGAAAGAGCTGGCATCCTGATCTCAGGGGCACCTGCCTGCAGTGGAAACATTGGCAATGGATAGGGGTGACATTTTGAAGTTGATCAATGACCACCTTTTGTATGAAAACAATGCCATCAATGAACCAGTGATGTACAGATCGCAAGATTTTGAAATCATCCAAGGGTTCAGCCGAGAGGGGGTGCTGAGAGGACGGAATATGAGTGTGTACAAGCAGCGAGCTACAAGTACCATCAGTATCTACACTGTTTGCTGTGAGCGAATGAGCACTTATGGTGCTGCCTGGAGTGCAGTGACATATGTTCTTAACAGACCAGTACCAGCTAGTTTTTAACTAAGCTTATTCTGTCAATTTTTACATATTTTGTATGTGTTACCACAGAAAGCGTTTGACTGTCCATGACGCTTTGGAGCATGCATGGTTGAAGGTAAATGCTTTTCTCTTCTTGCTGTCTCATTTCTTACTATCTTTTTATCCTGTGTAAATATGTGTGAGAGACTGTGTGAGTGTGCGTGAATAACTGTGAGTGTGTCAGAGTTACAAATTAACTAAAGAAAGATCCAGATTAGATATTAGTATATATTTATTTAGTCAGAGAGTGATTAATGCTCAGAATGCATTGCCACAGGAAGTAGTGGGGGCAAGGACTATTAATGCATTTAAGAATAAATTGGATGCGCATAGCTTTTAGATCAATGAAATGTAAATGAGTCTGGTTGTATACAGACTCTACAGAGTATTCTAAGCCTGTATAAAGACATTAAGTTTTGTTAAGTCTTGCACCAATTAGATAAAGAAGAGAAGATTATTAATTAAATTAATCATTGCATTTAAACATTTCTGCATTCCTGTCTTCTAAGGGCGATCACAGCAACTTGACTAACAGAATCCCTTCAAGCAGATACAACAAGATTAGACAGAAGATCAAGGACAAATATGTAAGTTTTTTTTTGTTTAGTATGTTATGCAACAGTCATTTTTTAGTTTTGGATTTAGTGTGCTTTATCTTTATTTAAGATTTGAATTTAAAATGCATGCTCATCAAATTGCATATATTGGATTATGGAACAAGTTAGATTTGAGTTCTAGAGTAACCTGATGTTGAAACAGTCTTGATAACAGTTTGATAATGTGGTGTTGCGAAAAGTGGGCTTTACCTTGGCTTGAGTTTTCCTCTACTTTTTTGCCTCCCCCTGGAGATGGTACTCTTTTATAAAAGAAACAACAACTGCTGTGACAATCTCCTTGTCTAGCAAAGCTTCTCATACTGCTGAGTCTGGCGAAGAGACACATTCTCTTTAAGGTGGTAACAGTAAGAGAAATAGAGAGGTGGGGGGAGGTGGGGTGTGTGTTTCCAAACCCATCAGCTGACCGCAGCACACTTAAAGGTGATATATAAACTCATGATACTAATGTCATATGCAACCTCTATAGTTGGGACAAAGACAGAGTAATACTTTGTCTTCTGACCCCTGAAGAAAAAGAATGATAAAATCTTTCATTTCTGTTTAATATATGGTGTTTTATTTCTAGAACTTGCATTCATACCCAGAAGACTGCCTCAAAGTCTGCAGGCTTTTGTTATGTATGAAAAATGGGCTGTACTTTAAATTAATTTTGTAGCTTTTGTTTTGGTGAAAACAAATGTTTGTTTTTCTAAATGTTTATATTTTAACAAATGACTTTGTTTTGAACAATAGGACATGCAGGGTTTAATTTAGTGTGGAGGCACATTCTCACAATCTACTCATATACTGGATCTCAAACTGTTGCCATTTGGCACTATTTGGGCATGTAGTCCGCCTTGGTGAGAATGTCCCTGCCCACCAGCTCTTAAAGCAGTTCATGGAAAAAATCCTATTGTCATGGTCTGAACCCCATGACTGACCTGGTAAGATCAAATCAGAAAGACACCATTGTCATTGCATGCAGCTTGGGATTCATCATTTACGGTTTGCGTGGTAGACCTTGTCACCTAAGCTGACTACTTACTTACCTACCTACCTAGAAATTGTAAGAACATATACTTTTGATAAACCAAACATTCTGCCTGTCATATGACAACACTTCAATCAGCGAATTAGCAATTCACAGGATGCAAGAGTTCGTAATCAAACATAGGTTGAACTGGGACATACACATTAGATGACAGATCAGGAGTGTGTACAACCAGTCAACTAAAGAAATCATTAGTACTCATATTTACTTACTTAACCATTCTGGTTCCTGTTAGAAAATAGGACTTTTAAAAAGTCATACCTTTCACCATTTGGTGAGAGAGACTGAGCATTTATTGGTCTGTCAAAAGTATAGTGCTGCATCAACTATCAGTATCTATACCTTTCATCATTCAATAAAGGAGATGAGCCCATGTGAGTCTGCTTAGTGATGTTGGTTCTGTATAGCATAACATTGATGTGACCATTTGACCGTGCTGAACTCTTGTTGGTTTGAGTTTGAGATGCGTTTCCTGCCATTCATATTTTACACAAAAAGTTATTTTACATTCTCTTAAATTATCAAGCTGCAGATATTACGTTTGATATTGTTAGACTACCATTATACCATGTGTCCCATTGCTGGGGTCTGTCGGAGATGATTTACAATATCATGACTTTAAGATCATTATTGTCATGTTTTGTCTTGTAGGCTGACTGGCCAGTACCTCAACCTGCGATTGGTCGCATTGCCAACTTCAGCTCTCTTCGCAAACACAGGCCCCAGGAATACCAGATCTATGACAGTTATTTTGGTGGGTAGCTGTCAATGTATCTGCATAAAAAGTTTCCAAATTGTTGTATTTGCATAATCTATATATCCTACCAATAATGTTGAAATATCTCCAGAGGTGATGGTGAAAATGGCTCTATAGTAAGACCTCACACGATGACAGAGGTAGAGTGCAGGTCCAATACTGTGGGATAAGCTAAATGTGAAGAGTGAAATGTCTGGGGAGGGGTTCTCAAGGTAAGGTGTTCGCCTCAGGTGCTAGAGGTCACGAGTTCGAGCCATGGTGGAGACCAGGATATTTTCACGTGGTTCTTCTGGTAAAAATTCCCCTGATCTCTGGGTAGTGAGATTGGACTCCCGTGTTCAGTGTCAAACACATTAAAGATCCCTTTGCAGTTA
The DNA here is from genome assembly GCA_036924085.1 of Ariolimax columbianus. Lineage (NCBI taxonomy): Eukaryota > Metazoa > Mollusca > Gastropoda > Stylommatophora > Arionidae > Ariolimax > Ariolimax columbianus. The sequence goes on along the minus strand of JAVGWX010000004.1, from coordinate 43,451,395 downwards.
GACATCGAAAATAGTAGGCTTAACAGCCGCTGCCCGGACAAAATTCAAGTTAAAAATCTACCCAAGTTATTCATACCTTCCCCCAGGCCTAGTAAGTCGCAGGAAATTTAAAATACAAACTACTAATAGCCAATAGCCTTTGCCTACCTGGCAACAGACATTAACACGCCTGTTTGAATATCGGGATTCCAAGAAAAGTCTGGATACTAGACAGTCCAGAGCTGCACTTTTCCCAATCCTTATAGGCAGCAAGAAAAAAATGAGCCACTAACTTACTACCAATAGTAAAATGTGAGTACTAAAAGCAAACCAGAGAAGACACGGGGTGGTACCTTCTATGGGTCGGCCAGATGGTTTATGCAGAACATAATGACAGCTTTTGGCTACCTTGCATCAGGCACTGATCTATCTGAATGAATATCAGCGTTCCAATATATATATCCTTTATGTAATTTTTGTCAATATAAATGAGAGAGACTTACAATTCTCTCTAGAGTCAGCTTTATGTCTGTGAATCATAGACAATATATAAACATAAAATTCATTTGCAACAATAGAAGTGATGCTTTGGGGGAGAATGCTACACATAACAAGGACATAAGAAATTCAATGATGACATATTACTGAACAACAGTATTACTGCCAACTAATATAAAATAAAAACAGGCAAAATTTGTTGTGCAAATACTCCAATGAAAGTGCCCAAATACTCCAATGGAAGTGCCCAAATAATACAATGGAAGTGCCCAAATAATCCAATGGAAGTGCCCAAATAATCTAATGGAAGTGCCCAAATAATACAATGGAAGTGCCCAAATACTCCAATGGAAGTGCCCAAATATTCTAAGGAAAGTGCCCAAATATTCCTATGTAAGTGCCTAAAATTCTGCTGAGCATGGACTAGCTATTTGGTTAAAAAGAAAGCTCAAAATTAACAATCACTTACATGATGTAGGAATAAAAGTCTGAATAACTTGTTTTTGGGGAATGAAAGATGAAGTAGATGAAATCTTGATCTTGCTATTTAGTAAAGGGTATCCTCCATCAGACTCAATCCCAGGTCGAAAATGAAGTGTTAGAGACTTCAGTACACTAAGCCACAGCATGTGTGAGGTGGAAATGGGCAGTTCCTTTCCTCTTTGCCTTTTCTTTCTCTAATCCCATATCCCGAGTGATCTGCAGTGATTTATGTGTATGATAAGGACAAGAATAGCACCACTACTCCACAGAGAACATGTCGTAAGAGACTACTAACTGAGTGATATGGCATAACATCGAACATGGTTAGGTGGTTTGTTAAGAGCAGCATAAATATCGCCTAACAGTCTGCCAGTCTACTTTGCTATAGTGTTTGAGTTTATTAAGATGAACTTACACATCAGTTAATCACCATTCGCTGCACTTGTCCCAACACAACATAGTAATAAGTTTCGTGAGTCTAACCCGCTAAACAGGAAATCCTCATCCTTGCTACATCCAGCACATGGCAGAGCTGGGACCTGCACTAGTGCATCCGCCCCTGTACAAGTAGGTTGACTAAGGGTAAGATCCCAAGTCAAGCACGTATTTACAACTAGTTAACTGGAGCAAGATGGTAACAGAAGATAAACCCCTTGCCTTTTGCTATGAAAAGTGAGTGCTCTACCACTACACTAATCAGATGCTCTGATCTTATATCATTTATTATTTTTGTTAATTTTTTGTTTATATGGTTTTTGTTGATCCTAGTATGTTTTTATCTCACTGAGTTGACATATATGACAAGAATCCGCTTACCATTTTTACTGGCTCTTGAACTTATTTGAAAATCATAATAATTACATTTCATGTTATTCATTGATACTTTGTGATTAAAAATGCCCAATGGTTTAATTTCAGATCGCAAAGAGGCTGTGCCCAGGTTTGTTCGCAAGCCTCGTAATCAATTGGCAGCAGAAGGCCAAGTTGCTAAGTTTGACTGTAAAATCATTGCAGCCTCCCCACCTCTTGTTACCTGGTAAGTTTTTTTCTGAAGATTGCTAACTAGACTTATTTTCCCTTTTGTGTTGGGCTCATTTTAAAATAAATACTAAAATGATATCATGTTCAGTAGGTGAGTAGCAGATCTTCCATCTCTTGTCTCTTGACAAATGGTTCAAATTTAAATAGTTTTATCAGAGTTTCAAGAAATAAATGTTATATAAATAAAAGGTTTATAAATAAATCAATAAGAAACTAAAGAACTGCTGTTTTTTATCTTAAAAAAACTAAAGTGAAATGGAACCTAAAATAAAAATAAATAATGGACTGCTAGCTAATTTGGACATTTCATATGCCAGTTTTCAGTTTGAATTTTGCGTGAGTCTACTCTTATTATTGTACAAACTGTCACTATAGTCCACAAATGTACTTGCAAATTAAATTGTATTGAATTAAAACAATTGGAAAACATACGCAAGCTTGGTTTATAAATTCTAATTTTAACTTTAATATTGATACATTTCCTAAAATATTTGCGATTACCAGCTCAACGAAAATGAACAGATGGTAATTATCAGATTTGTAAAGCTGATAACATTTTGTGATAGTAATAGACTAGAAATAGAAATTACCAATGAGTGTAACTGGGGGCTCGGTGGTCTCAAGGTAAGATGTCCGCCTCGAGTACCGGAGGTCACGGGTTCAAGACAAGGTGGAGACCGTGATATTTTAATGTGAATTTTCTGGTAAAAATTCCCCTGATCTCTGAGTAGTGAGATCGGACTCCCATGTTTAGTGCTGAGCACGTTAAAAATCCCTTGACAGTTTAGAAATAGAAAAGAGTAGGATTAACAGCCGCTGCCTGGGCAAAAATTCTAGTTAAAAATCTACCCAAAATTATTTGTATCTTCCTCCAGGCCTAGTAAGCTTCAAGAAGTTATAAATACCTACTACGTATAGCTGAAGCATTCGTCTACCTGCTAACAGACATTAACATGCCTGTTTGAATACCAGGATTCCAAGTATTCCAAGTAACTGTTGTACTATTAATAAAAAAACTACTGAATATCTTCTACGAAAATTCATAACATATTAGGAACAGAGAATATGCAAATAACCATTACTAGTATCATTCACAAACAAGCTTATTGAAGAATCCTATAACCTGAGTCTGATCACTGCTTTCTTTATATATTTTCAATTTGATGTCTGAAAACCTATAAAAATGTTTCAAAATATATTTGTTAACCTTTACGCAGCCATATTATTTCTTCAGCTTGTCACATTTTACTGCGGTTGTTGATTTTGAGAGCCTGTAACCCTTTTGTTTGTTGGTCTATAGATATGATTTTGTTGTGTGTAGAGACAAAAATTAACAAATAACTTTTTGGTGTTATTATTTTTGTTGTGTGTGTTTGTTTCTGAGATACAAGAAGATAAGTTGAAAATTTTGAAAAACAGCACAAACATATAGACGTCTCTGGTGTGTTGTACATTTTTTAAAGTGCTACATAGGATGGATAATCAATGTTTGCAAGATGAGCATATCTGTTTAGTTTCCACTACGAATGCGTTTATTATATCTACATAAAGAAACTAAACAGATCTACATCAGAAAAATCTGTTGAAAAAACTTAACTTCAACATTCTCAATAATCATAATAAATAATCAATCATTTTCAAATCCAAGTGAAAAACGGAAGGAATTATTTTTAAATGTTTAAAACAAATTTCAAATTTGCCATTCATTGTAAAACAGAACAGGGCGGACTTAGAATTCTCTACCATCGAAAGGGCAGTATTTTCAGCCGATTTCTACAGTAGCCCGATTGTCTATGATTAAAACTGGATTATGGGATGACCCATTCCTCAGCGGTGGTTATGCCGCTGCGGGTACCAACTTTGTTTTCATTGTTTTCTGTCTTGGGCCACGATGGACCAGTGGGTGATAAGTTTCCTGTCTAAAGCATCGTAGATATTCTTTTTGAGTTCCAGGGAGTCAGACCAGCGCATATATGGTCTTCCCCGTGGTCGTATTCTGTCTCGTGGGTACCAGACTGCTGTCGCTGTGCTCCAACGGTCATCAGTTCTCCAAAGCAGGTGACCAGCCAAGCTATGCTTTGCCTTGTCTGCGTGGGTAAATGCATACTTCATCAATGACATTTGCCGTATGTCAGCCGGTTACAACACTGATTGATGTCTTTGGGAACATCAACAAACTCCCTCCTCTCCACTCAATCTATGAATGTTATTTGGTTGTTTCCTTAGCTCTGGTTCATGATTGTTGTATTCTTGATATATCAGGTATAAAAATGATGGAATGCTTGGACAAAGCTACAAGTACATGCAGAAGTACAGTGGCTCGGAGTATGAGCTCAAGGTTTCTAGGTTAAAGATGGATGACCAAGGGGAGTACATTGTCAGGGCAGAAAACTCTTTTGGACGCAAGGATGAGAAGGTCAAACTTACAGTTGAGCGTAAGTACAGTTCAGTTGATATTTTGTTTTTTCAATACAGAGAGTTTCTTTAATCGTGTTGTTGGAACCCTTTACAATCCAGCGAGTCACAACTCTATGAGAAATAGTTTTATGTTCAAAATTAAATAAACTAATATTATGCAAATGAAGGTGATTAGTGATAATTGGGATTTGTTGATTTAGAGACACATAATTTAATTGTCTATGACATGAAATATTAATAATAAAAATATAAATTAGTGTGAAACATTAAATGTCATTAATGTGGAAGGAGTATTTTTATTATTGTTTAATGCATCAATAGCATTGCCCCACTCACTTTTCTTCTATGTTCCAGACAGAGCCTGAATCAGACTTATATTGAATATACATGAGTAGCCCAGATGCACGATTATTGGCTTGATCAAATAATAACTAATTTCTCAACTCATGAAGTCCTTATATGATTGTGGAGAATGCCACTAGCTTAAAAATTTACCGTAAACATAAATATTGATGAAATGGAAATAATTCTTTATTAAACTAAAGCTGTACATGCATTGAAAATATGCCATACTTTAGGTCATTTTAAATATGTGAACATCATCACAAATCAACAACTTTGAACACATTGTTCAAAGGGAAACACTTTGAAACATGCTGGAAAGAATACAAAAATGAGTGACAACGCTGATAGTGGGATTCCAGAATTACAGTTATGAGGAAAGAAAAACCGACCTTCAGTGGTTAGAAAAGAGAAGAATTTGAGGTAACAATACATGTTTATAAGATAATCAAAGGAATGGATAAATTAGACTATTACAAGTTTTTCAAAATACAACCACTCACAAGAACAAGAGGGCATAGTTACAATTTAACTAAAGAGAGGTCCAGATTAGTAGGAAATATTTTGTTAGTCAAATGTTATCTGTTTATCTTCAATAAAAGGTCCCTGAAATAACACATATTATATACCAAACTGTTCACGATCAGCACGATCTCCCTCTAGTAAACCCATGCTGACTATTTCTGATTAGATTAAAGCTGTCTAGATACATTGCAATGTTTTCTTTGATTGTTGATTCCAACATTTTACAGACTATGCTCGTTAAACTTATCGGTATATAATTTTCTGGATCTGATTAAAATTAGTTAACGGGAAGAAGGCAGAGAGTGGGCATAAATAAGGAATACTCTGAGTGGTTTGAAGTAAAATGTGGAGTGCCACAGGGCTCAGTTTTGGTATCAATATTGTTCTTGATATATATAAACAATTTAGACATTGTTATAGGATCCATAATTGAAAAATTTGCAGATGACACAAGACTATGTAGGAGTGTCTCATCTATAGCAGAGGTGAATATATTGAGGTAGGATTTAGATAAAAATCGAGACTGGACTGTGAGATGGCAAATGGAGTTTAATTTAGATAAATGTACAGTCATCCACATGGGTAGATCCATTATGGAACATATTGTTGGATTTGAGAATTTCAGTTATGAGGAAAGACTCAAATCAGCCTACAGTGTCTAGAAAAGAGAAAAATTTGCATGACTTAATACAGGTTTATAAGATAATCACAGATGTCTACAGACTCTGATGAGTCTTTTGAACCAGTATAAAAACATTACGTTAAGTTAAATGATGTGCAAAGCCATCTTAATAGACTCAAACACTAGAGCTAAGTAGACCTTCAGTCAGTTAGGCACCCTCTATAGCCGCTCTCAATAAACCATCTGGTGAAATGTACAAATAACTTTTCAAGCATTTGTTTTGTAAACTTTTGAAGAAATAGTTTCTAAAAAATTATATTAACATTATATAAACTCTTGAATCAACACTATCTTAATAAACAGATGTCCAATTCATTATATTAACATCAGCATTTAGTCCAAGGCTAGACTTTCTGTTACAACTGTTAATATTAACTAATAAAATGTTATCTCAGCATTTATTTATCTTTTTGACAAGTGAACGTACATACAGGAAATACGGGAAGTTCTAATATCAACTTATGTGCACATTTACACTGCATTCTCGTCACGTCTCATCATAAGTTCACTCTGATATCTCGATGTCTCATGATGAAAATTAGGTCGCAAAAGCTCAGCTCAAGAGGGGATGTACAGTTTCTCGCTAGCTCTGGTCTAGTTTTTTACATTGTCATGCATCTGCTCTTGCTTTTCTAGGAAGAGAGTTTCATCGTGTTCAAAGGTTGGAATAGTACCAAGATTTGCATTCTGTATTATGCTGGTTCTATTTGGTATGTTAGTCTTCCATTCTGGCACATAGAGCTTGGATATAATTTGTTGGGTTCTTGAGTATTCAGGAATCCTTGGTGTATTGTAGCAAAATAGTTTTTTGCTAAAATTAACAGTGATTGGTACCCTTTGTTGCTTGACCCCGACTCCATCCATTTTCGAATATCCGTTTCTAGGTACAATCTTATGTCTGAGGGGTTACTATATTGGTTACTTTACTCAATTCCAGAAGAATGAAGGCCAAAACCAAAGTGGCTGGCGACATAATCAGGGAACTTGTATTTGCTGACGACTGCGCTCTAATGAGCAACTCAGAACTGAACATGCAGGTTGGAATGGACCAGTTCTCTGCCGCATGCAAAAATTTTGGCCTGACCATAAATGCCAAAAATACAGAGTTCATGTACCAACCAGCACCAGGCATGCCGTACACAAAACCAGAGACTACAGTCAGCGGTCAGACGTTGAATGCCGTAGACAAATTCACATATCTGGGCAGCACGCTGTCGAGATCTGTCAGCCTAGACGATGAGGTGGCAAGCAGAATAGCAAAGGCCAGCACAGCCTTTGGTAGAATGCGCTCGATGGTCTGGGCACGTCGTGGCATCAGCGTCAAGACCAAACTCAAAGTCTACCGTGCAACCATCATTCCAACCCTACTATACGCTTGCGAAAGCTGGACTGTATACTCTGGACATGCAAGGAGGTTAAACCACTTCCACACAAGTTGCCTGAGGCGAATATTCCACATCTGATGGCAAGATCGTGTCACTGACATCGAGGTTCTCTCGAGGGCTAACATCCATGCACTGCTAAAAAAAGCACAACTAGGATGGGCCGGACACCTCGTCCGTATGTCAGACGAGCGGCTCCCAAAGAAGCTTCTCTACGGCGAGCTGAGAGAGGGATGGCGCGAGAGAGGCCGCCCAAAGAAACGTTTTAAAGACGGTCTGAAGGACTCACTAAAAAGTTGCCAGATAGACATCGACACCTGGGAATGTCTTGCGCAAAACAAATCTGACTGGAGAAGCGCAGTCAAATCGGGTGTAGCTGCCGGTGAAGATGACCGTGTTGTGAAAGCCCAGAACAGACGCGAGACGCGGAAATCCCGAGCAGCGGGAACACCATCTCCTTCTACAAACCTCGTGTGCCCGATATGTAGCAGATGTTTTCGTGCTCGCATTGGCCTGTTCAGCCACATGCGCACCCACACCCAACAGGGAAATCTGTGACAAGGATGATGTCGGCGGTCCTCATCGACAACGATGGACAGCTATTATTACTTTACCAAAGCAATACAAGTTCAAAATCACAAGGAGGGCATCCATGCAGATTGACCTGGTTTCATTCTTGGCCACTTATTAAATATTCACAACTGGTCAACTGACAAAGGGCACCATGGAATGAAAAGCCTTGGTACAGCATACATTTTTTCTATTGGCAGGTAAAATAAAAACCTAACCTGCACACTATTTGGGGACTGCAGATGCAAGTAAAGTTTATTTTACAGCCCTGTAATTCTCTCTCTCCTCCCTCGATGAACCTCAGCAATTGGAATATGTGATGTAATGATAGCTGTTTTTTCTTCTTCCTCTTCTCCTTCTGTGATCATCAATTATTTAGACTCAGGATTCTTCAATGAATTCTGCTGTATTTTTTACTTTTTAGGGTCTCAATACCACATATCGAGATCAAATGGTCTTGCAGGGGACGGCGTGGCCTAGTGGATAAGTGGCACGGCTCACAATCCGAAGGTGCTGGGTTCGATCCCCATCACAGCACCGGCCGTTACCCCGGGGAAGCAAACCCTTAGAAAATGCAGGAGGAAGCAGACCCTTACATAAAATGCATGCTGAAGTCGGATGCATTGGGCCGACAGGCGCAAAATAAAAACCACAGTGCAACGCACACCGCCTTGGGGATTAGAGAAATAAGGCGAACGCAAAAAAAAAAAAAAAAAAAAAAAAAAAATGGTCTTGCAAATACGATCCTGCACGGATAGGTGCAAGGCAGACGACGAAGAGGCCATCCCAAAAAGAGGTGGTAGGACAAAATAAAAGAATGGACCGATCTCCGACCAGAAGAGGCACATGCAGCAGTCGCTGACAGAGAAGGGTGTTGTGAGGATGTCTTCATGTGTGCCCCAATGACCTCACCGGTTACAGGATGACCTGACCAATACCTCCGTACAATTTCGCCTCAAAGGGAGTCAGCATGGGCCACATTCTTTGCCTCAGATCTGTGTGCTGGAGACAATCCTGAAGTAAATATGCATCTGTCATATTTGCCAGGCCACAGTAACACAGGCTGGTAGTACTTATCTTGAATTTGGTGTCCAGGAGGTCACTCATTCTGTTGTGGCTAGTTTGGAAACAGTATGATAACTTGGTATTTTCTGGACACTTGGTTGTGTCTCTCAACTGCGTGCTATTTTGGTGTTCTTCCTGCCACTATACACTGTATTGCCTTTTTATTAAATTTATTTATTAATTAATTTTTTTTGTGTGCGGTCGCCTTATTTCTCTAATCCCTAAGGTGGTGTGCCGTGCACTGTGGTTTTTATTTTGCGCCTGTCGGCCCAGTGCATCAGACTTCAGCATGCATTTTATGTAAAGGCCTGCTTCCTCCTGCATTTTCTAAGGGTTTGCTTCCCCAGGGTAACGGCCAGTGCTGTGATGGGGATCAAACCCAGCAACTTCTGGTTGTGAGCCATGTCACTTAACCACTAGCCCACGCCATTCCCCCCTCCCTTTTTATTATCACATTTGGTTCTTCATAGGTGGCCAGGTATTCTTCCTGTATCAGTTTCACTCCCCCTTTAATTAGACTGTCGACCTCCATGTTTCTTTTGATGTTACAATGCCATGGTATCCACTGTATCATTGGTTTCTAGAACCTGTGAGACATTTATGCCAAGGCTGCTCTCAATTCGTTCAGTTCAGTGTTGTTGTGGATTTGAGTGCTATTATCGCTGACTGCGCATCATTTAGTATCATGATTTTCTCATGCACATGGTTTTATATTAATATTTTTTAAGGTAATTATCTCTAATAATTGTACATTATTTTCATCACAGCTGGTCTTGACAGACGAGCTTCCTTAGGCAGGGAGACAACACCTATGAGAAAGTGAGTTCCAACCCTCATAATGACTTACTTTTGTGAATACATTGACATGAATATTCTTTAATATTTGTATCCATGCTTGCGTAGTCTGGTCGTAGGGTTAACACGAGTTGTGACTTATGGTTAAGGCATAGAAACTACTTCGCCCCATACAGAAAAACAGTCAGTGTGTCACTGTAGCATATGCCAACTTAACATAACAATTCTTAAGAAAATGTGATATTGACAGACAGAAATGCATTGTTTTTTATTGTGAAGTAGATTTAATTATCACCATTCTTAGTATGATATCAAATATAACTTTTCAGTCAGAATTGTAGTAGTTTTCTAATTGTATTCCCTGTGATATTTTATTTTATATTCTTTGTATATTTTTCTTGTGTCATCTTTCCCTAATGGCTGTCATTTCATTTCTTTGTTGAAATGCAAATTTGCAAATTAACTCTACATAATTTATACTTGCAGAAAACGAATATTTGAAGAGAAAGAATTTGAAAAACCTAAACAAGAAGAGACTCCCAACTTCAGCTTTGACCTTCGACCTCGAATTATCCAGGCCTCTTCAGAGTTTAAATTAATAACATGTGTGCAAGCCCACCCACCACCAAAGGTAAATGATAACCATATTATAAGCACTATTCTTCAATACGTTGGTTGTCAAACTCAATAAGTATACGAGCTACATTTAAATTGAAAATTCTTTAGCAAGCTACCTACCAACGTATAGTATTTTCATCATTCCACATATTGACAATTATTAGAACTTGTACATATGCTTAACCATACACAGGGGCAAGAAATTCGAAAATTAATTTCACAATAATAACATAACATATTAAAAGAAACTATTCACACACCAACAAAAAATTAATTATTTTCTGATTCAAGATTTATAAAAGTGTTCATAAGTGATTAAAATGGCTTTGACAACTTCATATTAAACTGTCAGTTTGATTTAATGCATGCAATTTTACCAAATTTAACTTGGAGTTCAATAATGTTAGGAAAGTTTTTGGGAAGAAAATGTTTCTCATGAACTACCAAAAATACCATTGTGAGCTACCACTGGATTGCCAGCGACTGTTTGGCGATCAGGGCTCTAACAAATTTTGATTTCTTGCACACACAAAATTAGCTTCTATGTTGAAATGTCAAAAAAGAATAAATAAACAAGACAAAGGAATGATAAAATATAAATCATTTTGAGGAAACTAAAAAAGCAGCCATGAATAGATTACAGAAAGAAATAGAGGAATGAATAGAATATATTCAACTCAATTACAAGAGACATCAGTTTATCCATACCTCTTTATACAGATCCTATGCTTCTTTCTTATCTCTCTCTCTCTCTCTCTCTCTCTCTCTCGCTCTCTCTCTTTCTATATATATATCAATCAAAGTTCTGTTAGCTCCCTGTAGAGCATAGGTTCTCAACAAATACTCGCCAAATCTTCCTATCATGAGCCATCTGAGCCAATTATGTTCACGTCTTGTTTGTTGCCTTTACATTTCCTTCCAGTTCTCTCTTCCATTACTCCGCTGCGTTAGGACAAGTGGATGGTGGTTAACTGATGTGCAATTCCATCTTAACTCATTCACTCTCAAATATTTTGGACCGCTGGACGCAATTATTTTCTTATATAAAACTCAAACACAGCATCACTAAGTTATGATCTGTTTATCTTCAATAAAACGTCCCTGAAATAACACATATTATATTCCAAACTGCTCACAATTGCAGCTAGAATATAATGGAATACACATATTTTACAATTGGAGAATAACATTTGTGTATGTGGGATTATAGTTGTATAATCGTTTTTATTTTTTTAAATTATGAAAAAAATTGTTTCCGTCATCAGCATATTATTCAGCTCTAAACCAAAACATAAATAACGTAATGACTTTTTATTGATGGTAATCCATGTGAGACGATGTTCAAGTTACATCTAATTTGGCGGAGTTATTTTCATATTTTACTAAAGGCAGTTGAAAACCTGCTTTAAAATAAAAGCACCAATCAACATCAGCATGAGTGTTTACAATTTATGCACACCCAGGAAGAATGTTCCTACTGTATTAAATATATATGTATGCACATTTATATTATACACACTAATATGGCTGTGCAGAATCTTGAACCTTTACTGAACTTGTGAACTGTTACCATTGCTTGAGCAAAAAAGAGGGCTCCGCTTCCTCATCAGTAGATTTGGTTTCACTTTCATTGCTCGACTTAGAACTAATACTATATAAAAAAAATTGAAATATCACTATCAGAACGATCGATGTCTTCATCATCACTACCATTAGCAATAATATTTCCGAGCTTGTACTGCAAAAACTCTATTTGGTCTGACTGAAGGGACATGGGCTAGATTCAAGGCTGCCCTCCACAAAAAAATTTGGTTTCCAAGTACGAAGATAAACATTTTTTCAACAAAGCACACATTAACTTCTGGAAATGAGAAGTACAAAATCTGTACTTCCGCCAGTAACCAAAATAAAACATTTAGGAGAACTAGGAATGTGATTTTGTGAACACAGTCGCAAAAGCTGATATATTGGCTCCTGTATTTTTTAGAAAAATCTGAAAGCCTATGTATCGGCTCATGGGAGTGAGTAAGTTAATAGACTCAAACACTGGAGCATAGTAGACTCGCAGCCTGTTAGGCATCATCTATGCTGCTCTTAACAAACCACCTAATCATGGCCGATATTATACCATGTCACACACTTAGCCACCTCTTACGACATGCTCTCTGTGGGGTATTACTGCTATTCTTGTCTTTCTCATCCAAGTGGTCCACCGGGGTCTTTGTGTATATAAGTTAGCCATAAAATGAAGATATAGAAGATATTCTATGAGTCAAGTGTAATATTTTTGTGCTCATCACTAGGTACAATGGTACAAGGATGGCAAGGAGATAATTGATGGAGACCACTACACAATTCAATATTCTCATGGTATCTGCACATTGGAAGTTTCAAGAGCCATAACAGAGGATACTGGGAAGTACTCCTGTATTGCCAAAAATCCCCTAGGAGAACATGAAACCAGCTGCAAGGTCACCGTTGAAGGTAACATTCTTCCTCAGTTGACCTTTAAGTAATATATGTATGGGAAATACATATCCCATGATACATAGCATTAGACAATCAGACAGTATTGTACCATATGAATAAAAATATAATAGGAACAGCTGATGGAAGCAGATATACTTTTAAATTAATCAGGTCCACATTAGGGATGGATGCTTTCCCCATTACTGTTCAACATTTACATTGAGAAAGAGCAAAAGAATCCAACCTAATTAAAATACTAGAAGGGAAATTCAGCGCGGAAAGGGAAAAATCAAACTCAACACATAAACCATTCTTTGCAGACGGACAACGTCTAATTTCAAATGAGGAAGATAGACATCAAAATTACATTAATGTATTTGACCTAACCTGTAAAAGATATGAAATGAAGGTTAGCACATCAAACACGGATCAAGACAGAAAAATATGAAGGCTCGGTTACCACATAAGAATGAAAACTGAACAACTATCACCGAACGCTTACAGCTCAAGAAGATCTGGTGAAAAGGCAGGATGAAGACCACATGGCAGAAGAATAGAGGGCATAATTTAATCTTACAACAGTGGCTTACAACAACTAATACCAACACACTTGGCCCAAGAAAGACAACTTAAGCTCTCCATAATGCTTAGCAGCACAAGTGGATGACAAGCAAGCAAGTAAGTATGATAAAATGTATTACAAAATGATGAATAAAATAATTTGTATTTTACTTAATTTCAGTGGCATATGATTGCATCTATTTCTTTCATAATCTAAATGGTATTCACGTTGAAAAGAGTAGGACCACTGTAACTTTCAAAACATGTTGCAAAAGGCAATGAAAGGGCATTGTGAGGGGGGGGGCTAGCAAACTCTTCATGTAAAACCACTGCTATTGAAACCACCATTGCAAATTGCCACAGCCTTCTTGTAAAGGGGCCAGTTGTAGTAGTGACCTTATGCTTCACTTGGAGCCAAAAGGTGAATTAATCAATTTCTTTCATGAACTTGACAACCTGTTTCAGACTTCTGTTTTTACCAGATAAGAAAATTCATGAAGGTCATGTCATCAGTCTGCCTGGTGCTAGGATGTGTGTTGTATGTGTTCTACTCTATGTTTTGGTTTTCGACCTAAAAACTGTCCCCGTTTCTTAAAAGTTTTGGCATGTTGTAAAGATACTACTTCAGTCTACTTTGGCAATTCGAAGTGAGAAAATCATGCTTACTTACTAAGTCACTCCTCTTCAACTCTTGAGCATAGAAAATCAAATGATTGATCAATTTTTCTTTATGTGGCTACTTGTCATTGCACACATGAAATGTAATGGAACTGATCCAGTGACACATTGCAACACTCAGATTTATATATGTGAGAGTTTATTTTGGCATTCAGTTTCCGTGACTTTTATATTTTAAACATTTTTATATTTTCCAGAATTATTAGATATTCTGTGCAACTACAAAAAATACACTTTTTACAGATCGTGTGAGTTCCAACAAGCCAAAGGCAGAAGTACAGCACACATCCCGTACTATCAGACGTACAAAGTCTGGCCACCAGCTTGATGATATTTCCAGTTATGAGGAATCTAGTTCTACTGTAAAGAAAAGCTGGAGAGATAATAAGACTGAGGAAGAAGTCACCTCACATTCATCAAGAAAAACAAGTAAGTTGCATGAATATGCTGGTATGTCTCTTGATCATTTAGTTGTGATGTTCCTGTATCAGATTACTTTGATTGAGGTTACCATTGTCAATGACGTATGTAATGTATTTGGCAACCAGGGCAGATTCTGCTAATGGCAAATTTTGAGTAGTAATTAGGTAATTTCCAAATGTTTCTGTATATTCTCATAGTTCGTTCCTCCTTTTGTTCTATTCATTTCTTATGTGTCTTCTCATAGTCTATTCTTTCTTTTGTTGGTCCTTCTCATTGTTTCAGTGATATCTGTCCATTCAAGATGTCTTCTCATAGTTTATTTGTCTCTTTGCCAATCACTCGCTCTGTGATCTTTGTCCATTGCAATCTTCTCATAATTTATTTTTGTCTTTGATGGTCATTCTAATTTTTTCTGCAATCTCTGTTCATTGTACATATTCTCATTGTTTTTTTCTTGTCTTTGTTGGGTATCCTAATTTTCTCTGTTCGTTCAATTCCTATCCATTATTCTTCTATTTGTGTGTTCAATAGTTTTATTTGTTGTATAACTTCTTCTCACATAACAACTATTTGTTATCGCCTTGAACTATAGGAACAACTTAATTTCATTCTTAGATCTACTTCTTGTTGTATTGTGTAGAAGCTAAAGAAATTACTCTGGTAAAAGGAACGATAGTCAGTATCATGGCTATAAAAATGTAATTGTTTGTTTTGTAGTTAATGAATCTAATGGACTAAGTCTTTTACTATAATTTAATGTCTTTCAATTCATATACTGTATTTTCAATGCTAAAAAGTTTAACTCTAATCACATAATTGCAGTGGTAAGGAATAAAATTAAACTCTTTTAATAATTAATACTTTTAAAAGAAACTAATCTAAAAGTAAATTTAATAATAAACTGAGGTTCTCCTATGCTAAAAATAATTTGATTTAAAATAAAAGTTAGTTTATTAAACTGTATTATTATTATATAAAGGTTGGAAATCAACATAAAAGATACTAAAGTTATGGTGTTCACCAAAAAGAAAGAAAGTCCAAAAGCTTCCATCCAAGTGTCAAGCTATGTATACCATGGCCAACTAATTTCAGCTGATGACAAATGCGAAAGAGAGATCATTAAAAGAATTGCAATAGCCAAAAATATATTTAACATCATGAGAGATACACTTCTGTCAAAGCAGATATCTCAGACCTTAGAGAGATACACTTCTGTCAAAGCAGATATCTCAGACCTTAGAGAGATACACTTCTGTCAAAGCAGATATCTCAGACCTTAGAGAGATACACTTCTGTCAAAGCAGATATCTCAGACCTTAGAGAGATACACTTCTGTCAAAGCAGATATCTCAGACCTTAGAGAGATACACTTCTGTCAAAGCAGATATCTCAGACCTTAGAGAGATACACTTCTGTCAAAGCAGATATCTCAGACCTTAGAGAGATACACTTCTGTCAAAGCAGATATCTCAGACCTTAGAGAGATACACTTCTGTCAAAGCAGATATCTCAGACCTTAGAGAGATACACTTCTGTCAAAGCAGATATCTCAGACCTTAGAGAGATACACTTCTGTCAAAGCAGATATCTCAGACCTTAGAGAGATACACTTCTGTCAAAGCAGATATCTCAGACCTTAGAGAGATACACTTCTGTCAAAGCAGATATCTCAGACCTTAGAGAGATACACTTCTGTCAAAGCAGATATCTCAGACCTTAGAGAGATACACTTCTGTCAAAGCAGATATCTCAGACCTTAGAGAGATACACTTCTGTCAAAGCAGATATCTCAGACCTTAGAGAGATACACTTCTGTCAAAGCAGATATCTCAGATATTAAAAGCTAGAATCATTAAATGCAATGTGCAATCAGTTTTATTATGCAGTATAAACCTAGACTGTCACAAAGAAAATTGAGAAGCGTATTGAGGCCTTTGAAATGTAGGTATTTAGAAGACTAGGACGAGTTTCTTGGAAAAATCGGAAAACCAATAATGAGGTTCTGGAACAACTCCAGGTAGAAAACTTCTGAAGGAAATAAAAAGCAGAAAAATTAAATATTACGGTCATGTCCAGCGCCAAGACATTCTGATAAAGGTTATTTTGTAGGTCAGAGTAGAGGGCAAGAGAGCAAAAAGGCGGCAGAGATACAGATAGACAGACAACATCAGGATGTGGTCAGGACACAGTTTGACTGTGTGTACAAGTTTCTTTCATGTAGTAACAGAAAGCAATGAACATGATTAGAAGGTCAACAACAGTATTCAGCTTGAAAATAAATATTGTTTACACTGTATTAAAAATTGTGTACTAAATGTATCTTCTCTTTTTTCGCTGTGCCTGTCTCTTCTTCATCTTGTTTTTGCTTTTCCTGTTTTACCTTTCAACGTTAGGTATGAAAAGATCTCTAGAATAAGGTCAATTGTTTACCTCATGTACAGTGACATTCACCCCCTCGGATATTTCTGTAAGCCACCTTTTTGTGGTCAGCCTTTGACCTTGAATCCATTATATCTAAATAGCATTGCTTGTGGGGAGGGTGGGGGTGTGTGTTGTGTGTGGCTGTAGTTTTGTTATGTTGCCAAACCATTTTAGTTGTTTTATGATGTAGTCTAATACTGGTGTTGTTCCCACCAGTCTCCTGATGTCTTCGTTTCTGATCAAGTCTCTCCTTGTTACACCCAATATATTTTGTAGGCATTTCATTTCTGCTGTTACGATATGTCATTTTTCATTTGATGTTAGTGTCCCGTTTTAACATTGGTAACATTGTGTTGAGACAAAAATAAAATCATGTTGTATAAAGCTGTTTTAGTAGTTATTCACACGTGCTTGCAATTAAGTATTGATGTTAATTGTCCAATGATCTGATTCGTCTTACTGCATCTTTATTGGATTTCCGTGGTGATTCTTTCATCTGCTGATATTGTACTTTCTAAGACTGAGAAATCTTTCACCTGCTTGATTTGCTGCTTTGCAAGGAAGATATTAGTTTGTTCTATTTGTTTAGATATTTTCATGACCTCAGCTTTTTTCTATGTTGATTTTCATGCTGTATTCTTTACATGTAGTATTTAGTTTATTGATATGATGTTGCAATTGTATTTCTGAAGTTCCTGCTTGCCTTATATTAAATATAATAAATACATTAAAGACTAAATATTATCATGGTCAGTTTTAAATACAAATAAATTATTATCCTTTGCAGATTAAAATGTCTGTTATTTTCTAATGGTTATGGAAAGCATGAAGTATAATGAACACTAGTAGAATATCTTTAAACTGAAACCTGAGTGATGAAGTAAATATCTGGCAATGCATGTCGCATGCACTATAGGCATTTTATATATACAAGTCATATAGATAGTCATATATGATGTTCACTGACAACTCCAGTCATTAGCCATTGAGTCAAGAAGAGTTTTCCAGATGGCACTCCATAGAACTGTCCTTCAAGGTAGACAACACCTCCCCACCTCTCACACCACCCCTTTTACTATGCCACCAGCTACTGTACACCTGGAAGACAGTATAACTGTTGAGAGCTTATCTCAATGTGATAATGAGTGCAAACCCCCTAGCCACAATGGGAACAGCAATGATGTCTTACAGTAATTCAGGATGAGGAAAAATAACGTCTGGTCAGGCAAAACATACTGATCAGACATGCTAGTCAGGGTCAAGCAAAATATACTGGCCAAGATCCCCTCCTCAACTTCCATGTAGTTCTCCCTGGAAACGACCTGTTGTTTTTGGCAGTTTGGCTAACAAGGTGGGGAATTGACGTGATCCCTGTAGTAGTGAGCGACACATAGAGGAAGCCAAAAATAGCACAACTGATTGGAGGGCTCTGCTGCCACCTTCATCAGCATGCTCAGGAGGAGAGGAAAGCTGCTGCAACCTGCCACTAAACATCCTTTTCAGAGTGCACAAAAGAGTAAACCGACTCATTGTTGGCATTCAACAACAACAACAACAGTAATTCAATGACCAATTTGCTACAGCCTTAAATTAGTTGTCTTCATAATTGCATGTTGCTGGTGTGTGATATATATCGTGACTGAAAAACAAGAACAGTTTCATTACAGATTTACAGGAGAACAGTAATAAAAGTTTGTGGCTTTTTCGACTGATAAAGATCTTTATTTTTTTAAATGACACAAACAAAAATGACACAATAGAACACTGAATGATAGCATGAGTGGCTCAAATACTAGCAATATAGACAGATTTTCACCTAGGCTCAATAAGGACAAGTATTTTTTTTCTACTCTGTTGAAATAAAAAGATTATTTTGCATACTGTGCTGTTACTGTCCAGACAAGGGGCTTAGATTCCTCAAATCTATAGATCAGTCAAACTTTGTAAAGAAGTCAAAATAATGAATTATATTTGTTACAAAATTGTTTGATTGCGAAGCCAAACATGCACTCATCTTGAAAGAATTCACTATTTATGTTACAAAACTGATGATCAAGTCAAGCATGGTACAGAAGTTAAAATAATTCATTATATTAGTTACAAAATTGTCTGATTGTCAAGTAAAACATTGTACACAACTTTAAATCATTTACTATATTAGTTACAGAACTGTCTGACTGTAATGCAAAACAAAGTATATAAGTACAAATAATTCCCTATATTTGATATAAAACTGTCTGAATGGCAAGTCAAACATGGGACAGATGTAAAAATCATTTACTGTATAAGTCACACAATTGTCTGATTGTCACTGTCAGATGACGTAAAATGTTGCAGCACTCTGTATAATAAGAAATTCAGTTTACCCATATCAAACACAGATCAGATTTTCTTTCTTGGCATCCATATCGTTTTGAGCTGGAGTTGTTTAAAGTGGACAAACAAAAATGTTTTTACTTAAACATTTTAATGTATTTGTAGCCAGTCTGATGCATTAATTGTGTCATATTTTGTTATTGTGTAGTTCATGTTTTCATTTGACTTTGTGGGGCAGTGTTACTGTAAACAAAAAAAGTGAAGATCCTTTGAACGTCATGCGGTGCATAGGAAAGATGGTGTTAGGCCCATATTATTTTGTGATCCATAAGGGGTTTTGTGGTCAGCATCACGCCAGTCACCTTTGCTTTCCAGATTTTTGGATACACAATTTATGTGACTGGGTTGACTACAGGAGCTGGTTTCTGATTGGAATAAAAATCCTGCACTAACTGAGGATTGAACCCCAATCACCTAACTGGGAATCCAGTGCATTAACCACTGCGCTACCTCGGCACTAGTGTTTTTTTGTTTTTTTTTACTGTTTCAAAACCCACAAATATATTTACCAATTTGTATAATATAGACACCTTGTGATAACGGACATGATAGTGTAGAAATGGTCAACCACCCACTGACTTGTGCAATAAATATATTTCTTATCAAGTCAGTCTGGTTTATAAATGTTTTCTTTGTTTCTATAAACTAGTGTATTCTTTAATGAATATGACATATCCCTGTCATTGTCAACTTTTGAATGTTCTTAATTGTATATTTTCTTTCATTTTGTGGACCAATCACTTACTAAATTAAATGTCATTTTAGAACACTGTATTAGTGACTATCTTCAAATAAATGCCTCATCTAGGATTGTGATTTTTTGACCAACTGAAATTTTTTTCCATTCATGTCAGTATGGGTTATTGGCTTTTTTTTTATTTCAATATATTATGACCATTGCTGTCTTTTGAACTGAAGACATTCTGGAAATGGATGTTTATCTTATTTTTATTACAATGAAATAGTTACTTCCTTCAATCAATTTTTTGTCCTGAAATGTTAAACTTTTAGACCATTATAAAGTAATGCTTTTTATACCACGATTTTGTGAACTTATGACTTTCTTAAATAATTTACTTTTATAATCACAACAAACTAGCTGTTCTTTTTATTAAAATGAATTTCTTTCCTTATGGTGTCTTTCCATGTATGGTAAACTTGTTGCCTGTCTTAAATTAATGTTTTAAGATTTTCCTACCATTTTGTTTAAATGCCTGTTAGAAATGGATGCTTTTATATTCCAATGAACTAGTCATCTTTAGAATTCATGTCTTTCCTGAAACTGTGAAAATGTTGACTGTTTTAAATGAATGCTTTCTGTTCCAGCTGTTGTGTACTAACAATTTTCTCAAATGAAATGGCTAGTCTATTATTATGCATGATACGTGTTATTATATTTGCAGCCTACAGCAGCACCACTGTTAGTAGCTCTAGTAGTAGTAGTAAACAAGATAAAGGTATGTCTTCATGTGTCCAACCCGTTTTTGCTTCTTTATTTTTTCTGTGCTTGCTTTATTATCATGTTAAGGTAACTGAGTCCTTAATAATTATTTGCCATTGCTAATAAGATAAATTATATTTCATATGCATGGATTTTTACTTGACTTGCCTGTTTATAGGACTTACTATCTGACAAATTTTTACCAAACTGTCTCTGTTTTGGAATCCCATTGGTGAAAGGTGCAGAAGATGACCAAGAAACACATGAAGAAGAGAAAAACTAAAACATGTAAAGGTTTACGAATGACATGGGTTGAATTGGAGCTATTGGCCCTAGACAGGAAGACTTGGCATCTGTCTGTTGAAGACATGTGCTCCACATTGAGCATAGCAGGTTTTGATTGATTGATTGATTGTCTAACACATCGTTCACAGTCTGGGAAGTAATTGTCATCGGAAATGTCATATCAAATAGCACTCCTTTCCCAATTATCTGTTCTTTATGAATTTCAGCACTTCAGATGCTTTCTGTTTTTCATTACAATTTGTGATGCAATTCCATATTATTTTCCTATATCTTTGTCTGCTTTTATTCCCCTTGGCCTTTGTCTTTTCTACCAGTCTTTCCAGGACTTTTTTTTCCTGAGTGAGCCTTGCCTGCCTTCTTTTCAACTTAACTTTCCTTTTCGTTTTTATACTTACTTACTTACTTAGTCGCTCCTCTTCTACCGTGAGGTGTAGAGGTTTGCCAAAGAGAACGCCACACTGCTCTATCCGCCGTCTTTTTCCTGGCCTCTTTCTAATCCAGCCCTCTATCACTTAGGGACTGTCGTATGTTGTCTTCCTAACGTACTTTGGGATGTCCTCGGGGTCTGCGTCCTTGACTTTTGATCTCCCATGACTGCTTTGGTATCCGATCTTCTTCCATTCTACAGACATGGCCAAACCACTGTAGTTGGGACTGCTCCACTCGTGTCTGCAGGGGTTGAACTTCAAGATTGCTACGTATTGTCTGGTTACGGATCTTGTCCCTTTTCGTCACCTGAACCGCCTTTCTTAGGTACCTCATTTCTGAAGTTTGTAATTGCCTTTCTTGGGCTGTAGTCATTGCTCATGACTCACATCCAAATGTCAGGACAGGCACATATGTCGAGCAGTATACATCTTTGTTTTCCTGCTTATTTCTCTTCTACTGAGGAAACCTCTGTTTATTGCATGGAACAGTCTACCTGCTGCTGCCCTTCGTGCAGTTAAATCCTCTTTGATTCCTCCCCTGCTGTCTATTACCACTCCTAGATATTTAAAGTTGCTGATCTGCTCTAGTGCTCGTGTTCCCAAGGTTATCTGATGTCTCTTTTCATTTCTGGCGATCACCATGGTTTTTGTTTTGGAGTTGCTGATGTGCATTCCTCTCTTCTTCAACTCTTCTTCCCAGACCTGCAAGTTGATCTGGAGATGTGCTTCAGTTTTCGTGATCAGGGCCACATCGTCTGCAAATGCTAGTTCCGATATGTAACTTGGTCTCATCTTCCAGTAACCTACTTCATACTTTTTTGTCCGTTCCTTGCAGGCTTTGATGACTTCATCCATAAGGAGTATGAAAAGGTACGGTGATAGAATGTCCCCCTGTCTTACTCCACTAGTGGTCTTGAACGCCCCTGACTTTTGATTTGATGTCCGCACATAATTTCTGCATGTTTTATAGAAACTCTGTATGGCAGAGATCAGGGGTCCTGGGATGTTCTTCCTTGTCAGGCACTCCCAGAGTTTGTCCCAAGGAACTTTATCAAATGCTTTCTCCATTTCGGAAATGGGAAACTAAAGCGAAGAAACTTTGCAGAAATAGCCAAAGCAAAGATGCACGAAAACCCCATGAACGCACTAACACCTAAGCCCATCCCTACTGTACGAAAACCTACCTGGAGGCAGCATATATTTCTAGAGGTGGTAGAAAATATACCAGGTATTGGAAACAAAAACTGCCAGTCTGAAAAAGAAAGAAGAGATACTACCCTGAGTTACATAACGGAAAACTATCCAAGCATAGACTGGACCCATGCATATACCGACGGTTCCGTAACAAATACAACACAGAACGGAGGGGCAGGAGCATTTCTGAACCTATCAAGTGGCAGAAAAATAACACTGTCATTCGCTACTAGAAAATACACAAGCAATTTCAGAGCGGAGGCAGAGGCACTGAGGGCGGCAGTGGAAGAAATGGTGACAGGTAAAAGGAATGAAAGCCACATAGTCCTGCTTACAGATGCTCTGGCCGTAGTCACAGCACTAAAAAGCCAGAAAAATACTGAACTTAATGATTTAAGAGCAGTACTCTGTCAACTATGCCAGCAGTCCGCACCAAAAAGGGTAGTGGTGCAGTGGGTTCCAACTCACTGCAACATCCAAGGCATTGAGGAGGCAGACAGACTGGCAAAAGAAGGTGCAAAACTACCACAACCAGATACTAGTATGACATACGAAGAGTCAAAACGGCTTATTAGAGCTAGATACATGACCAAATGGGAAACCGAACATACTGGCTACACCAAAAATGATGCCTATTACCAGTTGAACAGAAGAGATCAGGCCGTGGTCTTCAGACTTCGCACTGGCCACAATAGACTGAGGTACCACCTATTCAACAAATTGAAGATAGGTGGCACCGACGAATGCCCGTGTGGTACCGGGAAAATGACCGCTGAGCATTTGCTGCAAAACTGCCCGACATACGAGGATCAGAGAGAGCAGATGTGGCCATCACCAGTGGCAACACTAGACACGCTCTATGGCAGTGTCGACAGCCTCAGGATGACCGCTGCTTTTTTCGAAAAAATAATGGTTACTGTCTGACTGCGAATGAAGAAAAAGAAGAAATGCTTTCTCCAAATCCAAAAAGCAGAGATGCATCTCTTTATCATATTCAAGAGCCTTTTCACTTAGCTGTCTGAGTGTAAAGATAAGGTCTTGAGTACTTCTGTTTGCCCTAAACCCACTTTGAGTTTCATCCATATTTGGCTCTACTAGACCTCTTAATCACCGTTCTAGAATCCTAGAGTAGAGTTTCCCGGGGACACTGAGAAGGGAAATACCTCTGTGATTTTCACATTGTCGATTGTCGCCCTTTTTAAATATTGGTATTATTATTGCAACCTCCCAGTCTCTTGGTATCTTCTTGTGGCACCAAGCTGCCTTGAGAATCTTCATGAATAGCATCTCTCCTGCCGCTCCTATGTATTTAACCATTTCTGGTGTTATACCATCATGTCCTGCTGCTTTACCAATCTTAATTTTTAATTTTTTTCTTGAATTGGGACTGTTACTTCCAGAGCTTGGTTTTCCTCCACTCCAAGAAGATCTGAGAAATATTCTTTCCATCTGTTCATTACCTCTTCTGGGGCAGTCAACAGCGCACCTTGTTTATCTTTAACAAATTTCAGGGGGCAATCATTTTCCTTCCTCATGTTCCTTAAGGTCCTGTAGAACAGTTTCTGGTTTTCTCTAGCATTATTTTCCAGTTTCTCTCCAAATTCTTCCCAGGATTTCTGTTTGGCCTTGAGCACAGTCTTCTTTGCTTCTGTTCTAAAATTTACATATTATTTATATTTCTTTGTTTGTTCTTCTGTATTCCTAGCCCCTAGGTATTGCTTCCATGCCTTTTTCTTTTCTCGTATTATTGTTTTCACTTCTTCTGTCCACCATGGTGTACTCTTTCTCTTCCACCCTTCTTTGGTTCTTTGCATGCCTCTGCTGCAGCCTCTTTGAGGATCTCTTTGAATTTTACCCAAAGCATTTCCGTATCTTCTTCAGATTCCTCTATCCTTTCTATTGCTGTTGTTATGAGCCCTTGGTATCTTCTCTTAACATCTGGTTCTCGTAGTTTGTAAGCCTTAATTTTATTTTCTCCTCGTGTATTATGTTTCATGCTTGCTGATGGGTGTTGCCTAGCTGGATAGTGTTTTTAAATTTCTCTCTTTATTTTAACTAGGTAGTGGTTGCTTCCTATCTCTGGTCCTCTGAACACTCTAGCATCCTTTACATACTTGAAATCAGTTTTCCTCACTATTGCATAGTCAATTATGGATCTTTCATTTCTTGCCGGCTCACATCTTGTGTAGGCATGGATACGCTTGTGTGGTAACCTTGTATTTGTAAGAACAAGGTTTTGTTCTCTGCAGAATCTCAGCAGTCGTTTTCCATTGTCATTTAAGACATCTTCTCCATACCTACCGATCACTCCATCCCATCTAGAATAGTCGTTTCCAACTCTTGCGTTGAAGTCTCCAAGGAGAAGTATTTCATTATGGCAATAGTCAATGGTCCTTTGAAGGAGCTCATAAAATTCATCTTTTATGTCAGTGCACTCATCTTCGTTTGGTGCATACACAGTGACGATATCCATTTGACTATCCTTCTCTTGTAGACTTAGAACCATCAGTCGTTCTGAAATGAACTTCATCCTTTAATGTTTGCTTTACTGTTACCATTCACTATACAACCAACCCCTGCCCTGGCTCGTTCACTCATGGGAACTCCGCTGTAGTATAGCATGTTGCCATCATGGCCCAGAACGCCCTGTCCCTTTTTCTTTGTTTCTGTAAG
The DNA here is from genome assembly GCA_036924085.1 of Ariolimax columbianus. Lineage (NCBI taxonomy): Eukaryota > Metazoa > Mollusca > Gastropoda > Stylommatophora > Arionidae > Ariolimax > Ariolimax columbianus. Next base: position 43,426,027 of record JAVGWX010000004.1, on the reverse strand, counting down.
TGCCAGGACTGTCAATTTTGCTCTCTTCATCTCCTCTATTAGTTCTTGTTCTTTCCGTTTATACTTCGTACATTCCATGTTCCGTAAATCGTAGTCCTTATTTCTTGCCTGTTCGTCGCCGTTGAGGTCAGTCCGGTTTTCTCTATGTTTTGACTTGTAATCGTTTTTTAAGACAAACAGATGATTAGCCTGTTGTGTCTTTGCATGGTGGAGGGGCTGCCTCCTTACAGCCTCCATGCCTGCCGACCCGTTTTTGTCTACTGCTGCTTATTTATTCGCAGCTAACCTCCAAATTAGGAGGCCTTTCAGCAATCCGCAACCCTGCTGACGCGCCTGGTAGGAGGTAGGTGCCTCCCCCAGGTTTCCGTTTTTATACTGCCTTAAAAGACTGCTGAGTCTGTAGATAACCAGTTTCTGCTTCCAGTCATGTAGTTTCGTCTTAAAGTGACCAGCAGATCATTGTAATGTATTCATTTGGAATGTTAGAGTATTTGGAGTCAACTCCTTTCAGATATAAGTAAATACATTCCTGAGAATCTCTGATGGTGACTTCCTTTGCTAAGTTATGGTCAATCAATCAATCAATCAAAGCCAATCACTTCTCTTGGTACATAGGCCATTGTAACAGACCAGTTTTGATAGAGATATTGAAATGGCTAAAACAATATTAAAGATTTCTTTCACTCATTCTTTGTCTTCTATTTGTGATTTTCTTCCTATATTTTATTTTATACTTGGAATCCTAATGTTCAAACAGACAGGTTATGTCTGCTACCAGATAGCTGGAGCCATTCATAATACATTGTTTTTGTGATTTCACTTTCTGTGGCTTACTAAGCCTGGGGCAAAGTAGGTGGTGTATTGGGTAGAAATGTCATTATCTTTCAAAATGTTTGCCCGACCAGCAGCTAACACTTTGCTTATTTTGATTTTTAATTGCTATGGCATCTTTTACATGCACAGAGTGTGCACGAGATCTTCGCGTTGTTGGGGGGAAAGGTCACTAATTCTGAGAGGTAACACTGTCGTCTTTCAAGAAACAAAAAGTGTGAGACTTTGAGTAGTTTGAATTGTGCAAGTTTTAAGCCCCCCATTGTTTCAAGGGAGATTAGATAAAGCTGCCTAGTTTTACTAGGTCCATCTCCAGAGATGGACAGTAACTCTGAGGTCTCATGTACATGCTATACATGTAAAAGAACTATTGACAGTTGAAAATCTAAAAGTGCGGGTTGTTAGCCATTGTTGAAACATAAATTCTGAAGGTAATGAAATTCCTATCCAATAGTGGCCTTTGTGGCCAAAAAGAAATGGCCTCTTCATCACGCAAAGACACCACCGGTCAATCATGTGATCAAAAAATGTGTAGAAGAGGAGTGACTAAGTGAAGTGAAGTGATAGTTAGAGGACTCCAAAGTGGTACCTGGATTAAAAAGTGCAGAACTATTCAAACCTCCCTCTAAGAAGGTGACTAAAGAAAGTTGTGAATGGAACTAGCAGTCTCTTATCATTTAAAACTTGATAGAGAAACCATCAGTGCAAATGCTTGGATATAGATTTCCTGTAAAAGAGTCGGCTGTAGTGGTAGCCTTGTGCCTCACTTGGAGCTGATAGGTGAATCAATCAATCATAGTTAGACAGGGAGGGGAACAAAACTATCAGAACAATTGTAAATACTTGACCAGTGTTTGTCTTTAAACTTTGTAGGACATGCAGAACCGGAAAAGGAAGCCCCAAAGTTCACCAAGAATCTGTCGCCAGTCACAGTCAACGAGGGAGGTTCAATCACCTTGTCATGCACAGTCTCTGGGACTCCTGAACCCAACGTTGAATGGTTTCAGAATGGACAGGTACAGGCTGTGGGATGTAAAAGTGGTAGTAAATGTCAGGACATGGACTCCCAACTAGTTTATTGGGGCACTTTAGTGGGTCATGGCTTTTGGAGAGATTTTAATACCCCATTATAGTAGAGCACTTAATAATGTTATTAACATCTCAGTGGTGATACCTGGGGAGCAAAGAACAGAACCACTGTAATTTTTAAAACATTAAAGGCAACTAAAGATGGTTGGGGGCCACGGTAGCGCAGTGATTAGTGCACTGGCTTCCCAATTGGTGCGGGATTTTTTTGATGATGATAAATCGACCCTGTGATCGACCCAGCCTCAGAAATTGGGTACCAGAAAAATCTGGGAAGTGAAGGCAGTCAGCATGATGCTGACCACATCATCCACTATGTGCTGCTGGTTACAAAATATATGGGCCTAACACCATATTTCCCATGCACCGCATGGCGTGACAAGATTTTTACTTTTACTCTAAAGATAATTGTGCATGATGCTAGCAATTTCATCAAGCAAAAACTTTACTTTTGTAATCAGTCACTGCAAATGCTTAATTAAATACAGACTTCCTGTAAGGAAACAAGCTGCAGTTGATGCCTATGCTTCACATTGAAGCAGAAAAGGTGAATGATGATGATGATGAATATAATTATGTTCTGGTATTACAATACAAATTGAGATTTTGCTGAGGAATCTCCTTCACCCATGTGTGCCTCAAAGTGAGAGATGTTGAGAATTACTAAGAAAACAATAAGGATAATTTTAGGCGATCCAAATTTGTCTGAGGATATGCAGGGATATGCTGTATCCCCATTTTAAAAAAAAATGTAATTTATGTTTTAAAAATGTAATTATTATATTTAATTATTTGTGTCAATCTGTAAAAAACATTCAGTACACTCACCTTTTTTTTAAATCAAGAAAAAATACACTGCTAGGAAGTCTTGAAAGTCACTAGCATCATGATTAAGCTTTCAACCTGTTATGTTACTTTGATTTATTTTCTTCTGGCCCCCCTTTGTAGCATAGGACTGCAGATGAGTCTCTCCAGTGATAATTAAAACAAAGTAGGCTGTCTGATGAACATGAAATGTGAATTTAGGAGATTTGTTTGCACAGCAAACAAACAACATCTCCATTGCAAATTAAAAGTCAAAAATTTTAGTGTTTGGGGCATCACTTACAAAGTGCAGATCATGGTGGTTGTAGCAAATGCATCATCATGAAACAGTGGATTCAAGCAGTTAAAGCCTGGACTGTAAGATTCGTTTGCACACAGACAACGATCATCTCTACCATCCGTTCACGAGGCTGATTGTCTCTCAATGGACTCACCTTGATAACCAAGGGTTCCCCGGGCTGACCAAAATCGGCTCATTGTTTCCTTCCTAGGTTATGATAGACGACTAGAAAATGTTGTGCATAGGGCTAGCAACTTCATCATGTAAAAACCACTGCTACTGAAACCATACTGCAAAAATATGAATTCAGGATTACTTAACTTCATTAAACTGGTTTAGAAGGGTCTACAGATTCTGTATACAACCAGTTTATTTCACTCCATGGATACCGAAAATACTGTGAGCATCCAATCTATTTGTGAATGCATTAACTGACTGTGCTTTCACTACATCCTGCTGTAATGCATTCCAAGAATTCGCCACTCTCTGACTAAAAAAATATTTTCTAATATCTAATCTAGACTTGTCTTTAAACAATTTGTAGCTGTGCCCTTTTGTTCTTGTAGCCGATTGTACTTTGAAAAACTTGGTATAGTCTTGAAAGCTGGTTATGGTAAACCAAATGAAGTGGTGAACCTTTATTTCACTATCTGGAGAGACAGGCAAATAATATCAAATAGATGGCATGTGTTACATCAACTATAAGAAATAGAGAATGCAGAAATGCACTGGTAACATATAACAAATATATTGATCAAGACTTTTGGAGAAGTTCTGGAGGAAAAGGAAGCATCAACACAAAGCTTGAAAAGACATATAGCAATAACAGACATATAGCAAAGATAACGGAAAATGAAAAACAAAGCAAAACCAAAAGTAAATGTGCAGCGCTTCTTCGCCCACCCAACACCCACCCCTTCCTCGCCCAACATCACCATTGCACTCTTCAATCTTCCCCCCTTCTTCCAAACCAGCCATTCTTTCAACCTGTTCACCACCCCAGCCCATCTTTCCTCCTCCTCCTCCCCCTTCTTCCAAACCAGCCATTCTTTCAACCTGTTCACCACCCCAGCCCATCTTTCCTCCTCCTCCTCCCCCTCCTTCCAAACCAGCCATTCTTTCAACCTGTTCACCACCCCAGCCCATCTTTCCTCCTCCTCCTCCCCCCTCTTCCACCTTCCCCCTCCCCTCAAACTGCTAGCCTCTTCACTCCTATCTCAACTACTCCATGCTTGTTTCAGATTCAGAACTATGTTCACAACTTTGATAATTATCCCATGCGGTGCCCCATGTTGTAGTGTCTCATGTCAAAGCGTCGAGTTGAACATTAATTAGATTACAACCCATCTCTTTCTACCCCCACTCTCCACTGCCCCCTTCCTCTTCACCCTCTTTTTTCTTCAATATACGCTTCCTTTAAATTCCAAACCGTCTATTTTCTCCAGCAGTATTTCAATTCATAATTATTGCATGCAGGGCATTGTATTGCATTCCCTCATGCAAATCATCACTTTAACCCACTTTAGATGACATTACCCGATTCAATTAGCCAATCAAATCACCTCCACAAATGACAGAAATAAGGATGAACAATTGAGAATTAATTAGTATGATTGAAGCACATTTGCCATTTATATTACTATTGGACTAGGTTATGGAATGATTAATATTAAATTAATATATTACAAAAATATACTTTTCAATACTATTTTGAACATAAAGAATATCAGACTTGCCTTACTTCCAAAAGCTGAGCTCTGATAAGATGATTTCTATTTCTTCTCTCAGCTTTTAAGTACAGATGATGTGATTCAGCTGAGCTTCCGTGATGGTGTTGCAAAACTAGAAATTTCAGAATCTGTCATTGAAGATGAGGGAGACTATGTTTGTAAGGCAACCAACACTGCTGGAGTTGCATCCACTAAAACGAATGTTACAGTTATAGGTAAAGTAGTTAGAAATCTCAGATTATGATTTTTGTACTGAATGGGGATCAGTATTAAACTTTACATGTCTTGTCATCCTTGAAAATAAGATCACATTGTTGTTCTTTTTCAAAACTTATTGTGCTGAGTTAACTTTTAACATTACTTTGGTTGTGGGTTACAGTTACTTTTCTTACATTTTGAGGTGTACTTGAGTAGATCGACTGGGGTTCTTCTGGCTGTAGTGCAATGTGTTGACACCTCAGTAAGCTCACCACTATAATGTTAAACTTTTAAAATGTTGACCAAAAAAAATACAGTTTTTAAAAGTTGCCAAAGAAAATTTCAGTTGCTAAAATGTTAAAAAATTATGGCAAAGAGTTTGAAAAGTTGTCAATTTTTAAAATTTTGGTAACTAAGTTGCCAATATGGCAAACCTTGGGACATGAGGTGGGGTCTTCATCAGTATGTTTCACCTGAACCTGATTACACTACACTACCAATTAGACTGTTCAAGACAATGTAAAAACATTCTTACTATGTGATTGAAACGTGGCATATCACAGCACAAATTCTGCAGCTCTCTTGATTTCAGAGTGTGTTAGTACTTTAATGTCTCTGCATGCCTGAGATGTAAAGATCAGGGGGAAATCATCCTGTGCACTCTCTTCTCACCTCACTCTGTTTCATTTGACTCTGTCCTACAGTCACACCCTTGCACAACTTTCACACGCGCCCTCGTGGTAAAGCCCTTCCATAGCACTTTGGTTGGGCTAGCTTCTGAGGGTGCACAAACCTAGCATAGGTACATACAGATGCACACATGCATCCAAGCACTGGTTTATGCGTCCTGATATCGCCCAATTGACTACGGTCTGGGGTGGAAAATGGCGCGCCTCCGCCAGTAGAAACTAGTGAGGCAAACATTTAAGCAAAAAAAAAAAAAAAAAGAGATGTAAAGATGAGTTTTAGTCACCAACTTCCTCTTTTTCCTAGAATTTTGATCTCTAGTAGCTTCTGTGGTAGACTTTCATGTTATGGTACATATTGTGTCCCTGCCAACTCCTTCTTTGTTTTTGTATAATTTTAAATATTTGTATTTATGTGCCAACCTTAGTGATGACATTGTCATTAGATATTCTTTCTGACCAATTCGCTCATTCCCTTCTACAGTAGCACCATATTCCAAACACTTTTTCAGTCCATATTTCATCTCCTTACAGTGCAATTGGCATACATGAGTAATTATTATTGTTTTTATCAGTTCTATCCTGATATTCTTTGAGGTTAGCAGTTTCTGTTTTTCTCTGAAGGTCTTTTTTGTCAATGCAATCCTTGTCTTAATTTCTATCTCATTGTGGGCAAATTCTGGTATGGTTTGCTCTATATATGTGAACTTCTGTATTTGTTCGATTATTTCTCTATAGCTGATTATATTCATTAGCCTATGAAAACATGAACATACATCTTCAAATCGCTAACAAATTATCATGATTTGAAAGGAGTTTAGTTATGCATGTATACCAAGGTTATTCAGAGTACAGGATTGATTGCAAGTAATGAAGCAAGAGCATACAGTTTGGCACTACTCATATGACGGGTTAGGATCCAGACTCCTGCTAAAAAATTCATTTGACCAGATAAGCAGAACATAGCCCTTTTTAACATAAATATGTATGTAATAACCTAATGTTTACACTATCATATACATTATGTAAGACAATAATGTAATATAGTATAACATAATATCATATCACATCATATAATGTCATAAGATATGACATGGCATGACACATAATGACATAAAAGAACTAAATTTAACATTTACAGAATGCAAAGAGACACTGAATGCACAAGTGCTGCAAGCGTGCTGAATTATAGACAATAAAATGCACCTTGGTTTATTCTCTGACACAGCTAACGAGTACAACTTGCCCAAATCCACCATAAGAGCAGAACAAGCACAAAACATAATAAAATAAAAACCACTGTATTAGTGGAACACTAAAAAGAAAAGTTCATATTGTACTGAAAAATTAATGTATGGAAGAAAATGTGTTATTTGTTGTTGTTGTTGCAGTTAATTAAAATTTATTCAGATATAAAAATGATCAATATATATATACAATTCTCAGTCAAGAAATCAGCCCCAGTCACCGAGAAAAGAGTAACTGCAGAAGCCCCCAGATTTGTGGAGTTGCTTCAAGGACAAAGTGTTAGTGATGGCGACTCTGTTGTCCTTGCCTGCAGGATTTCTGGTTAGTTTAAGTTGCAATTTTTCTCATCAAAAACTGGTTAGAGCTTTTCAAAGAAGAATGTACAAAATGGTTATGAGATAGGACTACTAGCTTCTGAAATTAGTACTAAACCATCTGCATTTCTTCTAGAATATGTGCATAATACAGGTTGAATTATCTAACAGTGTGATCTCATAAGAAGCAAATTAGTGAAGTATTTTCTTTCTTTAGAAGTAATGGCTAAAGACACAAGCTAAAGTTGTTTAAATATATATAACTTATATATATATATATATATATATATTCAAACAAATTTAGTTTGTGTCTTATTTAAAATATATATATACACACAGGGTCCTGGATGGTTGGCAAGAGCAAAACTTAAAAGCCTCTCTCTTCAAGTCCATTGTGCTCCCTGCAATGTGCTACAGTAATCAGACATGGACACTAACAAAATCGCTAGAGGACAAATTAAGAGTGACCCAGGCCTCATCTGTCTTGGGAGACACTTGATTGAAATCATTCTCCAGAACCAACATATACAAAATCTCTACAATTCTAACATATGACGATTGTCCTTGGTGAATGATGCTGTAAGCTATGCAGACAAGGCATAACATAGATGGGCAGAGGACACATGTTGTAACTAAACGATGATCTATGGAGCACGGCGACAGCAATCTGATACCCTCGAGGTAAAAAAAGACAGCGGGGAAGACCTCCAATGCGTTAGTCAGACTCCCTTGCTGTTCACAGCAACATCTGAGATGCCTCTGAAGGAGTGCTTACCATGCACTGGACTTCCGTGACGCAAGACACGAGGTTGAGACCACTTGATGGAGACGTGGCTGAGACCCACAGCTACTTGGATTGGTCTGCAACTTCGTCTTCCCAGATTTCAGGCTCATGTCTGATTTGTGATGGACAACTCACCAACTATAAATTATATATATATATAAGGAGAGAGAGACAGTAAGAAAGAGATCAGACAAAATTAGATTAGATTTTAGATCAGACATATAGGCAGACAGGTAGATAGATGGTAAGATAGATACCCTAATGGTAGACAAATGCTACTAATATATAGTGAAATATGAAACACAGGAAAACCTGATGAAATCAAGTGGCTGCAGGAAGGCAAAGAAATTAAATCCTCTGATGATTTCCGGTTTGAAAATGCTGGAGATGTGTACAAACTTGTCATTGCTGAAATTTTCCCTGAGGATGGAGGTGTATACACTTGCACCGCATCAAATTCTGGAGGTCAGGCTTCCTCATCATGTACTGTGTATGTGGGAGGTAAGTTCTTAATGTCATCTCTTAGTGTTTATAATTGTGATGAGTAAATTACAAACTATTGTATAGTTAAAGATAATCCAGAAATAGATAATTGCATTGGCAAAGCTGCTGCTACATTTGCTCACCTCACAATACATGTTTTGAAAAAAACAAAAAAGCTGACAATTGAAAACCAAGGCCATAGCATACAATGCATATGTCGTCAGCACACTTCTACTTTTATATGCCAGTGAGACTTGTATAACCTAAGCCAAACAAGAGCATAGGCTTAACACATTCCATCTACAGTGCCTGCGAACTGTTCTAGGAATTACATGAAGGGACAGAGTGACAAATGCAGAGGTGCAATCTCTTGCCGGTCTTCCAAAGCATGTACACTCGCTTTAGGCAGTGAAGACTAGGATGGCTTGGTCATGTTTGTCGCATGGAGGATGATCACATTCCCAAAGATATCCTCTATGGACAGTTGGTGGATGGCAAAAGAACAGTCGGCCGACCACAATTGAGGTTCAAAGATTGTTAAAGCATGATATGAAGGCCCTGGACAATGAGTCTGACAATCTGGGAAGATGAAGCTACAGACTGATCCAAGTGGAGATGTACTTAAAGGGCCACCTCATGCTTGGTGAAGAATAGATCTTGCAACATGGAGATGTGAAAAGACAACGCTGCAAGGAGAAAGACAAAAATACAAGCTAAGTATATCTTTTTTTGATTATCACTCCAAGTCAAATCATTCTATAATCAGTAATGACTGAAAAGGGGTACTACTAATACAAAAGCAGTTAATGCCATTGAGGATCAAGTGTTAGAGATTTTATTGTATGAGGTTTCAGATATTTTGAGTTATAGCTACTTGTTTCCATCCTTGCTGAGCCTTGTATTATTTTCAACAGAGTCCCATATCATGTCACTGCCATAAGAGGCAACCATTCTAAATTTTCTGCCACTCTGTTGCTCAAACTTTTGTAGAAGGATTGATTATTGACTGTTTGCTTTTACTTGCTAAAATTTGTTTGCACTGTGTGTCATGCCATCAGTCTCTCTTTCACCATTCTTCTGGTGTTCATGTCATGGCAGTTCTGGTTATGGCATCAGGAACATGGTCAATGCAATTCCAAAGTTGACCAGTTATGATAGTTTGCATATTCTCTTGGTTGTTTTGAGTAAATATTTCTTAAATGGCATTTCTGTTTGGCCAGAAATATCACAAATGTATCTTGGACAGTACATGTAGAGAGACGACAATTTTGACATTTTTTTATGTTACTCCTCAGCATAGTACAGAAGTATTAATCACCTATTTGTGTTCTTGTTAAATATACACTGATAATTTTATATTTTGCTTATGCAACTTGTAAACTCATCTAGAGTAGAAGAATCTCCAACTCATTGTATTATGCACTTCACCATTCTTACCAAGCCATGCACTTGCTTAGTTTGAAGTAGCCATCTGGGTTTGAAAAAAAGTATGAAAATACTACCTCAAATATGACTCAGTTAATTTGAGTTAATAACATATTTTTGTAGATATTAAAAGAAGAAGAAGCTTGTCAAATGTTTTAAAATCTAGAATTCACTCATTTGTACATCTTAGTCTTAGTCTTAGTCGACTTGTACTGTACTTCTACAGGGGCAGATGCCATTGTACAGGTCCCAGCTCTTCTTCTTCTTCTTCGTACGCAGTCAGACAGTAACCATTATTTTTTCGAAAAAAGTGGCGGTCATCCTGAGGCTGTCGACACTGCCATATAGCTTCTCTTGTTGTTCCACTGGTGATGGCCACATCTGCTCTCTCTGATCCTCGTATGTCGGGCAGTTCTGCAGCAGATGTTCAGCGGTCATTTTCTTGGTACCACACGGGCATTCGTCGGTACCACCTATCTTCAATTTGTTGAATAGGTGGTACCTCAGTCTATTGTGGCCAGTGCGAAGTCTGAAGACAACGACCTGCTCTCTTCTATTCAACTGGTAATAGGCATCGTTTTTGGTGTAGCCGGTATGTTCAGTTTCCCATTTGGTCATGTATCTGGCTTTTATAAGCCGTTTTGACTCTTCGTACGTCATACTAGTATCTGTTTGTGGTAGTCTTGCACCTTCTTTTGCCAGTCTGTCTGCCTCCTCGTTGCCTTGGATGTTGCAGTGTGATGGGACCCACTATACCACTACCCTTTTTGGTGCGGACTGCTGGCATAGTTGACAGAGTGCTGCTCTTAAGTCATTAAGCTCAGTGTTTTTCTGGCTTTTTAGCGCTGGTCCCAGCTCTGACATGAGCTGGATGTAGCTGAGAGCAAGATTTCATTCTTAGCGGGCTAGGCTTGAGCAGCTTATTACTCTACTGTGTTGTGACAAGTGCAGCGTAGGGTGGTTAACTGATGTGTGAGTTCATCTAAATAGACTAAAACACTAGAGCAAAGTAGGCTTACAACCTATTAGGTGCCAGTGTTATGCTATGTCATATAGTTAGTCGCCTCTTACGACATGCTCTCTGTGGGGCAGTGGTGCTATTCTTGTCATACACAAAAACCTCGACGGACTATTTAGGATATATTTATATACAGTTCAATATTATATTCATTAGGAAGAATATCTATAACCATGTATAATAAATGACTACAATTTTGTTGTTTAGTGCCAGATGAAGAACCCACTGTACCTGTGTTTACTGCCTTCCCGACTAGTGCCCTTGTAGATGAGGGTAGTCCCATTACCTTCCGCTGTAGCCTAGATGATCCTAATGCAACAGGTGAGCTTTAACCTCATTTTTATGTTATCAGTAACATATATAACTCAAACTTTCATATCAATATCTTGGGCCAAGAAAAAAATTTAGAACCTTAGTTCCGACACTGGTCCTCATAGCATAGTCATCCATGGTCACACAGTAGAGGTTACTATTAAATTCACATACCTGAGGAGTTCATTTTCATTTGAAGGACGCAGAGCTCGGACATGTTAAGACGGATCGGGATTGCTGCCTCTGCTTTGAATAACCTTCACCGAGTGTGGAATAATGGTAGACTCTCTCTAGGATCCAAAATACAAATCTTTCAAACGTGTGTAATTCTTGTCATCCTGTATGGTTCAGAGACTTGAACCCTACTTAAACAGGACATATCATGACTCAATGCCTTTCACATGCGCAACCAGCTATGCATCCTCAGTATCCTGTGGTTAGATCTTGTCCGCAATGTCGAGGTCTTTGCAATGACGAGTCTTCCTTCCATCTCTGGCCTGCCTGTCTGTATTCGGACATGTGATTCAACTGGACCAGGAAGTTCCGACACACCAGATCAGGCTTAAATCAGTTATGTAACGCGTGGGAGGGGCCAATTAAGGAAGATACACACTGACCCAATGATTCAACACTAAACTGAAATCTAGAGCTAAATAGGAGCGCCGAACAATGGTCGAGTTCTTCACAGGAACCCGTCGGGCAACGTGACCATCAAAGATGTGACCACAACAAAAGAATGAAGACGTAAGCTCTTGTAGTTGGGGTTTCTATGGCACTTAGCTATAAATGATGAAGTCACCAGTTTTATGCACAACCGTACCATGTAACATTTTTCAACATGCGTATTAGGATGCAGTAGTTTTATTCTTTGTTCCCCACTCAGGGGTCACGAATCTTCACAAAGAAAAGCGGACAAAAATCACCAGAATGGAAATGTAGTTGGAAGCAGTTACTGCAGATCTAATGTGGCTAGCTATTTTAAAAGTAATTAATTAGGTCAGTAAAGTCTGACTTTCAGTTCTTGCTTCAAAACATCCAGAATAAATAGCTGTGTAGCGGAGATAGAGACCTCATTCTTACAGAAACGTGTGTGGGTCTACTGACCTGGTCACTCTAAGATGCACATGAATGTACAAGCTAATATGTTACTTTCAAAAACTGTATTGTGGACATTAAAAAAGGATGAGGGTGGGGTATAACTTAACTTAACATCATTATACTGGTACAGAAGACAAGAGTCTGTATACAACCAGTTTCTTCTACTTTTTGTCTTGTCTTTCCTGCAACCCAAAGAGGTCATAGGAGCATCACTCAGCATTTGAGCGTTGTGTCCTGGGCATCTTACCAGGCAGGTGAGGCCCAATCTCTCCTGTGCAATGTGTTAGTCTATTATTTGCTCGTGTGTACATTCCCTACAAAAACCAGCAATGGTAGCAAACAGGGCAAAGGGCAGCAATCTCGTGAAGTTAGGCCATGTGCACTGTACCATGGAAATATGACCCATGGCCAACAAAATAGCCAATGACCATGCCTTTTCACCAAACGAAGGGAAAAACATTATCAAATGACGAACTAATTAATTCAAATGAGAAACCACAACACGTGTCCATGGACACAAGTGTAAGCCATCAACTAGTGTGACCTCCAGTCAAATTCGTGGCCTAGTGGCATCCATGATGAACTAAAACACAAGATAGAAATTAGACCCTGCTTAAGGAATTTGTGGAAATTTAAAGAAATTTAGTCGACCATAAAAATACAGATCTTCTCCAATGTCAAGTCTATCCAATTGTATAGTTTTGTGACATTGGGGAAAAAAGAATTGTTAAACTATAAAGGTCCAAGCCTTCACCTTGCACCACAAGTTATCAACCTTTCACCACAAGTTATCAATCTTTCAACACACATTATCAACCTTTCACCACAAGTTATCAACTTTTCCTCACAAGTTATCAACCTTTCACCACAAGTTATCAACCTTTCACCACAAGTTATCAACCTTTCCTCACAAGTTATCAACCTTTCACCACAAGTTATCAACCTTTCACCACAAGTTATCAACCTTTCCTCACAAGTTGTCAACTTTTCACCACAAGTTATCAACCTTTCTTCGCAAGTTATCAACCTTTCACCACAAGTTATTAACCTTTCCTCACAAGTTATCAACCTTTCACCACAAGTTAGCAACCTTTCCTCACAAGTTATCAACCTTTCACCACAAGTTATCAACCTTTTCTCACAAGTTATCAACCTTTCACCACAAGTTATCAAACTTTCACCACAAGTTATCAACCTTTCACCACAAGTTATCAACCTTTCACCACAAGTTATCAACCTTTCACCACAAGTTATCAACCTTTTACCACAAGTTATCAACCTTTCACCACAAGTTATCAACCTTTCACCACAAGTTAGCAACCTTTCCTCACAAGTTATCAACCTTTCACCACAAGTTATCAACCTTTCCTCACAAGTTATCAACCTTTCACCACGTTATCAACCTTTCCTCACAAGTTATCAACATTTCACCAAAAGTTATAAATTTTTCACCACAAGTTATCAACCTTTTACTATGCCAGTACCTGGGTGACACTGAAAATAACAAGTCCAGTTTCTACAAATGACAAAAGTTTTGTGTTGCTGTATTAGATGATGTCAGAACACAAGACTGATATTAGAATGATAAAAAAATTTTCTTATACTTCTTCTACTTAGCCCATATCAACTCGGGTGCATCAATCAACAACCAATCCTCTTCGTACAGTGCTGTACTGGGCAAAATTCTCTCCATTTTTTTCCTGTTTTTCTAAATACTATTGCTGGTCTCAAGCCCAGATGAGAGCGTATTGTATGAGGATTAGGTGTGAGTTAAGTTTTTCCACTTCATAAAAACTGTTCTACAAAAATGTCAATCAATTTATTATACAAAAGATTTCACATGACATAACTTGGAATAGAAACTGCTTGTATTAGATTCCACAGAACACTCTATTAACTAATTTTGTTCCTTTAATATCTAGTGTCATGGAGCAAAGAAGGCCGCCCCATAGATTTCTCAGAGCGTTTCACCTTTGGCCAGAATGGCAAAGATGTAACCTTTACTATTCCTGCTTCCCTGTCCACTGATTCTGGAAACTACTCTGTGACAGCCAGAGATGATCGTGGGCAGAGCAGCTGGATATTTTCTCTGGTTGTTAGGATTGAGGACGTGGCTTCCGGAGATGTAGATGTTCAGCAGTTGATCAATTCTGTTCAGGTGAGTGCAAAGCTTGAAGGCATATTCCTTCTGATTAAACCTTTAGAACAGCAGACTACAATAGTTGTTCCTTCTGATTACTTTTAGAACATCAGCCTACAAACGTTGCTCTTCCCTGTTTTCTATTTTAGGCCACCTTCTTCAGCTCTGCATATCAGTCTCCAAGACGCCAGTTGCAGCGAATTTGTCTTCGACTGTTTTGTCACAAGTTTATTGTTCTTCACTGCTCTTATCTTCCCATGAGTGTTCAAATCTAATACATGTGTGGTTATATTTTTAAGTTTGTTGTTTAATTTTGTGTGGTATTTATACTCATTCTCTTCAATCTGTATGTGGAATCAAGATGTTCAGCAGTGCATGAGCTGTAGTTGTCAGTGACCTAAAGCTGGCTGCTAATGTCAGACTCAGCAACCCAAAGCTGACCGCTAGCATCAGGGTCAGCAACCTAAAGCTGGCTGATATTTCACTCTGTGATCTGAGCACTTTGTGTGATGCTAGCACACAAACCAGACAAAATGATTGTGCACAAGCATCTCCTAGGAGGTGCCATTAATGTTAAGCCTTTTCAGAAATATTTTGAAGGAGTCTCTGCAGCGTTTCTTCTGTCCCCCTGATGGATGTCTTCCTGGTCTGAGCTCACTGTACAGAAGCTGCTTGGAGAGACACTTTATAGTGATAACATAACAATGACACAGGTCTGAAATCTTTAGTTCCTAATGCATTTTCCCTGGTTTAACAACTGTGTTATCAACAATAACAACAGTCAATTTACCATAACATGACTCTGAGACACCAGTTGGAACTGTTTCTACCACCAAAGATTGACTATTGTAGAAAAATTCTCAAGTTGAATATGAGAGGTTCAGGTGTTCATCCTTTACCAAGTTCTGTTATTTAATATGCTTCACCAAACATTGGCGTGACCCTGACCAGTAGTCTAAGACTAAACTTCTGAAGACTTAATTTTCTAGTGACCTAGAGTTGGAATAAAGACAGTTGTAATTTGCCTTCAGTGTTCTGACATTATCTTTTCCTGAGTGTGGTGTTAGAGGGATCCTTCGTGTTCTGGTTATTTTTTCCTGAGGGTCGTGTTCGAGGGATCCTTCGTGTCCTGGTTATCTATTCCTGAGGGTGGTGTTAGAGGGATCCTTCGTGTCCTGTTATCTTTTCCTGAGGGTGGTGTTAGAGGGATCCTTCGTGTTCTGGTTATCTTTTCCTGAGGGTGGTGTTAGAGGGATCCTTTGTGTCCTGTTATCTTTTCCTGAGGGTGGTGTTATCTTTTCCTGAGGGTGGTTTTAGAGGGATCCTTTGTGTCCTGTTATTTTTTCCTGAGGGTGGTGTTAGAGGGATCCTTCGTGTTCTGGTTATCTTTTCCTGAGGGTGGTGTTAGAGGGATCCTTTGTGTCCTGTTATCTTTTCCTGAGGGTGGTGTTAGAGGGATCCTTCGTGTCCTGTTATCTTTTTCTGAGGGTGGTGTTAGAGGGATCCTTTGTGTCCTATTATCTTTTACTGAGGGTGGTGTTAGAGGGATCCTTCGTGTTCTGGTTATCTTTTCCTGAGGGTGATGTTAGAGGGATCCTTCGTGTCCTGTTATCTTTTCCTGAGGGTGGTGTTAGAGGGATCCTTTGTGTCCTGTTATCTTTTCCTGAGGGTGGTGTTAGAGGGATCCTTCGTGTTCTGGTTATCTTTTCCTGAGGGTGGTGTTAGAGGGATCCTTTGTGTCCTGTTATCTTTTTCTGAGGGTGGTGTTAGAGGGATCCTTTGTGTCCTGTTATCTTTTTCTGAGGGTGGTGTTAGAGGGATCCTTCATGTTCTGGTTATTATTTCCTTCGTGTTCTGTTATCTTTTCCTGAGGGTGGTGTTAGAGAGATCCTTCGTGTCCTGTTATCTTTTCCTGAGGGTGGTGATAGAGGGATCCTTCATGTCCTGTTATCTTTTCCTGAGGGTGGTGTTAGAGGGATCCTTCGTGTCCTGTTATCTTTTCCTGAGGGTGGTGTTAGAGGGATCCTTCGTGTTCTGGTTATCTTTTCCTGGGAGTGGTGTTAGAGGGATCCTTTGTGTCCTGTTATCTTTTTCTGAGGGTGGTGTTAGAGGGATCCTTCATGTTCTGGTTATCATTTCCTTTGTGTTCTGTTATCTTTTCCTGAGGGTGGTGTTAGAGAGATCCTTCGTGTCCTGTTATCTTTTCCTGAGGGTGGTGATAGAGGGATCCTTCATGTCCTGTTATTTTTTCCTGAGGGTGGTGTTAGAGGGATCCTTCGTGTTCTGGTTATCTTTTCCTGAGGGTGGTGTTAGAGGGATCCTTCGTGTCCTGTTATCTTTTCCTGAGGGTGGTGTTAGAGGGATCCTTCGTGTCCTGTTATCTTTTCCTGAGGGTGGTGTTAGAGGGATCCTTTGTGTTCTGGTTATCTTTTCCTGGGGGTGGTGTTAGAGGGATCCTTTGTGTCCTGTTATCTTTTTCTGAGGGTGGTGTTAGAGGGATCCTTCATGTTCTGGTTATCATTTCTTTCGTGTTCTGTTATCTTTTCCTGAGGGTGGTGTTAGAGGGATTCTTTGTGTCCTGTTATCTTTTCCTGAGGGTGGTGTTAGAGGGATCCTTTGTGTCCTGTTATCTTTTCCTGAGGGTGGTGTTAGAGGGATCCTTCGTGTTCTGGTTATCTTTTCTTGAGGGTGGTGTTAGAGGGATCCTTCGTGTCCTGTTATCTTTTCCTGAGGGTGGTGTTAGAGGGATCCTTCGTGTTCTGGTTATCTTTTCCTGAGGGTGATGTTAGAGGGATCCTTAAGTGTTTTGACGTTATATTTTCCTGAGTGTGGTGTAAGAGGGATCCTCTTCTCATGGCCCCTTGGCTCAGGATTCTTGTAACCCTGTTACATGAGTCACTGTAGCAGGATGGGATCTCCTGCTTTGTAAACCAGCATGAAGAGCATCTAACCTAACCAGGTAGCCTTGCCCCTAGAAATTTGACTGATTGCCTTCTTGAACTCACCAGTGTTTGGAGGAATATCAAACGATTTCTGGCACTTATGCTATGGCTTGCTAATTGGTGGCTGATGGATGGTTGAGAATGTATCTTTGTTGTGCTGTCCAGGACTCAAGAGTATGACCCTTGTCCATCAGTAGAGACGTGCGATTAGTATTGAGGGCAGGAAATGAATGATTGAGTTGGAGGACTATAGACTGCTTTCAGTGCATTGTAGATGACTCAAAGTGGTTCTATGATTAATCCAATAAATCTGCATGTGATAACCATCTCTACTTTCTCTCCTTAATCGTATATCTCATTATGTTTCCATATATGATAACGTAAAGATTTACAAAAACCAAGGTGTTGCAAAATACGATATGTGAACTGCTATTTACCGATGACTATGGTCTGAACTGTAGCTCAAAACAGAATATGCAGAAAGGCATGAATCGGTTCTCTGCTGCTTGTGGCAACTTTTGCTGACTATATGCATTTTAAAAAAAACAGTGGTCATGTGTCAACTAGCATCAGGTAAAATGTATAAACAACTACAATTACAGTGAGGAGACAGAAATTATAATGGTGAAAAGATATGTCTTCCTCAGAAGCACCCTGTCAAGATCTGTGATTATTGGGGTGATGAGCTGGCAAATTGTAGAGCAAAGACCAGTCCATTTTTTGGTTCAATCTGCTTGATAGTGTGGTAACATAGAGGAATCAGTATAATCACTAAGTTGAAGGTGAACCATGATGCCATTCTCTCCACCGTATGTGTAGAAGTAGACTGACTATGTAGAAAATCCAAGAGGTGGAATCACTTCTTTATGGGTTGTCTGATGTACATACTCCATATTTACTTAAATTTCACAAATAATGAAATCCTATCCAGAGAATTCATGCACTTTTGCAGAAATTCAACTGAGATGGGCTGGCCACTGTGCTCAAATGCAAAGCAGTGCTCTCAAAGGAGATTCTGTATGGAAAACTGAGTGCAGGAAAACTATCATGCAGATGTCCAACAAAGTAATACAAGAACAGTCTAAAGGAGTCTCTAACTGCTGTCAAAAAGACACATCCACCTGGGAAAACCTAGCCCAAAATCATTCGGCCAGGACAGAGAAGGCATGATTGTGCAGGCAATCAAAGATAGATGAGGGATAATAAAGACTATAGCAGAGGGAATACCAGCACCAGCTGCCGAGCATACTTGCCAGCTATACAATAGAACTTTCTGCGCTCTCATTGACTTGATCAGTCACAAATTCACATAGTCTCGAGGATGTAATATGACACAAGATGATGTTGATGTTCCTCATTGACTATAATGAACAAATTATGTAAGTAAAGTAAAGTAAAGTAACCCATAGCATTACTGCCGTAGGAGTGTGAGGTGTTAGTGATCTCACATTTCAAAGGCTCGGCTATATGAGGGCGGTAGCCATCTCCTCTCCCTCGCCGCTTTTACTTCCCGGACTGAACCGGTACCCATTTAAGGCTGGGTCGACCTGGGAGCCGTTGCGGTCTGAAAGAACATTACCGCCTCAACTGGGGAATGAACCCAGGACCACTCAGATGCGAAGCCAGTGCACTAATCACTGCGCTACGCGGCTCCCAAATTATGAGAATTACATAAAATGTAATTTTACATATAGCTATAAACAACCATTGTATGTTTTTGTATATTTCAGTGATGACTACGATGTATCTTAGGAAGTGAGTACAACACTTGCAAGAAGGAACCAGTGATTGTAGCACTTTTAACAAATAAGCATCTTAATCATCTCATGCAGTTTATGAAGAGAATGTGATCAATAGAATGTGTTCACTTCATTTACAATGTCATAACAAAATAGAAACACTAATCTTACTAAATATACATCCTTTCAGATCAGTAGAATTTTCTGATGGAGACTAAAATTTGATTTTTGTAGTCTTTTTTTGCTTTATGATATTTGCAGATCTACTGGGTTCTTTTTTCAAACATTTCATTAGATTCGTCAGTTTGAAACTTTTTCTGGAAATACGAATTACAATTAACCAGAAAGAATTGTTACTATAGTGTGCTTACTGCATGTAAATTGTTCATATTAGTCAAAAACAACAAATTAGTGTAAATCATATACATAATTCAACACATTTGATAGGCCTCTCTTAATATCTAACTTGATAAAAGCAGTGGGGACTGAAAAAAGACCAGAATGCAAAATTCAGTTATACAAATAAAAATAAACAGACAAGTAATATTTAGCATTTAAAAAAAGGAAATTGAATGACTCATGTATAACAGCAAACACTGTGATAGTTGGCCATCGATATAAATGGAAAATAATCAGACAGACAGTAAAGGTATTATTTTAAATACGGATGAATATTTAAAATGTCCAGGTGAAAGAATAGCAAATGAAGACCAATAAAGCAGAATAAGATGTGGGAAAAAGTCTTAGCAGAGATAACAGTCAGCGATGAAGAACAGATAACATGTGTAGATGTCATACCTGATAACTGTTAAGGTTTGCTGGTGTAAGCCCTTTCAGTTGTTTTGTAATGTTATTTTTGTCATTTTTATAAGTTTAAGATCAGAAAATTGTTGTGTACGTCTCAGTGGGCAAATATACAATGGACAAATAAATATGCACTCACATTTTTTTGTTTTGCTTTTGTTCTTCGACCCACCGCCCATATTATTGTTTTCTTTTAAAACTGGGATTCTGTGTGCACTTTTTTTTAAAGCAACATTTTGAAAAATTGCAAACAAGTAATGTCTTTTTTAAAGTGAAAGACATCAAAAAAGTAAAATTCAGTTTCAGAGATGTACAATTTGTTATAAATATGTTTAATAATTTATATTTGTGTCATTTGTTATTTTTGAACTCTCAATCATGTCTAAGTTATTAAAACATTAGTTCACGTAAAGTTTATTTTATTTTTGTAAGATTCATTTTTATTGATCCTGGTAACAGATTTTCACCTGAAGAGATTCACAGGTATGGCATGCTTGAAACAAAAAAGTTGAATGGCTCAGAACAAGCAAGTTAAATTAAATGTTATCTTTTACCACACAGAAAAATGCTTTATATGAAAAAGATGTTATGTTTTCATTAATATTCCTTAATGTGATTAACATCGTCACAATGACTGTCAAAACACTCAACTTGATATTTCTTAGCTTTCTTGTGTACATGCAACGGTTGGTGTAAGTGCCTTCTTAAGCTTATCTTTGCTTATTTTATTGGTAAATGTTGTATTTATACTTCATATTCTGTTAATTTTTGTTGTTGGTGTGCAATATCTTTTGTTTAGTGTTATGCCTAAGATAAAACCTCTGTAGCACATTTTTTAAAGTGTCAGAATTGTGTTAAAGTAGGTCAGATGTGTGCTATGACAGTATAATATGTTATTGTAATATAAGGTAGAGTCAAAGACAACTTATGAGGATTCAGGGGACGGTTGACAACCTCATCATGTAGCACTAAGTGCCTTAGAAACCTTCTCTACAAGAGCATATAACTACTTTCACACAGATTTCTTGCAGTTAACCCCATTCTCTTGTTGGAATGAAAAAGGACATGATGAATATAAGGTGGCCTTAAAAAAAACTCTTGTATTTTGTCATATCGTTTTTCAGAATTCTTAGCCAATTCTCAGATGCCTAATTAATTAAAAAACTATCATTCATATTTCTAGAAAAAGGTGAAAGTGCACAGATCAAAATGAAGCAGATCACTTTCATTGTGCATAAGTGGCATAGTTTAAAAGAGATAATGGGAATGACAAAAGAAAAGAAGCTACTAGACAATCGCAACGTCATGTGTGCTATACATTTAGCAATATAATTAATAAAGAAAACAGCAGGTTATGGAAATACAAGATGTCATAAGCTAAAGAAAACAGCAGGTTATGGAAATATAAGATGTCATAAGCTAAAGAAAACAGCAGGTTATGGAAATACAAGATGTCATAAGCTAGTCAACAATATGATGGTGGTGGTGATACATTGCTTGAGTACATATCACATCTACAAGATATTTATTTAACAACTGTAATTGTTAATGGAATGGAAGATAGTAAGTTCATATGATCTAAATTACTTGTTTCATTATCCCATCAAGATAACTCAATGGATGAGACCAGAAGGTTGAAGGTTTAATCCCAAGTCTGAGAGCAATGCAAAACAGCAACAGGAGGATGACACATGGGTGAAAAAAATATAAAGGACCAAAACACCTTTTCAACTGGTGACTTCTTCTATGATCAGATTAACGCCTGTTGCATTGCTGTGCACAGAAATTCTTATCACAACATTATGTGTCATGCCCATATTAATATCAACAATACAAGGAAGGTCTTAAATGTCACACCTAGAGTAAATGTTTTTAGAGAGAACTGGATCAGGTTCACATCTGTGTATCATATTGATTGCTGAACTATTGTAGTAATGCCATGAAATATTTTTGAAAATTATTTTGATCTAACTCAAAAGAATTATGGAATTGATGATATTGTTGTAAATGTGTTGTTTGTTTCAGAACTTCTTATGCAAACAGAAATCATTAGATCATGTGCACATGACATTAGCTAGTTGTGTTGTTTGAATTACAATACAAATTAATTTTGAGTCACTGGCGTTACCATTTTGTTTCTCACCATCATCTATATCCAATTATTATACAATAATTTACTTCAGTGACTGTTTTCTGTCATTTGAGCAGAGATAATATATTGTTTTAAAATTTATATTTACAGCACACAACTATAATTGTCCATAATTGCTACAAATATTTTTGTAGGCATGTTACAATCCTGATCTTCCCAGTAAGTCTCAGTAATATTTCTGAACAAGTATTCCCACCAAGAATTCAACTTCTCACACATACAAAATATCATCCCAATAATTTCAACCTGGCAGCTGACATTAAAAGAAGACACCTTACAATGTCAGTCAGTATTTGCTGTTACAAAAGATAAAGTCCAGGGTTGTCAAACATCTTCAACCATAACGGTCACATGAACCAATAATGTAAAGTTTGCAAGCTATGCATGATAACAATTTGTAATTAAAAGAATGACGTATCTGTAAAAAAAAAGAACAACTGATATTATGAGGTTATGTAGCTATGTTGAAACGGATTAGGCTATCTCAGATGGATCAGTTTTGGGTGGTGACTGAAGGGACTATAACATTACATTTCACTGGAGGTTTTTTAGGAAAGTTAAAACTTACTCATTAGATATAATTTAAAAAATATTGTATCTCTCGGAGAGGGCAACAAACATTTTTACATAGGTCATATTTGACCTGCAGAACTCATCATCATCATCATCATAGGCATCTTAGTCTCTATAGACCATGTGTGTGGCGCCCTGTGAGTTTTGTCCAGCTCTATCTCCTGTATTTCTACACTGTCTGATATGGCTGTAATGGCTGATATGTGAGTGCCAGTCCCTGCCACAGATCGTACAAACATATTGAGGAGGCTGGCTTGCCTGGCTGTTCCTTGATCTCTTCAGTCTTTCTTTTTTTCTCTGCAGACCAGAAGACCCCTACGAGCGTCAGCAGCCACTATGCCCCCTCCTGCTGATTGTCTCCAGATAGCTTGATCCTGAGCAATTTCTTCCCATCCCTCGGATGGGATGTCACATGACTTCATATCCCTCTTGCATACGTCCTTGACTCGCAGTATGGGATGGCGGATTCTTCTAACTCCAATGGCTAGCTGTCCATAAAGGATATCCTTTGGCAGCCTCTCGTCTTCTAAGCGATAAACATGTCCCAACCACTGTAGATGTCGCTGGCTCAACAACGAGTACATGCTGTGAGTGTTTGCTCTCTGTAAGACCGTATTATGTGACACTCTGTCTTGCCATCCAATCCCCAATATACGCCATAGACACCTCATGTGAAAGGACCCGTTCTCCAGTGTGAACCAATTCTTCCCTTTGATTATAGTCTTTACCATTGTCACCTTACCACTCGTCCTGTCTATCTCTACTATTCATGACCTCCCTCTCTTGAAACTTGTTTCCTTTATATCTGCAGTGTTCATGAGCAGTAGGTGCTTTTTTTTTTTTGCGGTAACTCGCATGTAGCCTTTGATCTCGGCCAGAGCGAGACCGGAGGTTATAAACAGAAGTTCAATATCACATCTCATCTTCACAATAAGAGCATCACTGGTACAGCCAATGACCTATCACATTCCTTCATTCTGGATGAGTTTCAACATTTTACACTGTGACCTTGACAGTGTGAGGATACCGAGCCAATAATAGATAATTGACAGTACCAGGGCTGGAGGTCGTGGGTTCAAATCACAATGGAGACCAGGATTTTTTCATGTAGAGGTTCTGGTATTTTCTCGGATCTCTGGGTAGTAGAGATCGGACGCCTGTGTGCAGTGTTACACATGTTAAAACCCATTCAACAGTTGGAAATCGAAAAGAGTAGACTTAACGGCCGCTGCCCGGGCAAAATTCAAAATTATGTTAAAAATCTACCCAATCTATTACGAGATCCTCACCTATGCTACGGAGTACGTGCATTGTGCTGAGATTCTTTTACAAAAATGGAAAAGAACAGGTGATGTATGGGTTAAACCATGTGTAATGATGTTGACTCTTCAACTAAAAAGTAACCTAAACTAAACTGTATAGGATGAAAGTGACCACTTCTCCAATTTTGCAGCTACCATCTTCTTGAGAGCTGCCAGTCCCCTTTTGCATCTCTGTATAATTTGATCGACATTGTAATTTAAAGACAGTCTACGGTCAAGAGTTTCTCTCAGATATTTCAAGTTATCTTGCATCCTCGATGGCATATTGCTTAAGGGTGATGTCAGGGAGGTAAAGCCTTCACTATGGAGTTATTCATTGAGCACAACATCACACCAGTTTTGTTGGAATTGATCTGGGAGCTTGCAAGGTCTTGTATTACTTATACCAAAGCAATTCTATCCAAGCCAGTCCTGGATATGAAGGTTGGATGTTGACCCTTTTTTATTGTGTAGACTTTGAACAATACGCCTGAGAGCTACGATCTCTAGGGAGTTTCCTGACATATACTCATGGGTTCGGATGTCCATGGTCTCAAACAAAGTGCAATTGTTTTCTTCATCAGCGTAGCTGCTATCCAGCACACACGCTGTTGGTTGATTCTACATTCCCTCAAATAGCATACTAAGGTCTCATAGTCCACATGGGCATGTGCATCCTCAGGTAAAGAGCCACGGCAAATGTTTCATGTTTTAACTGGAGACCCTCATAAACCCCATAAGGACATTTGACAGCGCTACCACAGGTCACCACCACTGGTTACTAACTGCTCATGTCGCCAGGTAGGATGTACTCATTCTATAGATGGAACACAGCTATTCTGGCTACCTTCTTCTCTAGTATTTTGCCATATAAATTCTGTAAGGTAATTATTTTATAGCTACTTAGCTGCATGAAGTCCTTGCCAAGTTTTGGAAGTAGACTGAGGAAGCCACGGAGCCAGTCCTCAGTTTCTACATACTTGATATATATTTTTTCATTATTTGTTCCGTTTTGGTCGAGGAACATAAAATCATCTGGTCCAGAGGAGGTTTAAATCTAGTATCAACACCGACAAAACGAGAAGTTTTTCCGGAGCGGATATAGGAAGCGACCACGATCTTGTTATGATGACTATGCGTCTGTGATTGAAGAGAGTCGCAAAGAAAGATGTGACTAGACTAAAGTTTGACCTGGAAAAACTAAAAGACCCAACAATCATCGAAGTGTTCCAATCAAGGGTATGATGGAGATTTGCTCCACTGTTGGCTCTCCGAGAAGGACTATATACCGATACAGTAACAGAGTCTCTTAACTCAGCACTCAGAGATACAGCAACAAAGATCCTGGGGTGCCACCAAACAAAAAAGAAGCCATGGGTGACTAAAGAAATTCTAGATCTTCGTGATAGAAGAAGGTCACTGAAAAACCAAAATCATCCACCTGATGAGGTCGGCAGATATAAAGAGACCAAGAAAGCGATAAAACAAAAGATGGGAGAGGCGAAGGAAGTGTGGATATGTGAGCAATGTACAATCATCGAAGAAAGATTAAACAGAAATGACGCTAAAGGAGCATACAAGGTGATCAAAGAACTGGTAACACCGAGACAAGGCATAAACTTTATGTTCCAGGATAATAGCGGCAAGTGCCTTATTGAGGACAATGACGTACTGGCACGATGGACAGAGTACTGTTCCGAGTTATACAACTATGAGGGAAGGAACGAACCTGAGAAAACAATCCCCCCAACACCAACAAATATAGAGGATAACCATCTGATAACAAAGGAAGAGGTAGATGCAGTGGTAAAAACATTGAGAAGAGGGAAGGCGGCCGGCGAGGACAATATACCAGCAGAGCTCTTACAAGCAGGTGGAGAGGTAGTGGTGGAAGGCCTGACACACATCTGCAACAAAATATGGGTGACAGGAAACTGGCCGGACTTATGGACAAAATCAATGTTTACACCGTTACATGAGTCTGGAAACCTAAAGCTGTGTCAAAATTACAAAACAATAAACCTCATCAGCCACCCTAGCAAGGTCATGCTTAGATTAATCCTCGACCGATTGAAACTCCAAGCATAAAACATCATTGCTGAGCAGCAAGCAGGGTTCAGACAGGGAAGAAGCACTACAGAACATATATTTAATTTAAGGCTGCTAAGCGACAAATATCTAGAACAGCAGCAAAAACTGTATCATATGTTTGTTGATTTTAAGAAGGCGTTTGATAGGGTATGGCATAAAGCGCTATAGGTAACCACGAGGATGTATACAATCAACGGAAATATTATAAAGGAACACCTGTATGACAAGGCGTCCAGTGCAGTTCTTGTGAATGAGAAGCGGGGGGGGGGGGGGGGCTGGTTTCGCACATCAGTTGGTGTGAGACAAAGGTGTACACTCTCTCCAACTCTTTTCAGTAAATTCCTTGAGGGAATTATGAGTGAGACACTTGGAGGTCACGTTGGTACTGTCAAGATAGATTAACAACGATTACCAACCTTCGTTTTGCAGATGCCATCGACGGGTTGGCGGATTCAGAAGCAGAACTCCAGGAATGGGTCAGAAGGCTTGATGAAACAGCTCTTGACTATGGTATAGAGATAAACGCTGGAAAGACAAAATTAATGACCAACAACGCATTGGCTTCAACAGTAGGATAAAAGCTAATGGCCAGGAACTCGAAGTGGTTGACCGTTTTAAATAGCTGGGTTCGATTGTCAGTGATGAAGGATCAAAATGTGAGGTGTTGGCCAGAATAGCACAGACAATAGCGGCGCTTGCACGGCTTAACAAAATCTGGGAAGATAAACGGTTAGCACTATGCATGAAAATCATATTAATGCGTATATTGGTCCTGTCAATATTCCTCTATGCATGTGAGACATGGACAGTTACAGATGACCTTTAGCGAAAGATACAGGCCTTGGAGATGAGATGTTTCCGAAGATTTCCAAAGGTCAAAGATCGAGTTACAAATAAAGAAATACTGGATACAATTACAACATGGCCTTTTGAAGACCTCTTGGCAACTGTCAAAAGAAGGAAACTCGCTTGGTACGGTCACATGTCGAGATCAAATGGTCTTGCAAATACGATCCTTCTCGGAAAGGTGCACGGCAGACCACGAAGAGGCCGTCCCGAAAAGAGGTGGGAGGACAACATAAAAGAATGGATCAATCTCCTACCAGAAGAGGCGTAGACAGCGGCCGCTGACAGAGAGGGATGGCGTGAGATTGTGAGGATGTCTTCATGTGTGCCCCTATGACCTCACCGGTTACGGGATTACCTGACCTGACCTGAATGTTAGGCTCTTATATGGGGGTATCACTCATTTTGTAATGTAATATAACATAATTTAACACAGTATGTCATTTCAAATAACATAACATAACAATTTAATATAGTATTACAAAATACAACATAAAATAATACATTAATGTAATATGACACAAAATTATAGTAAAATATAATGTAACATAACAGTATACCCATTATTCAAGATTCCACAGGGACTACCTGAATGTAGATGTTGAGAAGGGTCTTTGATTTTGTAAATCGATACGTTGATCAGACAGACAACGTAGGTAGAGATGCCGGCAATGAAATTCGGACATATATTCTAGGCACTGCCATAGGGGAAGAAGATTAAGCAGACCTAATAATTAAGGCAAGGCTGGAATATATTAGTGGCTCCGATAGCGCAGCGGTTAATGTACTGGTTTCCCCAATCGAGCAATCTAGGTTAAATCCCCATGTGTTGCGCGATATTTTTAGATCGAAAACGGCTTCCGAGTCGACTCAGCCTCAAAACATGGGATGCAAATACGGTCAGGGTGATGTTGTTAGTAAAACAAATATGCTTATAACGCCAGATTTCCAAGATGCAACAAGCCGTGTAAACGAAATCTTTCCATAATTGTCACATATCACGATGCCACATCAAGCAACTGAATGAGAAATATGTTAGAAATGTGGTGAATTTGTTCAATACCACTGTAGAGAAGGCATCGGTACCTGGGGACTGGTTCCATAGCTATATGTATCCACTACCTAAATCTAGCAGGGTAGGGATGCTGTCACATATACTAATGGCTCGGGTCTATGCAGAGACATATCTTGTTGGGTTTATGTGGCTATCTGAGACCTCTTTAACAACTGCAGTCATCGTGTCAGACTCCACATTGCTTACTTCGGAAGCCACAGAAGGACTGAATTAGGCATGAGTGAATGGCAGCTGTAGATGCCTCAAACTTCAAGTAGCTGGTGTTGATCTACTGCAACGAACGATCTACCATCTTGAGTTCACAAGCACACTAGATATGGACAGGAGTGGCATTGTGAAGCAATGTTGGATGACGACACCATACTAGATGGATCAGTATTTAAAAACTATAGAGCTCTAAAATTCAAACAATGATTGAGCAGACCAGTCAAGAGTGTGAAGAATCAGCGAGTTATATAAACTATCAGTATCCACACTTTCCTCCGCCATTTGCCGATAGTGACTGAACACCTGTGGATATTCCCGAGGTGCAGTGAAGTCGATCCTTAGTAATAGAACATAACCGAACATTATATTATATACATACAAAGAACGCCATCGATCCATTTAATCTGTAAATCTTCTCATCCTTCACTGTACTCTGTGGAACTCGGCTTCTTCATGACAAAAAATGGTAGATTGCATTAGTTTATACTAAACCCCAGGATCAGTCGGCTTCGTTACTCCTTGACTTAGGAACGGTGACATTTGACGAGTGGCACTAACGACATGTTTCTCCCCACAAAACCTAATCCATTTACTGTATTATGTACGCCAGAAAACATTCTAGCAGCGATGGATTGCTACCAGACTTGAAAGAAAAGCCGCTGACGAAAATGTCACAAACAAATAGTATTGAAACTGTAGAGCTCTTTGGTACAAACAAGACCAGCACCAGAAAGCAACTAAGACAAGTTGTACAAGTAAAGGTAGTTAAGTTTAGTTGAAGAATCAACGTCATTGCACGCCATTGAACCCAACAGTGCTCTGTTCTTCTCCATATTTTTGGAGAATCTTATCACAGTGCACGAACTCCGTAGCACCGGCGAGGATCCAGGAATACATTGGGTAGATTGTTAACATAAATTTGAATTTTTCTCGGGCATCGGCCGTAATGCCTACTCTTTTTCGATTTATAACTGCTGAGGGATTTTTAACGTGAGCGACATTGCATACGGACGGCTGATCTCTACTTCCCAGATATCCGGGGAAATACCAGAAAGTCTACGTGAAAAAATCTCGATCTCCACCGTGATTTAAACCAGTCACCTTCCAGCACCCGAGGCCGACGTCTCACCTCGAGACCCAAGTAAAGGTATTCAATAGTAGCCACTGCTGTCGGGAATAAAGTGTTAGAGACTTTATTATACCAGGTCGCTGGTTGTTTATGAGATGGGGGTGGCCAGTTCTTTTTCCAGCAACCTTTAGTACAATAACAATTCAAGTGCCAGTTTACAGCTTGGTCGACTGAAGCGTATTGATAACGCTTATCATACCCGGTACTTTTGCCTCAAGAAACAAATGCACTACAGCTGTATTTTCTCAGACACTGATCGAGATGTACAAACGTCATGCCTTGACCAAAAATATGACGGCGAATAGCGCACAGAATTATTGCACTCACGAACTATTATATTTTATTCTGGATTTATTTTATCTTTGACACCGGTACTCTTTCAACGAAGTTCACGCTTTCATTTGGTGCTGTTTTAGTGTGTCCAGTCCTTTATGAATGGCTTTTGATTGAAACGTCGGTACACGTTTGTTAGTGCACTTAGTCTTAGTCTTAGTCGACCGATGGGTAGCAGACCGCCTATTTATTTGCCCTGGCCGTTATTCTAACTTAGAACATTCTCACACTCATCCACATCATCATGACCATCCTCAGTAAATGACATATCACACAGCAGGTGGCATATTTATTATATCATACTCATATCATAGAATGAGTCGAGAAATTACAAACACAATATAATACATATCTTAACTAAACATTCTACTAAAACGGGAATTGTAAGCATAAGCTCTTGATGGAATTCCCAACTATCTAAAAAAAAAACAGTTCTATTGCCTTGCAATTACATCACACACACATCGCCTTAACTGCGTCTTCAACACACCTTATCAAATACTCTTCCTCATTGAAATCCCCTCAGGCGGGCGATCTCGACATAACTCGTTCACAATGTGTCCTTGCTTACAAACACACGTTCAGATTATCTACTAATGCAAAACTCACACACCTATTTGAGCGATCCTGTTCTATCACTAAACATTCGGCCAACCGTCTATCAATCGCTCCTCTATCTAAGTCGGTGAGTTAAACATACTATCTACATTCAGTCTCGCTCTCTCTCACTCTCCTCCATTCAGCCTCTCTCTCTCCAGCCTCTCTCCATCTCTCTATCCAGCCTCTCGAGCTAAACTTTGTCTCGAGTTATATATCCTCAAGCAAGACCAGAGCTTGACCAATCGATCTCAGGTGATGGCCATCTTCAATCCCATTGGAACGAAACACTTTGCACACCTGTCACTCATTCTCTCGCAGCAAGCCCCGCTGCCAATTTCGTGTGTCAATCAATCTCCCTCTACCAAAATCGGAAGGCCAGTGGTCAGTTTCTACCAGTCCACATTCCTTAACCCAACTCTGTTCTCCTTTGCTGAGACGGTGAGTGACCTTGACATGCATTCAGGTAGCTTTAAGCTTTAACATGTTCAGGCATCCTAAACTCCCCTTGCTCCGGCGGGAACTGTTACATGTGCTTCTACAGAGACAGATGCCATTGTACAGGTCTCAGCTCTGGCGTGAGCTGGGTGTAGCTGAGAGAAGGATTTCCTGCTTTGCGGGATAGGCTCTACCAGCTCATTACTCCGCTGCATTGGGACAACCGCTGTGGAGGCTGGTTAACTGATGTGCGAGTCCATCTTGAAAGACTCAAACGCTAGAGAAAAATAGACCTGTAGCCTGTTAGGCGTCATCTATGCTGCTCTTAACAAACCATATAACCATGACCGGTGTTATGCCATGTCACACAGCTAGTCGCCTCTTACGACGTACTCTCTGTGTGGCAGTGGTGCTATTCTTGTCCTACACAAAGACTCTCGTGGACCACTCGGTTATTGCACTTATAAAGTCTATTCAAAAAAAGTTAAGAAATATAGCAATGTCTGACAGTATGATCAGTGCGCTGACAAGTGATGGCTTTCATAAAGGGACCTACCGATCACTATGTCTTTCTGGTGTGATTGTTTATCGTCCCGTAGCCCGTGCAAGATTTAACCTTTATGTGACCCATTGGCTAGAGGTCAAGTTGAGGTCATTTTTTTTTATAAACTTTTATTTTTTTTAAATTTTAAACTGTACGGGCCACATTCAGAGACTTTAATTATCTTAAGGCCATAGACTGTAGCCACATCCTACTGTACATATGCCATGTTTTAGCCCAGTCACCCTATTGGGGAACTTAGCACTGTAGGTAGGTAGTTAGTTGTTTACGTGCGAGCCTTCTGGAACTGTCTGCATTTCGTGAGCAGCTATTAAACATCGCTTTGTTTGAAGCTCGGAAAAGCGTTCACGGAGATTCACGAAATGTTGAAAGCAAGTTTATTGGCATCAGTGCATAAACCGTATGCGTTGTTACTAATGGTTTAAGCGATGTTAAGTACGATACTAGCATTCGGGGCGACGCACGACATCATCCAGCGACGTTCATATTGGCCCATGTTCGCGAGAAGGTATTTACAATCGTTGTCGGACAGTTTGAGAAATAGAAGACAATTGCAACATCTCCATGTGCCCACTGTCACATTCCACGCATATCGTTCAAGGCGACAAAAGAGGGCAGTGCTTATTGTGGTAGACATTCGTCCTTATTGCTCATTAGGACCTTAACTAAATGATGCTCATTCGTTCTTATTGCTCATTAGGACCTTAACGAAGTGATGCTCATTCGTCCTTATTGCTCATTAGGACCTCAACGAAGTGAGGCTCATTCGCCCTTATTGATACCAAACTCATTTGGTCGTACTGTTATTGGTTCGTTCGCCCTTATGAATGTAAGACTCGTTCGCCCATATTGTTGAGGGTTCGTTCGCCCTTATAAATGTAAGACTCGTTCGCCCATATTGTTGATGGTTCGTTCGCCCTTATAAATGTAAGACTCGTTCGCCCATATTGTTGATGGTTCGTTCGCCCTTATAAATGTAAGACTCGTTCGCCCATATTGTTGATGGTTCGTTCGCCCTTATGAATGTAAGACTCGTTCGCCCATATTTTTGATGGCTCGTTCGCCCTATGGCTGTGAGGCTCGTTCACTCTATGGATGTGAGGTTCGTTCGCCCTATGGATGTGAGGTTCGTTCGCCCTTATGGCCGTGAGGCTCGTTCATTCTTGTAATTGTGAAACTCGTTCGGCTTATGGTTGTGCGGCTCATTCGACTTATAGTTGTGAGGCTCGTTCGACTTATGGTTGTGCGGCTCATTCGACTTATAGTTGTGAGGCTAGTTCGCCTTTTGCTTGTGAGGCTCTTCCCGCTTATTGATGCCAGGTTCGTTCACTCGTATCTTTGTAAGGCTCGTTCATCCTTACAATCGGTGTGCTAGTGAGCCATTATCGTTTGCATGTTCAAGATTCTCCATTCTGTTATATTTTAATAGATAACAACAACCTTCCAACTTCAATATCTGTAACAGCGGGCCTTGGCGTATGAAAGGTCATTTATGATATAACGATACAAGATCCCCGTTAATTAGCAGGGTTTTCACTTACCAGTAACTAGTGAGAGTCGCCACGGTATCCTGAGCTTTCTCTGTCATCACAAACTCCCCGAGGACTGACGATTCTCACCCACGGGCTAGGAGGGCTGTCTGCAGGCCGCGCACGTCGCTCATTCAGATCCATGTGGGCTTGAAACCAAGATTTGCCAAGATTTATTACAGTTCTCTTTTTTTTTTTTTTAAACGTTTCAGCCAGTCGGTCAATATACGAGTGGTTGGTTAGGAAAAGGAAGTCATGGAGTCTTGATAAATCTATAACATGAGACTTCATATTCTCAACTTAGTGTGTAAACCTTTAACACCCATTCTGGCGTGACGTGGAATACCTGAATAGCAGTAAGTGTAATCACTGTTATCTATCAATTTCTTAATATGTTCATTGAAGTGAGCGCACGTGCGGGTGTGTGAGTGTGGGTGTATATATATATGAGTAGTTATCGTGACCATTTTATGTGTGACAGATAAGACTTTGATTCTATCACAGTGAAAACTTGTAAGAGTGTGGTATAATGCTTTTGTAGCAGAAGCCTCTCCAACTCAGTGGGTTTGCGCACTCCTAGGTTCAGAGTAGCTTTCTAGTTTTGAAAGAAAACTCTTTACAAAGAGTGAATAAATGAATCAAACAAGACGTTTTCAGTTCACTGTGAAGCATAAACGTTCAAGAAATACAAGCCAAGTAAACATATGTCGGCTTGTCTGTAGCTAATGAAATTTTATGTGACATGAATTTGTTTGCACATGCAATGCAAGTTACACTGTTACTATTATTTGTTTCCTTTTCCGTACTCTGGTAAAACTCAAGGATGGTAAACAATAGTTCATATAAGCATGATACAGGAGTACAAGAATAAACTACTGTTCTCGTGGGGATCGAATGAAACACGGATACAAATATCTAACCGGTTGTTCTTTATCCGTTATTCTAATTTGTTGGGAATTGGTAATAAGAAAACACGAACATTCAAAATGTAGCACCAAAATATAACAACAGTATAACAACAAAATATTGAAAACAAAATATAGTAATAAACAGAATGTAGCAATACACAAGAAATAGCAATAAACAAAATGAAGCAATTAAATGTTGAAAACATAATGTAGCATTTCACCAAATACACCAAGAAACAAAATGTAGCAATAAACAAAATGTAGCAATTCACAAAATTTAGCAATAAAATGTAGCAACAAAATGTTGGAAACAACATAAAGCAAACAACAAAATGTTGGAAACAACATATAGCAAATAACAAAATGTTGCAAACAACATATATCAAACAACAAAATGTAGGAAACAACATAGCAAACAACAAAATGTAGCAATAAAATGTTGATGAAAACAATGTAATAACAAATCAAATGTGGCAATAAACAAAACTAGCAATAACAAAATGTTGCACTAAACATAATGTAGCAACAAAATGTTGGAAACAATATATAGCAAACAACAACATGAAGCGATAAAAGTTTGAAAAAATATGTAGACAACAAATCCATTTTGTTGCTGCGTTCTCTATCCATTTTTTTTTCCACATTTTGTTACAGCTTATTTAGCCACAATTTGTTGCTGCAATTTGTCGCATCAATTTCTTATTACATTTTGTCGCCACACATTGTAGCCACATTTTGTCGCCACATTTTGTTGTTGCTACATTTTCTTTGTGGCTATATTTTATATTGCAGGAACAAATTGTGGCTAAATAATCTTAACAAAATATAGCAACAAAATGTGGTTAGAACAAAACTGCAAAAAAATGGGGCTAGAAAAACAGTAACCGAATGCTGCTAGAATAAACGGCAGAACAATGCAGCGACATATGAACACATTTTTACTTTTCAAACTAACATTGGGGGACGGCGTCGGATAGTGGTAAAGTGGCACTGCTCACAATCCGAAGGTGCTGGGTTCGATCCCCATCACAGCACCGGCGGTTACCCCGGGGAAGCAAACCCTTAGAAAATGCAGAAAGAAGCAGACCCTTACATAAAATGCATGCTGAAGTCGGATGCACTGGGCCGACAGGCGCAAAATAAAAACCGTAGTGCAACGCATACCGCCTTGGGGATTAGAGAAATAAGGCGAACGCAACAAAATAAAAACCAAAAAAAAAAAACAAAAAAAAGATTTTCTGGCAGAATACGAATAATTACTAATATCATTAATGACAGAAAACCCATGTGGATTGGAAACAAATATGGCAACATTAAAGCTAGTGCCATTATTGACAATGCGGTTAGGGATGACGTTTTAGAGCTATTCGTTGATGTATGGTGACTAATATCTTGAATTCTGGTACTGTAAGTCACGAATCCAGCTGGGTAAGCCAGTTGTGTAGATTAAAGTGTGCCTCTTTGCCAGAATAAACAAGCGCTTTAACGCTTCAACATATGCCAGTCAAATTAATATATATAATGTGACTTCCTAGGAGATCTTTAAAAGTGGGATAGAAATGAGAAAATCCATGTATTTGTATCGAATCTTGTTAATGTGGTTGCCAGGGATGTCAAGAGTATCCTGCACGTGCCATTCTGGTGCAGACGAACAACATGACGCCATAATTGCAGTTAAAATAAGTCCGCCCCACTATTGACATGCACAAAAAGGAGCAGAGCTGTTTTCCGTTTTCTTGTGCAGCGAAGGGATAAAACCTATATAAATTCATCGGTGAATGAAGGTCCTGTACGGTGTAGAACCATGTCTTTCACTTCAGTAAGTATACGAGTAGAGTAAGAAACAGCGTGAAACAGACTGTTCACGACCGGGTCAGGCACACTGAGTAGTGACCCCAGCGTCGAGTTCCGCCGCCTACTGCCTTGTAAAAAATTGCCAATTGACTGAATGAAACTGCCGCGCATCTGGTCATCAGTCAAGGTTCCGCACACCACATCATCCATGAAGTGTCTGCAAGGTGGATGCCACGGCAGCTTACTCCAGAATTGAAACTACGCGTTGGTGTCTGTCAGGAACTTTTCCGGCGCTTTGAAGCAGAAGGTGATGGTTGCCTAGCAAGAATTCTTAGTGAAGATGAAACCTATGTTCACTATCACGAGCCTGAAACAAGAGAGCGAGCAAGGAATGGAATCATCCTTTCTCATCGAAACCGAGGAATTTTCCCACGCAGCGATCTGCAGGGAAGATTAACTGACTCTCTTTTGGGGATGAATGAGACGTTATTTTAAAACACAACATCCCCAAAGGGAACACTGTCACCAGATTTTCTCAAGAATCATTTTCGACAGACAATCAAATCCAAACGACCTGGACTTCTGAGTAACAGTGTCCTATTGCAACATGACAATGCTCGATCCCATACTGCCCGTGCAACATGTGCAATCATCGAGGACCTCCACTTTCTGTGCCTGCCACATCCGCCGTACTCACCAGACCTCACCTCAAAAGATTTTCACGTCTTTGGACGACTAAAAGACGCATTAGGAGGAAAGACTTTAAGGTCCGATGAAGAGGTCCAGCAGGAGGTGCATGAGTGGTTACTCACGCGACCAAGGGAATGTTTGTTCACATGAATCTACACACTTTATAGGCGATGGGGGAATTGTATCGAATGCAATGGAAGCTAAGTCGAAAAATGGTACAGTTGTGTTTCACATTTTAATAATAAATTTGCCTAAAATATTTCATTTAAAGCCACCTCGTGTGTGTGTGCACGAATGTCATCCAGTAGTTGATCCTCCACACCATATTCTTTCATTACCTCCCATAGCCTACATCGGTTTACCCAGTTAAATGCCTTTTCCTGATCAATTAAGACCACGTGAAGTTTCTTATTGTATTCTATGTTGTGTTTTTTTCACTTAACTGATCATCTTAAATATAGTATCCGTACATCCCTGCCTTTCTCGGAAGCCTGATTGTAAAGTAATGAGAGCGTTTCCACAATAGCTCGAACTCGTTCCTCAAGGATTTGTGCGAAAATTCTTCCAACGTGATTAGAGAGGGATATGCCCCTACAAGAACTGCAATCTCTCTTGTCTTGCTGTTCTTGGTTTTTTTCAAATAGGTACCACCACTGCTCTCTGACAATCACTAGGCACATTCCGTTCAGTCTACTCTTGATTAAAGATCTTTGTGTGCTCTCTTACACCTACATTGTGACAAACGTTAATGCCGACTGCCGATACGGTGTCTACACCTGAGACCTTGTAGTTAGGACTTCTCTGACTTCTTGCTCGAGTATTAGTCTGTCGATATGCGCAATATATTTCGGGATTTGTAAAATGAATGATGCTGCACAAATCCTATACGGCCATCTGCTTGTGCTCTTGGGACAAACAAGTTTGTGAAATATTCCTCCCATCTGTCTCTTTCCCAGGTTGCCCCTCATTGTCATTGATCACTGTATAAGGACTATATTGTTTATCTCTCAAATGCAGAGCACACATTGTTCGGTAAAAATCTATGAGAGATGTTGAACATAGCTCACTCAGCACCTCCCCATATTTTTGCCAAGCATTTTCTTTCTCCTGTTGTACAATTATCCTGCCTTTACATCTAGTCTCCTTATAGTCTAAAGTATATTCTCCTTCTTGAGATCGCCGCCATTTGTTAAAATATCTTTTTTATCTTTGACTGCAGTCTTTACACTTTCATTTCCTCATGCTGTCCATTTCTTTCTAATACCACCTTTTCTAGTTCACCACACTCCTTAGTCAAAACATTAGTTATAGCGAACTTGAAATGTTGCCAATGTTTTTTCACTGTACATCGATGTGTCATACTTTTATATTTCACTTCCATCTTCTGTTTGACGTTTTCCCGTACTAACACATATGTCAGCTTTCTTGTATCAACTATATCGTTGAGGCCAGTGCCGCATTTGTTGCACATTCTGACGAAAGGAAAGTACTACTGGACGATGGTCAGTATCTACACTCAGACTGAGAATCACCTTGCAATATGGGGCAAACTGACGATTGCGTATCCTGAATAGAATGAAATCTATTTAAGATTACGTTTTCATATCGCCTCATTGATACCACGTCTACGTGTGACTGTGGCGATGCTTAATAAAAGTATTCGTAAAAATTAAGCCATGCTCCACACACACAAAAGTTTAACAGTAGTTCACCATAAAAGTTGTAAATCATCTACTGGCTTGCTGAACCTGTCGTGTGATCATTTTTACATTATTTGTAGTTCCTGTATGTTTTACATGGCGTTTCCTAGAAATCTAGTTCTCTGTCTGCCATGGTTGCGAAAACCCAAACGCCGTGCGTTATAGACGCACAGGGGTAGTTGGTCAGCTTGCATTCTCATTAGGTGACCGAACTGTAACTGGGGCTAATACTGTCATGCCTATTTCATAACAGGTGTACAGGTTTGTGCATGTTTATTCAAATGACACGACAATCGAAAACGACAAACACCCACGTCCTAAAGCAGATGGATGTAGCACAAAATTTGCTCGAAAATGATAATTTCGCTTTGGCGTCTAAGGCCTATCGCGTTGGTCGGACACATCCTTGAGCCACTGATGCAGCATGGCTCC
Organism: Ariolimax columbianus; assembly: GCA_036924085.1. Classification (NCBI taxonomy): domain Eukaryota; kingdom Metazoa; phylum Mollusca; class Gastropoda; order Stylommatophora; family Arionidae; genus Ariolimax; species Ariolimax columbianus. The sequence goes on along the minus strand of JAVGWX010000004.1, from coordinate 43,387,727 downwards.
AGGCCTCTTCCAGAACGGAGGTGAAGGTTGCTATCTACTGAATCCATACTGTGCGGGGACGTCCTCTCCTGCGCCTCCAGCCGGTCGGGGGGAGACTGCTGGCGATGTTATGTCGTAAATAGTATTACGTTTAATTAAATAAACTATTTTGGGACACATTAAACAACACAACCGTTAAGTAAAAATAAATACTGGAGGTTGGGATACCCGGAAAACGAGGCAGAGGCAGACTGAGGAGAAAATGGGCACAGACCATCAAAGATTTTACGAGGATGATAGTAATCCGGGCTGGAGAACTGGAGAGGGGATCGAGTGTCTGTGATGAGATGGAGATGGTACATGATGATTCACGTGTGACAGCAGAATGGATAAAGAGGTTTAGACATGAACACTAAACAAATACGGTGACATTTCAGCAAACACTATTATTTAGACGTTCAAATAATTCCAGTGAGACAAAAAGACAAATGATTAGCGATGAATTCATACCAACTCTAGTGGGTACCATCACAGTTACATCAAAGAAAATTAGGAGGCCAATAATCTAGCTAAAGAAGGTGCACAACTGAAACAGCAAGAATACCGGGTCAACTATGAAAAAGAAAAAGCCATAATAAAAGAGCAATACAAAGTAAAGTGGCAGGAGGAACACCCCAAGCAGAACGTAAAGTGGCAGGAAGGACACCCCAAACATAATGTAAAGTGGCAGGAGGAACACCCCAAACAGAACGTAAAGTGGCAGGAGGAACACCCCAAACAGAACGTAAAGTGGCAGGAAGGACACCCCAGACATAATGTAAAGTGGCAGGAAGGACACCCCAAACATAATGTAAAGTGGCAGGAAGGACACCCCAGACATAATGTGAAGTGGCAGGAAGGATACCCCAAACATAATGTAAAGTGGCAGAAGGAACACCCCAAACAGAACGTAAAGTGGCAGGAGAAACACCCCAAACAGAACGTAAAGTGGCAGGAGAAACACCCCAAACAGAACGTGAAGTGGCAGGAGGAACACCCTAAACAGAACGTAAAGTGGCAGGAGAAACACCCCAAACAGAACGTGAAGTGGCAGGAGGAACACCCTAAACAGAACGTAAAGTGGCAGGAGGAACTGCCCCAAACATAATGTAAAGTGGAAAGTATGAACACCCTAAACATAACGTAAAGTTGCAGGAAGAACACCCCAAACATAACGTAAATTGGCAGTAGGAACACCCCAAATAGAACGCAGAGGAAGGGTACAATCAGATGTCCAGAAAGGACCAGCTTTTCATACTTCGTCTCAGAACTGGCAACAATAAAATGAGAAACCATGTATACGCCAAATCCAAGATAGGTACCACCAGTATATGTCACTGCGGTCTGGTAAATATGACAGCTGCATATGTCATTCAGGACTGTACCCCCCACCTTACACCCCAGCAAACAGATCTGAGAATAAGGATGTAGCCAATCACCGCTTTCCTCGTCGAGGAACTGTACGGCAGTATTAAGACCCCAAAAAGGACACCCGACTAATTGAAAGAATCCGGAGTCCCAGTCTAAATGAGCAATGATCGCAGACGAAGAAGAATACCAACTCTTTGATAGGAGTGTCAGACACGCACCCTGGCCAAGACACAAGAACCACACATCACATCATCTGAAATGAGATGCTGGTGAAAAGCAATCACGATTACTAGAAGATACATGCTGAGATGTAAAGAAATCGACAGAAGCAGACAAAAACGCTTTGCATGGCATGTATAGGAAAACAGATAGAAAATTGGTTGGTTATTGATGAAGCGGCGTGTGGGATCCTGCACTTTCACCCAGTGCCATATAGTGGTATCTGCAAGTGTTTGTGAGCTGTTGTTTAGTTCCGTACAAAGTGATTTATTTGTCTGGCAGTCTGAGAGAGAAGCTCTTTTCAAACAGCGACACGCGTCAGATGTTCAAAAAGATAGTGCTCAACAATTTCAAAGGGATGTGTGCATAGTCGGCACTCTGGAGTATGTTCTGTTTGGATACTGTTCAAGTGAGTGTGTAGCAGGCTACTCTCTTATCTGTATACTTTCTTTCTTACAACTATCACTCTACTACTTACTCTTCTCATTACTCTAAGTAGAACACTCTAACGATTATTGGAACTGCAGCATAACAATCAATGGTTTATTTTACAAACACAAATGGTATCTTTACAATAATACCAGCACGTGAAAAATAATTATATTGTTAATCAAAAGGTTTGTGCAAGTAGTAAAGGTCTTTCTCTTGTACTAATCAATACTAGGGTTCTATACATTCAATTTGATCAATTCTATTCCTACTAATTTCACACAATCTTATCAAACCAAAGTTGACACAAACTACCTAACTAGCTAGATAACTGGTTGTTGTCCACAGTCAATCTTCTGGTCCTACGCCTCTGCTCCTGTTACGTCTGAATCTTCTGATTCTCTTGTTTTGTATTCAAGCCAGGAACTCTGCGACAATTGCAGCGGCTCTTGCACCGCTGTTCTCCAATCAAGAGTAACACCCTCTGATACTCCGGGTTCTCGTGACGACAGTGGTTCTAATACTGTGGGCCTCAGGCCAAGAGCAACACCTTTGTTACCACGAGTTTTTATGTCGACAGCTACGTGTGAAATTAAAACACGTTTCTTTCTTACTCATTTGCAGACAATATTCGCTCCTGGACTTTAGTCATCGTCATTTGTGACAATATTTCAGCAACAATGCACTACAACACAACACTCAGTCAAATGCTTACGTTCTAAGTCAAGTGCTGGAATTTGGATTGGCAGTCTTTACCACTCCATCAAGTGCACGGCCATGATCTTCACTCTTTGTGACTAGAGAGTGCTTCTATATTTCTCAGTTGTCCTTCTGATGTTCTATCTATCTGCTTTATTAGCTGTGGGTCTTGCTCAGTCCTATTTATTGTACTATCTGCTCGGTGGCCTTCTGTCCTGAGGTTTATTTTCGAACACACTTATCCTCAACTTTTATACTATACTTTTATAGTTTGGGTCAATGTGTTTTATCTTTGTCCAGTTGATGGCAGGTAAACTTTCACTGACCTACGATGCCGCTAAAGAAAGAATACTCTGTCTTGAGTTTTCTGTGTGACCTTAAAAAGTCGTGGGACTTCCCATCTATCTGCTCATTTTGACCCAAGGGACTGTGAGATTTTCAATTAGGCTGGTTACACTCTTAAAACCGTCATTGTTGTAAGTTCCGAACAATGACCATTATATTAAATTGTATTACATGCAGGGTTCTAAACTTATGTGTGGGTACCCCGAATGGTGTTTTCAGGAGCCCCCTGACTCAGCCGTTTAGGCCCTTTCAACTCTGCAACAACTGTTAAGTTGCATGCGTTATGTGCGATGTCCGAAAATGATGCTTTGATCTCTCCTTTTTCATGAAGATGATGCTGTCTTTGGAATCTGGGATGGACACATATTTGTAGATTTCTCTCCCAGTATTCTTCATTGTCCATCTATTCAGTACAACTTTTCTGATTGTAGTCATCAGTAGTTGTGTGACTACCTGCAGGGTTGTTGGTGTGTATTGTTGTTCTTGACATGATCTCTTCATAGTCAGTCTGTCTGCCTTGTCATTGCCACCAGTGTATTTGAGTGATCATGGATCCATTGCATAACTATTTTGGCTTCCTGGGAAGTGATAAGATGGTTGGCATCTATAGAAATTTGAGTGAGTTTAGGCTCACAATGCCCACAATCTTCCAGAGCTTGAAAAGTAGATAATAAACTTAAACTTAACGTCTCTATACTGTTTTAGAAGACTTTGCAGAGTCTGCATATGACAAGTTTCTTTTACATTCACTTGAACTAAAACAAATCTATGAGCATCCATTCTATTCTTGAATGCATTAATTGACCCTGCCTCTACTACTTCCTGTGGCAATGCCATCCAAGCATTCATTACTCTCTGACTACAATATATTTCCTACATTCTAATCTGGACCTTCCTTTAATTAAGCTATAGCTGTACTCTCTTGTTCTTGTAGGCGCGTATGTTTTCAAAAATGTGTTAGTCTAACTGATCCTTTCCGTTGACTATCTTATAATCCTTTTAAGTCACCACGAATTCTCTTTTCTCAACATTATAGGCTGGTTTTTCTGAGTCTTCACTCATAACTGTAATTCTTTAATCCCACTATCAGCTTTGTCGCTCTTTTTTGTATTCTTTCCAGCATGTTTATATCCCATCTACGATAAGGACTCCAAACATGTACACAGCAATCCAATCTAGGTCTAACTAATGCTTTATGCAATTTGACTATCATTTCATTCCTCCTCCGTTTAATATCTCTTGTTATTATTTTAATATTGCATTTGCCTTTATCACTGCTTCTTGGACTTGCTCACTCATTTTACCTGTATGCTTTATTACAACTCCTAAGTCTTTTTCCTTTTATTTTTTTCTAATATTATTCTCGCCCATTCTGAAATTATGTTCCATTTTGAATCTACCGATGTAGATGACTGTACATTTATCTACATTAAACGCCATTTGCCAGCTCGCAGACCATTCTCGAATTTTATCTTAAATCCGACCTCAATATTTCCATTTCTGATCTAGATTAGACACTTCTGCATAGTTTGGTATCGTCCGCGAATTGTGTAATCATGGATCCGATATCATTGTCTAATTCGTATATATATACTTGTATATCAAGAACAAAATTGGTCCTAAACCGAGCCCTGTGGCACTCCAATTTTTACCTCACACCACTCAGAGTACTCCTTATTTATGCCCACTCCCTGCCTTCTTCCCGTTAACCAATTTTCAATCCATTTTACAACTTCGTCACCTATTCCGTGAGGTATTAACTTCCTAAACAATCTTTGATAAGGTACCTTTGCAAAATCTAGATAAATAACATCCACTTGCTCACCTCCATATATCGTTTTTAATCTGTTGTAGTCTGATTACGATGCTTTGAGATTTTGATGGGAAGGCATCAAATACAATTCTCAAGTGGTATGTGAGAATTACATTGTCTAGAGTCGTGACAAAAATGCTTCCAAACGCGGGAGCTAATAACACAAGACACAAAGGCATACAGACCTATGAAAACCTAAACAATAGAGATAGCAGCTTTATAGAAAAAGAAAAAAAAATAACAATAGATATACATATCGCACACAAAAGAGGATTGACTCTTTCCGGGAAGTCTAACGACATAATACGGCATTTGAAATTAAATGCTAATGGCATAACAAAGTAGGTGTTTGAAGGCTTTCTTGCATAAACTGTATTTTGTCAAAGCTCTAGTTGACTTTTAAAACTGGCCAGAAACTTAAGCATGGTATCATTTTTCAGTCCTTCATTACTCTAATCTTATGAGTGGTACCTGGGGAGAGGAAAATAGAACCACTGTGATCTTCCTAGCGTTCTGTAATAGGGTACTAAAAAGGATTTTCTTTGGGGCTATCAGCCTCGTCATGTAAAACGGATTCATTAAGAAATCACTACCGCAGTTATGCACATAGGTATTCAAAAGTAACAGGCATCCTGTTATAGATATGAGACAGCTGGAATGGTCGTCGTATGCTTCAGATGGACTGAATATGAGACAAAAAGAAAGCATAATGATGAGTTCATAAAAGGAGAAGAAAGTCTAATACTAGTTTATAAATGGAGAAAAACGTATAATAATGAGTTAATAAAAGAATAAAGTCTAATAATGAGTTTATATAAGGAGAAGAAAGTCTAGTAATGACTTCATATAAAGAGAATAAAGTATAATAGTGGCGTCATATAAGAAGAAAAAAGTCAAAGGAGTTCATATAAGGAGATAAAAGTCTAATAATGAGCTCTTGTAAGAACAAGAAAGTCTAATAGTGAGTTCATATAAGAACAATAAAGTCTAATAATGAGTTCTTGTAAGAAGATGCAAGTCTAATAATGAGTTCATACAAGGGGCTTGTCATAAGTCTTTACCTTGACCATGAAGGAGTAGGAGGAGAAATTTGAAATTTGGCACAGTGCTTATTCCTTTTCAATTTAGTGACCACCCAAATTTATACATGTCTGCCACCTCTGCGTGACCTTGAAAAGATCTTCAGAATAAAGTAACCTATTTTTCGAACTAAATCAGTTATCACAAGCCATCTTCATCACTGTCAAAATGATTTCCTTTCAGCTGTTTTTTAAGTTTTGGGAAAAGAAAAAAGTATGATGGAGCTAAATCCGGAGAATATGGTGGGTGTCGAAGAATTTCAATATTCAAATCGTTGGCTGTTTGCAGCACGAGCCTTGCTTAATGAGAGGGCGCGTTGTCTTGAAGCAAAGGCAGAATTTTAGTGCGCCCTATCCCTCGTTCTCTGGTCAGTCTTTCTTAGTTTGGTAAGGAGATCTGCAAAATATTGCCCATTAACCGTGTTGCAATGAGGCAGGTAATCTTTCAATATGACACCTTTGACGTCCCAAAAAACAGTCAGCATCACTTTTCTTGCAGATTTCTGTGCTCTTAGCTTGACGTGTTGGTGAGCCCGAGGTTGTCCACTGCATGATGGAAATTTTGGATTCTGGGTCATAATAGTGAACCCAAGTTTCATCTACTGTCACCATGGTCGGCAACATGTTTTTCGACTGACACATTTTGAGCAACCGGCCACAGCAATCAACCCTCATTTATTTCTATTCACATGTCAGCAGACGCGGGACCCAGCGGGTACACACTTTTCTCATGTTCAGTCTGTTGTGTAAAATTCTAAAAACTGTACTTTCATTCAATTTTGCGGACCTAGATATCTCTGCGATTGTCATTTTCTTATTCTGGTCAATGATTTTCTTCACTCTTGCAGTATTTTCATCGCTGCACTCTGAGGATGGTCTTCCTGATCTTGGAAGACCAGCAACATGGGAACGGCCACACTTAAACTGCCTACACCAGTTTTTTTACAGAAGCATACGAAAGATAGAATCCCTCAAACACTGGGGTTCCATCTCCCTGTGTATTTCTGTAGCTGTTTTTCCCTGCGACATAAAGTATTTTATCGGTTCTGGCATCTGCTTTCTCCATTTTTTTACAAACCGTTGGAGTAGCAGATCCGGTCAATAAGGTGTGTTGCGACATGTACCATACCGGGTACACCCGTCGAGGAGTGAAATTCAAACTTCTTAAGTCCAGCACAAATTAAAATACCTACATATGGGCCAAATTTTAACTTTCTCCACCTACTCCTTCATAGTCAGGGTAAAGACTTATGACAAGCCCCTTGTATAAGGAGAATAAAATCCAATAATGAAATCATTTAAGGGGAACAAAGTCTAATAGTGAGTTCATATAAGGGGAATAAAGTCAAATAATGAGTTCATATAAGGGGAATAAAGTTTCATAATAAGTTCATATAAGTGAACAAAGTCTAATAATGAGTTCATTTAAGGGTAATAAAGTCTAATAATGAGATCATATAAGGGACATAAAGTTTAATAATGAGTTCATATAAGTGAACAAAGTCTAATAATGAGTTCATTTAAGGGTAATAAAGTCTAATAAAGATTTCTCAGTACTGTAAATTCTTCCGGTCGACCAGAGCAATAGATACATACACCGTCATGTTATTGTTTTGTTTTCTTTGTGTGTCAGTTTTGGATTTTTTTTAAAACGTAACACAAACAATATTCGCTATTAGTAATTCGGTTTTTGTTTGCTAATGGGTTTTTTTTTTTTCATTATTGCTGGAGTTAATATTGTTTATTAAAATGAAATATATTATATTTGAATACTTGAAATGACTTTAAATTTAATCTCTTTAGGAGAGGGATATGTGTCGCGGCGAATTATCGTAAGTTCAGTTCAATGTATTTCAAGTAACACCTCTATCTGCATTGAATCCCGGTTGGACTGGGACAGATTTGCAATCCTGACAGATGGGCTGCGTGAAACCATCAACACACGAAACACCAAAATTAAGCTTATGGTAGAGAGCCTAAGCAAGGCAATAATGCAAGCCGCCACTGAAACCATCCCAAGAGGAGCTAGGAAAAACTATAAGCCCTACTGGAATGATGAGTTGCAGAAAGTGGAAGATGCAGTAACAAATGCTAGGAACATGGCAGAGCGAGACAAATCCATGGAGGCAAACATCGCCCTCAAAGCCGCCGCGGCGAAGTACAAACACACTCTCAAGCAAACAGCAAGAGAAAGCTGGAAAAATAAAACGGAAAGTCTAAACCTGGACAAAGACGGGAACAAGCTATGGAAGCTAGTCAGAGCCATGAACGACGAAACCCCGTCAAATAAACAAATTACTATCAAGCAGGGCGAGAACTTGATCACAGGTAAGAAAGCCGCAAACGCCTTTGTCGACCACTATGCCAGAGCAAACCACATCGAGGTCCCTGCAGATAAGCATACATACATTAGCGAAGAGCTAAAGGGACACGAAAACATGAATACGGCTCCTGAAGAGCACATGATGGCCAAACTAACAATGCGCGAAATGGAAGAGGCTATGAGAACACTAAAGAAAAGGAAATCTCCCGGAAACGACGGGATTACAAACGAAATGCTGATGGGGCTGGGCCAAACAGCGAAGAGGAAACTGCTATCGGTCCTGAACCAAAGCTGGAAAAGGGGTATTGTACCCCAGGCATGGAAAGACGCAGTACTTGTACCAGTACCAAAAACAGGAAAGGACAAAACAGATCCAAATGGATACAGGCCCATAAACCTACTGAGCTGTGTCGGCAAGCTGATGGAACGGATGATAAACACCAGACTGATGTGGCATCTGGAAGAAAAACGAATACTAAATCCACAGCAAGCCGGCTTTATACAGCACAGATCCACTGAGGACCAGGTCATCCTCATAGCCCAGGAGATAGAAGATGCCTACCAGGCACAGAAACACACAGTAGCTGTTTGGGTGGATCTGGAAAAGGCATTTGACAACGTCTGGAAAGATGGACTTAGAGTCAAGCTAAGAAGAAGTGATGTCTGTGGGAAGATGTACAAGTGGATCAACCACTACCTCAAACAAAGAACGGCCAGAGTCCAAGTACAAGGGCAGATGAGCAAAAAGGTGACACTCGAGCAGGGAGTACCCCAAGGGGGAGTATTGTCACCCACACTCTTCCTGGTATATATAAACGATATTACAGAGAATATACCAAGAAGAGTCCATAGCTCAATGTTTGCAGACGATCTGGCTATGTGGACCTCTGAAAAGAATCTCACCATAGCAAGAAATCGGATGCAGACGGCCCTAACATCGCTGGAAGAGTGGGCGAACTCATGGCTGGTCAAAATAAACGAGGAGAAAACCACATTCACAATATTCTCGCTTTCATTAAAACCTCAAAGTACCAAATTAAGTCTAAATGGCAAAATCCTGCAGCCAAACGACAACCCAAACTAGCTGGGAGTCACATTGGATCGGCGCATGACATGGAAAAGTCAGATTGAGAGAAACCGAATGAAAGCCAGAGAAAGAATGGCAATCATGAGGAAACTTGCTGGCACAAGCTGGGGAGCAGACGAAGGCATACTAAAGAAACTGTACACTGGAAGAGTGAGACCAGTTCTCGAGTATGGCATTGCGGCATGGACAACAGCAGCGAAGGCGAACTTCGATAAAGTTAACAAACTTCAAAACCAAGCCATGAGAATTATAACAGGTGGCATGAAGTCAACGCCAATTGTAGAACTTGAAAAGATTACAAAACTGCAATCCATGACCGATAGAAGAGACTGCAGAGCCCAGCTGCAGTCAGAGAAACTCCGAAGACTGACCGACCATCCATTGCACCAGAGACTAAACAATTTGGGAAATGGGAAACTAAAGCGGAGAAACTTTGCAGAAATAGCCAAAGCAAAGATGCACGAAGATCCCATAAACGCACTAACAACACCAAAACCCATCACTACTGTACGAAAACCTACCTGGAGGCAGGATATATTTCCAGAGGTGGTAGAAAATATACCAGGTATTGCAAACAAAAACTGCCAGACTGAAAAAGAAAGGAGAGATACTACCCTAAGCTTCATAATGAAAAGCTACCCAAGCATGGACTGGACCCATGCATACACCGACGGTTCTGTAACAAACAAAACACAGAACGGAGGGGCAGGAGCATTCCTGAACCTACCAAATGGCAGACAAATAACAATGTCATTCGCTACTGGTAAGTACACAAGCAATTTCATAGCGGAGGCAGAGGCACTGAGGGCGGCAGTGGAAGAAATGGTGACACACAGTGAAAGTGAGAGCCATATAGTCCTGCTGACAGATGCTCTCGCCGTAGTCACAGCGCTAAAAAGCCAGAAAAACACTGAGCTTAATGACTTAAGAGCAGCACTCTGTAAACTGTGCCAGCAGTCCGCACCAAAAAGGGTAGTGGTACAGTGGGTTCCGTCACACTGCAACATCCAAGGCAACGAGGAGGCAGACAAACTGGCAAAAGAAGGTGCAAGACTACCACAAACAGATACCAGTATGACGTACGAAGAGTCAAAACGGCTTATCAAAGCCAGATACATGACCAAATGGGAAACCGAACATACTGGTTACACCAAAAACGATACCTATTACCAGTTGAACCGAAGAGAGCAGGTCGTTGTCTTCAGACTTCGCACTGGCCACAACAGACTGAGGTACCACCTATTCAACAAATTGAAGATAGGGTGTACCGACGAATGCACCTGCGGTACTGGTAAAATGACCGCTGAACATCTGCTGCAGAACTGCCCGACATACGAGGATCAGAGAGAGCAGATGTGGCCATTACCAGTGGAACTGCAAGACAAGCTCTATGGCAGTGGCGACAGCCTCAGGATGACCGTCGCTTTTTTCGAAAAAATAATGGTTACTGTCTGACTGCGTACGCAGAAGAAGAAGAAGAAGAAGAAGAATCCCGGTTGTAATGGATCTCCATTGTACTCTATCTCTTGCTGTAACCCAAATGATCTTAATTGTTGGACAATATTTCGGTTATTAATTGCCTTTTTGCCCCAAACGTTTTGGATACCTACGTATCTTTTCTTCTCTTTCCAAGAAATGCGACCCAATCTCTGTTTACCAACATTTGGATTGCTTCGAATCTCTTTTCCAACTTGTTATTCAGTGCCCATGTTTCTGCACCATAAAGTAGTGACGAGCATACATAACACGTAACAATTCTAATTTTCAATTTATCGTTAGATCAGATGTTCGTCGAACTGGAAAATGTTGAAAACCATTGAGCTATTGCGATAACAATTGAGCAATTATTTTCAATATCAAAAACTTTGTATGCTTCTCATGCTCCCAGTTGTTTTTTTTTTTTTTTTTTTTCTTTCTAAATTACAGCAATCGATGCTGGCTCTTTAAGGAAGCCTGGTGTCATTATGTTCTCGCCTGTCACAGAGGGCGCATCATTCAGTCATGCCTTTTTCTTTAATTACTCAATTTGAGCTGATTCTCGTTCTCAATAAGAAATGACATTTCTCTTTAGCCGTATGAAACAGTATACGACCAGATACATCTGAGCTGTTGGAATAAACTAACTGTGTATTATTTCACTTAGTTATTTTATTTGTTATATATTATGAAGACACCACATTACTGCCCTCCAGGCAAACTGTTAAGTTAATCAATTATTGAATCAATCATTTAATTAATCAAATACTGTTTAGTTCCCTGGAGCACATATTTATATTATTATTATTATACGCCGAATGAAGGGATCAAGATGCTGAGCAGCGAATGAGCTGCAGTGGTCAGCGACTCAAAGCTGCCAAGACCCTTCTACACCTCCACGCGGTGATCATGGATAACAGGCTGCAGCAGGGCAGACTGGCTAAGGAGAAGGGATCGAAGAGGGAATACTAACCCGGTACTAAAAAAATGCTTGTTGAAGTCGGATGTGTTGGACCGAAAGATGCAAAGATCGCAGTCAAGCTGTAAACTACGACACAACGCATTCCGTTCTCTGGACTACATTCTGCTATCTAAGCCCTTTCAGTGTTTTGTAGTGGGAGATTGAGAATGAACGAAGCCAAGCCAAGCCATACTCCGAATGTTGAAACGCACTTATCTACTGACATTGTTTCTGCAGGGGGAGGTAGCCTTTATTCACAACCATCGGTATTTGTCTCATATGCCATGTGTGGCAGGTTACATTGCTAATAATCTTTGATCCCCCTTCGGACCTCGGTAACACTTGGACGTTTTCAAAAATTGGCAGTGCATTAATACTGATGATTCAAGTACCTGACTGATTGCAAACACCCCTTTTCACCTGACTGACTTCATACTCCTTCTCATCTGACTGATTGCATGCCCTCCTTTTCTTCTGACTTATTGCATGCCCTCCTTTTCTTCTGACTTATTGCATGCCTTTCTTCTCTCCTGACTTATTGCACACATTCCTTCTCATCTGACGGATTGCACACACTCTTTTGACCTGACTGATTGCATACTCCTTCTCACCTGACTGATTGCATACATTCCTTCTCACCTGACTGATTGCATACATTGTTTCTCCTCTGACGGATTGCATACACTCCTTCTCACCTGTGGATTGTAGTTCATCACTTGTGGCATCAGCATCTAACCGCGTCACTTCAACCTAATCACATCGCTCTAATGTAACTACATCACTTCAACCTAATCACATCGCTCTAATCTAACTACATCACTTCAACCTAATCACATCGGTCTAATTTAACTACATCACTTCAACCCAATCACATCGCTCTAATCTAACTTCATCACTTCAATCTAATCACATCGCTCTAATCTAACTACATCACTTCAACCTAATCACATCGCTCTAATCTAACTACATCCCTTCAATCTAATCACATCGCTCTAATCTAACTACATCACTTCAGTTTAACCACATCACTCTAATATAACTATATCACTTCAATCTAATCACATCAGTCTAATGTAACTACATCACTTCAATCTAATCACATCGCTCTAATCTAACTACATCACTTCAGTTTAACCACATCACTCTAATATAACTACATGACTTCAATCTAATCACACCACTTCAATCTAATCACATCACTTCAATTTAACCACATCACTTCACTTTAACCACATCACTTCAATCTAACTACATCACTTCAGTTTAACCACATCACTTCAATCTAATCACATCACTTCAGGTTAACCACATCACTTCAATCTAATCACATCACTTCAGTTTAACCACATGACTTCAATCGAATCACATCACTTCAATCTAATCACATCACTTCAGTTTAACCACTTCACTTCAATCTAATCACATCACTTCAGTTTAACTACATCACTTCAGTTTAACCACATCACTTCAATCTAACCACATCACTTCAATATAATCACATCACTTCAGTTTAACCACATCACTTCAATCTAATCACATCACTTCAGTTTAACTACATCACTTCAATATAATCACATCACTTCAATCTAACCACATCACTTCAATCTAACCACATCACTTCAATCTAACCACATCACTTCAATCTAACCACATCACTTCAGTTTAACCACATCACTTCAGTTTAACCACATCACTTCAATCTAACCACAGCACTTCAGTTTAACCACATCACTCCAATCTAACCACATCATTTCAATCTAACCACATCACTTCAATCTAACCACATCACTTCAATCTAACCACATCACTTCAATCAAATTACATCACTGCAATCTAACCACATCACTTCAATCTAACCACATCACTTCAATCTAACCACATCACTTCAGTTTAACCACATCACTTCAGTTTAACCACATCACTTCAATCTAACCACATCACTTCAGTTTAACCACTTCACTCCAATCTAACCACATCATTTCAATCTAACCACATCACTTCAGTCTAACTACATCACTTCAATCTAACTACAATAAAAATGTTCGCCTAGGCATCTAGGGTCCGTTGCGTCGAACGATCTCTACCATGTGCAACTGCTGAGGCTTGTAGGGATCGACCTCTACCATGTCCAACTGCTGAGGCTTGTAGGGATCGACCACTACCATGTCCAACTGCTGAGGCTTGTAGGGATCGACCACTACCATGTCCAACTGCTGAGGCTTGTAGGGATCGACCTCTACCATGTCCAACTGCTGAGGCTTGTAGGGATCAACCTCTACCATGTCCAACTGCTGAGGCTTGTAGGGATCGAAGTCTACCATGTCCCAACTGCTGAGGCTTGTAGGGATCAACCACTACCATGTGCAACTGCTGAGTCTTGTAGGGATCGACGTCTACCATGTCCAACTGCTGAGGCGTGTAGTCACACCTTGTTCACTGCTAAAGGAGAGACTGCTATCTATCGGAGCCATCTAGGACAAGGACGGCTCTCCCACGCCTTCAGCCGGCCGGTGGGAGACCGGTTTTGCACTTAACAGACATAGACATTATCTGGTGAACCGGTACTTCCTGGTCCAGTCGAACTACGTGACCGAAAATGATAGCTGAACATCTGCTGGAAAACTGCCCGAAATACGAGGACCAGAGAAAGCAGATGTGGCCATCACCAGTGGCAACACTAGACAAAGCTCTATGGTAATGTCGACAGCCTCAGGATGACCGCTGCTTTTTTCGAAAAAATACAGGTTGATGTCTGACAGCGTACGAAGAAGAAGAAGAAGAAGAAGAAGAACTTCGTGACCAAACAGAGACAGGCGGTGGCGAACCAGAGTGTCCGAGATGGATGGAAGACTCGTATTTGCAGACACCTTGACATTACTGATGAGATCAAACCACTGGATACCGAGGATGCGTCGCTGGTTGCGCATATGAAAGGCATCGAGTCTTGATATGGTCTGTTTAAGTAAGGTCCAAGTTTCTGAACCATATAGGAGGACAGGAATCACACACGTCTGGGAAAGGCCACCCAAAAACTGGAAAGATGAGCCTAAGAATTGCAACTTGGAATTTTAGAACTTCGAGCAATAGTGGAAACATTGATACTTTTATATCAGAGACCAGTGTTTTATTGTGCTTTGGCGGAGACAAGACTTACAGGCGAAGGTTTCGCGAGAAAATTTTTCACAAAACACATTTTTTCAACAGACAGAAAAAAATGTCAGGATTCATTATCGGCGGAGTAAATATCAATAATCTGAGATGACACAGTTCAGCTTTGCTGAAAACGAACAAGAATATTCGTGAATTGGTGATTCAAGTAAAAAACAAGTGCCATGTTGGACATTAACACAGAGAAAATAAAAACTTTGATAATTAGCAAAATAGGCTCGAAATCTGCTCTACAGATAAAAATAGACTACAGATAAAAATAGACGATCAAATACTGGGAGAGGTGAAGAGCTTCTCCTGTCTGAAAAATTTAATCATGGAAAAAGAAAGACGCGAAATAGAAATTAAGAAGAGAATGGGGACATCCACGAATCTGATTTCACCAACATGAGTCATATATTGACATCAGAGCAAGTCACTTACAAACTTGTTTTCACCAACATGAGTCATATATTGTCATCAGAGCAAGTCACTCACAAATATAAAATGATAGTGATCATGCTATGTGCACCGATATTACAGTCGTACGACATTTTTCCATTGCTGGGGTAGTCGAGTAGTTTTAAAGGCTGATGACTACAGGCCGCTTCGACAGTGCTGTCGCCACGTCGTGTGCTGGGTATATGTGTTTCTTTCACTCCAACTGAAAAACAACTCATACCTTATTGGGGATTTGATCCGTTGCAATCCTAGTCAGCAGGCAGGCATAAAAACTATTCGGCCACGTGCTCCACCTCGTATTACAGAACTCTGTAGAAATATAGACAATGTACAAATGATTACAGAAGATCATTGATGCCTTTGAAGTGGGGACACAGACAAATAGGGCAGATCTGGGAAAAAGAAAACAAGCAAGGAAGCCTTGGATAAGTTGAGGGTGCAAAGATGATTGTTGAACGAAATATGTGTCCGACAGAGAAGATATTTTGGTCATATAACACATTGTTGAGAACTATACTGGAAAGAAAGGGTAAAGACAAACTTGTCAAAGGTAAACAAGACTATACGTGAGAAGACAACATCATGATAAGGACAGGGAAAAAAGTGATAACCTGGAAGTGATACTAATACTGAATAAAATATTAGTTAGACCTAGATTGGCGTACTGTGCACATGTGTGGAGTCCTTTCGTAGAGGGATATAAACATGCTGGAAAGGATACAAATAAGAGCGACAAATCTGATAGTGTGATTCCGGAATTATGAGGAAAAACCCAGAAAAGTGTCTAGAAAAGAAAAGAATTCGAGTTTATTTATAATAGGTTTATAAGATAATAAATCCTCGTCATTATCGTGTAGCATATCATTGGGAGAACGTCGATCTCATCTCATCCATTCGATAGGAATCTCGATCAGCAGTCAGTCTACTCGCCTGCTCCATGTTCATGTAATGCGTCAATCTACGTTGTGTCTATCTCCGTCTGTGTCCATCTACGTCTGTGTCCATCTACGTCTGTGTCCATCTACGTCTGTATCCATCTACGTCTGTGTCCATCTACGTCTGTGTCCATCTACGTCTGTGTCCATCTACGTCTGTGTCCATCTACGTCTGTGTCCAACTACGTCTGTGTCCATCTACATTGTGTCCATCTACGTCTGTGTCCATCTACGTTCTGTCTATCTACGTCTGTGTTCATCTACGTCTGTGTTCATCTACGTTGTGTCCATCTACGTCTGTGTCCATCTACGATGTGTCCATCTACGTCTGTGTCCATCTACGTCTGTGTCCATCTACGTCTGTGTCCATCTACGTCTGTGTCCATCTACGTTCTGTCTATCTACGTCTGTGTTCATCTACGTCTGTGTTCATCTACGTTGTGTCCATCTACGTCTGTGTCCATCTACGTCTGTGTCCATCTACGTATGTGTCCATCTACGACTGTGTCCATCTACGGCTGTGTCCATCTACGGCTGTGTCCATCTACGTTGTGTCCATCTAGGTCTGTGTTCATCTACGTCTGTGTCCATCTACGTCTGTGTCCATCTACGTCTGTGTCCATCTACGTCTGTGTTCATCTACGTCTGTGTCCATCTACGTCTGTGTCCATCTACGTCGTGTCCATCTACGTTGTGTCCATCTACGTCTGTGTTCATCTACGTCTGTGTCTATCTACATCTGTGTCCATCTACGTCTGTGTCCATTTACTTTGTATCCATCTACGTCTGTGTTTTCTACGTTGTGTCCATCAACGTCTGTGTCCATCTACGTCTGTGTCCATCTACGTCTGTATCCATCTACGTCTGTGTCCATCTACGTATGTGTCCATCTACGTCTGTGTCCATCTACGTCTGTGTCCATCTACGTCTGTGTCCATCTACGTCTGTGTCCATCTACGTCTGTGTCCATCTACGTCTGTGTCCATCTACGTCTGTGTCCATCTACGTTGTGTCCATCTACGTCTGTGTCCATCTACGTCTGTGTCTATCTACATCTGTGTCCATCTACGTCTGTGTCCATTTACGTTGTATCCATCTACGTCTGTGTTTTCTACGTTGTGTCCATCAACGTCTGTGTCCATCTACGTCTGTGTCCATCTACGTCTGTATCCATCTACGTCTGTGTCCATCTACGTCTGTGTCCATCTACGTCTGTGTCCATCTACGTCTGTGTCCATCTACGTCTGTGTCCATCTACGTCTGTGTCCATCTACGTCTGTGTCCATCTACGTCTGTGTCCATCTACGTTCTGTCTATCTACGTCTGTGTTTATCTACGTCTGTGTTCATTTACGTTGTGTCCATCTACGTCTGTGTCCATCTACGTCTGTGTCCATCTACGTTGTGTCCATCTACGTCTGTGTTCATCTACGTCTGTGTCCATCTACTTCTGTGTCCATCTACGTCTGTCCATCTACGACTGTGTCCATCTACGTCTGTGTCCATCTACGTTTGTGTCCATCTACGTTTATGTCCATCTACGGCTGTGTCCATCTACGTTGTGTCCATCTAGGTCTGTGTTCATCTACGTCTGTGTCCATCTACGTCTGTGTCCATCTACGTCTGTGTCCATCTACGTTGTGTCCATCTACGTTGTGTCCATCTACGTCTGTGTCCATCTACGTCTGTGTCCATGTACGTCTGTGTCCATCTACGTCTGTGTCCATCTACGTCTGTGTCTATATACGTCTGTGTCCATCTATCTACGCCTGTGTCCATTTACATCTGTGTCCATCTACGTCTGTGTCCATCTACGTATGTGTCCATCTACGGCTGTGTCCATCTACGGCTGTGTCCATCTACGTTGTGTCCCTCTAGGTCTGTGTTCATCAGCGTTGTGTCCATCTACGTCTGTGTCCATCTACGTCTGTGTCCATCTACGTCTGTGTCCATCTACGTCTGTGTTCATCTACGTCTGTGTCCATCTACGTTGTGTCCATCTACGTCTGTGTTCATCTACGTCTGTGTCAATCTACGTCTGTGTCCATCTACGTCTGTCCATCTACATCTGTGTCCATCTACGTCTGTGTCCATTTACGTTGTATCCATCTACGTCTGTGTTCATCTACGTTGTGTCCATCTACGTCTGTGTCCATCTACGTTGTGTCCATCTACGTCTGTGTCCATCTACGTTGTGTCCATCTACGTCTGTGTCCATCTACGTATGTGTCCATCTACGTTGTGTCCATCTACGTTGTGTCCATCTACGTCTGTGTCCATCTACGTCTGTGTCCATGTACGTCTGTGTCCATCTACGTCTGTGTCCATCTACGTCTGTGTCCATCTATCTACGTCTGTGTCCATCTATCTACGCCTGTGTCCATTTACATCTGTGTCCATCTACGTCTGTGTCCATCTACGTCTGTGTCCATCTACGTCTGTGTCCATCTACGTATGTGTCCATCTACGTCTGTGTCCATCTACGTCTGTGTCCATCTACATCTTGGCCGGCCTCTACCTCGTCTTTCTGGAACAATACCCTCCAGAGCTGCTTTTTCCAGTCCGTCACTGCGCTTGATATGGCCAAAAAAACCTCATTGTCTGAGACATAACCTGGTTTACAAGACAGTTCTTTTCGACACTCAGATCTTACAGGATGGCGCCATTAGTTTTTTTCTCTCTATCCATGGTATTTTTAGAATTCTTCTGTAGCATTTTGTCTTGAAAGCCCCGATTCTCTTTCTTAATATTTGTGCGATGGTCCATGTCTCGCATCTGTACATTGTTACCGGGAATACGCATGTTCTGACGATCTTCAGTTTTAATTCTCTGTTAGTATTGTGCCAGACATTTTGCATACTATTTAGTTTCTCCATCAATCGTTTACTTATTTCCCTTGCACAGTCCCCATAATTTGTTATCAAAGAGCCAATTTATTCAAAGTAATCTATGTTTAATTTCGTCATTACCAATAGTGATCTTTTGTTGGAGTCTATGTGTGCCAATGTACATTATATTTGTATTTTTTCGTTTGTTTTTTTATATTAAGGAGACGATCTTGATCTTCACTGTGCTTCTGAACGGACGTAAGAAATTGTACCAGGCCCTCAACAATTATTGAGAACGTAACTGTGTCATCTGCACATCTTTGTTCTGGATCTCCTTTCCTCCAATTGAGAATAGGTAGAAATTCGCATAGTTTTCATTTATTTTTACCTTTCGAATGATATTCTCCGTGTATATGTTGAATAAGTAAGGGGAGAGAATGCAGCCTTGTCTAACACCTTCGTGGATCTCAAACCAACCTGGGGTGCCTTCATTGGTTCGGACGGCAGCTTGTTGGCCACTGTAAAGTGTTTCTATTACGTGCATCATATGTGTTGCAAAGCCCGTGTATTTCATTATTTGTCATAGTTGCTGCTGTTGTACACAGCCCCAAGCGTTGGTATAATCTACGAAGTATGTACTCGTATTTAGGTCAGCTTTTTTTTCTCTGCATTTTTCAAAGATGTTTCTCATATTGAAGATATGATCTCTTGTGCCGCTGCCTTGTTTGAATCCTGCCTGCGTTTCATTGATTTTATATTCTACTTTCTTGTCTAGTCTCCTCATAATAATACGTAATCATATCTTGCTGAGTGGCGTATCACGGAAATAGTGCGGTAGTTAGTGCATAATTTTAGGTTTCCTTTCTTTGGTATGGGAATATAGACTTATCTTTTCCATTCTGCGGGCCATTATGAGCTGTACCAGCGTGGTATATGTATTTGCATGCGTCGCCTCCTGCCTGTAGTTCTGCTGTTTTGACTTCGCATCCTGGAGTCTTTCCTTTTTTAAGCTTAAACTGCTGCATGTGCGTCGTTCAGTGGGGGTTCTGGCTCTCACTCTCTCTCTCTTTCTCTCTCTTTCTCTCTCTCTCTCTCTCTCTCTCTCTCTCTCTTCATCGTTGGTTTTCATGTCTGAATTTTTTTGGTGTCGTCGTACATCGTGCTACAGTATTCATCGTTTTTGTCATTTAGATAATAAACAGAAAAGATGAATTAGACTGTAACAATTTATTTCTTCAAAATGCAACCGCCTACAAGAGCAAAAGGGTAGATCCACAAATTAATTAAAGAATGGTTGAGATTAGATACTAGGAAATATTTTTTTAGTCAGATAGTGGTGAATGCTTGGAACGCATTGCCACGGGAAATAGTGCAGGTAGAGTCAATTGATGCATTCAAGAATGAATTGTTTGCGCATAGTTATTTTTAGATCAAGTGAATATTTTTTTAAACTGGTTGTATACAGACTCTGCAGAGTCGTGAAAACCAGTATAAAGACGTTAGTTAAGTTAAGCATCATCAAAGCAAGAGACAACGTTGGAGATCCATTGGATCCTACCTTAGCTGTGGAGATGACATATGAAATGAACTGCATTTTACTAATGATCATCAATAATATTTACTCACATTTTAGTTCAACTGTTTGTTGTTTCGATATTAACATAATTTCTGTTATCACGAATCTTAGTTATCAGGTTTAACTGTGCTCCTTTTGTGTTGTCTGGTTCTTGCTAACTGACGAAGTCAAACTGTCTTTACATGTAATGAGCTACGTAGATGGTATAGTCCGTCTTTTAATTTATGAACAAGGTCCGAAGCAATTTTCTACTAAACTGCATGTCAGATTCAAACTATTGTTCCCATGCAGCCTTTGAATAACGATGACGCTAAAACATTGATATTATTTAGTCCATAGATATTTAGAATTTTGCACATTGCCGAATTCTTTTGATCTTTTAGGACCATTCCAAAAAATGACATTACATTTTACAGTACGCAGATTAATTTCTCGTCGTATTTTGTTCAAAGGCGTATCTCTTTAATGTCTTCATAGATCAATTGATTGTTTGTGTTTCCCTTTATGTACAATCGTAAAAAATGACGCCAATATACAATAGTTAGTACAGCCGTTCGGTCACCATTAAACTCCAAGGTTAAATTAAATGCACAACTAATTTTATGTTGCTTAAAGCATTTGAATTTTGAAATGTATTTGTTGTCATTGTATGTACACTTAATTGTGTTGATAAACATTCGCTAATTCATCCAAGTCTGCTAATCAGCATGTCCAAAAGATGATATTAATTATTCCAAATCTGTTGATACAAAGAGGTTGATAATTGTTACTGGCTGGACAAATTGTAATCCATCTCGTTGCCAGTTCTGTTCTTCTTCCTGGAACACATGTTCAACGCACTTCTTCAAGAACTGAATGTCTATTTTTAAAAGGTACTCATGTATCAGCACTTCAACAACACACATTCGAAATGTCCTGTTCTGTCCGGCAACTTGTTCTTTGACTTTAACTCACACAAGCTCTATAGGGTTTCGATGCGCATAATATGCAGTTAGTAGTAGAAAAGTGTGATCGTACTCTTCAATGATTTTGCTAATTTGATACACATTTCTCTTATTTGTCTTCATCACAAGCTGTAACAACTCGGGCTTCAAATATATGTCTTCGAAATTCCTTTTTTCCTTAGCTAGCCATGTGCTAATTTGAATTTTTCTATTTCATGCAGTTGGTACTTTGTATTCCTCAAATACTACGTTGTGATAGGATGCATTATCTATTACTAGGCATGACAGTCTATCCAGAATTGAAAGCAGATCATTCGTTAACCAGTGCCTGAAAATGTGTCTATTAATTTCAGTGTGTTAGTCTCTACCATCGGTACGTTTTCATTTGAAAATATATTCAGCGTCACGAACAAGTTCTTTTTCACTGCTTCCATAGTGTAATGCACAGCCTTTTGCTGCTCGGAATTTGTCTTTTTTGTTTACCGTCAACTGATTGTCATTCATTACCATAGGTGTGGTGAGCATTGACCCAGGATTCGTCCAAGTATACAATAGCATAGCCTTGCTACGCCATTCACATATTTGTTTCAGGTATTTGCTTCTGGCAGCAATAAAATGTGGCTTTTCACATATAATATTCCTACAACCTGAATTTTTCCTCAATGAAAAGCTGGGGGCCCATACAACTTCCAAAGAAAACGTTTGAAAATGTCAATACTGCAATCAGATTGGAATGTTAGTTTTAGTTTCC
This sequence comes from Ariolimax columbianus, assembly GCA_036924085.1. Classification (NCBI taxonomy): domain Eukaryota; kingdom Metazoa; phylum Mollusca; class Gastropoda; order Stylommatophora; family Arionidae; genus Ariolimax; species Ariolimax columbianus. Next base: position 43,365,265 of record JAVGWX010000004.1, on the reverse strand, counting down.
GGAGAGTAACAAGTTGATTTTTCGTAAACAGTTTCAAAATCTTCAGTTTTATGACAACGGTAAAAGGATGATCTATACAGACCAACCGCCAATTGCGTTCGGTTCTCTGGGTCATGAATATCGCAATATCAATGAGCCATCTTAGATTTCCTGCGGATTAACTTTTATAATAAAAGGTAACCTTCTGCAGTGTTATAAATGTACACTCATTTAGAAATTGATATCAATGTAACTTTTGAAAAAGCAACTATATGTCACAATAACGACCCACAAACTATAATATCGTGATACGCCTATGTCTGAACTACAATTTTGCATGAATAACTTTGGTTGTTTTCCGCACTCGACAAAGTGTTTAATTTGTGCACGAGATAATCAGGAATTTGTATTTACTCAGCCTTTTTTAAGGTCAAAATATCTATGTTTAAAACTTTGTTCAAATTATGTCCAATTCAGTGAGGTTGCTTTTAATATAGCGTAATGAATACATTTTTCAAAATACATAAAATTTCTTAGAGAAATAAAAATATATATTTACTTAACGTCATGGATACTCTAAAAAAATATTTGGATCTGACATTGTTCAGTAGAAAATTGCCTCGGATCTTGTTTATTAATTAAAAGACGGTGACATTAATATACTGACACATAGCAAGGATATACCCGAGAGATGGAAGTAATACACTGACATAGAGCAAGGATATACTCGAGAGATGGAAGTAATACACTGACATAGAGCAAGGATATACTCGAGAGATGGAAGTGATACACTGACATAGAGCAAGAATATACTCGAGAGATGGAAGGGATACACTGACATAGAGCGAGGATATACTCGAGAGATGGAAGTGATATACTGACATAGAGCGAGGATATACTCGAGAGATGGAAGTAATACATTGGCAGAGAGCAAGGATATGCTCGAGCCATGGAATCAAGAATGCGGAAATATGTACGAAGACACTAGAAAAAGTCCCAACATAACGCCAACAACCAGGACCGGTAACCTACGAAAGAGAAGATTCGAACAGCAATGGAAAGTTTGAAAACAAACAAAAAATGACCGGGATGTGACGATAAACCGACTGAATTTATACAAGCAGGAGGAGAAGCCAGATTCGACATACACCACACACAATGTAAGCTGTTCTTTCTTTGGCAACTTCAGAAAAGGTCATGGGTCATGTTTCTAAAATTGGTTGCCAATGCAGCTACGACCAATAATATTCACTGAAGGCATTAACTTAACTTAACTTAACGTCTTTATACTGGTTTAGAAAACTCTGCAGAGTCTGTATACAACCAGTTCCAATTACATCATCTTGCTCTAGAAGCTGTACGCATCCAATCTATTCTTAAATGGATTGACCGTCCCAGCCTCCACCACCTCATTTGGCAATGCATTCCAAGCATTCACAACTCTCTTGCTAAAGAAATACTTCCTAATATCTAATCTGGACCTCTCCTTAGTCAACTTGTAGCTGTGCCCTCTTGTCCTTGTTGGTGGTTGTACTTTAACAAACCTGTTATAGTCTACCTTATCCATTCCTCTGATCATCTTATACACCTGTATTTAGTCACCACTAATTCTTCTCTCTTCTAGACACTGTAGGCCGGTTCTTTTTAATCTTTCCTCATAACTGTAATTCTGGAATCCCACTATCAGCTTTATCGCTTTTTTTTGTATTCTCTCCAGCATGTCTATATCCCCTCTCTGATAAGGACTCCACACCTGTACACAGTACTCCAATCTAGGTCTAACTAATGCTTTATACAGTTTCACTATCACCTCCTTGCTCCTATGTTTAATATTTATTTTTATCATCCTTAATATTGCATTTGCCTTTTTTACTGCTACCTGAACTTGCTCACTCACCTTACATGTATGATCTATTATAACCCCTAAGTCCCTTTCTTTATCTATCTTTCTAATATTGTTCTCTCCCATTCTGTAATTATGTTCCATATTGGATCTACCCATGTGCATGACTGTACATTTATCTACATTAAACTCTATTTGCCAGATTACAGACCATTCTCGAATTTTATCTAAATCCGACTTCAATATATCCACTTCTGCTTTAGATGAGACACTACTGCATAGTTTTGTATCATCGGCAAATTTTGCAACAATGGATCCCATACCTATGTCCAAATCAGTTATATATATCAAGAATAAAATTGGTCCCAAAACCGAGCCCTGTGGCACTCCACTTTTCACTTCACACCACTCAGAGTACTCCTTATTTATACCCACCCTTTGCCTTCTTCCCGTTAACCAATTTTCAATCCATTTGGCAACTTCCCCACCTATTCCATGTGATTTTAACTTTCGAAATAATCTTTGATGAGGTACTCTATCAAAGACCTTAGCAAAATCCAGATAAATAACGTCCACTGGTAACCTCCATGAATTCTAATAGATTTGTTAAGCATGATCTCCCTCTGTTAAACCCATGCTAACTATTTCTAATTAGATTAAATTTATCTAAATGCATTACAATGTTTTCTTTGATTATTGACTCTAACAATTTACAGACTATGCTCGTTAAGCTCACATGTCTATAGTTTGCTGGATCTGCCTTTTTGCCCTTTTTGAAAAAGGGGATCGCTCCCGCATCTTTCCAATCTCGTGGAACAATCCCTTGTGCAAGTGATTGAGAACATAATATAGCCAATGGTTTTGCTAATTGGTCTCTAATTTCAAACAGCAATTTTGGATGAATACCATCTTGACTTTGGACATTTATCCACTTTCAACCCCTCCAATTTTTAAAAAACCATTTCCTCTGTAATACCGATTGATCCTAATCCTGTTGTATCCATGTCTCTTTGAAAGATATCTACAGGCTCTGGGATCTTGTAGCAGTCCTCTTTTGTGTACATTGTGCCAAAGTAGTGATTGAGTAGATTTGCTGCCTCCCTATTTTCACTTATTTTTTTTTCTGTGCTGTCTATGAGAGGGCCTACTTTGTCCTTTGATCTTTGTTTATTTCTAACATAAGAGAAGAAGGTTTTACTATCAGTCTTGATCCTCTGAGCAAGTTTCTTTTCGAAGTCTATTTTTGCTGTTTTATTCGCTTTCTGAGATATGTATTGCTTGTCCAAATATTTTAAATATGTTTCTTTTGATTTACCTGCCTCTACATATTTTTTCCATGCTTTATTTTTAGCTCTTCTACATTTAACTACAATTTTAGTGATCCACTTTTTACGCTTGGGGTTTATCCTACATGGAACACATTCCTCTTTTAGCATTTCGAGAACTGTTTTAAAACTCTCCCACTCCTGTTCAACATCTGTTCCTCTGACAATATCTTCCCAGATTAAGTGGTTCACTGCCTCTTTCATCCTCTTAACATATATCTTAGAGTAGTCATATGTTCGTGTGTTTGTGTTTACTTCTTTCCCTGCAATAAGATCCCATCGGATGATTTGATGGTCACTTGAGCCAAACAGTTAAATGAACAGTCCACTTTAATGGTAGCAAATCGCAACCATTTGGTATTAAAAGTGGCGTTAAGCAAAGCTGCGTTCTGGTCCCGACACTATTCGTAATCTTCTTTGTTCTGTTACTGAAACATGCATTTGATAAAGCAAATGAAGAAATCTGCCTACACCTTAGGTCGGATGGTTGGTTGTTTAACCATGTAAGGCTCAAGGCTAAAGTAACGATCAGGGAGGTCCCCATCAGGGACTTGATTTTAGCAGATGATGCTGCAATTGTCAATCGCAGTCAGCAAGAATTTCAGAGCTTAATGGGCTCTCTCAGGCATGGCAAAGATGTTGATCTCACAATAGGTCTCAATAGAACTAATCTGTTGGAACAAGAAGTAGATGCCACGCCAACTCTTAGAATTGATAATTATAAATTCTCAGATGTGCATCAATTCACACACCTAGGTCCCCTCATTATCGACAAGCTCCTTTTAGGCCCATAAATGAACAGTCGCATTGGCGAAGATCATGCTTCATTTGCTCGCTTCACAACGCGTGTTTGGAAAACCAAAAACTCACAATTAAAACCAAGGCCATTGTTTACAGTGAATGTATACTCAGCAGACGAAATATTGCAGCGTAATTTGGGCAACCTATGCCAAACAAGAACAGAGACGTAACACCTTCCATTTATAGTGCCTAAGATCCATTCTTGGAATTTCATGGAGGGACAGAGCGACAAATGCAGAAATGCACATCTGTTTTTCAAGCATGTACACTCTCCTTAGACACTGAGGACTACGATGGTATGGTCATGTTCGTCATGTGGAAGATGGTTGCATCTCCTTAGACATCTTCTATGGACAGTTGATGGATGGCAAAAAAGAAAACAGTCGACTGACCACAACTAAAGTTAAAAGATGCGTGTAAGTGTAACATAAAGGTCATAGATATGAGTATGACGTCCTGGAAAGACGAAGTTGCCGACCGATCCAAGTGGAGATTCAACTAAGACGAGACACCTCATACTTGGGAAAAAGAAGCTTTTCCAACATGAAGTGAAGCAAACCGCAATGAAAAAGATAACCACAAACTCGATAGTGAGTTACCACTCTATGGTCCCATCATCCTATTGTCAGTCATGACTGAAAGAGGCTACTATTACCACTATTTTTCCTGCTACTATTACTATTGTTACTACTACTACTACTACTACATCATTTCTGTTATTATAGTCACATTATCTAGTTATATTTATTTCAGTGCATACGTCAATTTGAAAAGATGTTCAGCAGCATTACAATTCCTCAATCGTTTAAGCAACTGTTTTCTGATTTTGCTCGCAAAAACTTCTCTCAAGGGACAATCACTCAAACGGACATAAATTAGCTTCCCACAACAAATGGAAAGGTATAGTTATTTCCACTTGCGTTCCGTCTGCTGTTATAATACGCCGAAGTCCATTGGGGTTCGAGAACTGATCTCATGCTGAGTACATTCAAAAGAAAATAATTCTCATTTTTCTTCCCTCTCAAATGAAATTACCGGAATTGGTATTCACGTAAGATGTAATCGCCTTGGAATTGGTTTAATATTGCTTATATAACAATCTTCTTCTTAGTAACCACTCTGAAATAATCATAAATAATTCCCTTACGAAACTGGCAGTCAATAGAGACTTCTCTCGTCGACACTCGTCTTGTCCCTCTCGTTTGTTAGAGAAGGCCATACGGTCAGACTGGTTCTCAGAGTACTGAGGTAAAGGGCTTGAAAAAAATGTTCCACTGTTTATATGGCTTCCCAACACATGTACATATACGTGTGCTCAGATTTAATTAACTAAACGAATATTTGAGTATGCAGTGAGTTGTCAGAAGTCTGTATGTGTAACTATCAATTCTTGGTAGGAATTTTGAGTTTTTTTCTACGTAATTTGTCTCTGAAATTGTCGTCATTGCTTGCACTTTTTCGTATATTGACATTGTCTTCTATAATTGTTTTGCTTCTCCTCTCTTGTCCTTTTCATATCCACGTATTTTGCAGCGGACAAGAATCTACACAAAAGCTATGGTAGAAAATACACAGAGAAGAAAACGATAAAGATTATGAGAATAAATACAACTAACAACAATCAAATTGTGTTGGAAGACCCTTGGAGTATTTGGAAAACTCGTATTCTTCTTCTTCTTCGTACGCTGTCAGACAGTAACCATTATTTTTTCGAAAAAAGCAGCGGTCATCCTGAGGCTGTCGACACTGCCATAGAGCTTGTCTAGTGTTGCCACTGGTGATGGCCACATCTGCTCTCTCTGATCCTCGTATGTCGGGCAGTTTTGCAGCAAATGCTCAGCGGTCATTTTACCGGTACCACACGGGCATTCGTCGGTGCCACCTATCTTCAATTTGTTGAATAGGTGGTACCTCAGTCTATTGTGGCAAGTGCGAAGTCTGAAGACCACGACCTGCTCTCTTCTGTTCAGCTGGTAATAGGCATCGTTTTTGGTGTAGCCAGTATGTTCGGTTTCCCATTTGGTCATGTATCTAGCTCTAATAAGCCGTTTTGACTCTTCGTATGTCATACTAGTATCTGATTGTGGTAGTTTTGCACCTTCCTTTGCCAGTCTGTCTGCCTCCTCGTTGCCTTGGATGTTGCAGTGAGATGGAACCCACTGCACCACTTCTCTTTTTGGTGCGGACTGCTGGCATAGTTGACAGAGTACTGCTCTTAAATCATTAAGTTCAGTATTTTTCTGGCTTTTTAGTGCTGTGACTACGGCCAAGGCATTTGTAAGCAGGACTATGTGGCTTTCATTCCTTTTACCTGTCACCATTTCTTCCAATGCCGCCCTCAGTGCCTCTGCCTCCGCTCCGAAATTGCTTGTGTATTTTCCAGTAGCGAATGACAGTGTTATTTTTCTGCCATTTGGTAGGTTCAGAAATGCTCATGCCCCTCCGTTCTGTGTTGTGTTTGTTACAGAACCGTCGGTGTATGCATGGGTCCAGTCCATGCTTGGGTAGTTTTTCGATATGTAGCTCAGGGTAGTATCTCTTCTTTCTTTTTCAGTCTGGCAGTTTTTGTTTCGATACAAGGATACAAAAAGCAAGAGCTGCATTCGTAATGTTTAAACCATTATGGGACTCCAAGGAAATAAGAAGGAAGACAAAAATACGGATATTCAATACAAATGTGTAGCCATTACTGCTGTATGGAGCGGAAACCTGGAGGATGACCAAAGGCAATGACAGAAGACTGTAGGGTTCTGTCAACAGATGTCTGAGAACAAATTTGCTGGTATTGAAAAAGTTGGGTGTGAAATGTGAGAATTAATGACCGAAATCAGGGTTAGACAGTTACGTTATTTTGGTCATATATCAAGACATGCCTCCTTGTTAAAGACCATACTAGAGGGTAGGGTGGAAGGCACTTGTTCAAGAGGCAGGTAACGTTTTAAGTCGGTGGATAACATAGGGAGATGGTCTAGAAAAGCCTCTCAGATTGCACTTAGGATTAAGACCAGATCAGTTCAGTTGAGATCATCCCGTAACCCATCAGGTCGTTGGGGCACACTTGAAGACACTCACAAAATCCCACGCCATCTCTCTATGTCCGCTGCCGCTAGTCCTGCCTCACCAGGACGAAGGTTTGATCACTCTCAGTGATGTTGTCTGCCCATATCTTCTTTGTACGTCCCCGCCCTCACTTTCTTGGTACGGAACCTTGCGATATCGAATTTTTAATTCCGCTGGACCTCATGATCTGCCACTATCAAGCCATCTTTCGCCTTTTGATAAACAATAAAATAGATCATTAAATGGTCCAATTGCATTTTCCCCATTTCTACGTTCGTGACACGATCCTTATATGTAACATTTAAGAGTCTTCTAATGCACCTCATTTCCATTGCATGTATTTTACACAGGATATCCGCATTAATGGTACAAGTCTCACAGGTATACAAAAATATTGAGAGCACCAATGAGCGCATTAGTCTTGTATGCTGAGGGCAAGCCGCTTATCCTGCCTTATGGGTTTCAAACTCGTAAGCGCCGCTGTTGCATGTGGTTTTTATTTTATAATAAACCTTTACATAATATGAGTTTTGTTTAGTCGACCGTGGAATGTGACGTTCTAAAGGGATTTTTCCTGGTGAGACAGTAGGCGATGGGTAAGGTCAACCAATTTACTAAGAACATTATTAGATTATATTGTATATATCACTTACTTCTGAATTAATATTAGAGTCAACTTTGTATTCACTCTGACTCTTCTGAATCACTTGTCGAGTCTTGATATCTACCTTATTCTATAATATATTGTATTCACTCTGACTCTTCTGAATCACTTGTCGAGTCTTGATATCTACCTTATTCTATAATATATTGTATTCACTCTGACTCTTCTGAATCACTTGTCGAGTCTTGATATCTACCTTATTCTATAATATATTGTATTCACTCTGACTCTTCTGAATCACTTGTCGAGTCTTGATATCTACCTTATTCTATAATCTATTGTATTCACTCTGACTCTTCTGAATCACTTGTCGAGTCTTGATATCTACCTTATTCTATAATATATTGTATTCACTCTGACTCTTCTGAATCACTTGTCGAGTCTTGATATCGATCTTATTCTATAATATATTATATTCTAAGACACTCAGAGTGTGAATGATGCGGCATTAATTTAATGAGTGCTGCACTATTTTATTATATTATCCAAATTCTACAATTTTTTGGGGCAGGAGCTTTCATATTTGTTCCGGAGGGTGTCAGTCCGTTATCATCAAACGGTTTGTTGACTGACACATCAAGTATATGCAGTTCACTAGCCAGGCACCAGGTACAACAACTATGTCACTATGCTGACGCGAGCTTATTTTTTTTAACCTGTTATTTCAAATGTTTCCTGGCATACCAAGTGGGTTGTGAAGACTGTCATGACGTCTTTTTCACATAAAATGTATCCAGTCTTTAATAAGCTCTGTGGTCATCCATCCATTATTTTCAGGCAAGCATATTAAGACCTTATGTTAACATTAAATCTTCGGTATGGTTTTGCGGTTTAAAATTATATATGGTGACATCTTTCAACCATCGTCGGTAATGCATCGTTTCGCAGTTATATGTTGCTTTAAGTAGCCTGTACATTATCTGTGATCTCTTTAGCAATTTTAGCGATGACAGTGTAATTTCGAGGCATATCGACGAAGACTCGGGTTTCATCAGCGTTTCCATTTTGATTAATCTCATAGCTTCTTCTATTTTGCAATTAGGTCACGTGTCATTGAAAGTTAATCAATTTCTGTTGAAAGTCTGCAGGACGTTTTTTATAAATAAATCTTCGATTCCTAATTAAAAGTCAGCCAAAGCGCATATGCGTGTCGCACTAGTCTCTTGTGCCTTTGCAAATTGATTCATCTATACAGAGGGATTTGACAATTTCTATGACCTTCAAGTGCATACCTGACAAGTGATGGGTAACCTTTATTGATCACAGCGTTGTCTACTTGTCAAAATCTGCCGTTCTTATGCTCTGTAAAGCCTTTGGTTGTTTTTCTTCTCGAAAATATGGGATTACGGTCATTTCTAGAGCTACAAACATGTGCTTAACTGATGCCATATTATTGCTTTATCATGCTAGTATGTATACAAAATAACAATTTATTCCAACGCGACTTTGTTTTGCAATCTTTCGAACAACGTTTTGAACGGTAAAGAGTGATCAACACGAAAACAACTTTAATGAGGCAATACTATTATAACAAAAGAACACGTGAAGTTCCACTACCAAACTTGCACATCTGATTAGTAATCATAATGCAGACTGAAGTGCCATCTAAGATATAAGTTTTTTGGTGTTAAAAACCATCGACTGTAAGACGCCATCGACTGTAACACGCCATCGACTGTAAGACGCCATCGACTGTAAGACACCATCGACTGTAAGTTGCCATCGACTGTAAGACATCATCGACTGTAAGACGCCATCGACTGTAAGACGCCATCGACTGTAAGACACCATCGACTGTAAGTTGCCATCGACTGTAAGACACCATCGACTGTAAGACGCCATCGACTGTAAGACGCCATCGACTGTAAGACGCCATCGACTGTAAAACACCATCGACTGTAAGACGCCATCGACTGTAAGACACCATCGACTGTAACACAGCATCGACTGTAACCCACCACCGACTGTAAGACACCATCAACTAAAACACCGACTGTAAAACACCATCGACTTTAAGACACCATCGACTTTAAGACACCATCGACTGTAACACCATCGACTGTAACACCATCGACTGTAACACCCCATCTACTGTAACACCATCGACTGTAAGACACCATCGACTGTAACACCCCATCTACTGTAACACCATCGAATGTAAGACGCCATCGAATGCAAGACACCATCGACTGTAAGACACCATCGACTATAAGACACCATCGACTGTAAGACATCATCGACTGTAAGACACCATCGACTGTAAGACACCATCGACTGTAAGACACCATCGACTGTAAGACACATCGACTGTAAGACACCATCGACTGTAACACTATCGATTGTAAGACACCATTGACTGTAAGACACCATTGACTGTAAGACCCCATTGACTGTAAGACCCCATTGACTGTAAGACACAATTAACTGTAAGACACCATCGACTGTAAGACACCATCGATTGTAAGACGCATCCTGGTTTCAGACGCTTAGAATCGACAAAATAAAGATGAACATGCCAAAGATGAAACTCGTGGAGATTTGCAGAACACCAGGTTCGTCTAACATTCACGGAAACATTGTGAAACGTAAACAGACGAAAGAATTCACATGCTTGGGAAGTATTTTTACAGAAGATGAAAATATTTGCTTGAGAAATGTAAATTAGTCTCTGCTGTAACATCAACTATCATCACTCATTTAACACGCGAATGGGGATGGCCTCGTTGCAGATGAATATATGAGGTTAAATTAATTCTACAGCACTTCGGGCTTATATCAACCGATGCAGCACACTTGACTCAAGAAAGGAAACTTAAGCTCCTCACGCCACTTTACGGCACAAGTTGATGGAAAAGTATTTGAATGTTGTTGTTGTTGTTACAAATATGTAACGTATTGTTGTAATCGAATATTATTGTTAAAACAAATATGAAACGTATTGTTGTAATCGAATATTATTGTTAAAACAAATATGTAACGTATTGTTGTAATCGAATATTATTAATCTCACAGTTTGAATTATGTCTGAAGACGCTATAACTCACTAACTGAAAGACAGCTGAAATTTTCACTAAAGATTCAATGGCGGATTTATAGATCAGTGCAACTATTTCAAGTTCCTTTTTCTTTTCTTTCGTGATTGATGGGCATGCGATAATTTCTTTATATTCCACGTATGTAATAGTATATATTTCAGAAGACACGACCAACTGAATTTGTAAAATACAAGTTATCTCCTTAAAAACTGCGCATGGATATTTATTCGCTTCTTTCAGGAGTTATGATTCTCCGATGAATATTGTTTATCGGTAAATACTGACAGGCTGAATTTTCACCATGAATTGGCATCAGAAACTGACATCATTCAGACAACAGTAAAATTCGCATTTGTTAAAGTTTTCTTTAATTTATTGTATAAACATGATTATATGTAAGCCGCATACCGATTTCAGAGACGGTCTCAGAAACTACGAAATACAACAAATTGAAGATGAGCAAATCACTAGTATTTACTACAGAAATGTGTGTGTTTAGCAAATGATGCGTTTTACCGAGTGAAGCCGGGTAATAGAGTTGGTCTGTTATTTAAAAGAAAATATGATATTAGAAATTCTACGTATACCCTAGATAGCAAATACAAAATGGTACGTAGAAATATTACAAGAAAACAATATCAAAAGAACAGGGCTAACGGATATACAGATACAAAGACAGACGGCATGTTGCATTGAGCACAATATCAGTGAGGTATTTCACAATCGCGTGATAACATGAAATATTGAATGCAAAAAGACATGGGATAACAGAGACGCAAATATTTGGGATGGTAATACACACTGGAGGACCCAGTGGTTTCGAAGTAAGGTGTTCTCCTCGGATGCTGGATGTCTTGGGTTAAAAATCACGGTGGAAACCGGGATTTTTTTTACTTGGAACAACCAATAAAAATGTTCCCTGGTCTCTGAGAAGCGAGATCAGACACCCGCGTGCAGTGACGCGCACGTTACAAATTCCTTGGCAGTTAAAAATCGAAAAGAGTAGGTTTAACGACCGATGGTCGTGTAAAAGTCAAGATACAATTTTATCAAATTATTCTAGGGATTCTAGGCCCACAGAGAATACGCCGCAAAAAGGGGACTGTGCGGCTATAACATCAGGTCTTGGTTATGTGGTTAGCGGAGCGGCATAGATGGCAGACTACATTACGATTGGCCTGGCAAGTCACCAATAGATTTTCGCCTGTCAAAGAAAATAAAAGAAAATATAAAACAACTGAGTTCATTGGTCTCCACGACTTCTAACACCACAAGTGGGTAGATAGACAGATAGAATACAAACTGGATGGAAATAGTGAGCATCGGAAAGGGCAAATTTATTAAAGAGCAGATGTTGTAGTAGAATGAATTGATTGTCAACAACGTTTGCCGCGACACTTGATGATAATGATGATTGTTCTTCATAGTGTAATCTAAGATTATATTGTGTTTTTCACAAGATTTGAGATAGCTGGTTCATAAATATCATATAATGAACCTTGAAGAGGAGACTAACGTTTTGGTCAGACAAAATATACTGATCAGACATGTTAATCAGGGTCAGGCAAAACATACTGATTAGACATGTTAGTCAGGTTAAATATACTAGTCAAGAACTCAGCCACGCATTCTCGCAGCGCCCTGGAAACAATGTTTTATAGCTGCCTAGCTAACGAGGTGAGGGATTGACGTTATCCTCATAGTAGTGAGCGACACGCAGTTGAAGCCAAACATAGCAACACCATCCAAAGGACCCCAGTTTACCTCCATCCACACGCTTGGCATGTAAGAAAAGGTATTGCAATACTCGCCTCAACTCCATTTTTTTCAAGGCGCATAAGAGAAGAATGTTATTCATTGTGGGCATTCAACAGCAACCTCCTCCAATTTAGTTTTTACATTTCCTACAGAAAAAACATGCGATTCATATGTGGGATATTACATTAACCTCCAATTTAGTTATTACATTTTATATAAATAACATATGTAGTTCTTATCTATGATATTATATTAATCTGTGTCGCTGTAGTCAAGAGGTAAGGTACTCACCTCTCAAAGCGATGAACAGAAACAGTGGGTGGTCGAGTTCCGCAGGTTTCAATCCACCCCTTGTCTCAAGGAAGGTGGAATCAGAGTGTCTGCATCCTGATTTACCACCATTCGTCTCATCGTCTTGCAACTGGTCTAAAGTAGCTCGAGACCAGAGAGTGAGGTTCATGACCAGCGCAGTTCATTCCTTACTAAATCCAAATACAGTGTAAGTTACATCATCAATGCCAGAACTTTATGATGATTACGATATCATTGCTTGCGATGAGCAACTAACTATATTAACTTCCAAGTTAGTGTCTACATTTTCTACAAATAAGATATGTGTTTCAAATGTCACTCTACTGTCCCAAACCTCGCAGGGAAGGGAGTGTGAATTGGGGGTAGGGGAAAGTATGCGTAAATTGGTGGTTAGTGACACGACCCACAACCTATACAGGTGTGTGTTTGGATTCGACTCAGCAAGGTAGTGTCATAATCCTATTTTTTGATGCTATGCTTCCTATGTTTGCTAAGTCGGATACACTGAATCGTAAGCCACCAAACACAGTACCACGCAATCCGCCTCAGCATAAAAAGGCGAACGAAAGAAACCCCATTGCTTTTAAACTTAGTCAGCTTCTGTTATTTGTCGGAAACATCTTTTTCTGCTAAACATAATTTCAATTCTCAAACTAAGTAAGTAGTACCGACGACAGGCCACGCGCACACGCGCGCGCACAAACACACACACACACACACAGACACACACAATACATACACATACTCACACAGACACAACATTTGTTCTGCCTTTGGTTATTATTTTGATTCTGTTTTAGGTGTGTTTTTTAAATCTCTAATGTTCTGATTGTGTACTTGTTTGTTGTCTGTCCTGATTCCATTAAAGTCCCATTATTGTCTGTCTAGTGGAGCTCTGTTTTTGCCGGTGGTCGTATGATCAATCAATGAAAAAACATATTCCTCTGCTCCATATGTTGAAGTATAGATCCAACATTATATTTAGTTTATCCTAACCATCTTTTAGCAAAGCCTGATTCCAGTCATCGGTTGATGCACATATACATCATTACATTTGGTGTATCCTAACCTTCTTTGAGGAAATACTAATTTCAGTCATTTTCAGCGCGGTTTCATGTCGATGGTTTTTAACATGGTGAGGGTGCTAGTCCCATGCACAACCTTCTTTAGTCGACACTTAACGATATACCAAGGAAGGAGACATGGTGAACCTATTCTCTCTGCCTTGGAATCAGTCGGGTTTGGATTGTTTGATTGGTCTGTTTGAATAGTTGTTCCGGGTGTACTCAGGCAACAGAGACCGCCTGTGTAGCAGAATTGTTGAATTTCCCTTTATTGATTCGCTCAAGTCGATTCACTTGTAAATTGTTACCTGGCTTGTTGATTGAGAAGGAAAGACGCGAGAGAATGGAACTGGCCACCTCACCTTTTAAAGAGCTGATGTGTGGTTCAATGAAGTCACTGACCTGCCATCCCCTACACCATTGGGGCTACACGAGAGTTTAAGGGACATTAGTGAGTGGTCTACTTCCAACTGGTTGTGGACTAGCAGTTCTAGCGTCAGAGAAATACCCGGCCCACATAAGTTATTAAGAAGTCATAGTAATTTCATAAGCATGTTCACCTACTAAGGTAATGGTTCTTAACATGGAATGCGAGTCAACCCTCAAGAGATCAGCAGTTATATTTAAAGAGATCCCACACTTTTAGGGGCAACCAAAAAAAAAAAATGTATTTTTACGAACCTCGAAATGTAATTTGTGATTTCCCCACTGCACATCTCTCCTCATCAACAAGAGTCTATTCCCCCATCATTCAATATCTTTCCTCAAGAATTTTTGTTTTTTAAATCACCTCGCGCACTCCTCACCCGTCTCACATCTTCGTTGCACTTCTTCTCCGTCCTGCAATGCGCCCTAATGGTGCTGTGACGTGGACAAACGTAAAGCTCACATGTTAGCACACATGTGGATTTGGCGAAATATCAAACAAATTTAGTCATAGGGTCACCATCCGTATTGCTCTGTTACTTTTGTAAATGTTTCGAAGAATTGTATACAACGTGAAGAGCTATTAATGGCCTAAGGATCCAAAAAGTAACTGCAAGATTGTATTCAGCTTAGTGGAACGATTTACAATTATAAAAGGAACGAACAACATATCAATGAAAATGCATACTAGAGGCATTCAAGTCAAACCGGAACTTTTTTTAGAGGTACATTCTTTTTTTTCAATTAGTCAAAATGCAATTTATTATTCTATATAATCTCTTGCAACCTTTATACACTTATCCCAGAGTTTATACACTTATCCCAGAATTTATACACTTATCCCAGAGTTTATACACTTATCCCAGAGTTTATACACTTATCCCAGAGTTTATACACTTATCCAATAGTTTACACACTTATCCCAGAGTTTATACACTTATTCCAGAGTTTATACACATATCCCAGAGTTTATACGCTTATCCCAGAGTGTTTACACTTATCCCAGAGTTTATTCACTTATCCCAGAGTTTATACACTTATCCCAGAGCTTATACACTTATCCCAGAGTTTATACACTTAACCCAGAGTTTATTCACTTATCCCAAAGTTTATACACTTATCCCAGAGTTTATACACTTATCCCATAGTTTATACACTTATCCCATAGTTTATACACTTATCCCAGAGTTTATACACTTATCCCATAGTTTATACACTTATCCCATAGTTTATACACATATCCCAGAGTTTATACACTTATCCCAGAGTTTATACACTTATCCCAGAGTTTATACACTTATCCCAGAGTGTATACACTTATCCCAGAATTTATACACTTATCCCAGAGTTTATACACTTATCCCAGAGTTTATACACTTATCCCAGAGTTTATACACTTATCCCAGAGTTTATACATTTATCCCAGAGTTTATACATTTATCCCAACCTTTATACACTTAGAGTGTCCAGATTTTATACACTTATCCAAGAGTTTATACACTTATCCCAGAGTTTATACACTTATCCCAGAGTTTATACACTTATCCCAAAGTTTATACACTTATTCCAGAGTTTATACACTTATCTCAGAGTTTATACACTTATCCTAGAGTGTATACACTTATCCCAGAGTTTATACACTTATCCCAGAGTTTATACACTTATCCCAGAGTTTATACACTTATGCCAGAGTTTATACACTTATCCCAGAGTTTATACACATATCCCAGAGTTTATTCACCTATCCCAGAGTTTATACACTTATCCCAGAGTTTATACACTTATCCCAGAGTTTATACACTTATCCCAGAGTTTATACACTTATCCCAGAGTTTATACATTTATCCCAGAGTTTATACATTTATCCCAACCTTTATACACTTAGAGTGTCCAGAGTTTATACACTTATCCAAGAGTTTATACACTTATCCCAGAGTTTATACACTTATCCCAGAGTTTATACACTTATCCCAAAGTTTATACACTTATTCCAGAGTTTATACACTTATCTCAGAGTTTATACATTTATCCCAGAGTGTATACACTTATCCCAACCTTTATACACTTAGAGTGTCCAGAGTTTATACACTTATCCAAGAGTTTATACACTTATCCCAGAGTTTATACACTTATCCCAGAGTTTATACACTTATCCCAACCTTTATACACTTATCCCAGAGTGTATACACTTATTCCAACCTTTATACACTTATCCCAGAGTTTATACACTTATTCCAACCTTTATACACTTATCCCAGAGTTTATACACTTATCCCAGAGTTTATACACTTATCCCAGAGCTTATACACTTATCCCAGAGTTTATACACTTATCCCAGAGTTTATTCACTTATCACAGAGTTTATACACTTATCCCAGAGTTTATACACTTATCCCAGAGTTTATACACTTATCCCAGAGTTTATACACTTATCCCGTAGTTTATACACTTATCCCAGAGTTTATACACTTATCCCATAATTTATACACTTATCCCAGAGTTTATACACTTATCCCAGAGTTTATACACTTATCTCAGAGTTTATGCACCTATCCCATAGTTTATACACATATCCCAGAGTTTATACACTTATCCCAGAGTTTATACACTTATCCCAGAGTTTATACACTTATCCCAGAGTGTATACACTTATCCCAGAATTTATACACTTATCCCAGAGTTTATACACTTATCCCAGAGTTTATACACTTATCCCAGAGTTTATACACTTATCCCAGAGTTTATACATTTATCCCAGAGCTTATACATTTATCCCAACCTTTAAACACTTAGAGTGTCCAGAGTTTATACACTTATCCAAGAGTTTATACACTTATCCCAGAGTTTATACACTTATCCCAGAGTTTATACACCTATCCCAAAGTTTATACACTTATTCCAGAGTTTATACACTTATCGCAGAGTTTATACACTTATCCCAGAGTGTATACACTTATCCCAGAATTTATACACTTATCCCAGAGTTTATACACTTATCCCAGAGTTTATACACTTATCCCAGAGTTTATACACTTATCCCAGAGTATATACACTTATCCCATAATTTAGACACTTATCCCAGAGTTTATACACTTATCCCAGAGTGTTTACACTTATCTCAGAGTTTATGCACTTATCCCATAGTTTATACACATATCCCAGAGTTTATACACTTATCCCAGAGTTTATACACTTATCCCAGAGTGTATACACTTATCCCAGAATTTATACACTTATCCCAGAGTTTATACACTTATCCCAGAGTTTATACACTTATCCCAGAGTTTATACACTTATCCCAGAGTTTATACATTTATCCCAGAGTTTATACATTTATCCCAACCTTTATACACTTAGAGTGTCCAGAGTTTATACACTTATCCAAGAGTTTATACACTTATCCCAGAGTTTATACACTTATCCCAGAGTTTATACACTTATCCCAAAGTTTATACACTTATTCCAGAGTTTATACACTTATCTCAGAGTTTATACATTTATCCCAGAGTGTATACACTTATCCCAGAGTTTATACACTTATCCCAGAGTTTATACACTTATCCCAGAGTTTATACACTTATCCCAGAGTTTATACACTTATCCCAGAGTTTATACACATATCCCAGAGTTTATTCACTTATCCCAGAGTTTATACACTTATCCCAGAGTTTATACACTTATCCCAACCTTTATACACTTATCCCAGAGTGTATACACTTATTCCAACCTTTATACACTTATCCCAGAGTTTATACACTTATTCCAACCTTTATACACTTATCCCAGAGTTTATACACTTATCCCAACCTTTATACACTTATCCCAGAGTTTTTACACTTATCCCAACTTTTATACACTCATCCCAGAGTTTGAGTAACGCTTGAAAAGCTTCAGCGTAGAATAATGTGTCAGTATGTCTGAACCAATCCAGGACAGTCTGTTTCACGTCCTGAAATGACTTTCCAGAGATTCTAATTGGTGTCCAAATAGGTGGAAATGGCTTGGAACGAGGTCTTAGCTGTAAAGTAGATGTGGTATTACCTACCAGTCGAGTGGTTGCAGATGGCACATCTTACGGTAAGCAGTATGAGATCAAGCGCTATATTGCAGAGCAGGACGCCGTTTCTGATCAAACCACACGTGCAATAAACTTCCGAAAATGTGAATGTTCACGAATAATAGTGTTCATGTACCCAGAGAAAGACTTCCTTCTTGTGCAATTTCGCGACAGGTTATGCGTCGATTTTTCAGGATAAGACGTTCTACAATTTGGATATTAAAGAGGAATGACTGTGAAGGGTTGAGAGCCACCACAGCCGGGATCATCACTCACGGATGTATGATCTTCTCTAAAACGTTTACATCATTAAAACGTCTTAATGTAGCTGAGTGTTTCATCATCGTATTGTGATTGCAGTCTTTTGTAAATGTTTGCAGGACTCACGCTTTCTTTCACAAGAAACAAAGTCACAACACGCCGTCTCATGTAATCACTAACAATGTTGTCCGCCATTTTTATTTATTTGTTATGTTGCTGGTCCATGGCAATGATAGTAGTTCTAGCACACTATAACCCATTCAGGTATAACTAGAACAAAAAGTATCAGTTTTATTGGAACTCCCCATCCTTCTCCCCTCTCCACCCAAACTTTTAGTTACGCACGCACACACACACACACACGCACGCACGCACGCACGCATATATTTATATATATAAAGAGTGGGAAAGAGAAAAAGAGAGAGAGATAGAGATAAAGAGAGCTAAAGAGAGCGAGATAAATATTTATTTTGAGGACATGATGTATACAAAGACAAAAAGAAAGCTTAACTACTTATAAGACATGTAGCTAGAATACCAGCAGGACAATAACAAACAAGAAATTCATCCACATAGTAATAATGTAGTCATTATTCGATTTATTCCAGCAGGATTGGAAGCCAGTGTCAGCATCTTTAACGCACTTTGTAAAAAGGTCTGGCACAGTGCAATGTGTCTAACAGTATGAACAAGATTTGTGTATGTACCTCTTCCCAAGAATGACCATTTGAAGCAATGCACCAATTATCGAACCATCTCTTTAATAAGTCATATCAGTAAAATCATTTTATGGATCGTCATGAAGAGGCTAGACAATAAGATCACCCAGGAGGTCCATGAAGCACAGGCGGGTTTTAGAAATGGTTTGGGCAAGAGGGATCACATCCTTAACATAAGAAATATTTTAGAAATATGTAGAGAGTGCCGTGTGGACGTACACACTTGCTTTATAAATTACACGAAAGCGTTCAACTGTGTGCAACACCAAGCGTTGTGGATCATGATGAGAGACATGGGGTACCCAACGCATTTGGTTCACTTTATCGAATCACCAGGAACAACACGCTACGGTCAGAATAGCCGACGAAACGTCAGACTGGTTTGAAATTTAAATCGGCGTAAGACAGGGATGCCTACTCTCCCTTTATCTATTCAATATATATGCCGAATCTATAATGACGAACGTCCAAAACGATGGAAAGTGTGACAAGCTAACAATCGGTGGGAACGAGATACCAGAGCTCAGATTTACAGATGACCCTGTTGTTCTCTCAAAGAGCGCTGCAGGGCTGGAACGGATGATCATGTCTGTAAAACAACACAGCGAAGACCAAAATCTGTAACAGAATATAAGTAAAACCAAAATAATGAACACTGACAAGACAAAGACCAAACCTAAAGTTATTCTTGATCAACCGAAAATTGAGAAAGTCACAAGTTTTGAGTACATTGGCTCAATTATAGGAAACAATGGAGATTGCCTGAAACAAGTAAGATCGCAAAGGGATATGGCACTGCAGGGGTTGAATACAATGAAAAACGTATAGCAGAACTCTAATAAGATGACGAACATAAAATTGCTGCGAACTTGCATATTCCCAGTGGCAACATAGGGGTCTGAAACGTGGACCATCACACAAACACTTAAGAAAAGGATTTAATCTGTTGAACTAAAATGCTACAGAAGGGTGCTCAAAATACCGTGAACAATGGAAAGAGGGAAAATGCAGATTTCCAACAAAAACTGGATATCGAGGAAAATTGGTTAGTAAATAATATCTTTTCCAGAAAGCTAAAACATTTTAGCCACATCAAACGTCAAAATGGCTTGGAGAGACTGATAATGAACGGTATGGTGCGTGAAAAGCTACACAATGGCAGGCTAAGGAGAAGATGCACAGAAGACATTTCGGAGGTCCTGAAGATAACGACAGAAGCGGGAGTTCTGGCTAGAGATCGAGTGTCTTACAGATCGGTTGTTATAAAAGCGACGTTCTACAAAGGACATGATACATGATAATGAGTCTTAGTCTTAGTCGACCCGTGCTTTTACAGGGACAGATGACCATGTGCAGGTCCCAGGTCTGGTGTGAGCTGAATGTAGCCGGGAGAAGGTTTTCCTGCTTAGCGGGCTAGGCTCAAGCAGCTTATTACTCCACTGACTTGAGACAAGCGCTTACAGAGGGTGGTTAAACGATATGCGAGTCCATTTTAATAGACCCAAACACTAGAGCAAAGTAGACCCGCAGCCTGTTAGGCGTCATCTATGCTGCTCTAAAAACAAATCCCCTAACCATGGCCGGTGTTGTCACACAGCTAGTCGCCTCTTACGACATGCTCTCTGTGAGGCAGTGGTGGTATTCTTGTACTTGTCACAAACAAAGACCCTGACAGACCCCTCGGGATAATGAGTTATGATTCTATCTATCTTTATTCCACTTGTGTAGTTAAACGTTTTAGGGAAGTGTGACCTCTTTTGTTTCATATATTTTGGCAGGCGAAAATCCGCTGGTGACTTGCCAGGTCAATCCTAGTATCTCTTATTAACCGTTACGTTGGTAGTCCTTTGAATATTTGATCGACTATTTTTAGGACTGATGGTGGTGGTAGCGTAAATTAGAGCAATGAAGACCAACTTGGACGAAACCCACTAAGTAATATAGAAATCCAAAGGGACATATCCAAACTCAAGAGAGGGGAAAGCGGCAGAACCAGATGGAATAACCGCAGAAGCCATAACGACAGATATAGCTAAGGCCACCACTGATACATTGCAAGAATGTTTCAAGAAGATCTGGCAGGATGAAAGAGTGCCATCAGAATGGAGAGAAGGTTTTCTGATTAAACTGCCTAAGAAGGGGCACCAGGCAGATTTCAGCAATGATAGGAGGGTTACATTGATGTTGGTGCCCGGCAAGATATTCAACATAATCATCTTGGACAGATTAAAAACTGAAGTAGACAAAACGCTCAGAGAGGAACAGGCAGGATTTCGCCAGGAAGATCATGCACAGATCATATAGCTACACTACGCATCATAGTCAAACAAAGCATTGAATGGAAATCATCCATATACGCAAATTGTAAAGACTATGAAAAGGCGTTTGACAGTATGGATCGAAGTACTCTATGGCAACCGTTGAGACACTATGGGATACCAGAGAAGTACACAACCCTCATCCAGAATATGTACAAAGAGACAGTTAGTAGAGCGGTACATGAAGGAGTACTGACTAACAACTTCGGGATGCAAACAGTGGTGAGAAAGGGATGCCTGCTCTCACCTTTCCCATTCTTGTTGGCTATAGATTGGATAATGAAGACATCAATCGAAGGCAAAACAACTGGTATTCAGTGCATACTATTGTCACAATTGGAGGACCTGGACTACGCAGATGATCTGGTACTTTTTTCACACAGTAATAGTGAAATGCAAGAGAAACTTGATAGGGTGAAAGAACAATCGGCGAAACTGGTACTGAACGTCATCATGAAGAAAATCAAGCTTCTTAAACTCAACACTAACAGCAAAGAACCAAATATGCTGGAGGGAGAGCAGTTGGAGGAAGTGGATACCTTTACCTATTTAGGCAGCACAATAGACACATCAGGAGGTAAAGATGCAGATGTAAGGATCAGAATCGGAAAGGTACGATGGGCATTTCTGACACTAAACAATATATGTAGATCCAAAGATATCAAGATTCACACCAATATTAGAATATTCAACGCAAGTGTCAAGTCGGTGTTGCTGTATGGAGCGGAGACATGGAGAACGACCAAGGTCTTGCAACAAAAACTCCAGTCCTTCGTTAAGAGATGCCAACGGAGGATAATGGGCATAAAGTGGCAGGACATGGTGAGGTGAGGAATGAAGACTTGTGGGAAAGGAGCCAACAACCGTAATTGGAACAACAAATTAAGCAAAGAAAATGGGGCTGGATAGGATATACGCTGCGGGAGGCACGATCTAACATAGCCAGACAGGCTCTTGCATGGAATCCTCAGGAGAAAAGAGAGAGAGAGAGCAAAAACCCCCAAAATACATGGAGATGAGAATGTGAGAAGGAGCTAAAATGAAATGCTTACACCTGGAGAGAGGCAGAAACAGCAGCCCGTGACCGCGTACGCTGGCGAGATGTTGTCGATGGTCTGTGTACCGATGGGAGCAACCAGCTTGATTGATGATGAGACCAGCAGTAAGGCGCCATATATGCCACTCTGCTAACCATATAACCAAAACCTGATGTTATTGCCACACAGTCCTCTTTTTTTTTACATATTCTCTTCTGGTCGAAAATTCCTAGAATAATTTGATTAACATTTTTAATTTGAATTTTGCCCAAGCAATGGCCGTTAAGCCTAATCTTTTCGATTTCCAACTAAGGGATCTTTAACGTGCGCGACTGCACACGGGTGTCTGATCTCACTTTTAATAAATCAGGGAACATTTTTACCGAATGATCCACGTCAAAAAATCCTGGTCCCCACCCGTGACCTTCAGCACCCGAGGCAAACACCTTTCTTCGAGACCACTGGGTAATGATTACAAATAGAATGAGTATCATTAAGACAACATTGGCCATTACCAATGGGTCAGTATAAATATAAAGTCAGCTTAGTGTCACATTTTGTTCAACGTTATAACACTTGTACAATATATTTATTGAAACACTACTGTCTGTTGTTCTGGTAATTTCATGGGTGAGATAAGTTCTCAATTTTTACTGCATCATATACACATGTTTCCTCCATATGTGTTAGTTTCTCTCCTTCTATATTTCCACCCTATATGTGTATAGTTATAAACATATACACACATATAGAGACTAATGGTCTTTATTTACGATTCCTATATATGACTCTTTCCTCCCCACTGCGGACACCCCCACCCTCCCTTCTCCCGCCCAGCAGACAACATAAATTAAAAAGGCTGTATTGAGAGTATTATTTTTGTTCTGAAAAGAGTTTCGCTTTGGTCGTAAGGTATGTAATTGTTTTAGTATTTGTGCCCAAACCGAACTGACACACTTGTCCAATAGGCTTGATTAGACTACCATATGGGCTCATTGTACAGCACAGGCTCAGAATCCTTTGCGGTAACTAACGTGTAACTGGCTTACTAGAGCTTCGTTGTCCAGCCGATTTAGAGGATGAAGCCATACTTTTATCTTTAATTACTTCTTTCGTCTTAAAAGGTTACATTGTGTTAGAAACAACGCCACGAAACTCCAGACACATTCAATGAATCAGTTGACGTCCTGGCATTAAAGGAACCATTAATGTGCACATTGGTAATGGATATAGGTGTCATTCTGAGGTCAATGAATGAACGTCTCTTGCATGATACTTCAGTCTATGAACCAGTTGTTCACATAATCCAACACTTCCCTGGAACAACAGGGAGGAACAGGGAACAACAGGGAGGAACACCTGAGAGAATGGGTCATCGGTGAATACACATTTAAAACTAGTATTAGCCCCTTTCATGACTGACCTGGTAAGTCACTAGTGGATTTTCACCTGCCAAAACAAAATGAAACAAAGGAGGTCATACCTCCCCACGCCTTCTAACGACATAAGTGGACTGAAGATAGATAGATGGATGGATGGATGGACGGACCGACTGGCGGCCTGGAGGAATGATAGATCGATTGATTGATAGTAGCCCCTTTCAGTCAAGACTGGCTACACTAGCCCTCTAGTCCATTTTTTTTCTCTTTGCTTTCTTCGTGCGGCGTTGTTTGCTCACTTCTTCGTGTTGCAAGAGCTACTTTTAACCCATAATCAGATGGCCCTTCAGGGTACACCTCCACTTGGATCGGTCTGCATCTTAGCTTTCCCAAGATGTCAGACTCGTGTCTTGTGCCTTCATATCACGCTTTAAAACATCTGTGAGCCATAGCAGTAGTCAACCGACTAATTTGTGGCCATCAGCGAACTGTCCATAGAGGACATCTTTGGAAATGCGATCTGCCATACGAATATGACCAAGTCATCAGTAGCGAAGAGAGATGATAATTTTAGGTTAAGCTGAGTCATGAACATAAAGAGGCACACTTAAAGATGTCTAAAAAATGATGAAAAGTACTTCGTGTTTGTGCTGAATAAGTAGTTGAAACTCATGCTGTCGACGTAGTTCATCACAGTTGTCTACATTTTCTTGTAAATCAGTTCTAGGCGTCTTTGTTTCAATTATGAAAAAAATATCTATCACACCCTACTTTAACACTTGATTTTGAGCGCACTTTCAAGAAAGTTCCTTTTCCTTTGAAATAGTAGACAGATTGGAAAGTCTATTACTGGTCATAGAATTAAGCAGATGTATTTCAATTATTTTCAATGAACTTATTGAACGTTCTGCACTGACCGAGCTCAATGGAATACTGAGAATCAGTTGCAGCAACTTGCCGTTTATTCATACACTGTTTAGAGGTCGTTATCTGCAATGAAAGCCAATAATTAGTGCAAGGTTTCCGTTTTGTCTTCTGAGCTGTAACTATTTACCAATTCATCGTGTAATGTTATAAAAGCTAAATACCTTAGGGTAGGTGTTTTACGTTTTTGAATTTGACTGTCAAGAAAGAATTTTTGAACTGCGTAAATTTTGCATGACATTTTTTTTTCAGGTGCACTTTTTGTTCAAAAGACAAAGCATCAACATAATAAACAAATTTTTAAAGTCAACTGAATCGAAAACATTATTGTTGATGTCTACAGCCTCTCCTATTTTTTAAATTGTATTTTTACTAAATCCTTTAACATGACTGATATTAAAACACAAATTTGATACAACTGCAAGCAACTCAATAAAAGAATAAAATTCAAACCACAATCGCAAAACTAAACAAAACTGTACTGAAATAATATTTGAAACATTTTGAGAGCTTGGAATTCAGTAAAATAAATATCATTGAATTTATAGCATTACAAACAAAAACAAATACAACTGTTAGATAGCCCTACAAAATGTAATTCAATGATATATCAGCTTTGACTCAACGTGTCGACTTCAAAAAAAGTAACGAATTCTTTAGTAAATTAATTTTTCCTACAGATCCGCAAAAGGGTTATATAGAAAAATATAAACTTGTGCGTTCGAAAAGTTGTGACCGAAAAGTAATGGAGGACAATGTATTGAACATCTTAGCATTGGTAAGATTGCTTGTATTTTGTTAAAACTTAACATTCTGCCATCAAATTGACCAAACCTATACATAAATGTATAATGAGTGGCACTTAATGAAGGACATGGGTTTTGCCACA
The DNA here is from genome assembly GCA_036924085.1 of Ariolimax columbianus. Classification (NCBI taxonomy): domain Eukaryota; kingdom Metazoa; phylum Mollusca; class Gastropoda; order Stylommatophora; family Arionidae; genus Ariolimax; species Ariolimax columbianus. The sequence continues at coordinate 43,339,414 of JAVGWX010000004.1, read as the reverse complement.
TGCCTGATACATCTAATAGAAAGAATCTGTAGTAGACAAGTCGCCGTTAGAACCAATGAAGATACAACAGATTGGTTTGAGATTCTCAAGGGAGTCAGACAAGATTGCATACTTTCACTTATCTAACATCTACGCAGAAAACGTCACGCGAAAGGTAAAAACAGATGACATCTACGGGAATTTCGATCCATTCACAATAAGAGGGAAGAAGATTCCAGAGCTAAGATATGCAGATGACACCACCATGCCGTCAAACAGCGCCAGGGGCCTGGAACGACTGCTCTTGTTCTGCACAGTCAAGCTCAGAACCTTTTCCTGAAGAAAACAAAGATAATGTGACCTCTGACAAAACAAGACTACAACCCCAGATTGCTATTAATAATGAAGAAATCGAAAATGTCACACATTTTGAATACCTTGGCTCTACGTTATCGAACAACGGAGACTGCTTAAAATAAATTAGAAAACGTTTGGCCATGGCGATGCAGAAGCTAAACAACACGCACAATCCATAACATAAAACTAACAAGCAACTAAAACTGAAGATCCTGAGAACATACATATTCTCTGTAGCAATGTACGGGTGCGAGACATAGACTGTGACCCAAGCAGCAAGGAAGAAAATTGGAGCATTCAAAACAAAATGTTACTGAAGAATCCTAAAAATTCCGTGGATAAATAAAGTGACAAATAAAGTTATTATATAAGACCTGCATGTTGAAAAAAACTGGCTCATAAACAGTTATGTTTCGGAAATTGCATTTTTTCGGTTATGTCAAACGCAATGACGGACTGGAAAGAACTGTCATGGAAGGCATGATAACTTAAGACGAAGCAGGGATCGACCAAGGCTAAGGTGGAAACAAATTATAAAGGATACTCTAAACATGAACATGGAGCAGTTCTTCTTCTTCGTTCGTTCTCAATCTCCCACTACCAAACCCTGAAAGGGCTTTAGTAGCAGAATGTAGTCCAGAGAACGGAATGCGTTGTGTTGTAGTTTACAGCTTGGCTGCGATATTTGCACCTTTCGGTCCAACACATCCGACTTCAGCAAGCATTTTTTGAGTACCGGGTTAGCATTACCTCCTCGATCCCTTCTCCTTAGCCAGTCTGCCCTGCTGCAGCCTGTTATCCAGGATCACCGCGTGGAGGTGTAGAAGGGTCTTGACAGCTATGGTTCGCTGACCCTGAAGCTCAGCTATGGGTCGCTGACCACTGCAGCTCATGTGCTGCTCAGCATCTTGATCCCGAACATGGAGCAGTTCGAAAGATTCACTTCAGACTGAGATGCATATCTGCTGGCTATGAGGAGAGCGATGTTCTACAAAGGACATGCTACATGATGATGATGATGATATATGAATGAATGCAGAATTTAAAAATTACAACTGCTGTACATACAAACGGCGATTATAGGTGTTATAATTTATTTATGACCATTCGATGAACCCTTTTTTAATCGTTCCCCTGCTCTCAAAATAAAAATCCTGCATTGGCTGTGAGAGTGTACGCCTACATTTATCACTCGGTCCCTCCATGTAAATTCCAAGACGCAAGCGCGGTAGATATAAGCTATTAACGCCGTAGATAGAACCTGTACTCTAGTTTGGCATAGGTCGCCCAAGTTTTGCTACCATATAGGATCGTGCTGACAACAGTGGAAAATCTGGACTTTGCTATGACCTAGCTGGTCTGTTCGACGAAAACAGACAATGTAATGCAACTTAAATAGGATTGATGTGCAATCATAAGCTGTCATATTTCCATCCAATTGAAAAACAGCAAATGTATAGATGATAAAGACTTCTGAAGACCATTGGATTGTGATGGAAAGTCATTACGTACAAGATGTGGAATCCTTCAGATGTCTTGTGATCAATATTGACAGAATAGATGGCATGTGATGGGATCTATATCGACATAAGCGTCCAAAAGGCAAGATATGTCTTCATGTCGCTATCTTGAGAGTTTATAGAGATCGAGCGTGATTGGTTCCGGAAAAAATTTAAAATTGTGAACTCTTTGTCAATAGCGTGTGATTATATAGCCCGACACATGGCGTGCATTGAAAGTCTTGACACAAAAAGGTGCAGACATTCAATTAATAGCTGCCTGTTTCGGATAGCCGGTGATGTCATGATATGATCATTAATAAAGAATGTTGAACAGAACTGTCGAAAATGTCATCGGAAGGAAATGCTGGTGCCTCTAAGGACAAACGTCATAGAGACATTCAAATAGCATTACACGACAAGCTTTAGTCTGGGTACACCACAGGAAAAGACGAGAGACAGATATCGGCATTAGCGGGAAAAGTGCCCGGATCGAACATTCTTAGCGCAGAAAGGGTGGAGTGAGTTTAAAGGATAACTAATCGGAACATTTGGAGCTTATTTGTTGAAGGCCCATGCTCTTTTGAATGTTACAGGGTGATTGATTGAAATTATAAATTGAACATGTTTAATGTAGCTAGAAATAGCGTGTAGGATATATTCAAGTAAATATGAAAAAGAAGTCAAACTACCAGAACTGTAATTTTTCTGTTCCTCTCTGTCACTCTTCTTCTTCGTGCGCTGTCAGGCGTCAACTTGAATTTGTTCGAAGAAAGCAGCTGTCATCCTGAGGCTGTCGACACTGCCATATAACTTGTCTAGTGTTGGCACTGGTGATGGCCACGTGTGCTTTCTCTGGTCCTCGTATGTCGGGCAATTTTGCAGCAGATGTTCAGCGGTCATTTTCCCTGTACCACATGTGCATTCGTCAGTGCCACCTATCTTCAAATTATTGAATAGATGGTACCTCAGTCTGTTGTGGCCAGTGCTAAGTCTGAAGACCACGACCTGCTCTCTTCTGTTCAACTGGTAATAGGCATCATTTTTTGTGTAGCCAGTATGCTCTGTTTCCCATTAGGCCATTTATCTGGCCCTAATAAACCTTTTGGACTCTTCGTAGGTCACACTAGGATCTGGATGGGGTAATCTTGCACTTTCTTTTGCCAGTCTGTCTTCCTCCTCGTTGCCTTGAATGTTACAGTGGGATAGAACCCACTGTACCACTACTCTTTTTGGTGCGGACTGCTGGTACAGTTAACAGAGTACTGCTCTTAAATCATTAAGTTCTGTATTTTTCTGACTTTTTAGTGCTGCAACCACGGACAAAGCATCTGTAAACAGGGCTTTGTGGCTTTCATTGCTTTCGCCTGTCAGCATTTTCTTTTACTGCAGCCTGCAGTGCCTCTGCCTCCGCTCTGAAATTGCTCTCTCTGTCACTCAAGATTCGTTGTATCAGAGCTCTTACTGCTCACAGTAAAGGTACACGGCTGTATTCCAGCTCTAGACATGCTCCAATAACTCAAATGTAAATGAGTGCATGGCTTGCTTTTATGGGTAAAATGCAGCGATGAAAGGAACTGGCTACGCTTTCTCATTAAATACTGAGACTCAGTGCAATTACATTTTTAACACTTCATTCATGACAGCAGTGTCTGCTATGGGAATAATTTACCTTTCATCTCTGTCATTCGTTTTTTTTTTTAAATATCGGCGAACCGTTAATACACATCAGTGTTTGCTAGTGTTGTTGCTCCTGCTGTTTTTGTTGCTGTTGTTGCTGTTCTTGTTGTTGGTTTGTTGCTGTTATCGCTATTGTTACATTTGTGTGCTGTTGTTGCTGCTGTTATTGCTTTTGTTGTTGTTGCTGTGATTGTTGCTGCTGTTGTTGCTGCTGTTGTTGTTTCTAAGACTTTTGTTGCTGTAGTTTGAATGTACTAGTAATTTGTTCTCTCTTGACCAGGTTTCTCAGATAGCTGCTTTCATGACCTTGTATACCCTGAGACCTGCTGCAGAAGGCCGGCTACATCGCTGCTAGCTACCACACAGTACATTCCTTAATATACTCCGTCTTTTAATTCATAAACAAGGTCCGACGCAATTTTTTTACTAAACTGCATGTCAGATCCAAATGATTTTTCGCATGCAACCTTAGAATATCCATGACGTTGAGTAAATATTTGTTTCTCTAAAACAGTTGTTGTATTTTGAAAAAAATGTATTCATTAGGCTATATTACAAACAACCTCACTGAATTTGACATCATTTTAACATGTACATCGTACTCAGTCGTGCTGATTTAAAAATAGTTATTTTGACATTCAAATACATTAAGTTAAAAAATAAATTCCTGATTATCCCATGCCGCAATTAGACAACTAAGATCATTCATGCGAAACGTGTCGTTCAGTTATAGGTGTATCCAGATATCATAGTTTGTGGGGTCGTTATTGTGACATATAGCTGTTTTTTTTTCAGAAGTTACATTGACAAAATTTCAAAATGAGTTTGAAGTGTGCATTTAAAACCACACAGAATGTTACCGTGTTCCTATAAAAGAATTTCAGCAGGGAATCTAAGATTTGTCATTTATATTATTTTATTCTTTACCATTAGAAACGAACGCAATTGGCGCTTGGTCAGGATAGATCATCCTTTAACCGTTGTGAATTGGACAGGACTCAGAGTGCACTCATATCAAGCAAGGTAGGAAAAGGATATTTGACAATTTCGACAGAGATGTCATAAAACGGGAGTTATTGAAACTGTTGATTAAAAATCAACGTGTTACTCTGCTGAAACTAAAAATAACATTGCAATCCGACTACAGTTTTGAAGTTTTCAAAAGGACTCTTTTGAAAATTGTAAGAGCCGCCGGCTTTACGTTCATGAAAACTTCAGGCAGCAGGAATTTTATATGTGAAAAGCCACATTTGATTGCTGTCCGAAGCAAATACATGAGACAGATACGTGAACGGCGTAGGCAAGGCTATTATATTGTATATTTTGATGAATCCTAGGTCATTGCTCACCACACTTATGGTAAAGAATGGCATTCGGTTGACGGTGAATAGAAAATATAAATTCCAAGCAGCAAATGCAGCGCATTATACTAACGTATGCCGGAAGCAGTGAAGGCGGACTTGTCCATGACGCTGAATTTATTTTCCAAACAGAAAGTACCGACGGTAGAGACTACCACACTGAAATGAAAGGACACATTTTGAGGCACTGGGTGACCAATGAATTGTTTCCAATTCTGGATAGAACGTCATGTCTAGTAATAGATGATGCATTCTATCACAATATAGTATGTATACAACTGCATCAAATTTAAAAGCTCACATTAGAACATGGCTAGATAAGGAAAAAGTGAATTTCGAAGACACGTATTTGAAAGTTGTTGTAGCTTATGAGGAAGACAAATAAGACAGATGTGTATCATATTGACAATATCATTGAAGAGTACGATCACACTTGTCTGCGACTTCCTGCATATCATGCGCATCTAAACCCTACATAGCTTATGCGGGCTAAAGTCAAAGGACAAGTTGTAGAACAGAACATTTAAAATGTGTAGTGTTGAAGTGCTGATACGCGAGTCGTTTTCAAAAATAGACATTCAATTCTGGAAGAACATGTGCTCCGGGAAGAAGTACAGTGCTGGCAACCAGATGGATTACAATTTGTCCAGCCAGTAACAATTATCTCTTTGAATCGACAGATTCGGAATATTAATATAATATTTTGGACATACTGATTAGCAGACTTGGATGAATTAGCGTATGTTTATCAAAACAATTAGGTGTACATACAATGGCAACAAATACATTTCAATATTCAAATGCGTTATACAACATAAAATTAACTGCGCAATTGATACAACCTTAGGGGTCGAAGGGTGACCGAAGGGATGTACTAACTGTTGCCTACTGGTGCCATTTTTACGATGGTACATAAAAGGAAACACAATCAATTGATCTATCAAGACATTAAGGAGATACGCCTATGAACAACATGTGACGAAAAATTAAACTGCGTAATGAAAAATCTTAAATTTAATGTCATTTCTTTGCAATGCTCCTAAAAGATCAAAAGCATTCGCCGATGTGCAAATGCCTTAACATCTATGGACTCAAAAATGTCAATGTTTTAGCCTCATGGATATTCTAAGGCTGCATGAGAAAAATCATTTGGATCTGACACGCAGTTTAGTTGAAAATTTCGTCGGACCTTGTTCATGAATTAAAAGCACTATAACACATTTTCTTTAATAAATTTGACAATCTGCCTCAGACTTCGCTCGTCAGACTTCAGTTTACCCCTTAGTCAGGTTCGACGAGTGTCAAACTGTCACTCTGCCTTCTCGTGTAGCTGACATACATGAAGAACGTGTTCTACCGTGTGTGTGTCCTTCCCCCCCCCCTCCCACTGGTACGTGTCTGTGTTCTGTTTCTTCTTTATTAAACATAATAGTTATGCAGTTGCATGTAAGTAGTTCGAATATTTTCACATCTCATCGAAACAGGGTCCGTCGTTGCGTTTCATGTATCTATGGGTGTGTTTCCAGTATCCGCGATCGTGTTTCCAGTATCCGAGCTGGTTTGAGGGAACATCACATAGCGAATAAGATAGCGGTATCTTTTCTTGTACTCTTCAATAGACAGTTGAAAATCAACTTGTTTGGTTAGTCTTGGTATATACTGTAAATGATTCAACCTTTAAATATAGACTCTGAACACTGGTGTGTAGTAGGGAGGAAAGCTTATTATTACCAGTTGCTGTATATTTCGTCATTTAGAGGTAATCCGGATTAATGCGTTGATAATTATTTGATAAAAATTTAGCAATTGTGTGGATTTGACGGTTGTCTAATGTAACGCTATTTACATTATCTGTGATACTTGGCATTCTCAAATCGTTTGACATTTCATAGTCAAGATGGCGCAAATGGAGTACAGGCAACTATCGACTAGTTATTCAGTTACTATTGATGACATGTTTGTGATTTGTATCTTTGGTTCAAATGGATATAGGCCTATCAGCCTACTGAGCTGCGTAGGCAAACTGATGGAACGTATGATAAACACCAAACTGATATGGCATCTGGAAGAAAAACACATACTAATTCCACAGCAAGCAGGCTTTAGACAGCACAGATCCACTGAGGATCAGATCATCCTCATAGCCCAGGAAATAGAAGATGCCTATCAGGAGAAAAAAAACCAAGTAGCGGTTTCGGTGGACCTGGAAAAGGCATTTGACAAAGTCTGGAAAGAGGGACTATAAGCTAAGAAGAAGTGAAGTTTGTGGGAAAATGTATAAATGGGTCAGTCACTACCTCAAAAACAGAACGGCCAGAGTTCAAGTACAAGGGCAGATGAGTAAAAAGGTGACACTTGAGCAGGGAGTACCGCAATGGGGAGTATTGTCACCCACACTCTTCCTGGTGTATATAAATGATATAACAGAGAATATACCAAGAAGAGTCCATAGCTCAATGTTTGCAGACGATCTGGCTATGTGGACCTCTGAAAAGAATCTCACCATAGCAAGAAATCGGATGCAGCAGGCCCTAACATCGCTGGAAGAGTGGGCGAACTCATGGCTGGTCAAAATAAACGAGGAAAAAACTACATGTACAATATTCTCGCTTTCAAACAAACCTAAAAACACCAAATTAAGTCTTAACGGCTAATACCTGCAGCCAAACGACAACCCAAACTAGCTGGGAGTCACATTGGATCGGCGCATGACATGGAAATGTCAGATCGAGAGAAACCGAATGAGAGCCAGAGAAAGAATGGCAATCATGAGAAAACTTGCTGGCACAAGCTGGGGAGCAGACGAAAGTATACTTTAGAAACTGTACACTGGAAGCGTGAGACCAGTTCTCGAGTATGGCATTGCGGCATGGACAACAGCAGCAAAGGCGAACTTCGATAATATTAGCAAACTCCAAAACCAAGCCATGAGAGTTATAACAGGAGGCATTAAGGCAACGCCAATTGTAGAACTTGAAAAGATTACAAAACTGCAATACATGATCGACAGAAGAGACTGCAGAGCCCAGCAGCAATCAGAGAAACTCAGAAGACTGACTGACCATCCAATGCACCAGAGACTAAACAATTTCGGAAATGGGAAACTAAATCGGAGAAACTTTGCAGAAATAGCCAAAGCAAAGATGCACGAAGACCCAATGAACGCACTAACAACACCAAAGCCCATCCCTACTGTACGAAAACCTACCTGGAGGCAACATATATTTCCAGAGGTGGTAGAAAATATACCAGGTATTAGAAAAAAAACTGCCAGTCTGAAAAAGAAAGAAGAGATACTACTGAGCTACATAACGGAAAACTACACAAGCATGGACTGGACCCATGCATACACCGACGGTTCTGTAACAAACACAACACAGAACGGACGGGCAAGAGCATTCCTGAACCTAACAAATGGCAGAAAAATAACACTGTCATTCGCTACTGGAAAATACACAAGCAATTTCGGAGCGGAGGCAGAGGCACTGAGGGCGGCAGTAGAAGAAATTGTGACAGGTAAAAGGAATGAAAGCCATATAGTCCTGCTTACAGATGCTCTGGCCGTAGTCACAGCACTAAAAAGCCACAAAAATACCGAACTTAATGATTTAAGAGCAGTACTCTGTCAACTATGCCAGCAGGCCGCACCAAAAAAGGGTAATGGTGCAGTGGGTTCCATCCCACTGCAACATCCAAGGCAACGAGGAGGCAGACAGACTGGCAAAAGAAGGTGCAAAACTACCACAACCAGATACTAGTATGACATACGAAGAGTCAAAACGGCTTATTAGAGCTAGATACATGACCAAATGGGAAACCGAACATACTGGCTACACAAAAAACGATGCCTATTACCAGTTGAACAGAAGAGAGCAGGTCGTGGTCTTCAGACTTCGCACTAGCCACAATAGACTGAGGTACCACATATTCAACAAATTGAAGATAGGTGGCACTGACGAATGCCAGTGTGGTACCGGGAAAATGACCGCTGAGCATTTGCTGCAAAACTGCCCGAAATACGAGGATCAGAGAGAACAGATGTGGCCATCACCAGTGGCAACACTAGACAAGCTCTATGGCAGTGTCGACAGCCTCAGGATGACCGCTGCTTTTTTCGAAAAATAAAGGTTGCTGTCTGACTACGTACGATGAAGAAGAAGAAGAAGTATCTTTGGTTCCCGCACACCTTCACGGTTTTGCTGGATTACCTTCCCTGCCGCTTGTGTGTTTCAGGAAAACCTGATTATTCATAGTGCGTTTTGTATGTAGGTGGCTTTGACTTTCATTCATACCCCCGCTGCCTTGGCGAATACCTGTTTATCGGAAATGCTTCAGGAGTAAATATGCATTCTGTGCTACCTCTAGTTGTCTAGATACTGTTTTGTCATTTGCCAAAGGTAGCTCAGGACGAGAGAGTGAGGTTGACAAATTGTGCAAACTTCCCCAATTGAAACCAAATCCCTGTGCAAGTCACATATTTTTGCCCATTTCAGCGGACAGAGCAAAATGAGAAGATTTTATAAGAGACTGCACAGAGAATGTGGCCATCATCACATGTGATGGACGAACATCATTCACGTTCATGTATCCAACACTTGGGTCATGTCTCCAGTATCCGCAGTCATGTCTCCAGTATCCGCAGTCGTGACTCCAGTATCTGCAGTCGTGACTCCAGTATCTGCAGTCATGTCTCCAGTATCCGCAGCCGTGTTTCCAGTATCCGTGGTTGTCTCCAGTGTCCGCAGTCGTGTCTCCAGTATCCAGAGTCGTGTTTCCAGTAACCGCAGTAGTGTCTCTAGTATTAGCAGTTGTGTTTCCAGTATCCGCAGTCGTGTTCCCAGTTTTCGCGGTGGTGTTTCCAGTTTCCGCAGTGATGTCTCCAGTATTCGCAGTCATGTTTCCAGTATCCGCAGTCGTGTCTCCAGTATCCACAGTCATGTTTCCAATATCCGCAGTCGTGTCTCCAGTATCCGCAGTCGTGTTTCCAGTATCCAGTATCCGCAGTTTCTGCGGTTGTGTTTCCAGTATCCCCGGTTGTTTACAACACCCATGTCGTGTTTCCAGTATCCGTTGTCGCATTTCCAGTAACCGCGATCGTGTTTCCAGTGTCCACAGACGGGTTTCCAGTATATGCGGCCGTGTTTCTAGTATCCGTTGTCGTATTTCCAGTATCCATGGTCATATTTCCCTTATCCACGGTTATGTCTCCAGTATCCGAGGTGCTTTTTTAAAATTTCCGATGTTGTGTTTCCATTATTCTTGGTTGTGTCTCCAGCATCAACGTTCGTGTTTCGAGCACCCATGTCGTGTATCCGGTATCCACATTCACGTGTCACACGCATCCTTGTAAGCAACACTGGATGACATGATGTAGATGACAGTTTATTGGTCATGGCTCAGTGTTACGGTAAAACGATATATATCTAACTGATATTGAAATTTGTTAACAGTCCAACTTAGACAAGCACAAAAAGCACTAATGACTGTCACCAGTACAATTTCTGGATAAACTCTATGGAAATACCATTAGTTTCCGACCGTCCACTGCTTCCTGTACAAATGTTCAAGTTGACGTCTGAAAGAGTACGAAGAAGTTTAGTTAAAAATATTCTTTGGATTGAATATATCTAATGAATATAAAAGCTATCATTGCAGTGCAATCTTTAATTCTGTGAGTTTATATATATATATATATATATATATATATATATATATATATATATATATATATATATCAGAAGTATGAAGGTCGCTAGTCTTACAATCACCAAGCAGTGTGTAGATTATGTTTATATTTTACCTCCGATGAACACACAAAAATAGCCTATAATTCTGTTGTTACATTGCATGTAACATTAAACAAGCCATTATTGGTGTTTACTACCCTTAAGTGTTGATGAAGACTAACGTCTGGTCAGGCACAATATACTGATCAGATATATCAGTCAGGATCAGGTAAAATATACTGGCCAAGACCCTCACTTCGGCTTCCTAGTAGCCCTCTCAGGAAACGGGCTGTTTTCATGGCAGCCTGGCTAACTGGGTCAGGGATCGACGTGATTCCTGTAGCAGAGAGCGACGTGAAGATGCGGTCAAGCATACCATAACCGCCTGGATGACCCCGGCCCATCTTCATCAGCACGCTCGGGATGTGAGAAAAGCTACTGCAACCCGCCACTCAACGTCCTTTTCAGAGCGCACAAAAGAGTAGACCTATTCATTGTGGACATTCGAAACAACAACTACTACCCTTAAGTTTATTACATGAAGGCTTTGGATATGGATCTAACATCTTGATAAGACATAGCTACAAACCAATCCAAATGGAGATGTAACCTGATGACTGGGCGAAAATAAGCTCATGCAACAAAGAAAATCAAGAGACAACGCCGAAAGAAAAATAGAAACCAAAAACTCAGTAGAGAGTTGCTACTCCAAGGTCGCATCAACCTATAGTCAGACATGACTGAGAATAGGCTACTACTACTATTACTACTCCCTTTAACCTCGTTTAGAGTTGAAATACTTCACTTCACTAGAGCAAATTATAATCTTCGCTGTTGAAATTATTGCATTGTATCTTTAACTTCCTTGTTCATCGCACTTAAAATGAACAAATTAACATCTGATATCTTATTCTCACTGTATATACTTCACAGAGAGTCTCTTCTCTCAGATTAGGCGTAGTGAACAGTTTCGCTAATAGAAGTTGGCGTGTTCGCTTTTAATTAATGTAACTGTGACACTCTCGTGTCTCGTCGAGTTGTCTGAGTAATCATTTAGCAGTTCGATCTTTACAGTATGTCAAGATGGAGTCAGGAACGTGGTTGTAACAAGATTAATTAATGGACACTTCAGAAATTAAACAGTCAGACACTCTTTTATCGAGGTGAATTTATTATGGATTACAGTAAAACGGAATACCACTGGTGACTGAAAAAACACACATAAAACGTTATAATGTAGTAGAGGAAAGGACAGTAATTGACAAGTACTAACGTTTCATCTTGTTAAGGTCTTCATCAATGAATGTAAGATCCAACTTGGACTGCCAAAGGAAGTCAAATATTTCCTTTAGTTACCTGAAATTCTAGGGCGTTTTCAAATGAAACAAATGTGGGAAGGAAAAGAGAAAAACCATGCCTTTATATTGTAACTTGTTAGAATGGTTGCTATGGATTCGAAGAGTGTCCTGCACGTGTCATCACGGTGCAGACGAACATCATGAAGTCATAATTTCCGTTAAAAAAATAGCCACCCCACTATTGACAACAACAACAACTACTACCATTATGTAATGACCGCTTCACCCAGCTATTGACGTGCATTCTGTTATCTGGTATTTTAGCAGAAAAGGAATGAAGCCTATAAACATTTCAGACTCGCTGCAGTGAACCAAGGTTTTTATCTCCAGTAATAATTCCTGCTATGAAACCATCACCTTCTGCTTCAAAGCGCAGCGAAAGTTCCTGTCTTTTTAGTATCGTGAGTCATAGAATGTTATACCAACTTTAGCTGTTAACTTTGTTGATCTACTTCTATGGAATAGTTGGGATACATCTTTAGCAAACGTTTGAAAATCTTATTTTTTTAAGAAAGAAATATGGCAGTAATGCCATCTAACAAAACTCAGTAAATATGTTACAGCTTTAAGTGAAACCCTGATCAAGGTTATCCACCCTGCAGCTTAATTTATTTCGCCTTCCCGCCCCGTGTGAACACACGACCATCAGTTCTCCTCACTACAGGAAGACTGAATTCAAGTATCCTACAGTGGCCGTTTCAATAATTTTACGTGATGATGTTGCTAATCCCATGCACAATCTACGTTAGTCGCTTTTACAAAATGCTTGAAAGTTTACGGTGGACATATTCTTCCCCCCACTAGTACCACCCCCGTGCCGTCTATCGCTATCAATTCAATTCATCCAGCATTCGATCCAATTCTGGTCCCTGGGAAAATGCAGAACGCCCTCAACAGAATAAAGGAAATAAAGAGTATTCGTGTTTCACGGATGTAGAAGTCAAACCGTTGAGACAACAAACTCAATACTTATCTGGCGAAGACAGTCACTGTTCACAATAAGACATTTTAGTAAGATGAACTAGAATCTGTTGGCCAAGCGTTTAGAATATATGTCACTCGATCAAGAGAACACAGGTTCAGAACCTTAGGCAGTTGTTGTTTTTTTGTTGTTTCTCTCAGGCGTAAAATAGAAACCTACCTTGTACACTCTACTGCGACTGCTCGAGCAAGCGGCCAATATTTCTCAACCCTATAAATCTCACAGGCCACTCCTTCAATGTTATCCCAATAAAGGTGAGCTTACTGAGGAGCATGATATTACACCTTAGTCAGGATAGTCCCGTCTACTGTTTCTAGTACGTCCGGGAGGTTTGTGTGGCCTGGGGGCGTTGTCAGTTTTTGTTTACAATTCTAACCGACGAGGTTCAAATCATGTCGCACACGGTTTGATAGACCAGACATGTTGTGGCTTTCATTATGTTATGACCGCTTCACTCAGTCGACCCAACTGTAAATGGGTAGATAACAAAGTCGGAGGCCCCGCGGCAGCTACAGAATGTGTGCTCTATCGTCAGCCCTTTCAGCAATGAAAAGGACCAAGCACATGTGGGTGTCTGGTCCAATAAAGTCTGTTCTATCAGACATTTTTCATGTTTCAAGGGCTGCACGAAGAACCACTGTAACCAGCCACCAAGAAAAGTCAAGTGTCAATTAATTCATTACGAATCACTACCACAACAACAACATCGCACGTTCTTTATCAATGGAAAGAAAGGCCGAATTGACGCACTGATGGTGTGTTCTAAGTTAATTTGATAACTGTGATTTTAACAAAATATAACACTTCGCGCACGAAGAAACATTTGGTAAACAGAAAAACGAGTTCAGAGCAATAGAGAAATGGTTTTCTATTCATATTTCAAATAAATAATTTAGGACCACATCAGCGTAAGTGCTACAATTATCTGCCTAGAATTGTCTCATTAAATGTTACATTTGTGGTTCCACTACGTAAAATGTGGGAAAATCCCAAAGGAGTTTGGTACTAAGAGTAGGGGAAGAATTAATGAAGAGTATATTATGGTAAATATTCCACTTCATGATGTAGGACAACCCGTTCCAATTATGTATGTCTTGTCTTCTGAAGAGGGTCAGATTTCCTCCCAATTTTTACAAATGGGCAAGGAAATCGACGACTAAAGTTAAGGTCAGGTGAAACATACTGGTCAACACATCACCTATCGTTAGCGTTGGGTTTCCTGGAAACCTTTGCCTCACATCAGTAGGGCTAATGAGGCAGTGGTCTACACAGTTATCCCCATACAGATCAGTTTATTGTGGAGCATCTTTCTGCACTACAGCCAGGAGTCTGGTACACTGTCTCGATTCGTGAAGTAAGTAGCGCCATGGTAACCAACGATACTTCGTTTACTCAACTCAACAACAACAGATACTTAAATGTAAGCTTATATCGACTAGGTTACGAAACTGATTTCATGTATGCGAAAGTGATATCGCTCTAATCGCTATACAAGTTGTACACCCTTGTGTAGCATTTTAAGCAATTTGATGCAATAACTCAGTACTTACTTACTTTCCGTGTCCAAGCACCACGTCATACATCATTCATCCAGTATTCAGCGATATGGATTGTCTTGTCATTTGCCTCCTGCATGTTGCACCTATTGCGTGTTTCCTGGAGGTTTGGGTAGGTTATCAGGTGGTCTAGGCCCTGTCTTGCCCCACAGTCACATGTGTGATCATTGCCATCTCTTCATGTGTTTTTTGAACCGTGATACACCAATTCGGAATCTGTTTAGGGACTGCCATGCTGTGTATGGCAGATGATGTTCGGGGCCAGGTTCCTCCCCCGAAGTTCGATCTCTGGGGCCTGGATCAATTCGTGCCATCTCTCGATACCGCGACTTTCTGGGCTTAACTGTATCGGCATTGTTGATTTTAGGAAGCTGTCTGGATTTGAGTCTTTTGCTCTGTATCTGGTGTCCAAACTTGGTGCCTTGAGTCGTGTTCCTGTTTTTCTCGTTCAATTTCTGCTATGACGCTTCTTTCAATCCCTATGCCAATTATGGAGCAAATATTATCGATGAGGGTGGGTTATAGGGACCCTGACACTATCTTGCCCGCGTCATGTATTGTTGAGTCAACTAGTTTTGCATTAACAGAATGTACCAGACTAGTGCGGTGAATTCAACTAAGGAAAAATCACAGGGAAAGTGTCGTTGTCCTGATAACTGATGATCCTACTCCCCTTGTCGTGCCTGTCAGTTTTCGGATGATGTTATTTCTTGCGTGTATCTTACGCGTTACTTCCTTACAGTATGCCATCACTTTACCAGTAATCCAGTTATTATTGCGTGAACTATTCCTTGCCGACGATTATAGACTCAAATAATACGACGAAGTGTGAATGTAGCATCACATGAATGCACGCGATACAACCTGTGAAAGATATAATAAGAAAATGAGCGAATCAAAGAAAATGTCTATAAAGATCAGCAGAACAGAAGATTCACTGACTATTCGCGTAACCAATGTCGTACTTAGCAGGACTGGAAGTTCAAATACGGTGTGAGTATTTTCTCAGGAAGATTTGAAAGAGAAATAGTATCACGATGTCAGAGAGCGTCCGCTGAATCTTATCAATTGTCGCTACTGCTTAAAAACCCATACATCATCTTGCCAACTAAATAACTGATAAAGAGTGATTTGATACATGTATACTAACTTTGTACGCCAAGTGTCAGACTTGATATTTATTAAATGCTGAAGAGGAAAATAACAACTTGGGAAATTAAATATATAAGAAATGACATCGATGCCGACATTGATTCTATAAACCAACATCATCACGCGGTGGACATTCTCATAAGTGCTCCGTTCTCCGTCCTAGCAGCCAGCAAAGCGTATATATACTCAAGTCCGTGTAAGGTGTTGATTTCGTGTTTTTCTGATCTTTCCAGACAGAACACGCTTTCTTCCCTCTCCCCTAGCCACTCCCAAATTTATCATCCGAATAAGACATTATAAATATATGGGAAACTATCCTTTGTGTTGAATGCATCCAATACAGAACACACGTTACTTCAGTCATCTCATGAGAATGCACCCTGATAGACTACTAGTATCCTGCTTATAACGCAATATGTTTTCCTACAGGGCACGAGGAAGATCCCGTAGTATACGGATAGATGATACAAACTTCACGGGCTTAAAGTGACCAACACACTTGAGCCAAGAACGATGACCTGAGCTCCCCACGGAGTCAGACCAGCATAAGTGGAAGGGCAACTGAACTGATTATACCATTTTATTCCGTCCATTCTGTGCAGACGTCCATTAATGAAAGCCTTAACATTTTTCGTTGTAGTTTTCGTTGTTACTCGTGTTAACAACCATACAATAAGACGGACTTAACATTGGAATTGACGATTTGTATTTTTGTGGGGGAATTAATTTAGATCCAATTCTACAAATTCCCACAAATCAACGAAAGCCCCTCTTGCCTTTTTGTATTATTTTGAGATGTTTATGTACCTTCAATTTTGTCTATATCGATATCAAGATAGAGGAATGATTCCATCTCTGGCAAAATATACTGGCCAAGACTTCCCAGTAGACCTCCCTGGAAACGGGCTTTTTTCTGGAAGCCTGGCTAACGAAGTGAGGAATTGAAGTAATCCCCATAGTAGTGAGCTACACGCAGATGAAACCAAGCTTAGCACAACCGACTGGAGGACTCTGGTCTATCTTAATCAGCACTCTCAGGATGTGAGGAAAGCTACAAAAAATTGCCATTTAACGTCCTTTTCAGGATGCAAAAAAAAAGTAAGTCTACTCATTCAGCAGCAATAACATTTCTAGGTAATGTGTCTTCCAGTGCAATCCTATTGTTGTTATATGCTTTTTTTCTCTTATTCTTAGTTTTTTTTTCTTTGGGTTTTTTTCTCTGTGTATTCTAAGACCATTTTGTGTGACCAATCGATAAGTATAATTATTGTATGTTTCATCTAGTCATGATCATGACGAGCCTGCTTGGCTCGGTTCTCACAATCCCAACGTTCCGGGTTGTTTTTCTTTTTTTTTTTGCGTTCGCTTTATTATTCTTATCCACAAGGCCTTGTGCGTTGCACTGTGGTTTTTATTTTGCGCCTGTCTTCTCAGTGCATCCGACTTCAGCATGCCTTTTTTGTAAGGGCCTGCTTCCTCCTGCATTTTCTAAGGGTTTGCTTCCCCGGGGTAACGGCCCGTGCTGTGATGGGGATCGAATCCAGCACGTCCTGGTTGTGAGCCGTATCACTTAACACTAGGCAACGCCGCCCCCTGTTCCGGGTTCGATTCGAACTTGTGTCCAGTTTGGCAGACACTGGGTTTTTTCTCGGCGAATGCTCCTCCACGTATGGAAAGTAATGGCAACCTACCGTACTGCACACTTGCCAAGAAACTTATAACAGCCAAATAGGTGGTTGTTGTAAGAAGCTACGTTCTGTAAAAGGAACATGCGACTTACTACATGATCATGAAACAAAATCCAGATCATCAGATCGTATTGTAAAATGTAATTTTATTTTATTTTCGTCTGGTGAAGTTGTGTTCCTGATAATCCAGTCAATAGCCAGCAGAAGTAAGAAATGTGTGATAAGAAATAATTCTTGTACTACCAGTTCTTGTCTCAAAGAATTCAGAAAGCTTTCCATCAAGTAGAACTTTACAACTTATTTTCATGGGTTTTATTTATTTATTTTTTTTGCGTCGCCTTATTTCTCTATTCCACAAGGCGGTATGAGTTGCACTATGTTTTTATTTTGCGCCTGTTGGCCCGGTGCATCCGACTTCGGCATGCATTGTATGTAAGGGTCTGCTTCCTCCTACATTTTGTAAGGGTTTGCTTCCCTGGAGTAACGGCCGGTGCTGTGTTGTGGAAGGGAACCTAGCACCTTCGGGTTCTGAGCTGTGTCAAACCCATGGGTTTTCTTAATTATGTTAGTGAACTTCGAGAGCAATCCTCAGTTAGTGACTGGATAACTTCTAAAGTGATTCTCTTTCTCGGTGATTCCCTATCTAAACTGTCAAATGTCGTTTCTTAATCCATATATCCGTTAAAACGTGAGTTCCAATCCGTAATTTGTTAAACTATTAACTACAGTGTAGTTACTTTATCTTCACTGGATCTGTTTTACAAATTCTCTAACATGTTTCTGTTCAATATCTTCTCAGGATCAGAATATAACATTCCCATACAATGCGTACACTAATACAGATTCCCCTTCTTCGTCAACATGACTGCATAGCCTTCTTTCTAGTCTTCTGGTTATATCTTGTCTTCCTCAAACTTTACCAAGCAATTTGTAAAGTATCTCTCATGAAGTGGGAATGTCTGCTTTAATAGCTTCTACAGAGATACTATATGGGTGGTGTGTCAGTTCTTCACCAACGTTCAGCAACAAAATTGCTTTCTTGACATATTTTTTGGCTAGTTTCTCACAATTAATTTGTAGGTCCAATTCTATCGACTGAATGTCTAGAAAAAAAAAGGGGGGGGTGGGTGTCTTTAGTTTTTTACAATGATATTGCAGCTTCCTCCAGTCGAACCGCATGTAAATTGGTTCCTGACGAAGTCAGTAGTAAATTTTGGAAAATCGTGCTCAGGAGGCGGCCATTTCAGCAATGCAAGAGGTTGATCATATTTGGCGATGCCCAGTTAAAGTCGTTTCGATTAAACATTTTCCCTTTTCCATAAAATCTTCTGCCCATCTCTACATATGCTCATTTGAATCGTTCAGCAATTTTCAAACCGAAACTTTAATAAAACCATTTACTTGATTATATCTTCCTGTGAGTTTCTATTTGTAATCTTATCTACACGGGATCTGGTTTGATAAATTACCACAACAGTGATATTGATATCAATCAAGTACGGGAATTCAAATACTTAGATTGCATGTTCGATGAGGGCGGAGTGGACAGAGAGATTGCATGTAGAATTCAGAAGGCGAACAGTGTTCACTATCAAATTGCGTCGATTTTGATACACCCTCGAGTGCTTGTTTCAACTAAGAGAAGGCTGATAAATGGACTATTTATTTCTACATTGTGTTACCAGTGATAATCTTGATCATTCCTAGAAAAAAATAAGAGTAAAATCCAGAGCTGTTACATGCCCTATGTGAGAAGTGCAGCCGGAAAGACAATACATGACCGAATACGCAACTCAGCGCTAAGGCAGACAGTGGAGACAAACCCAGTCAGTGCCTACATTGACTCTCAACAAACCCAGTCAGTACCTACATTGACTCCCAACAAACCCAGTCAGTGCCTACATTGACTCTCAACGAATCAAGTGGTTTGGTCATTTAGTCAGAATGTAGTATGACCAGCATGCATCAATAGTATATGATATGCAGGTCTCCAGTCCACGAGCAAGATAAAGAGCTTGACGTCAAATGATCGAGGGTGTCTCTGACACTCTCAGGAAGTTACACCTAACAACAGCACAAGCCTCCCACTTGGCGATAACAAGAAATCTAAGCATCCCACCTCTCTGCGACGCCGTATGGCAATGGCTTCTTTTATTCGTTTTCTTTCTTTTCGCTTATTATGTTATGCCTTTCAGTGTCAGGTTATGAAAAGATCTCTAAAAAGAGCCCGCCTGTGTGCCTCATGCACAGCAGCATTTACTGCCTCATATTTCTGTAAGCCACCTTTTTCGTGGTCTGTCTTTGGTTTTGAAGCCGTTGAATCTAAATTGCATTGTTTGTTGTGAGGTTCTGTGTAGTGGTAGGCTTGTTGCGTGGCCAAACTATTTTAGCTGCTGTCTTTTAATGTAGTCCAATACTACTATTGTTCCCACTAGTCTCCTGATGTCATCGTTTCTGATCCTGTCTCTCCTTGTTATGCCCAATATTTTTCACCGGCATTTCATTTCTGTTGTTACGATGTAGCGTTGTTCATTTGATATGTGTTCAGTTTTTACATTGATAGCATAGTGTTGGGACGAAAACCGTGTTGAACAAAGCTCTGTTGGTAGTTATTGTTTAAGTGCTTGCAATTAAGTATTGGAGTTAATTGTCCAATGATCTGGTTTGCCTTATTGCATCTTTGTTGGATTTCCGCCGTAATTCTTCCGTTTGCTGATTACGTGCTCCCTAAGTATGTGAAATCTTTCGCCTATTTGATTTACTGTTTTTCAATGGCGATATTGATGTCTCCAGCTATTCTAGATATTTTCATGACCTCTGTTTTTCTACATTATTTTCATGCTGTATTCTTTACATGATGTATTTAATTGATCAATTTGTTGCTGCAATTGTAGCTCTGAAGTTGCTATGCCTGCTTCATCGTCAGCAAAATGAAGTTCATTTAAGAGTTCACCAATGATGCTACATTCATTTGGGTTGGCTATTTTACAGATTTGGTCTACATATTTAATGAATAACAAAGGTAATAGCACACACCCTTGTCGTGCTACAGATTTGATATTGGCTTTGCTGAGAGTCCGGTTATTGTTCGAATAGAGCACCGGCTAGTGATGCAATGGCAGTAGTACAAAAGAAAGAAAGAAGAAAGCGAGTTTCTTCATTCTGCTATACAGGTCTTTCGTGTTTTCCTTTTGCCTCAGTTTTTTGCTGTTTTTATTGCTGCTTTTGCCAACTCGTCACTATATTTTCTCTTGCTTTTTATCATGCTCTTTCAAACTTCTTTATTGACTAGTATATATTTGCTCAGTCTTGGCTCTGGTATATATGGTAATGCTGCAGTTCAAATCAACGGAAAGGATAAATTAGATTAAAACAAGTTAGTTTTTTCTTTAAAATAAATCAACCTACAAGAACAAGAGGACACAGCCACAATTTAATTATTTAATTAAAGAAAGGCCCGGATACCAGGAGATATTTTTCTAGTTGGTGAGTGATGAATGCTTGAAATGCATTGCCACAGGAAATAGTGGAGACATGGTCAATTAAAGCATTCAAGAATAGATTGGATGCCCCTAGTTATTTTTAGATCAAGTGAATATAAAAGAAGCTGGTTTTATACATACTCTGCGGTCTTCTAAATATGTATAAAGACGTTGTTAATTCTATTTTATTCAATTTTCATACCTTTATCTTCGCTAATGTGCTGCAGTTCTCTTTACCCCCATAATTTCTTCACCAGCCTCGTTTCACATATTGTTTGTCTGACATTTTGTTTTTCCGTTCCTTCTACTTTTTCCAGCTGTTATAGCACATTAAACCTTTATGATATCGAGACTCTAAATTGATCTTGCATGACCTTGTTTCTGAGGAATCAAAATGTATTCAACCGTAGTTGTATTCCGCGGAAACAAATGAAACATGTATATTGTTCTTTTGGCAGAGAAGTATAAGGGACCGTCACGCACATTCGTGAATTTTTCCCATCCGTAAATTGCGTCCGTCTTTGGCGGTCAGTCTTTCAGTGTTACGGTGTAGTGAGCACCCGTCGGGTTTTCATTCACCATGAAATGACGGAAAAAAATGAGCAGTGTTGCATCAAATTGTGCCAAAAGTTGGACGATACCCAAGTGGAAACCATTCGGAGGAATCAACAACCTTCCGGTGACATTGCTATGAGCATCACACAAATAAAGGAGTGGTTCATTTGCTACAAAGATGGCCGCACACAGCGCACGTTCCCGTTGGTTCTCAGCAGGCGGAAATGATGAAATCATTCACTAAGTACGGACCTTGGTCATACCGAACAGTTGTGTCACCGTCCGAAAACGTCCAGATGATGGGGTGGGGGTGGGGGGGTGGGGGGGGGGGAGGGATATAAGCGTTGGTTTAGTACATTCCATTTTGAGCTAGTAATTGACTATGCGAAGAGTGTTCCGGTAATTCATGCCGAAGCTGCTTACGATGGAGCAGAAGCGACTATGTCTGACAGTCCCACAGGACATGCTGGACTGTGCAAACCGCGACCCCGATTGACGTTATGGTAACTGGTAATGTGTTGTAGACTTATGGCTGCGACCCGGAAACCAAGCTACAGTGAAGACATCCATCACTCTCAAGAACGAAAAGATGCAGGTGCGCAGCAATGTCAAAGTCATTTTTACCGTTTTCTTTGACTCGCGTAAGGCTGTGCATTACAAGTGTGCACTTCAAGGTCAAAACACTACCTAGAGGCCATCCGTCGCCTTCGTGATGATAATCGACGCAAACAGCTGGACCTGTGGACAGCAGGGATTTTGCAGACCATCATGGCAAGGCACCCAACTGATTCAGACGCACCTGATTCAGACGTCTGGTTCGCCATGCTCCCTATTCTCCAGACGTGGCTCCTTACGATTTGTGGCTGTTTCCGAAACTGAAAATTCCGCTAAAAGGGACCCGATTTGATTTACAAGAAAACATTTTGCAGAATGCGACGACCCAGCTGTACTCCATTCCCAAAAGTCCTTCCTGATAATACTTCCAACAATGGCCGGATCGCTGGTTGAAGCGTGTGAAATTCAAAGAAAAGTATTTTGAAGGGAATTAGGGTTTCAAACCTCCAAGTGAGTAATTGTATTTGTCTGGCTCAAAGATCGGATACTATTTGAACACACCTCGTCTGTGGTCAAATCTGGTGTTATGTGGATCCTTTTATTTGCAAACACGCTGCCATAAATTACCAGTTGATTGAAAACACAAACGTGCATTAGCAATACTCCATTATCATTTGTAGCCCCGATTCCGTGTTTGCAAATGATCTTTTCAAAACCGCTATTATCGTTCTCAATTTTTTTAAATCGATCGCCATCAAAATTATAATGTCTTTCATTCGTCTTTCATCCATGATGTCCTTTAAGTCTTCAGTAAATTCATCTTTCATTGTGTCTTCTTTGTCATTTGTTGGTTAATAATATTTGATAATGTTTATCTTTATCTTCTTTTTGACAGTTTAAAAAGTAGTCGGTATCATTCTAAGTCCTAGTGTATCCCATTATATTACGCCGTTACTGCCTCCTTAATAGCACGAGGGTCACACCTTCACTATGGTCTGCACCTACCCATACCAGTGTGATAGCAAGACAGTAGCAACTCCCCTAGGTTCAGTTTTAATCTGTCAACTCCAGTTCCCCGTATCTCTGCCAACCTTAGAATAGCAATGCAGAAGACCAGAATTTCCTCTAAACTGACTGGACTGTACATGTTGACGTTTTCGTGGCTTTTTAACCCATAACAAATTGTAAATAGTATGAGGTAGACGGCCGTGTACACACCTCTCCCCAGTCATACTCTTCAATATGCGTGGCATGTTTGCAGTGATATTATTTGTGTCTATTTTATACTTTCGTTGCAAGGAAAAGCTCATCAAATTACTTATATAAATATCAACTATACTGGGGATTGCTGTAATCAAGAAATCAAAGCACTCGCCTCTTAAAGCAATGAACGGAAACGGGCGATCGAATCCCGCAAATTTCAAGCGACCTTTGGTCTCACGGGAGGTAAGCCCAGAGTGCCTGCATCCTGAGTTACCTCCAGTTGTCTCGACCAATTCTCTGGCCGCTTGTCCAAGGTAACGGAATAAGAGTCAGATTGATGACCAGCGCATTCACTTCCTCACTTTAATCTAAATACAACGCACATTACATTATTAAGATAAGAGTCAGATTGATGACCAGCGCATTCACTTCCTCACTATAATCTAAATACAGCGCACATTACATTATTAAGATAAGAGTCAGATTGATGACCAGCGCATTCACTTCCTCACTATAATCTAAATACAGCGCACATTACATTATTAAGATAAAAACCGTGTGATGTTGTGCCATCATCGCATCTGGTGGGCAATAATTATTACAATTACACACCACAATATAAATACCAGATTAATGTAAATATCAATTAAATAGTTCAACACAAATACCAGATATAGAACATAATTTAATGCATAATACAAATTATAATTCAAGTTGGCTATGTCCCTGTGTGGGCATTTTATCATAAACTGTCACAATCGATTCTGGTGGAGCAGGTTATCCAATTACCATGATACTAGGACCCAAACATCTTATCTTGCTGATAGGAAAGTTTTTAAGTAATGACGGCCATAGATTCGTCTGGATATATATCCATACTAATTTATGGCTGTCATTACTTACCAACTTCTCTATCACCAAGGTTGGATGTTTGAGTCTCTAGTTTCATGCTAATTGGATAACAAATAATTATATAATACATATAAGGGATGGACAATCTTTTGTGCATGTGCGACTTATTCTTTTATTTTGATAGTTGGGAATACCTTTTCTAAGGGCGTAATAAATAATAATAATGAAATACAAACGTTCTGACAGAGAATTACACTGGAGGATGTCCATGCACTGTGGAGTACCCCTGATGTTGACTAATATATTAAGGACGATACGACATGTTAAGTTCTGCATGAGCAACTTGAGATGAGAACTGATCTATTACAAAGATGTATCTCATCTCCAGTTATCTTGATGCTAGCTTCTGACTTAAATATAAAGGTTACATAACTTACTACACGAACGCGATTTTGCCAAAGAATAGGCTCTTCTGTCCCATAACCGCAATCAGATGCAAAATGAAATAAGTGTTTTTGTCAGTGGATCGGCTGTTCTGTCCAATAACTGCAATCAGATGTAAAATTAAATGTGTTTTTGCCAAAGAATAGGCACTCTGTTCGACAAGGGAAAATGCTCGCACAATAATAAAGAGTTGTTTTAATCTCCGCTGATCAAACATTAAATTGGATTCCGTAAGGGAATGGAACGCAGTGATGTTTTTTTCACCTTTAGACAATTTAGTGAAAGAACACTATAATATGACAAACAAATACATATAAAATTTATATAGCATGAAAACGCTTTCGATAAAGTAGATAAGTATAAACTCTGAACAATATTAGAGGACTTATAAAATACAAGAAAAACGTCTGAAATGAATGCATTGTACAGTATGAATAGAATGTAATATGAAATTGCTGGACTAACATCTTATTTCTTTCTTTGTTTCGCTTATCCTGTTTTGCCTTTCAGTAGCAACTTATGAAAAGATCTCTAGAACGAGCCAGTGTGTGTGATACTCACCATCTTGGACCGATAGCTGTAACATACTTTTTCTAGATCCACAGAGTGGACGTTAGGTTGGGGCTTGATCATCATGTTGCAACTGACCCTGATCTTGGTTAGTACGGTGTACCTAACTCTGGCGTTAGGTGAGGTTTTGGTTAGTATGGTGTACCTAACTCTGGCGTTAGGGGGTATCTAGGTTAGTACGGTGTACCTAACTCTGGTGTTAGGTGAGGTCTTGGCTAGTACGGTGTACCTAACTCAGACGTTAGTCGGTATCTTGGGTTAGTACGGTGTACCTAACTCTGGCGTTACGTTGGGGACTTGGTCAGAATAGTGATACCTAACCCTGACGTCACGTGGAGTCTTGGTGAGCATGTTGTGCTTAAGTCTGACGTCAGTGGGGGTCTTGATCAGAATGGTATACCTAACCCTAGCGCGAACAACTTGACGCCCCGAGATATATGGGCCAGTCCGAATGGCTTCCATGAGAACTCATTGTGTGATAGAGAGGATACTATATCCACCGCCACAATGACAGTCTGTCGTAGCAGAAAACAATGCCATATAATCCCTGAAGGGAAATAGATTTTCAAAATGATGACTTTGCATATCTTACTTTTCATGTTTCCAAAAGCGAGCTGATCGTTGCGAATAAGTAGCCCACATCGTTTGAAAGAAAGATGGTCCGTTTCTCTTCCCACCTGTCATTCGTGGAATCAGCAAAGGAGATTAACTCTTCTTACTACTCCTTCAAACCCAGTTGTCTACTCGACAATCATCAGAATGTTGTTGTGTACGGATATTGGTAAATGTAAAACCCATAATGAAGCTAGGCATAACCGTGTATTAAAGCATCACTTTACTAGAGATATAAAGAAGAAAGTTTCCCATTAATCTATTTGTGATGTAAATCTCTTTCGTCCTGTGTTGCTCTCTCTCTCTCACTCTCTCTCTCTCTCTATCTCTATATCTCTCGCTTCCGTTTTCTCTTTCTCCCCATGTGTATTCTAATCAGTATGTGGTAACTGACCCTGACATTAATTAGTTCTTGGCCAGTATCTTGCACCTGACTCTCATGTTAAGAAAGGTTAAATGAAAGATTACATTAGAAATATGGTGGGACCTATCCCTTGTGCTGAACAGATATTAAGACAGCACATGCGATTCGATGTGACATCACGTGAATTTCTCATGTGCATTTTGTCCCCGTAAAAATGCTTCCAACAAATTTGAACATTGGTGTTTTGCAAATCATCGTAATTTTTAATTTCTCAAAACATGCTGATTAAACAACACTGAATCTTTTATTTTTCCGTTAACATATTGCCATTTCTGTTACGTCGCTAATAACATTGTATGAATCCACATCTTTTTGTTATTGTGTATCTGCTTACTCGAGTATTCAAATGCGCGCGACAAACTTCCTGTTCTGTGTATGTTAGTGCCGCATATGTCTTTGTCTTAGTCGACGTACTTCTACAGGGGCAGATGCTCCTGTGCAGGTCCCAGCTCTGGTATGAGCTAGATGTAACCAGGATTTCCTGCTTAGCGGGTCAGGCTTAAGCAGCTTAATACTCCGCTGCGCTCGGACAAGTGCCGCAATGGGTGGTTAACCGATGTGCGAGTCCATCTTAATAGACTCAAACACTAGAGTAAAGTAGACCCGCAGTCTATTAGCGCCATCTAAGCTGCTCTAAACAAAGCCATGGCCGGTTTAGGCCATATCACACAGTTAGTCGTCTCTTACACCATGCTCTCTGTGAGGCAGTGCTGCTATTCTTGTTCGTGTCATACACAAAGTCCCCGGCAGACCACTCGGGCATATGTACATCACTGTAAAGCATCTATAGTTCTTTCAAAAATATATGTACTCAAAATATATCGAATTTTTCCAAAATTCAATAACGTGTCAAGATTTTTTTGGCATGTGGTCTTATTTTTGTTATAACCTTACGATATTGATAATTACAATTATGAAGGCCCTACCGTTATATCAAAGCACATGGTTTTCTTTTATCTTTATCGACAACGAAAATATTTGGTACCTCTTAAATATACTTTTTGTATTTGTACAAAGTGCATGTTTACAACCCATAGGCGTATCTTCAATTACCATATTTGGATATTTGTGCAGGTAGTTCAAATTAAGATATGAATAGCTTTGGCCGAATGGGTTTCGATGACTGCCTGTTGACAAGGAAACAAAAAATTGGACTACCTTAGCAATGAGAATAAAGTAGAACGACAGCTGTTATTATGTAAATGTTTCTATCGGATTTCGAAGAGAAAGTTATACATCAAATGTGTGTGTACGTTTCCGTGTTTGTGTGTGTGTGTGTGTGTGTGTGTGTGTACGTCTGCGTGTTTGTGTGTGTGTACGTCTGCGTGTTTGTGTGTGTGTGTACGTCTGCGTGTTTGTGTGTGTGTGTTTGTGTGCGTGTGTTTGTATGTATTTATATATTTGTCTATGCGTACCTACGTGCGTGCGTGTGTGAGTGGGTTGTGTAAAATAGTAGTAGTAGTGAGTTTCACTATGCATATGGTCATGTAAAAATATGGTTATTTGTTGTCAGAAACTCACCAAGAACATATATGAATGTTGAGGTGGTAATCATCTATGGACATGTTCCAGGATTATCTTGTCAATAGTTCTTCTTCTTCTGCGTTCGTTCTCAATCTCCTTTTACCAAGTCCTAAGCAGGACTTCGCAAGTAGCAGGATGTAATCTGGAGAACGGAATGCGTTGTGTCGCTAGTTTACAGATTGACTGCGACATTTGCATCTTTCGGTCCGAACATCCGTCTTCGGCAGGCTTGTCAATATGAAATGTCTTTGTCGCATGATTCTCTTTTACAAGGAACAATAATTCGGTTTTGAAGTACCATTTGTTATATTGAATGCATTCCTAAATTGAATGTGGTTGGGCAAGGAGGTCATTCTATGGACGGAAGAACAGATCTTCTCAATCAATTCACTCCCTAAATATATAGCCTTTTAACTGTTTATAATAGTCAAGGCTGTCTGGCTATTTTGTAACGAATATGAGTTGAGCATTCTTCAATAGTCAACTATGTCTTATGCCAACATGGCCGTTTCATTTTGCTAAGTGGTACATTTCATTTGGCTTGGCTTGGCTTCGTTCGTTTTCAATCTCCCGCTACCAAACCCTGAAAGGGATTAAGTAGCAGAATTTAGTCCAGAGAACAGAATGCGTAGTTTACATCTTGACTGCAATATTTGCACCTTTCGATCCAACACATCCGACTGAGCAAGCATTTTTTTAGTACCGGGTTAGCATTCTCTCTTCGATCCCTTCTCCTTATCCAGTCTGCTCTGTTGTAGCCTGTTATCCAGGATCACCGCGTGGAGATGTAGAAGGGTCTTGGCAGCTCTGGTCCACTGGCCCTGACGCTAGAAGTCAGCTATGGGTCGCTGACCACTGCAGCTTACGCGCTGCTCAGCAACTTGATCCCGCAAATTTCGTTTCATCATACTATGGTCATATGCAGGTGTATGATAGGCATTAAGCTATCTTTCAATTACATACACAATAACATTATCTACACATGTCTCTTACTTCATCTAAATATTTGCTTCTGGAAACTGCTAGGAGTGATCTTTCATAAATGGTATTTATTTGACCTGTATTGTTGCGAAATGTGAATCCTGCATACCTTACCGTTTTTCATAATGTAGATTTTGAGACAGAAACGTGTTTGTTCTTTCGCAACCAAACTTTCAATTACTTACCTGTTTACTTCTTACTTTCCGTATCCAAGCACTACGTCATACAGCATACGTCAAGTATTCATTGGCATGGATTGCCTTATCATTTGCCTCCAGCATGTCGCACCTATTGCATGTTTCCTGGAGGTTGGGGCAAGTCATCAGGTGGTCTGGGTTCTGTATGCGCCACAGTCACATGTGTCATCAACCGTGTATGCCCATACATTCATATTCGTCTATCACCGTGATACACCGGTCTTCAATTACTTTGTTCTAACGGTTTATTTACAATCAAACATTCTAGAAACTTATCGTTTTGTTATCTCCTTGTCAAAACTATCTAACATTTCCTCTCTCTATTGCTTTCTCGTAATCGTAGAAGATGAACGAACCGCCAGAATGTTGGGCGCAGCTTAAAAATGTCCATAGACTTACACCTAAGGCGTGAATTGTTCTCTTATCTGTGAATGAAATACAACGATAAAACCTCCCACGTTCTTCTTCTTCTTCTTCTTCTTCTTCTTCTTCTTCTTATTCTTCTTCTTCTTCTTCGTACGCTGTCAGACGTCAACTTGAATTTGTTCGAAGAAAGCAGCTGTCATCCTGAGGCTGTCGACACTGCCATAGAGCTTGTCTAGTGTTGGCACTGGTGATGGCCACATGTGCTTTCTCTGGTCCTCGTATGTCGGGCAATTTTGCAGCAGATGTTCAGCAGTCAATTTCCCTGTACCACAAGTGCATTCGTCAGTGCCACCTAGCTTCAGTTTATTGAATAGATGGTACCTCAGTCTGTTGTGGCCTGTGCGGAGTCTGAAGACCACGACCTGCTCTCTTTTGTTCAACTGGTAGTAGGTATCATTTTTTGTGTAGCCAGTATGTTCTGTTTCCCATCTGGCCATGTACCTGGCCCTAATAAGCCTTTTTGACTCTTCGTAGGTCACACT
The DNA here is from genome assembly GCA_036924085.1 of Ariolimax columbianus. Classification (NCBI taxonomy): domain Eukaryota; kingdom Metazoa; phylum Mollusca; class Gastropoda; order Stylommatophora; family Arionidae; genus Ariolimax; species Ariolimax columbianus. The sequence goes on along the minus strand of JAVGWX010000004.1, from coordinate 43,309,769 downwards.
AGAATCTGGTTGCGGTAGTCTTGCACCTTCTTTTGCCAGTCTGTCTGCCTCCTCGTTGCCTTGGATGTTACAGTGGGATGGAACCCACTGTACCACTACTCTTTTTGGTGCGGCCTGCTGGCATAGTTGACAGAGTACGGCTCTTAAATCATTAAGTTCGGTATTTTCTGGCTTTTTAGTGCTGTAACTACGGCCAGGGCATCTATAAACAGGACTATCTGGCTTTCATTGCTTTCGCCTGTCAGCATTGCTTTTACTGCAGCCTTCAGTGCCTCTGCCTCCGCTCTGAAATTGCTCCACCCACGTTCAAACTTCCTGGATGAATACTTTACAGCTTCACTATGAAGTTTCTGAGCATTACGAAATTGGCTGTTATTCCCATAGGGATATACAGAGAATACATCACGACATGATGTATGCTCCTACCCACGCAATGCACCTCATCCAGGATTTGATGCTGAAACACGGCATTGATAGATTCGCCACAAACCCCCACCCTCTCCCCACCCCCCAACTCTCTGGACATGACTCCCTGTGATTTTTCTCTTCTTCCATAAACCCAAGATAGCACTCAAAATGACGCGATTTCAGTACATAGAAGAAATCAAGATAAATGCTACGAAATGTCTAACGGATATTTTTTTTTATGACTTTCAGATATGTTTCATTTCAAGCGGTGAGAGTACCGCTGATAGACATGTGTCCACTCATTTTGGGGCTTATTTTGAGGGGATCAGACCAGGCCATGGTCAGGTTTTGAATTAAATAAGCAAGTTAGTTTTTTCCGTCTAAGCTCAGATACTTTTGATGAACCCTTGAACAGTGACAAAACATTGACTCAGCAGGGGTAAGGAGCCTGCTGACTTGGCCAGAAGTGGCCTTGTAGGCAATTAAGTGTGCCTTCAGAATTAATTAAAATTTTGCAGAACAAATCTTTTTTTTAAATTTTTTTTCTCCCGTCTTTTATAATTTAATTTTAATTTTCAAAAACAAACAAATTAAAAACACCAAAGAGTAAAAGAAGATTCAATGAAATAATTTTCCCCGACTGACGGGGCCACTAATGAAACATTAGTAGGTCATAAGGGTTATTGTGACTCTTCCTAAACTCATGATATCGTTATAATGCAATTATAAAATATACGTTAATTTCCGCTCTTGACACAGGCCACTATAACCGCCTGGAGGACTCCGCTCCACTTTCATCAGCGCCCTCGGAATGTAAGGAAAGCCACTGCAACTCGCCACTTAACGTGCTTTTCAGGGCGAACAAGAGAGTAAACTTACTCATTATGGGCCTTCGAAACAACAACAACAACCGCACGAGGATGTACAAATTAGGAAGCTAATTGAATGTTCTTGAATGCGGTCTTATTAGATGTACAGCTAACTTCATGCGGTCTTATTAGATGTACAGCTAACTTCATGCGGTCTTATTAGATGTACAGCTAACTTCATGCGGTCTTATTAGGTTTACAGCTAAGTTCATGCGGTCTTATTAGGTTTACAGCTAAGTTCATGTGGCCTTATTAGGTTTACAGCTAACTTCATCATCCAGCCTTATTAGGTTACAATTAACTTCATCATCCAGCCTTTTTAGGTTTACAGCTAACTTCATCATCCAGCCTTATTATGTTTACAGCTAACTTCATCATCCAGCCTTATTAGGTTTACAGCTAACTTCATCATCCAGCCTTATTAGGTTTACAGCTAACTTCATCATCCAGCCTTATTAGGTATACAGCTAACTTCATGTGGCCTTATTAGGTTTACAGCTAACTTCATGTGGCCTTATTAGGTTTACAGCTAACTTCATCCTCCGGCTTTATTAGGTTTACAGCTAACTTCATCATCCGGCCTTATTAGGTTTACAGCTAACTTGATCATCCGGTCTTATTAGGTTTACAGCTAACTTCATCATGCGGCCTTGTTACGAGGGACGTTCAAATCAAACCGGGACTTTTTGTTCTAGTTCTACCTGAATGGGCTGTAGCGTGCTAGAACTACTAACATTTGTTTGGGGCACTTGTGTCCTATTACTGCTTATTGGCCTACTTGCCAAGAACCAGTCTAGAGACAGATAAATAAAAATGACAGGCAACACTATTAGTGCTTGCATGAAATAGCGTGTTGTGATGAATTTTCCTGTGACAGAAATCGTGAAACCTGCTGAAATTTACAGACGACTGCAACCACAATGCAGTGATGAGACACTCAGCCGCAGTAAGACAGTTGAATGGTGTAAATGTTTTAGAAAATTCCGTACATTCATGTGTGATGATCCCAGCCGTGGTGGTTCTCAATGCACCACAATCATTCCTGTGAATATCCAGATTGTGGAACGCCTTATCCTGGAAAATCGACGCATAACCTGTCACAAAATTCCACAAGAGGCAAGTCTTTCTCTGGGTACGGTGAAGACTATTTTTCATGAACATGTGCAGTTTCGGAAGGTTAGTCCACGATAGGTGCCAAGACAGCTTTCCGCTTCTGATCGGCAGAGAAGGGTTCAAGCCTGAACTGAATTGAAGAAACATTTTGACATGTAAAGGCATGACTTTTTGGATCGTATCATTACATGTGATGAAACCAAGCCGCATCATTATATTCCTGAATAGAAACGAACATGCAAGCAGTAGAAGTACGCGCAAACCCCACCACCCAACACATTTCTGACAATTCGTCTGTAGGTAAAGTAATGGCGAGTGTTTTCTAGAACAAACCTGGCATCATTCATGACGATTTTCTACTTCGTGGTGCCAATATCAACAGTGAACAGTACATACGCATTTTGAGTGATGTGCATAAACGTCTGCAGAAAAAACCGCCTGGTTTGATCATATAGGGCATCCTCCTCCTGCAAGATAACGCTCGACCTCATACGACTCACCGCACTATGTGCCATCTGTAGCAACTAGACTGGGAGGTATTGCCACATCCACCTTACAGCCCAGACCTCGCTACAAGCGATTTCCACCTGTTTGGACTTCTACAAGAATTTCTGGGAGGTCAGCGATTCAGCACTGATGACGAAGTGAAACAGGCTGTCTTAAATTGGTTCAAACATTCTGAAAAATCTTTCTACGCTATATCTTTTCAAACATTACTTAAATGCTGAAATACGTGCATATACGTTGCAGTAGATTATATAAAAAAATAAATGTCATTTTGACTACTTGAACATAGTTTTTTTCCCCTTGCAAAAGAAGTACCGGTTTGACTTGAACACCCCTTGTATGTTTACAGCTAACTTCATCATGCGGCCTTGTTAGGTTTACAGCTAACTTCATCATGCGGCCTTGTTAGGTCTACAGGTAAGTTCATACCGGTTTCCAAAATAAATGCTGCACATTCTTGGACTCGAAGAATATTCATAAATGGAATGAAGCATATATTTTAACGTTCTCATCATGTGGAATAAAACTATCATTTGTGTATCTTCTACCTAGAGATCTCTTATTAAAGCCATTTGTGTATTTTCTAACTGTAGATTTCTTAGCAAAATCATTTGTGTATCTGCTGCCTGAGATATCATAACATAATTGTGTATGTATCTTCTACCCAGAAATCTCGTAACAAAATCGTTTGTGTACTTTCTATCCAGAGATCTTAACAAAATCGTTTGTGTATTTTCTACCTAGAGATCACTTAACAAAATCGTGTGTGTATCTTCTACTCGGAGATCCTTAACAAAATCGTTTGTGTATCTTCTACCTAGACATCTACCTGACTGAGGTCTGACCTTAAAACAGAGGCGGTGGTACTGATGTTGACATGTCCCAGCTGACGAGATGATTAGTCTTCGAGTTCTCGGCGTCCTGTCGTGTGTCCTGGTCTTGAACACTGGTGAGTTCTCGGCGTCCTGTCGTGTGTCCTGTCATGTGTCCTAGTCTTTAACACTGATGAGTTCTCAGCGTCCTGTCGTGTGTCCTGGTATTGAACACTGGTGAGTACTTGGCGTCCTGTCGTGTGTCCTGTCCTTGAACACTGGTGGGTTCTCGACGTCCTGTCGTGTGTCCTTGTCTTGAACACTGGTGAGTTTTCGGCATCCTGTCATGTGTTATGTAGTTTGTCCTGGTCTTGAACGCTGGTGAGTTCTCGGCGTCCTGTAGTGTCCTGTCGTGTGTCCTGGTCCTGAACACTGGTGAGTTCTCGGAGTCGTGTCGTGTGTCCTGGTCTTGAACACTGTTAAGTTCTCGGCGTCCTGTCGTGTGTCCTGTCGTGTGTCCTGGTCTAGAACACTGGTGAGTTCTCAGCTTCCTGTCGTGTATCCTGTAGTATGTCCTGGTCTTGAAAACTGGTGAGTTCTCGGCGTCCTGTTCTGTGTCCTGGTCTTGAAAACTGGTGAGTTCTCGGCGTCCTGTTCTGTGTCCTGGTCTTGAACACTGGTGAGTTCTCGGAGTCCTGTCGTGTGTCCTGGTCTTGAACACTGTTAAGTTCTCGGCGTCATGTCGTGTGATCTGTCGTCTGTCCAAGTCTTGAACACTGGTGAGTTCTCAGCGTCCTGTCGTGTGTGTGTCGCGTATCCTGGTCATGAACACTGGTGAGTTCTCTGCGTCCTGTAGTGTCCTGTCGTGTGTCCTGGTCTTGAACACTGTTAAGTTCTCGGCGTCATGTCGTGTGTTCTGTCGTCTGTCCTGGTCTTGAACACTGGCGAGTTCTCGGCGTCCTGTCGTGTGTCCATTCGTCTGTCCTGGTCTAGAACACTGGTGAGTTCTCAGCGTTCTGTCGTGTGTCCTGTCGTATGTCCTGTCTTTGAACACTGGTGAGTTCTCGGCGCCCTGTGGTATCCTGTCGTCTGTCCTGGTCTTGAACACTGGTTAGTTCTCGTAGTCCTGTCGTGTGTTCTAGTCTAGAACACTGGTAGTTCTGGTAGTCCCGTCGTGTGTTCTAGTCTAGAACACTGGGTGAGTTCTCGGCGCCCTGTGGTATCCTGTCGTCTGTCCTGGTCTTGAACACTGGTGAGTTCTCGTAGTCCCGTCTTGTGTTCTAGTCTATAACACTGGTGAGTTACTCTATACTCTGTTGGCAAACAACCCGAGTTGTTGCCGGTTTGGAAAGAATACAAAGAACGTGACCTCCCAAAACAAAAAGATAAAGGTAGTAACATTTCAGACACTGCTGTCACTTCGATACTTGCGTTTTAATTGACCTCAAACAAAAGAAATATATATTTTTAGGACCGTGCTGAAGGAAGTGATGTCACAGTATATTCCACTTTTTAATTGTTCGGAGATTTCAAACATGCTGCGAGAATAGGTGAGAATTTCCGATCGTGAATCAACTTATTTCTACCGTCTTAGCAATTAATTTCTTGAATCTGTCAACGTTGGTCCGTGATAAGGAGAGAAGCATCCAGTTTCTACAGCAATATGGCATTTTCCCATCTGTCAGACGATGTAATGACGAATATGTTATCTAACCATAACCCTAACCCTATACCTAACCATTGTCTTAAACCTAACCCCAACCCTAAACCTAACCCCAACCCTAAACCTAATCCTAACCCTAAACATAATCTCAACCGTAAACCTAACCCTAACCCTTAGCAAAACAGATTATAACCATCTTTTCTACACGTTTATCTGTTTCTAAGCCTTACATTATTTATTTAAAATAAAAAATATATCGACCTGTCCTCTCCTTAACCCGAAATGGAATGTCCCGTTACGTACGATGGAGACCCGGGGAACTCTGTTTGGGGTGAATTAAGACGCAAGTAACGAGACTTCATTCTACGACACCATAGCCTGTTTTAAAGTGGATGTTCCCTTCCTGGCTACTTTTCCCTCAGAAAAAGTGGGAGTCAAGAATCCATTTGTAGTTGGGTCGACTGGAGCATGTCGGTAACGAGAGTTGAACCCAGTACCTTTGCAATGAATATCGAGTACTCTACCACTACGCTATTGTACCCAACTTTCCAAGCATGTCGTAAAGGACGATTAAAAGAAGTTTGTGCGTGGGGCTATCAACCTTATCACGTCATTTTTACACACACACACACACACACACACACGCACGCACGCACGCACGCACGCACGCACACAGAGAGAGAGAGAGAGAGAGAGAGAGAGAGAGAGATGAAACCTCCAAGAACACCGGAATGCCTTGGCAATGCCTACGATAGATATCATATTAAGATAGGGACAGAAGCAATGAAAATCAGCAGAATAGAGAAAACACCTAATAATATTCAAGTGAAAAACACGGAATTTAATGGGTAAGAGAATTCAAATATTTGGGTTGCGTGCTCACACAAATGAAAGGATGAAGAGAGAGGTGGAATCAAGAACACAGAAACCAAATGCGGTTTCCTATCAGTTGTCACCATTATTAAGACATAAACACATCCTACTAAAGACAAAGAGGCTGTAGATAAATAGTATTTTTATACCAACTCTCTGCTACCAGTGTCAGACATAGACTCCCACAAAGCACAAGGAAGACACACCATGGTATTCGAAATGAGGTGTTTGAGAAAGGCTGTCGGGTTTACAAGACTGGACAGAGTATGAAACAAAGTAATCAAACAGAAGGTGGCTGCAACACTGTGCTTGGAATGCATTTAAAGGCAGATAATAAAATGGTTCAGACACCTGACAAGAGTGCAATTAAAGTTACCAGCTGCGCGAATCTACAACACCAGACATCAGGGTTGCAGAGCAAGAGGCTGGCCACGAAGACGATAGATAGACGGAATCAGTGAGGCACTATAGAAACACAGGATGACGACAACATAGGCGACATATCTGACACTCGAGAAATAACTACACCTCCCCACAGCGTCTACCGACACAACTGGATAGTAGATGCTGATGATGGGGACATAGTTTGAGAACGAAAATCCACGATGTTTACAAAAATACGGCTAGGTACCACATTATTATTTCAGAGATATTAGGAGACAAGTAGGCATAGCACCAGTGCTAGACCTCATAAAAAAGAGCAAATCAAATGGTCCGGCCACGTGACATGCAAAACACCAGATAGTATCCGTTAGAAAGCAATGCTTTACAGATAAAATGGATACAAAGTCAATGGCCGACCACGCAAAAGATGGGAAGCAGAAATAACAGTAGCAGTAAATCTGCCCATGTACGAAGCACATACTAGCACTTGACGTTGAAAGACACAAACAGGACAAAAAGCGAAAAGAAGAATATCCCATGTAAAATTGTGGGTCTCAAATGAAGTATTTCGATCCACGAACTTTACGCCATGCAAGTGGGGCTACACACAACCTTAAATCGTCTGCTGCAAAATGGTGTTCACTGGAGATAAATACCTGACCATCAAATTTCTTAGTCAAAACAAGCAATATAGTTCGTTACGACTAATTAAGTCTATGCTCCGAGCAAAGACTATTTCTGTAATTTTTGGCTGCGGTGTTTATTAATATTTCCATTTTGTTACGTGCTGGGTGGGGAGGCTGAGCTGTGACTTAATATGTCCGCCATGGTCAGACGACTTCAAAACCAGTCTCAAGACTGACTGAGGACAGTGGCGTGACATGATCAGACGACTTCAACAACAGTCTCCGGACTGACTAACGGAGGACAGTGGCGTGACATGATCAGACGACTTCAACACCCAGTCTCCGGACTGACTTACGAAGGATAGTTGCGTGACATGATCAGACGACTTCAACACCCAGTCTCCGGACTGACTAACGAAGGATAGTGGCGTGACATGATCAGACGACTTCAACACCAATCTCCGGACTGACTGAGGACAGTGGCGTGACATGATCAGACGACGTCAACACCAATCTCTGGACTGACTACCGGAGGACAGTGGCGTGATCATGATCAGACGACTTCAACACCCAGTCTCCGGACTGACTACCGGAAGACAGTGGCGTGACATGATCAGACGACTCCAACACCAGTCTCTGGACTTACTAACATTATAATGACAAGATGTAACCACACTTTTATTAAAATTTATATGTTTCGTAAAAATATATTTTGAATCAGTGGTTTGTGTGTGTTTTCACCTTCTATGAAGTGGTATGCGAATGTCAAAGCTTTTAAAACAGTCCTTGACCTAAACAGTAAACTCTTGTTCTATGTGGTTAAGGGTACCATAACGCATGCCATTACACACATCATCAAAAGCGTTTGTCCTGCTGGATTAGAAAGAAAGCTGGGCAAAATCCTCGGCAAATGTTATATTATAGGGTGGATTAGACCATGAATAATTCATTTACCTTAGAGGTTTCGTGAGAATGAGTATACGTACCTTGTGGGAATTTATCCAGCCATCTTATTTCGGAATTACTATCAATTTGTTCTCGGTAATTCCTGGCGTGTTTTGAGATTTGTTGAGGCAGGAAATGGTAATTGCTGTTAGTCCCTATGGGGAAAGAACATGGACACTCTGTCTCAGTGCCCAAAATTGACAGATATGATCCGAAACGATATAGTTAATCATAACGTTCGCTGGGCGACGGAAAACTGATCCAATAGCACAATAATTGTCGTTCTATCGTGAGTTAGTTCCGTTTTTGCTGCATTAAAAAAAATATTGTTTATTAGTGTACTGACTTCCCAGGCGAGCGATCGGAGTTTCGTTCCACATCTTGTGCGTGATTTTTTTCCGATCGCAAAACGATTCATGTGGGACGACATAGCATCATAAATTGGATACATAATATTCTGGGAAAGTAATGATAGCCATCGCGATATTGACCACATAATTCCTAGTATGCCGTTGGTAAACAAATATATAGGCCTAGCAGGATATTCACAACGTGCCACACTGGCGTTTAAACGGGATCTACAGTGTGTCCCACGCGCTGCTGGCTCCTTGTTTTCACTTATAACTTTTAAAACAATGAACGCAATTCAATCAAATGTGACATGGACATACCATGAACAAGTTGGACAGCAAGGAAATGAGCACTTGTTATTTTCATCAGGATGGGGGTACGCGCCCACCTCAAATGTCAGCATAGCAGAAATTGCGCACTTCTTTGAAGATCTTGTTATTTCTAGGGGACTTTGGCTACCAAGGTCGCTTGATCTTACCCCTACTGATTTCTCCATATGGGGCATGCTGAAAAAGAAGATGTATCTCAACAAGCCAAGAAATCTCAGGAAGCTGCAAGAAAACATTCGGCGGGAAATAGTCTGTGACTCCTCATCTATTGGTGAATACTTTTCTTAACACGGAGAAGAATCTGCAGGGGTGACTTGATACTAATTGGCAACCATTTGCAACATTTGCTATGAGATCATTATGCTTATATCACACCAAGGCATGTCCATGTCAAATTTTGTTGAAATACGTTCACTGGTTTAAAAATTAAAAGGGAAAGCCAAGGGCCGGTAGCTAGTGGGACACCCTATGTTACGTCCGTAGGGTGATGGGAAACTACTCCAATGACACGACAGTTGCGGCTAGTTTGAATTGTTTTTCTTCTTTTTTCAAGGATTTTGTTTAGATTTGCCCAATTTGTAATAAACCTTCAGCTGAGGATACAGGCCTTGAAGATGAGATGTTTCCGAAGACTTTTAAACATGACGTACAAAGATAGAGTTACAAATGAGGAAAGGCGAGATATAATACCATCTGCAATAGGGCCTTTTGAAGACCTCTTGGCAACTGTAAAAAAAAGGAAACTGGCTTGGTACGGTCACATATCGAGATCAAATGGTCTTGCAAATACGATCCTCCACGGAAAGGTGCCAGGCAGACGACAAAGAGGCAGGTCAAAAAAGAGGTGAGAGGAAAACATAAAAGAATGAATCAATCTCCGACCAGAAGAGGCACAGGCAGCGGCCGCTGACAGAGAAGCGTAGCGCGATATTGTGAGGATGTCTTCATATGTGCCTCCAACGACCTCACCGGTTACAGGATGATCTGACCTGACTAATCGGTAACAATTTTGCTTGTAGCGTTATTAGTTACTATTAGTACGACATATATTCTCAGTGCTGAGGTCCACCATGAGGATTTATAGGGATTAGGGATAAAGACCGCTTGCCCCTGCAGTGGCCACGCACTGAACAGACTTCAGTTTTTTTAAATTTTAAAATCGCACTATCTTGGGTATGTTGTTCTAATACTGTTGTTAGCAAAGCTGCTTGGTTCTGAGTTCTTCAGACTTGAAGAACTATGTCTGGTAGCGGGTTACAGTGGCTCTTCTCACATCACAAAACGTACCGAATAAGGTGGTCCTGTGTCCTTCTGGGTGTAGTGCAGATTTACCACTACGTGGTAGATCAGTGTCGACTCCAACTATGTTGGTCAGGCTACTGCAATACATCCTTTTAGCAGCTGCACATATTGCTTAAATAAAGTTAAAAATAACCACAAGATTCCATTGTGCCAGGTTTGTAAAGATGTGCGATGGGTTCCATTGTGCCAGGTTTGTAAAGAAGTGCGATGGGTTCCATTGTGCCAGGTTTGTAAAAAAGTGCGATGGGTTCCATTGTGCCAGGTTTGTAAAGATGTGCGATGGGTTCCATTGTGCCAGGTTTGTAAAGATGTGCGATGGGTTCCATTGTGCCAGGTTTGTAAAGATGTGCGATGGGTTCCATTGTGCCAGGTTTGTAAAGATGTGCGATGGGTTCCATTGCAAGCTGTCTTACCTTCCTTAACTGAAAGTCTAGTACCCGCCATTTTAGTCGTGAGCAAGCTGGAGTAAACCGCGGCATGGGTACAAGCCTAATTCCTTTTCTGTGAGAGCCAGACACTCTAGCCGCTTTAGTTGTACAAGCAATATGTTTAGTCCTTTAAGAAGAGTTTCCGACAGAACTTCTTTACACATGTTCTGCGTGAGGAGTATCGAGTTTGACAAAATGATATAAATTGTTCCTATATGTTATACAGATAATAAATATTGTATAATTAGTTTGCCTTTAATGTTCATTGAAGGAAAACAAATTTATCGATAAACATTCTCTGTATACACCTTTGATTTAGGCGTTCTGTAAACTTGTAGTGTTCAATGCATATATAGGTGTTCTTCGCATCTGATTGAGACTTTCATGGCAACACCAATATACAGATAGGCAATCAGGAAAGGTTGTGATGATGCTGACAATCTCACTTGAACAACAACCAATGCCAATAAAACGCCAGAGCAAACAAATGGATTAAGTACTACTTGTGTGATGGATGGTGTAGAACCTATACGAGTAATATATATATAAATATATATAAGGCGTGTTCAAATGAAACCGGACGTAACTGCACCAAGTGAACAAACGTACGATGCGCATGAAGACATTACTTCTTGTGTAAACAGAACATACCAACCGTCAAGTTTGCAAAATTGAATTATCCTCCGACTCATAGTTTTCTCAGCAGACTGTTGAAAACATGGTGGGTATGATACGGAATCCGTCCAGAGTTGATCAGCGAGCGGTGATTCTGTTTCCAACAGTTGAAGGATGTCGACCAGTTCACGTTCATCAGGCAGTGTATTGTGACAAAAGTGTGTCGAAGACAAAAGTGAAGAACTGGACAACGATGTTTAAAGAAGGACCTGAATTAACGAACGCAACAATATGCGTGTGAGCTGGTCTCTGAAGTTCTTTCGTTAACTCGCGTCCTTCATATATATATATTTATAAAAATCAATAATGGCAGCCTTCCAACTATATTTCAACTTCTAAGATATTTATAACAGCCAAATATATTAGCAGTTGTAAGTTGTAACAAGCGACGTTCTGTAAGGGACATGCCACTTATACTTTATACACACACACACATGCATTTAAATGTGTGAGTGCGTGTTTGCTATTATAGGTCCTACACTATCCATCATGTAAGAAGTTCTGAATCCATTTATTATATTGCATTGTGCCCTCTTTCTATTCAGAAATACCCACAATTCATCTGGTAACTTTTAATTATATTTTCTAGAAAGTTTTAAGCATGATTATTCTCATGTGAAAGTGTATGTTATCGCCCATTTATACCGATCATTATATGTTATTCCCGTTTTATTGTCTGGTCATATCAAAAGGGAAACCATAGATAAATAGCTAGAATATTTAGATGAAATGATATCAAAGGAATATAAAAACTGCAGACACATTGGAGCCCTCGTAACGGAAGGCGAAATATGGCAAACACAAATGAAGCACAGGACTTGGCTGGCGACCCAGGCCAGTAAACGAGAAAGAAGCATACCAAAGAAATAAAGACATCAGTGGAGATGAAAGTAAAACGGGAACATAAAATGAGGTTGTGTGGCCAGGATTTTGTAATGTTTTATAGAACTAATATTGCTTTATCGATTTCAATCTTGGACAATGAATACACAAATATAAATATTAATTGATGCAGCAAAAATTTGATTTCTGAGAAGAGTCAACTCACCTCATGGACAGCCAAGAAATAAAATAGAATATAGTGCACATGGTGTTGTTGTTGGTGTTGTTATTAATATTATTCGAAGCTACTCTTACTGAGTTAATTCGTATCGATCTTTCTCTGGTATCTGGTTAAAGTGTCTATTATTACATCCCGTGATGTACCTGAGCAGGTGAACCTGGGTCCTTCTGCCTATATAATGCAATTCCAAGCTTCTCAGATTACTCTTCGCTCCTAATATAGTACTCAAAAATATTTGGAAAATAACACCGTTAAAAAACTTGTAAAAAGGACAATACTATAAATCACTGGACACATACTCAGGAAGGAAATCGTGGTCAACCTTTTTACTACAGAAACTATTACATGCAAATATGCAATACAGCCGGAGAAACAAGAAAATATAAAAAGAGCTAATTAATCATACTTTCTGAAAGAAGAAATGGGTATAGATGTAACTCATCGCTAGCACCCCCGAAAGTGACATCTTATTAACGACTTTTGCATGAAAATATAGAATTTAGGTCAAGATTTGCTTATTAAAATTCATATCATAAGTCATAATCCACCCGTTCAATGTAGTTAATCTTGTTCAGACCCCAGCCCAAGCTCAATTTGTGTAGTTTAGTCACAAAGTGACCAGGGACGATTGGATTGTTCATGCCCCCTGAGGCTGTCCCGCACGGTCATGCCGGAGCTATGGGCTGTTGGTTCTGGGGTTGGCATTAGCCGTCGTTTTCCTGATCAGCAGGCTAGGCTTGAGCAGGGTCGTTGGTTTCACTACTTTTGTCCGGCTGTTGTACTGCTCCATCTGCCTTCGTCGTTACCCTTTGATTACTTGTAAATTGTTTGCCCCTTGGATAAGTGCACTAATGAGGAAGCCGGAACATGAAATTATACATGATATCTCCATGAAAACTGGCTTTGTAAGGAAACATTCTAGTAATATTGGTGGATAGGCGAGCATAGTTGACGAGGTCACGGTGGCATTCAGCATTAAATTAAGGTTAACATCAAACCGGCGGGAACGCACGATGTGGAGCGTTGGGAAAGATTATATTTAATGTTTAAAATAACTACCACACGACATACTGAGCAAGTTGATGAAATCCGATGCGCGAATCCATTTCTATTATGGTTATTGAGTGATGGTATGACATATAAATACTGTATGAACCCGCTCGAGAAGTGAAAGCAGGATACAGGAACGGTTCCACGATGTTGTCTTTAGTGTATGCCCGCTCACCCTTTTTCGATATTAAGACGAAAAATATTGTGTTCGTTGTAATTGTTTTTTTAAACAGTACAATGATAGACACGGTGTACAGAACTTATCCTAATATGGTCCACTATTAGTGGTTTGCTATAGATATAGTATTATGAATCCCCATCAGGCGATGGAAGCAGATAGCATATCACAAACAATAGGACTAACAGTGTCAGCAACCTGTTAAACGCTAGACCGGACACCGGAAACATTTTTGAAAATGTTAAATGCAAATCTGAAAGTTCTGCCATCATACTGTGATTTACGTTGCACTGTTTTGTTAGGCTTGCGGCCCCGTGCATCCGATTTCAACAAGCGTTTCTGTAGGGATGCCCTCCTTAGCCTTTGGCTGTCCCCAGCCTATCTGCAAGGCAGCAGTTGTTTATGATCACAGTTTTCTCTCTTATGGAAGTTGTCTTACCAGACTATCGAGTCTTCACTACTCGTGTCTATAGGGTGCAATGATGATATGTGATGATATATGAGATGGACTGGTTTACCCGGAAGAGAGGCAGTCCAGTGTGTCTGTATCCCAGGATCGTCACGTCCTGCCAGAAACGAAGCATTTGCATGTGAGTGGGGTATCTCTTTTTCCCTTTATTTTCTTGGCTTCTATGCAGGGATGGTACGCCTAACATTCCCCGCCACCTGGGGTGTTGACACAGTGGGGCAGGTGTGCAATGTCCGCTGGTCTGCATCTCTTCTGCGTCCAGTATGATAGTTATATGGCTGATAACGTACAGAGGTAGATATCGTAGCCGGAGTGCATTCAGCCAGGGGACAAGCTTGGTAATGTCACGGAGATGTTGTTCGCCTGATGTGCGGACAACTCTCATGGTCAGTGTTTGAGTTCACAGTTCACAGTGAGGTGGCTGCTCTACTGTTTTCGACACCCCGACCAGGTACTAAGTCTTTGGTTGGTGTTTTCGCACCCCGTCGCCGTATAGGGTGAGTATCAAGCAGTTTTCCGCCCGCTTTGATTTGCGGACGGCAAGGACCTCTTACTGTGGCTCTACCTGATACGGCTGGGGCGCAAGCCCCATGTCCCGAGCATGTAGAAGCCTCCCATTGCAGTGGTGCTGAGATTTTGGGCGGGATTGCGGCTTACAAGGGTTCGGCCGTAATCCCCCACATGGTAGCCTCGCGCCCTTGGCTTATCAGCCTGGTACGTGAACCAAAGTGTCTGCGGCTCCTCTCGATTTGAGCTGGTTTTCCGTAGCAACGCCCTGTCATTTGTAGGGTAAAACTGACCTGTCTTCAGATGATCTATTTCCAGCACCCGTTCACTATTTGGTCAGACGAATTTATTGAGGGCTTTATTTTGTCAATGACCAGGTATTTGAAATCTGCGGTTTCTGCGGAGTTGAACACGATTTCCGTGGCGTTCTTTCATTTGAGTGTTTTAGAGCTGACTTGTCATCCGTGAGTCTAATACCAGCGTACGTTCATTATTAGACCCAAGCGGCAGTGCTCTCGATTTGTCAGTTGTTCTACAGTATTGGCGTGTTCAGTCAAATTAAGCCGCAGGTTCCACACCTGGTGGTGCCCTTCCGTCAATTCCCTTAGCGAGACAATCAAGTTTCTTAGAGGGTAGCCCCAGATTTTCGAGGGTCTAATTCCAGCACATGTTCTCTATTAGACCCCACGAAGGTGTACTTTTTGATAGTCATTCTGCAGTATTGGCGTGTTAAGTTAATTTAGGTCTCAGGCTCCACTCCTGATAGTGCTCTTCCGTCAATTCCTTTTTCAGAGCACTGGATGCAGACCTAACCGGGCCACAGGGGGCATAACCCCAGATTTCTGGGGGTCTAAATCCAGCACAAGTTCCATATTAGACCCCAGAAGAGTGGTCTCGGCATGTCCATCATTTCAGTGTTGGCCGTGTTGAGTCAAATTAAGCCGCAGGCTCCACTCCTGGTGGTGCCCTTCCGTCAATTCCTTTAAGTTTCAGCTTTGCAACCATACTTCCCCCGGAACCGAAACACTTTGGTTTCCCGGAAGCTGCCCGCAGAGTCATCGAAGCAACTCCTGCGGATCGCTAGTCGGCATCGTTTATGGTCAGAACTACGACGGTATCTGATCGTCTTCGCACCTCCGACTTTCGTTCTTGATTAATGAAAACATTCTTGACAAATGCTTTCGCAGTAGCTCGTCTTGCGGCGATCCAAGAATTTCACCTCTAACGCCGCAATACGAATGCCCCCATATAAATACTGTATGAACCCGCTCGAGAAGTGAAAGCAGGATACAGGAACGGTTCTACGATGTTGTCTTTAGTGTATGCCCGCTCACCCTTTTTCGATATTAAGACGAAAAATATTGTGTTCGTTGTAATTGTTTTTTTAAACAGTACAATGATAGACACGGTGTACAGAACTTATCCTAATATGGTCCACTATTAGTGGTTTGCTATAGATATAGTATTATGAATCCCCATCAGACGATGGAAGCAGATAGCATATCACAAACAATAGGACTAACAGTGTCAGCAACCTGTTAAACGCTAGACCGGACACCGGAAACATTTTTGAAAATGTTAAATGCAAATCTGAAAGTTGTCCACTGTCTTTTGACAAGATCTGAAGGACTGCCACTTTGTCTATTGGAAGAATCTGAAAGTTTGCCACTTTGTTTATTCACAGAATCTGAAAGGTTGTCACTTTGTTTATTCACAGAATCTGAAAGTCTGCCACTTTGTCTATTCACAGAATGCATTTGATGAAGCTCTACTTTTGTAGGCTTTCTTTCCTTGTAATTTAAAAAAAATGTTGTTTGCAACTCAATTGAATTTATTCCATCGCATTTTTCGATGTCCTTTTTTTTAAATTATATATTGATATTTGCTTCTACGCATTTTTATACGTTAAGTTCTCACTCACCTGATTTTCAATTCTGTATATAATTACGTTATTGGCATTTCTCTCTCTTTGTTCATTTATTTTGGTCTCTGTGTGTCACTCTTTCCCTCTGTCTCTGTCTCTCACTCTCTCTCTCTCTCTCTCTCTCTCTCTCTCTCTCTCTCTCTCATCTTATTATTTCATGCACACATATTAGGCAATGTTTGCTGGAGCTTGATTTTGAAACAAGTTTAATACTTTCTGAAACATTATTACAGATAACGCATTATATCATTAACACACTAAATCGTATTGTGAAGCAGAGGACATATATGGGTGACATCTTGGCCTTTCTGTCCTTATTGCTTTCCAATTATTGCCAGCACGCTGAGTGTTAACTGTCAGGTTTCAATAATTTTTGCTTGCTCGTTTTGAAGTTTCTTTAATATATCATATCTTCCTTCCCTTTTTCCTCTCTCTCCCTGAAGCTTTCATTCATATTGGTATCCGGGGCTCATAATTGGAAGAAACCCTGCACTAAACTAGGCATGTTGGGGAAAGCGACACACGAGGGTTGTGTATGGAACTGCCAAAATCATAATAAATAATAAAGTATTTCAGAAGCAACAAGTTCAGGTGTCAGTGTAGCGTAGTGGTTAGTGGCTAATCACATTATCCTCGACGTCAGTCCGGCAGATGTGCTGTATGCGAGAAAAGCAACAATATTCGGTATGTGTCCCGATCTTTTGCAACGCTGTATCAATGAGGGCCAAGGTTTTTGATCAGTCCATCTCGCCATCGGATAGTTGGACGAGCCGTAGAGGTGCACAGACGTATAGCCACCAAAACGTTGTTCTGCGTGTCCATCTGTCGTCACATATGCGTATTACATGTCCAGCCCAGCGACGCTTACTTAATATCGCTGCTTCCCCAGCGTCCCGAAACAAAGTTTGATGTCGAATGTTTTGGGTGTTTTTAGTACGTGCCGTTCCATTGCTCGTTGAGTGAATCTAATCTTCTCATCATTTGTTTTACACAAGGTCCATACTTCGCATCCACAAATCGTTGCTGGAATGACCATACAATTGAAAGTGTGTGCTCTTGCCGTGGTGTTTTTTATGTCTCTGAATATTGGCTTAATAGAGTTAAAGGAAAACTAAGCTGCTTTTTGGCGTCTAGAGATTTCGTGGTCGATTTTGTAGTTAGCATTTATCTCTTGGCCTAGGTAAATATATGAGTTAACATCCTCGATGGTGTCCTTTCCTAGCCTGCTTTCCTGCTTTGAGCAGTACCGGTTTAGTGGCACGGCCCTCGAAAATAACTTGCACTTACCAGCAAGCTCGTAGCCCTATAGGAAGTGAACAAATTAAAGAGTGCTCGCTGAAGTCTGATGCTCTGGGCAGTTATGCGCTAAGCATAATACAATGTACTTTGTCTTAGAAAACAAAGCGAACGAAAGAAAAAACAACCAAGAACATATTAATGCTTACTCACAAAAAGGCGAAAAGGCATCGTTGTCCATTGTTCATATTTGGTGGGATAATGAAAGAACGCGACGATTTCAACATCCTGTATTGTCTAATAATCACAGGCGGTTATTCCAAATTTTCAGAAGATTTTTCCATATTTTTCTAGTCATTATATTTTCTTATTCTTGTGTCGCGGTACAAAAAGCGAGCACAGAACAGTAAAACTGCAACCTGTCGAGAATGTCATAGAACACGGCTAAGGAGGGTTGCGCATTGTGCTAGCTACCCAATCTTGTAGAAACTTCAAACAGAACGAAAATGGAAATAAAACCTTTACAACCAATAGTAGAAGATGCTGGACCAAATCCTGTCAAATAAGACTTTGGGGGTTTCCGCAAGGTGCTAGCTACCCAATCTTGGAGAAACTATGAACAGCAAGAGAACAAAAGACATATACACTCCATGACAGAGTGTGAGCTCATATGCCAAGCCAGTCAGTTATTATATTGCTCATTTGTCAAGGAAGCAAATACTTTATACATGCATGTTTGTGATTCGTTTCATGCATTTTACTCGACACATTTCATGTACGTACAAATCTCTTTGGTTAAATGTAGCTATACTTCACTATGTGGACATTGTTTCTTTTGTGTTGTATAAGATGGGCTGTGAAGATTCAATTGTGGGACAGGTCATCGCGCGAAACATTAATCATCTTTTGAGACAATGCAGTAAACGACGAGGCCCATCAGGATACAAGCGGACTGATTACTAACTGTTAGTAAGTAAGTGCCATGTCCTTTACAGAACGTAGATTACAACGGCCA